>CM032477.1:120799-1320799 GCA_019059595.1 Marasmia exigua | reverse complement strand
ATGGTCACGTGGTTCCAAGCACAAAACAAATTAATTTTATTTCGGTCTTTTGTGGTGAAAATCTTCATTTTTTTTATGTTTTTCATTATTAATTTCTTTTTACAGCTATTAAATATGCATATGACTATAAATAAATCTTTATTACTCATACTATCCGGATATCCAGATGGCGCAATTGGTAGTGACCCTGCCTCTTACGCCAAAAGTCGTGGGTTCGATCCCCACCCTGGACAAACATTCGTGCGATGAACACTTGTGTTTGTTCGGTGTCTGGGTGTAATATATGTATTTAAGTATATATTTGTGTTCCTCTGTTGCCTGATATCTGTAACACAAGTGCTAAAGCTACGGAATCAGGTCAACGTATGAGATGTTGTGAGAATTATTATTATTATTATTCATACTGTAAAATATTCTATTGGCAGTCTACTAAGAAACAACTAAAAATGTTAACAAAGATGGAAAACATGGATATCGTTTTGCCTCATTGGTGTGGAACCACAAAATGTTTAAAGCTTGAAATACACGAACTTTTATCATACCTACGAAATTTTTCAGAATGAACTTTTTCCATCGCAGATTAAAAATCAGATTGCAGCACCCCAATCACGTGCTATATTTACCTCTATTTCTCCTGTGTAATTTGCGTTGTCCTTTTAAATTCCGTCGTAAACTTTTGTTCTAATTTCCGTTTCAATGGTATTGAACAACTCACCTACCTGTTTAATATGATTTTGGTTATAGATTTTTAATGATAGAACTTAGTTAATGTGTTATGGGTGTAATGTAGTGTATAAGTATGTATTTACAAAAAAAACAGTATATGTATATATTTATAATTCCGCTGTTGATTCTGATATCCGTAACACAGGTGCTTGAGCTACCTATCTCGGAGTCAGATCAATGTATGTGATGTTGTGAAATATTTATTTATTTATTTAATGCAAAGGTCTTAAATTAGTATAATCATAAATTAGTATCTTATGGGTTTAAAGGTACAAAGTAATTGGTTGTCATTTAAAAATTTATTTTATTTTATTCGGATATCTAATAGCAAAACCACAAAATATGTAAAACAGAACATTAAACATATTTCAAACCAATGACAGGATATCACTGACATGCATTTTATGACTGACATCTAAATATATGTATAAGAAGATACATAAATAAGTGTGTTTTTTGCTAGCCCCTATAATAATTATTAAGGATTTAAATGAGTGTAACAGATGAAAAATTTATAAAGTGTTATTATGTTTTTTTAAATCACTTGAATAAATTACTACTTTCAACATTTCAATTGTCTAAGACTATATTGAGTTCTGTCGACAGCATTCCACGGATTATTTGCAAGTTAGACCAAAACATGCAGTCTTCATCAAATCAGTCTCGGAGCTATGACATGACAGGGAAATTAAATTGTCTCCTCGTTCATTGAATTCGAAGACTGATGTAACCACATGAGCGGCGGCTGGAGCTCTGCCAGACTGCATTGTGTTAACTTCAGGAATGCGCCGTCTGCGATGCCCAACACAAACATCAGCTGAAGTTGGATGGATTTGTTTTTTCGCGTATCTTTGATTGTCAGTTGTTTCGAATCTATCTATATTCTGTTCTGCAAATTATTTGCTTGCACTTTTAATACACATTGTACTTTTTTAAACGGTTTTTTAAATGGTTTTATTTAGCTCACCCCGTTTGTTTTATTTATTCTTGGGTCAAATTTGGTAATTCAAATTTCACCCTCTTCCTGTCAACCGATTAATCTGAATTTTTGTATACACTTTGGATTTTGGTGACAATACAATTATGTTTATTCATTATCATTATAAATTCAAGATGGCCGCCGCTACAAAATGGCGGATAATTTATGTTTTATTAATCCCATCAATATGGGTATCAAATGAAAGGTCTCAACAAGCAAAATACAATATACTATAAAAAATTGAAATCCAAGATGGCGGCCGCTACAAAATGGCGGATAACGTAGGTTTTATCAATCCCATCAATATGGGTATCAAATGAAAGTGGTCAACCAGTAGAATACAATTTACTATATAAAATTAAAATCCAAGATGACGGCCTCTACAAAATGACAGATAACTTAGGTTTTATCAATCCCATCAACATGGGTATCAAATGAAAGGTCTCAACAAGTAGAATACAATTTACTATGGAAAATTGAAATCTAAGATGGCCGCCGCTACGAAATGACTGATAACAATTTTTTATCAACCCCACCAATATGGGTATCAAATAAAAGGTCTCAACAAGTAGAATACAATTTACTATGCAAAATTGAAATCTAAGATGGCCGCCGCTACCAAATGGCTGATAACATTTTTTTATCAATCCCACCAATATGGATATCAACAACAGTTAAGGACCTCAGAGGGGGAGTTTTGGGGTATGTTAATACTTTATGTTTTATTTGCAAGCTTGTCCCTAACCGCGTCATCGCCCCGGCGGATCGCCATTTTGAGGTTGTACTCGGTTATTTTTTCGATGGTAGCTTTCGATGCCATGGATATTAGGCGCGCTGTGGCGTCGTTAGTGGTGTTATCTGTATAATATACACAAGTTCTTGTGTGTCTGGAGATGGCTACCACCGCTTGTGGGACACTTTGCAGGAGATGGAACTGTTTGACAATTCTGACTATCGCAACGTTCTCGAACGTCTGCCCCTGGGCTTCGTGGATTGTCAGAGTGCGCGATCCTTCGTCTGATCCGTACCCCTGGCTGATTAAGAGAGATTTAGAGAACAATAATAATTGATACTATAGAGATTACAAATTGACTTATGTCACATTTAAAAATTCTTCAATAGAGTAAGGACTTTTTTCTAGTAAGAAAGCCTTCAGTTTTTAAACGGTTTTATTTAGCTCGACCCGTACGGTATTTATTTATTTGGGTCAAAATTAGAAATTGAAATTTGAGTACCTTCCTGTTGTCAGATTGATCTTAAATTTGGTACACACCTTTAGTTCCGATGACAATATAATATAGTAATATCAATAACGTTGTAAATCTAAGAATGGCCGCCAGTACAAAATGGCGGATTTCATATTTTTCCACAACCCCCTCAATATGGGTATCAAATGAAAGGGCTACACTACTACTACTAGTAGAATACTGTGATTATGACAAAATTTAAAATCCAAGATGGACGTGGTTACAAAATGGCATATTAGGTGAGGGCATGAGTAGTCGTGTACAGAACAGTTATGTCCAAGATTTGATTGCAAGAGGAATTAGATTGTAATAAATTATCATAAAAAACCATGTAATAATGATGCACTAAAGGTAGGCATTTCCGTTAAATACTTAAAAGTATAAAATAAAAAATCGGTAAAAAAACTTTTAAGTTAAACTGTTTTATCTTATGTGCACTGAAAACTAGAAAATAATAATAACAATTAGGTATTTTGAACTTCTAGTTCAGAAATATTCTAATACCAATCAGAATAGCTTTTAGGCATATTAGACTAAAATAAAAACGTGGGGCCCCTCTGAAATCCTACCTATGGCAAAGCATATCTTTATACTTTGGTAGATCATGAGCTGGGCGTTCGCTGGTGAAGCTGCCACGGCTGGTTATTGATTGTCAAAATCTCCAGTTGCGATTATAGTAAGTCGATGCAATCCACACTTAGTATAGAAGAAAGTATTACAGCAATAGTTAATGGGCCCCACGTTTTTATTTTAGTCTAATATGCCTAAAAGCTATTCTGATTGGTATTAGAATATTTCTGAACTAGAAGTTCAAAATACCTATTTGTTATTATTATTTTCTAGTTTTCAGTGCACATAAGATAAAACCGTTTAACTTAAAAGTTTTTTTACCGATTTTTTATTATGTCACACGTTAGTAGTAGTAAGGGAAAGACAAAGAATTTATGCACTTAAAATGTGGTGCTGGAGACGCATGCTAAGAATATCTTGGACTGAGAAACGCACAAATGTATCAATCCTTTCCGAGATCCACATTAAGGCTAGACTGTCCACGATATGCCAAGAACGCATACTTACATATTTCTGTCACACAATTCGAATAGGAAACTCTAGAAAAACTGATTGTGGTTGGGAACACCCAAAGCAGAAGATCGTTCGGTCGTTCACCAACAATGGTCCACGACCGATCAGATAAAAGACTCGTCGTCCTCTAAATTCTGCGCAGTCGTAAGAGATGCGCTTGACAGAAACCGCTAGACCCAGATCTTTACTCCATATGCAACCATGAAGCTGACTACGATCCTCAGACATAAAAGACCGACTCAAGAGAGAGAGAGAGAGATGTCATTAGTTGCCGACGAGAAGACAGATCATCTGATGGTAATCGATTACCTCCGCCTATGGTCTGGACACCGTGGAATCGCAAGTGCGCTGCCAATTTTTGAATCTCCCTTTCCCCTGGATTCATCAAGAGCGGATATAGGACCTGGATTTCCAGCGGTATCTTGGACGGCCGACTGGCCTTCGCCCATTAGGACGGATTCTTTGTGGATTGCTGACAGGAAGTGACGTAAGATCGACCGAAATGGAGGCTCTTATTATCGCAGGCCAAGACTCTAACCTATTTGGTTAGTTAGTTCCCCTGGATAGACCTGTGCCATTCTTCTTTCAAAGGTTACGAGTTACGCACTACACCAGCTAGTGTTGTGAGAAGATTTCACTTTTGCATTGCACAGCGCTTAAATTGTGTTGAGCACAAATGCACTTGGTTTTGTTGGTAACTTGTTCTAAGTCCGCTTAGCTAGCTTCCGCCACCTTATCTAAGTCTTGCGCCATAACAACTGTAGTAAACATTGTTGTATCCCCACAATAAAACGCAAGAGTTTCTCAGTCGCTGTAGTTTATTGTCACTTGTAAGCAAAAGTAAGGACCAAGTACTTTTCTTTATTATTAAATAATATCTATATTTTTACAAAAGGAAAGTAATAAAATGTATGTATTAATTCTGCTTTTAGTTCTGACATCCATCACACAGGTACTTGACTACGTTCACTTCTAGTCACCAAATGGGAGATTTTATTATATTTTCATTTATTCACTATGGTACAAATATGACTGATCCTTGATTGACTGACCTTATAGATTTTTTAAAATCTTTTTAAAAAATTTCTTATATATATCATATAATACATGTACAAACAAAAGAAAAAACAGTCAAATTGAGGACGTTTTTTCTTTTTGAAGTCGGTTAAAAACATATAAAGTGCGTCAAGAAAGTTATGAAAGCGAATGTTTGGGGAATCAACAAAGTTCCCACGCGATGCTATACTTACCAATGGGGTTACCTACTTTATAGTGATTTTGGCAGTCGCAATGTCATTTATTTTCAAGACTTTATCAACAAATTATTCTCGTAATTTTGGTCGATTCACAGGTTTCATTTTTAAAATTAGAAACGCATTCTACATATACATATTTAGTAAATATTTCCAAGTTGCTTACTTAACAGTAAAAGATTTTATTTGAGCATTACTCGTGAGAAATGACTGATCATTTAAAATAGCAATAAAATATCAGTGAATCAGTACCACCTTGGGCGCCAATTTTGAAAAAGGCCTGATTTGCATTGAATAGTTTCTTCATAGCTTATAATATATCTCTTATATTTTCAAAAGTTATATACGGGTCTAAGAAAGAAAGAAAAAAGAAAGAAAATACTTTTACTGGCCACAAACAATATAAAAATAATACAGAATGACATTATGAATAAATGCAAAGCATAGGTAGTTGCCCTGACGTCCTGTTGGTCTATTGGTTTAAGTACCGGGCCGTGATCTCGGGGTCCTGGTTTCGATTCCTGGGTCGAGCAAAGAGTGTGTTTTGATTGTTTCGAACATAGCTCGGGTTTGTGATCACCAAACTGCATTTGGCAAGCGTGGTGATTAAGCCTAATCCATTTTTTTTCCATCATAGTAGCGGTGACTTGATTTCTATGATGGAGGCCTTTGCTCTGCAGTGGGACAGCTATAGGCTGATACTTTTTTTTATAGGTAGTTGCTATACTCATACAACAGCGGAAACATTTAATGGCTAAGACTTTATAAGTAACATATTATGATCATTTTTTGACATTTCTTTATAAGGAGTTCAGAGTTCTTACGCGGGAATCTTCTTTTAAAACGAAGTTGGTCAATTTGAGAAACTATGAACGACGTGTTAATCAGTCAGTTGATCTTCTAAAATGAAGTTATGCTTTTTATTACTTCGTTTTAGAAGTAGGTTCCCGCGTATCAACATCATCATGACGCCAAAAGTTAACAAACTTCGCAATCTAAACAAGCAGCTAAAGATCTAAATAGCTGTTCCCGCAGCGCAGTAACCGAGCTGATTGGTGTCCCCGAGCTGGCGGGCCGCCAGCGCTATAGATTAACTTCTGAGGAACCCGCCTCTACTTGCCCTTAGTTTGTCTTGTTGCTTAGCTAGTACGTAGACTAGTTTGGAAATAAGAATTATGTTAAGATAGTTTTAACATATCTTAATGCTAAATAGCAGATTTTTTTAATACGAAAGGTGGCAGACGAGTTGATAGATCACCATATGGTAAGCAATTGCATATTCTGTATCCAACGTCATTTTTGTTGTTATGTCAAGCAGCACCATTAGTGTTAAGAAAAAATCCAGAGATAACTATATGTTGACAAAAAATCATCATCATCATTATCAGCCCATTTAAGTCCCCACTGCTGGGGCACGGGCCTCCCTCAATCACATGAGGGGTAATTGCCATACTCACCACGCTTGGCAGACGGGTTGGCGAGGGTTTTGATATAAATGCAGAGTTTTCCTTCTCTGAGTGCTGATGATCATGCCAGCAGATTTATCTTAGTCGCCTTTGACGACACCTCGGTTAGAGTGAGGGTAAGTGAGTGAGGACAAAAAAATATGTATTTGCAAAAAAAAATAGCTAATTACAGACCACATGTCATTTAGCCAAGTGTACTAACACTTCCTCTGGGAGTACCACGAGTAAACTATTACTCGTGGTACTCCCAGAGGAACAATGCAGGGGGTCCACGAGTAATACAGAGTTAAATGGAGCTGGTCCCTATTCATCAATCTTCCCACTAACCACCCACCTTGGGAGAGCCAGAGGGAGAGCCAGGGGCATAAATGGGCCAGCTCAACCAAAGTGATACTACGGACTCGCAGGAAACAGGCGTGAAGCAGCACTGTACTGTTTCGCTGCGTGAGTGAGGGTACCGCAAGCCCAATCCGGGGGAAAAGGGGGTTTAAAGGTTGGCATCGCAATGAAAAACATTTCAAAATTCCTGAGCTATGAAACAAAAAAAAACTAAATCTTCATTTACTTTTCCGCTTCTCGAATATATATTATTATTTTTTATATTGATTATTTACTGAGAAAAAAATTAAAAACTATAAAACGTAAGATGGCGTCATCGGACGGCAGAATGTAAAATATTTCTTTGCTATGCACATTATAGTTTTAAATTTACAAAATGCCAAACCTAAAAATAGTAAAAAAATGACAACATGACAACGTTGAATGAATGAATGACGTTGACAATGTTGACAGTAGGTATTCTTTATCTTTAACAGCAGTACCTTTTTTTTAAAGCAATGATAAGCAAAGGAATTTCGCATTTCGAATGTCCTTTGGCACTTACGTCTATTTAGAATATAAAGAATTTCAGTAATCAATTTATGTATGAAAATGGCAAAATTTTGAAAATAGAAAAAAATAAGGGTCCGTTCATTTTATGTCGATTATCATATAAAAACACAATATGGACATGTTAAAAATATGAAATGTTGTCTATTGTGAGTCCTCTCTGGTGTCGCGGCTGTCCATGGGTGACGGCAATTGCTTACCATCAGATAATCCAACCACTCGTCGTCTTTTATCACATAAAAAAAAACATGAAATAGGTTAAATTCTTACATTATTATTCTTTGTTCGGTTTTACTCTTCATTATTGGCACCGCAGGGCTAGAACTTAGTTACTAACGCCCGCTGTGTTGCGCGTAACATGATTTATGTAACAACTTTGACAAAGACGAGTGTAACTGAGCGGTCTCAATGTTGATTACATTTTTGTTTCGTGTTGAGCAATTTATGTGTAAGTCATGTACAACTAATACCTAAATAAATAAGTAGTATTAATATAAGTAGATTAGTAAGTAAACATTTACTAACCACATACAGGATTTAGTGTGGTCCCCGGCAGAGTAGAATAGGCCACCCTCACTTTTACCGAGGTGTCGTAAAAGGCGACTAAGGTAAAGCTGCTGGCATGATCATCAGCACCCAGTGAAGGAAAACTCTGCATTTATATCAAAACCCTCGCCAACCCGTCTGCCAAGCGTGGTGGGTATGGCAATAGGGTATTTGACTAAGCTCGAGATTTTACAAAATAAAAATATTTTATCAAAATATAGGTAAATATGTGCCAATAGCAAAAATTCTCAATTAAAAATATAACGTCTAGCCGGTTTTTTATGGTCATTCAAAGATTCATGGGCAAGTCCATTTTAAAAGTATGAAATTATTAATAAATAATTAAACCATTGAATAACCCATATAATTTACACCAACTATTATAATGGAACCATTGACATAAACGAAACATTTGATAAAGCTTCCATACAAATTTCAATTGAAATGCATACAAAATACTGTCGTGTGACGTCACAACTCAGTAGCCATATGCATGGAGCGTTTTGGGTTTGCCCAAAATAATGTGATTTTAAAGTTGTGATATCTCAGGTAGTTTAAATGAAAATCAAGTAATTCTTTCAACGATGTTTCTATCATTGAGAGGTCTTTTGATTACATAAATGAAAAAAAATAGTCAAATACCGTTCATGTGATTTAGGGAGGCCCGTGCGTCAGCAGTGGGGACTTAAATGGGCTGATAATGATGATGATGATACAAGATTTACAGGGATAGGACACATAACTATAAAATGTTATTGCATAGCAATACACAGTAAAGAAATAGTAAAAAAAAAACATAAACTACAAAAGCATATGATGCAGCGGTTTGGAGCTGCTGCCGCGCTGGTTTTTAGTTTGGACCTTGAGTGACTAAGTATTAGTGAATATAATCCATTTTGCGTCAAAAACAGTAATTGGCCGTCGCCCGGCGCTTGGATTACAATCCAGGATTTGATAATTCTGATAGGTGCTTTGAAGCGACTGTCTTTTGACCTCCACAGATAGTCAGACCATGATCCGCGGGAGAGCCACGCTTCCGCTTGATTAGGCTAATACGACCGGGGTGATACCAATGCCTCACAGAAAGAAATATAAATAGCGTTGGTACCGGAGGCCGATTCTGGGGCAAAGGGGTTTAAAGGTTAGCGGCACACATGTGACTCCACTGGTGTTTGTTTCTATTTGCGGCGGCAATTGCTTGCCATCTGGTCATCCGGCTGCTCGTCTGCCAGTTTTCACATACAAAACAGTAACTAATCATGGTTACACCATTAGACTCTATCCCCTTTATTACATACAAATCGCAAACTAAGTATAGTCCCGGAACAAAACTCGTGCTAGCCCGTTTTAACACTGCGTGTTGGAACAAGATGACATGAGCTTTAGTACGGTAACAAATTTAGATCGCGATTTGTAATAAAGGTGTATATCTCAACAATTATAGTTTTATACAGTCAAAGAAACTATTTTAAGGTGACGGGTAGGGCACACTAGCGATGCCAATCGATTTTAATTTTTAGCTACTAAACCGTGCCGTGTAAACCATTTCGGGGTTACAATCTCTCGGTCCGTTTTTGTATGCGAAAAATTGATCACTCAAAAGCAGACCAAACAGTTAACTATAAGTATTCAATAAATAGTATAGGCGTTTGCCGAGAGATTGTAACCCCAAAATTGTTTGAAATAGATCCGGTTTAGTAGCTAACAATTAAAATCTATTGGCGTCGCTAGTGTGCCCCACCCGTCACCTTAATGTGACGGTATGACACCAGACAAATACTTTCCTTTTCATATGAAATGTTAACATCAAATTCCCCGTTTTATTTCTCAAGCTGCTTATTTTTTTGATGTCTGTCATTTGAGCCCTATAAAAAGAGTGGACTCAGCCATACTTATTCAATTGTTTTTCTTTTAACATAAATACCCGTCCCCAACAAATATTTTCTGTCTACTGCCACAGGTAGAGTAAACAGCAGTGTGGAAATTACCTGACAGAAAATTTGTAGTAGTTATAGACTTTTTTTACTGCCTCGGTGGCACAGTGGTCAGTGGGTCGCATTTTAAAGCGACGGCTGCGCAGGTCGGGCCAAAAAATTGTATCTAAGTTTTCGGTAAGAAATTTTTAGTGTCAGCCCGGAGTCTGGAAGTTGGCGGTCTAGTAACCCCGTGCCTCGGAAAGCACGTTAAGCCGTTGGTCCTGCGCCTGATCCCTCTCCGGTCGTGTCACGCTGGTGTCGCATCGGAATATGAGGGTAAGGGAATTGAGAGTGCACATGTGTTTGCGCACACACTTGAGCACTATAATATATCGTTGAGATTGACGGCCTTAGCCGTAATTGGTTGAAGGATATTAGTCATAGATCTATGAGGTCTCTGATGTAGTGTAATGAGCGATGGATTGGTAACTCGGATCGCGCCTTCCATGGCGTCGTAGTTCGAATCCGAGCATGCACCTCTGGATTTTTCAAATCAATGTGCATACTTCAACCATTAGCTCGGTAGTGAGGAAAAAAATCGTGAGGAAACCTACACGTTTTCGGTAGTTTCTGAAACGTATAACCATGATTCAGTTGGTCTAGTTCCCCAGTTAAAGGGTCGCGAAGGTCAGACCAACTAACAAACTAGCAGGAGAACTAAGGTTACAGACATAGCCCAAAGGATTGCATGCCTCAAGTGGCAATGGGCAGGGCACATAGCGAGGAGAACAGACGGCCGTTGGGGCGGAAAGGTCCTCGAATGGAAGCCACGTACAGGAAGTCGCAGCCGTGGCAGGCCGCCCACAAGGTGGACCGACGATCTGGTGAAGATCGCGGGAATCCATTGGATGCGGGCGGCACAGGACCGTACTGTGTGGAAAACATTGGGGGAGGCCTATGTCCAGCAGTGGACGTCTATTGGCTGAAATTATGAAGGTCAGACGGCAGTCGCTTTTTTATAATTTGCGTACTCCCCAAATCCTGAATCATGTTTCAAGCGCACCCCGAGCTCCAGAGCGACAGCTTTGGATGCAACCGGTAATTACACCCTAAGATGAAGAGGAGGTATATGATGTACAATGGAAGTCGCGTGTTTATTTACTGAGTTACTATGTCTCTAATGGTAAGATTTTTTTTATGCTAGAGACGAGAAACGAGCAAGCAATTCACCTGATGAAAAGTCGCCCATGAACATCCGCGAAATCAGAGAGATCGCTAATGTGTTTACCAGCTCTTTTAAAAAAGAGTACCTACGCTCTTCTCTTGAAGGTCCCTAGCCTAGGGAAATACTCCTACAGCTAAACCGTTCCATAGAACTGGCAGAAAATTCCGCGAAAAACACACAGTAGGTATTAGACTGCTTTCTAACGAGATGATGGGGATAGAAATACAATCGCTTGAATGTGGTTCGATGCATTCAGTAACAGGGAGTAGTACAAAAAGTTCTTCAGATCACTCCCCATGATCGATGCGGCAAAATATTTATTTTTAGCAATCCTTTTAAAAGACTACATTTTTACTTGTATCCGCGAGAAACACACAGTAGGTATTAGAGGGCTTTCTAACGAGATGATGGGGATGGAAATACAACCGCTTGAATGTAGTTCGATGCGAATGCATCGAACCACATTCAACGTTGATCTACTGCATGATCAAACAGTTCCTCAAAGCACTCGCCATGATAGTTGCGGTAAAGATATTAAGTTTTAGCAATTCTTTTAAAACGCTACATTTTTACTTTTACTCCAGCCCATCCAAATTCTAACCTTAACAAGTGTTGCTTAACTCTGACAGCATTGAAAAGCTATCACAGCCTGCACGTATAATGAAGGAACCGTTCTAAATACTTCATACTATCTATCCACCTTCCCTGTGGTAGCCAATACGAGAATTGGGTCAAACTCCTTGAATGACTCCACTTTGCTAAGCTGATTTGACGTCCGGGAGTCCTAATATGAAAACCGATGGTCCTTGTCGAGGATTACATCGGGCCAAGGAAAAAGTTGGAGAACAAACTTTAATTACCGTTGTTGGTATGGTGGAAATAAATGTTGAATGTTCTTTTTCTTTTAGGGACCCATTTGTGAGAAAAGGGCTCAGACTTTTGTAGGGGTTATTTCTGTTTCTCTGTGAAAACGGAATTTGGCAATATCGAATAAAATTTGATAATTTGGGTAATCAACCGTCAAAGTTAATCAAAGTCAGTCAATGAAACACTGGTGTTTATGTTAGTTATGGTGGTATACCTAGGTAGTTTTGGTTTAATTTCATCATCATCATCATCATCAGCCCATTTAAGTCCCCACTGCTGGGGCACGGGCCTCCCTCAATCACATCAGGGGTAATTGCCATACTCACCACGCTTGGCAGACGGGTTGGCAAGGGTTTTGATATAAATGCAGAGTTTTCCTTCTCTGGATGCTGATTATCATGACAGCAGCTTTACCTTAGTCGCCTTTTACGACACCTCGGTAAGAGTGAGGGTGGCCTATTTTACTCTGCTGGGGACCATACGGCAATTGGTTTAATTACTTTCCTGTAATTAAGTATTACATTCTTGCAAGTTATGGATAGTTTCTGTAACGTGTACCAATTTTATTTTTGTGATAGGTTTTATACAAGCAGACGGATCACCTGATGGTAAGCGATTTCCGCCGCATATAGACACCCGCGACACCAGTGGAGTCACAAGTGCGCTGCTTACTTTTAAATCCCGCTTTCCCCTGGATTGGGGTCCGGTATCCTCATTCACGTAGCGAAACACAGCATAGTGCTGCTTCACGCCAAGTTTCTGTGAGGCCATGGTATCACTTCGGTCGAGCCGGCCATGCCGAAGCGTGGCTCTCCCATGGTGATAACCATGATTCAGTTGGTCTGGTTTTATTATGTTAGAGGCGACCAACGAGCAAGCGAGTCACCTGATGCCACACACACGAGAATCAACGCCGCCCTTGAACATTCGTGAAATCATACATATCGCTAATGTGTTCCTTTATTGAAGGGTTGCAAATTTTAGACAGGAGTCGTTTGATTATAATTACTAGATTCTTGCTTACGAACAGCAACAAGGTTAAAATTAAATGTGTTAATCTACATCTGTTAGTGTGTAAGTGACGTCTGCTACTAAAATATATAGGTACGGTGTAGGGAATAAAAAGGTTCGTCACCTTGAGGTAGATTTTCAGAATTAGTTATATCAACAAATCGTTTTAAAAAGATCTGCCAACCTTCTTTAAATTTTCTTTACATCAAAAGTTGCTACAAGCAAATCTGAACTTTCCGATCTAACAGTTAAGCATAATTTTCTGTGCAACAGGCATTGCTCTGACAATTTTACAAATTTATAACAGATGGTAAAAGAGCAAGCCCATCAGCTGATCGTAAGTGTCCATTACCCAAAGGTTTCCTGGAAGAGATCACTCATACTGATTAGACTGCCTTCTTTGTACGTATCCTGTATTACCTAGTTTTTATTTTTCATACTTTATTTTGAGTGCAATAAAAGTATATTCATTCATTTACAGCGGCCATAAACAAAACTGATTACAGATCACTTGCATATCTCTCTCTAGTCGGTCCCTCATTACTGAGGATCGTGGTCACTGGCACTCATCAACCAAACAAACTTTCTCCATTGGTTCCTATTGGAAGTAGCCTTCACCACGTCGTAGAACTTTGGTAGGGATGTAGCTCCTTTTATTTGGAAAAACTATGCTGTTGGTGAACTGGATCCGAAACTGGATCGACTCCGATCCAGTTTCGGATCCAGTTTTTCACTTGAAAAACTGGTCATTGTTGGCAAACAATGACCAGTTTTTTAATGCTATCATCCCCTCTTCACTCCTATATAGACCTGGAAAAAACGTATCTCACAATAGATTGGAACATTTGCGTCTGGATCAGTGCAGAGATGTGAAACATTAAAACGCTTCATTTGGAACATCGACTCTCAGATAGATCCGTGATTCATTCCACTCATGCGGATCATTCGGCTCACTCGAATAATTCAGCTCATTCGACTCATCGGATCATTTCGCTCATTCGGATCGTTTGGAATCATTCAGCTCATTCGGCTTATCGGATCATTCGGCCCATCGGATCATTCAGTTCACTCGGACTCTAGATCCATTTGAGTCAAATGATACATTCGGAACGAACATTAGAGATTTGAAACCGTGTACCATTTGGTTGAGTCGGATCACTGAGTCATTTCAATAAAGAGTTACACACGTCTACTCCCATACCGAAAATGTATCAAACGCCCCTCGTAATCCACACAGATATTGTATACGAATCTTCACCATCTCCATAAAGTTTGTAATACAGTCATACCCACAATAACCCCGTCGATTCAATTACAGCAGCCACACGTGCACGACTGTACCTGCACCACTTCCCCTGAGTTATAAAAATTGCAATGTCCCCTGTACGTGTCTGGAATGTTGGGCCTCAGTTTTGCACAGTCTCACGAAAACCGTTAGTTTATTTTGGCAATAACACCCAAGATGTACCGAGTAGTTCTTACAATGTAGGCATACTTACGGATATCGACATAAACTCATATAATATTCTCCAACCGATTTCGGCTAAGGCGGCGATCTTAACGATCAGCCGCTTGCGCAGGATATAATATAGTGCTCAAATGTGTGCGCAGACACAAATGCCCTATCTACTCCCTTACCCGATTACTCATGATCCGATTAGACACCAGTGTGACACGACCGGAGAGGGATCGGGCGCAGGACCAAAGGCTTAACGTGCTTTCCGAAGCACGGGGTTACAACACCGCGAACTTCCAGACTCCATGCTGACACTGAGAATTTTTTAACAGAAAAACTCCGGTACACAGTTTGGCCCGACCCGGGCATCGAACCCGGGAGCCCGAGCGCAGCCGTCGCTTTAAAGTGCGTCCCACTAACCACTGTCTCATATACACAGAGATAATATCATATACATTTACCATCATGCACGTACACATCAAAGTATACGAAACTGTTAATTTTTTTCAATCTATTTTCACCTTACTATCTAACACGTTTGGTTCAATATCAATTGAAAAATTTTGACAGATTGTAGTAACCTGGTGATTGCCTGTCTGTACATATAGATTTATATTGACAATCCCATCTCAAAGTTATCGTTATCGTCGTTATTAATCGTGGGAGAGCCACGCTTCGGAATGAATGAGCTGGCTCGACCGGAGTGATAACACGGCCTCACAGAAAACCGGCGTAAGGCAGTACCGGAGGCCCAATCCAGGGGAAGTTAGGACTTAAATGTTGTGACTTCACTGGTGTCGCGGGTGTCCATGGGCGGCGGCAATCGCTTACCATCAGGTGATCCGTCTGCTTTAATTCCCCTGATGAATGAATTAATGAATTAATGAATGTATGAATATACTTTTATTGCACTCAAAATAAAGTATGAAAACTTAGAAACTATATATTACAGGATGTGTACAACAAAGGCGGCCTTACCCTCCCAAAGGGTTATTTTCTAAAAACATTTAAGTGAATTACCTTCTATTTTAAATATACGTATATAAACAATTTTTCACTTTCCTAACATCAAAGATGACGGACTTCCATACAAACTTGAAACCCCCTTTCCACTCAGTTTTAAAACGTTTAAAATAAGGAGAATAGATAGATACAGTAGATAGATATTCTTTATTGCACAAAAATAAAATACAAGCATGATACAACAACAGCAACAGACAGTACAATAAGGCGGTCTTATCGCTTGTAGCGATTTCTTCCAGGCAACCTTTGGGTAGAGGAAAGAAATATCGTATTCGTAATAAGGAGAATAGTAAGGAGTATAGTAAGAAGGAGAATGTATAGCGATTTTTACTTTAAAATGACTAAGCCCCCATACCGGCATTTCATCCCCTATTTTACCAACTTTAAGAGTGATTTTCAAAAAACGTTAAATAGATTACTTATTATTATATAATTATTAGCTTGCATACATATTTTAACATTCATAACATCAAAGGTTCGGACTTTCATACAAAATTTTAACCCCCTTTTTATTCAAAAATCCCTTCTTTTTTTATGCTAGAGGCGACAAACGAGCAAGCGAGTCGCCTGATGGAAAGCAATCAACGCCGCACATTAACATCCGCAAAATCAGAGAGATCGCTAATATGTTGCCGGACTGTTTTAAAAAGGAGTACGTTCATCTATAGAGGTCCCTAAGCCGTAGCCGTCGGGAAATACTCCCATAGGTAAAGTGTTCCACAGAACTGAGATCATCACCATCATCATCATCAGCAACCCATACTCGTCCACTGCTGGACATAGGTCTCCCCCAATGCACGCCACTGCTCCCGATTTTCGGCCACTCTCATCCAGCCCACACCAGCCAGCCTTCGAATGTCATCATCCCATCTTGTCGCAGGGCGTCCTACACTACGCTTACCAAGTCGCGGTCTCCACTCAAGGACTTTACGGCTCCAACGGCTGTCAGTTCTGCGGCTAATATGACCAGCCCACTGCCACTTCAGTTTGCTAATTCGGTGGGCTATGTCGGTGACTCTGGTTCTCTGTCGGATTACATCATTTCTGATGCGGTCCTTCAGAGATACTCCGAGCATAGCCCTTTCCATAGCTCTTTGAGCGACTTTGAACCGGTGGACTAGTCCAGCCGTGAGTGTCCACGTCTCGGCACCGTAAGTCATGACCGGAAGGACGCACTGGTCGAAGACTTTCGACTTAAGACTTTGAGGGATGGGTACCGAGAAGACTTGACGAAGTTTACCAAATGCTGCCCAGCCTAGCTGAATTCTTCTATTGGCTTCTCTCTCGAAGTTGTTTCTGCCTAATTGGAGCGCTTGTCCTAGATAGACATATTCCTGAACAACTTCGAGAGGTACTCCATTAACAGCGACCGGTCCCGGATCAACGAGCTCGTTGAACATGACCTTGGTTTTATCCAAGTTCATCCGAAGACTGATGTGTTTGGAAGATTCAGCCAGGCTGCTCACCATCTCCTGTAGGTCTTGTAGGGTTTCCGCCAAGATGACGATGTCGTCTGCGAATCGTAGGTGTGACATGTACTCGCCATTAATATTGATTCCGCGCTCCTTCCAGTTTAGCGTTCCAAACATGTCCTGCAGCGCAGCGGAGAAAAGTTTCGGAGATATAACATCTCCTTGTCTCACACCACGTCGCAGCAGGACAGGCTCAGTTTGGCCATTTTGGATTACTACGGACATATTAGCAGCGTCATACAGACACCTCAACACCTCGATATATCGCCAATCGACTTGGCACCTTTGCAAGGCCTCTAGAACTGAGATACGTGGTAGAAAGTTCCGCGAAAAACGCACAGTATTAAACGAGATGATGATTCTTAGTGCTCACTATTAAAGGAACCCCTTTTCCAAATTTCAAGTTTCTAGGGTCAGTAGTTTGGGCTGTGGGTGCATTCCTAGTCACTCAATACCTTAGTAACTCAGGTTCTCCTTATTTATATATATATAGATTAGCATCGGAATGTAACTTCTATTATGCAAATAAATTATTTGAATTAGAATAAACCAGATCAATTCGAAATAACTAATTTACTTAAATAAACTCAAATATTATTACTACTTAAACCTAGCAAATGCTATAAACTATTAACCTTTTTTAAATTGAAACCCCAATAGTTTAACATAGCATAATTTATATTTGCGGTTCTAAAGGATTATCTTAACATAATTTACTATAGATGAAAATGACAGAGGCCTGTCAGCATTGTTAATTATACACGAGCATCATAAGAGCAGGTTAGTGATGCGATTTCAATCATATGTTGAGATATTATTTTGCTACCACTCAATTGAATACGGTTATCATCGTTGCCACGAAAAACTTGATAAATCCCTTCGTTACTCACGGTGTAACGGAACAAATATTTACTTCACTAAATCATGAAAATAATCTTTTTTTACTCAATATTACTGTGGCGTAGTACTGTGGTGTGTGGTGGTGTGTGGTGTGTGTGTGTCCTCGCCAACCCGTCTGCCAAGCGTGGTGAGTATGGCAATTACCCCTCATGTGATTGAGGGAGGCCGGTGCCCCAGCAGTGGGGACTTAAATGGGCTGATGATGATGATGATGATTACTGTGGCGATTGGATTGTATATAATTGTAACTTTAGTGAGGGGTAACAAAAAAAAGCCACTGATTTCAGAAAAACAATGATGGAGATTCACAGGTTCACAGACACGATAAAAAATATTAGCCCCAATGCTAAATTGTTCGTCTAGTATGAAAAAAAAACCGCTTTCAAAAACCACGAACTAAAATGTGTAAAATAATATTTTTAACACTTTATACACTTCAAATAACATTTTATAACAGTGCACTCGAGAGAAGGTGTTACCGAAGTCGGCGCCCAATACTATCTCGTAATTTAATAAAACATTCAATTGGATTAGAGGATGATTTCGGTAAGACCTTTTCTCGAGTGTACTGTTACAAAATGTTATTTGAAGTGTACAAATTGTTAAAAACATCATTTTACACATTTTTGTTGGTTGGTTGGTTTTTGATGGCGGCTTTTTTTGCAGATAAATATTTTTTAGGATTTTCAGTGTCTCATTTTTTGTCATCGGGGCTCGTACAATAACAAAACGATAATCTGTTAAAAAGTATAAAAACATAAACGATATAGAAGAGGTCCGTCCAGCCGTCAATCCTCAACAATAACTTTAAAAAAACCAGCCAAGTGCGAGTCAGACTCGCCCATGAAGGCCCATGAAGCAGCAAATAAGATATATGGAAGGTAAATTGCGGTTTACGGTTTATAACGTATTAAAACATCACTATATCTAGTTCAAACCAATTTTCGTTGTTAGTTTTTATGATTATGTACATCATATATTTTTTTTAGTTTTATGATTAATTTAATATAGAAGTTTGGGGGGGGCAATTTACCACTTTAGCGTCTCTTGCGCAAAGTGTTGTGTTTAGAAAAAAATGATGTTAAAAACCTCAGCATCATTTTTAAAGACCCATCCATAAATACCCCACACGTATACGTTTGATGAAAAAAAATGTTTCAGTTTTAAGTATGGAGACCCCCCTAATTGTTTTATTTTTTTCAATTTTTGTGCAAAAGTCGTAATGCGGTTAACAAAATACATCTATTTACCAAGTTACAATAGTATGTATAGTTCTTATAGTTTCGGAGAAAAGTGGCTGTGACATGTGACATACGGACGGACGGACAGACGGACAGACATGACGAATCTATAAGGGTTCCGTTTTTCGTCATTTGGCTACGGAACCCTAAAAAAACATCAGTACTGTATTTCTCGATGGATGGCGATCCACTAATGTGCCTCCTTATCTTAGCGCGCAGTTCCCAGTTTCGTAGTAATCTGTCCTTTTGAAGCCATGGACCATGATTCATGATTTAGGGAGTCTGGAAATTACAATGAAGCAACTGCCGTCTCAAAGTCAAAGTCAAATAATTCTTTATTTGCATAGGCTTTATAAGTACTTATGTATAACATAAAATATACTAAAGAAATAAATAAACATAATGCGATTCTACCACCGGCTCGGAAAGTTGTTTCTGGTCGAGAAGATCCGGCAAGAAACTCGCCAGTTACTTTTTTTAATCGCCAAACTTTCATACAATGTTGTGTGATCATCATACCAAGCCATACAGTTTAATTGTTACACAAAATAAAATGAAGGAAATAATAATAAAATTAATATTATGAGGTAAACCGACAGACAAGACAAGCAGCAGACAAGTATGACGTATGTATCAGCCATAATTTCACTCAACCATATTAAAGGGAATGTAATGACCTGCCACATAGCGCCACCACCTCAGAGACATTTGAGTGAGCATGACTACTTAGGTTCCCCTGATAGGTCACAAAGAGTAGTAGTTACTTAATCCAATACTAATAAACTGCAGGACGAGGTGTACAATAGTAGGTGGTTGGCATCTTGTCAATTATTGAATAATCAATGTAAATCTATTTTTATACAGTAATAAATGCTGCTAAGCCTAATTTATTAAAGTTATTATATAATATTAATAATTTCCGTTAATATATATGAAAATGCTACAAGTGTGCAGGCATGGAGGTCATTATGTCCATGAATCCTTATCATTTAAGTAGTCTACAATTTTATAGTATCCTTTACTCATTAAACAGGCTTTCACGTGAGATTTAAATTTATGCGTTGGTAACTCAATAATATTTTGTGGCAACATATTGTACATTTTAATACTTAGACCAACAAATGAATAGTCTGACCTTTAACAGGGGAATCCGACTAACTGCAGCGTGGTTGCCTGTTTCAGAAACTATCCGAAATGTGAAGGTTTCCTCACAATATTTTCCCTCACCGCGAGCTAATGGTAGAAATACGCACATAGATTTGAGGTGCATGCTCGGATTCAAACCACGACCTCCCGCATAGAAGGCGCATTCTTATCCACTAAGTAAGACACTAACATCCCACTGATGGTACAGCTAACTAGGTTGGCGCAGACCAAAAGTGAGCCTTGGCCACAGGTAATAAGAGTCTACATCTAGGTCGGTCCTGCCATTCATTCTCAATCAGAATTGCAAAGCAATTGCTGTACTACACATTAAATAATTCAAGCTACATCACTAAAGCATATGACTGTACTAAACATACATTTAATTAAATTGTGCTGCTACCACAATTATTTAAATCAACTGGTAATGAGGAATTATAAATAATTTTGCACGTTGTAAAAACGTGACGACAGATGATAATAAGCACCGTAATAATGAAAAGCTCATTCGATTTATTATGCCCTTTGTTTTTAGCCGACTACGGCAAAGTCAAAACGAAAGGGTTATGATTTCAGCAGTCTATGTATGTAGGTATGTTCCAAGATTCTGCCTAAACTACCCCGCCGATTTTGTTGGATGAGGTATCATCGATTTTATTTACTGTCCAGGTGACCTAGGCGTCATCATCATCATCATCAGCCCATTTAAGTCCCCACTGCCAGGGCACGGGCCTCCCTTAATCACATGAGCGGTAATTGCCATACTCACCACACTTGGCAGACGGGTTGGCGAGGGTTTTGATGTTAATGCAGAGTTTTCCTTCTCTGGGTGCTGATAATCATGCCAGCAGCTTTACCTTAGTCGCCTTTTACGACACCTCGGTAAGAATGAGTCATTACCCCAGAGTAGAATACTACTCTGCCGGGACCACATGGCGTATCAAGCTTCAAGGCGACCTAGGCTTATCAAGTCGTTAAGTTTCGGTAGGAAAATATTTTTGTGTCAAACCGAATTCCACGCGAGCGAAGCTGCTGGAGACCGCTAGTATTCATTATGGCGCTGATCTTGATATTATGTTAATAAAATACCCTAGATTTTACCACTACACAATAAAAAAAAAGTTTCATTTCAAGCCTTCAGTTAGTTTCAGTTTTTGAGATAAGCGCGAACGAACAGACCGACAAATAGACAGACAAAAAAGGAGGCAGATGAGCAGACGGAACACCTGATGATAAGCGATTGCCGCTACCCTTGAACACCTAACACTCTAGTGGAGTTAAAGGTGCCCTGCCGTCCTTTTGGTTAAGTTGAATACTGCTTCTAACCTGGCTTCAAAACCCAATAGAATCTTTTTAACAAATTTTCTTATAATTCTTTCTTCCTTCGTCTTCTTCTACCTCCCTTTAGTGTCACCAAAGACCCATACATGATATCGACCAGCCAGTACAAAATGCATTTTAACACCTTTAAATGCAGGCAGATACACGTTCCTAAATAGCGCTGACCTCATCAAAGCAAGTTCAGGCTCCGAATTTCGCAGTTAGAATGGGACTCCTCGAATTCGTCCACGGCATCTTTAATTGGACAACATCCCTGACACAGTGCGAGTGTAACCGTGAAACTGCTGAAGGCTGCATATGAGTTAATATACTTACTAGGACTGCTTTGGGGTTGCATTTAAAAGCGACGGCTGCGCAAGGGGTCCCGGGTTTGATCTCCGGGTCGGGCCAAAAATGTACCTAAATTTTCGGTAAGAAATTCTTAGTGACAGCCAGGAGTCTGGAACTCAGCGGTCAACTACCCCTTTCCTCGGGAACGTAAAGCCGTTGATCCTACGCCCGACCCCTCTCTGGTCGCATCAAGCTGGTGTCCCATTTGGAATATTAGTTTAAGGAAATAGAGAGTGCACTTGTGTTTGCGCACACACTTGAGCACTACAATATATCCTGCATACGTGGCTGATCGTTGAGATTGGCCGCCGTAGCCGTAATCAGTTGGGGAATATTGTAATATTATATTTGCTACGAGTATTTTTCAATCCTATTTTCAAACTGAAAGAGCGCACAGTATACGAACGTGCTACAAAAATGAACTTTGAAAATAATCTTCTAAAACCAAGAATTTGATTTTTTTTTAAGTGACATGTAGTGGCAAACGAGTAGGCGGATCTCCAGATGTAAGCAATTGTGCCCATGGACACTCGCGACTCCTGCGAACCCACAAGTGCGCTGCCAACCTTTTAGCTCCCCTTTCCCCCGAATTTGCCTACAGGTACTTTGAGGCACGCAGCGAAACACAGCACAGTGCTGTATCATGCCGGTTTTCTATGAGGCCTTGGTATTACTCCGGTCGAGCCGGCCCATTAAAACTATGAGGAGCTTAAGTTCCACCAAAGGAGATAGTGATAAAATATAAGAAAAGGGCGGTGTTCAGATAGTTCAAGACTATTTTTTATGAGAAAAGGTGCAGACGAAGAAGTGGGTCACCATATGGTTAGCGATTTCCGCCTTACTATATATAAGGACCTATGTATAATTTACACGATAAAACATATATTATGTTGATACATAAAATATGCTAAAAAAATAAACATAATCCACCTCATGTTATAGGAGAGCGGACTCTCCTGGCAGAAGTGTTTATACTCGGAAATTGTTATGTATACTTTTTGGAAGCGATAAACATTTTCATTTCAATGCGATTCTATTACCGGCTCGAAAAGTAGTTTCCAGAAACTACTTTTCGAGCCGGTATCTTCTCAACCAGTCGAGAAAATGTTAATTTTTTTAAACGCAATATTTCACACAATGTTGTATCATCCTCCATATCAAGTCATAAAGTTTAATCGTAACATAAAATAAAATGAACGAAAAAATAACATTATGAGATATACTGAAAACTACCAGTCCCCAAAGGTAGCACCTGTTCACAAGTATGACGTATGTCATCATCATCATCATCATCATTTCAGCCTATAGACGTCCACTGCTGGACATAGCCCCCCCCCAATGTTCTCCACACAGATCGGTCCTGTGCCGCCCGCATCCAATGGATTCCCGCGATCTTCACCAGATCGTCGGTCCACCTTGTGGGGGGCCTGCCACGGCTGCGACTTCCTGTGCGTGGCCTCCACTCCAGGACCTTTCTGCCCCAACGGCCGTCTGTTCTCCTCGCTGTGTGCCCTGCCCATTGCCACTTGAGGCATGCAATCCTTTGGGCTATGACGTATGTGTCAGCCATCATTTCTCTCAATCATATTAGAAGAAACGCAATGACCCACCACAAAAAAAAAGAATAATTCAAAAGGTAATCAGCATCTAATTGCAGTAAGACTTGCCATTAGCAAAGATGCCTCACGGCCATCTCCTCAACTGCAACTAGCATTGGCACGTAAATTGGAACTCGGACGTGGAGCAGTCACGCGCGGTGTCGGCTTCGTGACGTCAGTTAATAAGCCTATTGTTTCAGTCTGAATAGCTTAATCAGTCCACGACAATAGCTGTTCGGATACGTGAGTCCGCTTGAGGCTGTGTATGGACTTAACGGGCTGTAGAAATATTTGCCATGACTATTTAAGCTTATAAGGGTAGGTAAATGTGCATCATCATTGGTCGTTTTGTTGGTCGTTGACCCGAATGCGGGGCTTAGCCGTTCTTCCCCTTTCGACTCCTGGAACCCTGTGGCGTGAGGTTCCTGAACCATACGAACGCTAATAAAAAATGAAACAAACAAATTTCCATGTTATATACCTAGTAACGTTTAAGTGACCTCGTAAATAAAAACTTTGCGAACACAAAATGGTCATCATAGTCATCAACTGCATCATTGAGTTCCAATCGGCAATATCCCGCAACTTTAAGCAGGTCATCGGCCCATCGTTTAACCGGTGCGAAACGCTTTTGAATTTTACGAATAGACTAGGATGAGTAGAGAATAGATTTACCAGAAACTAGAATTTAAATATTGAACTTAATATGATACCGACGTAAATAAATAATGAAGAACGTGAACGTAACAAACAAAGAAATGCTGTTTTACACAGAAATGGAACATAAATAATTTAACTTTCAATCGAACCACTCGCTTACTGGATCAATAACAAAAGACTACTATCGAAACTTACAGAACCAATATTCATTGTTACTACCTCATTCCCTCGCAAAACCGACCGTAATGAACTGAAAGCGGAACCAACAAAATCTTGTTACGATTCAAATAAAAACTTGTTCACCATTCATTGCTATCTGTTCAACCACCAAACAAAGGCAAGACCTAATTAATCAATCGATGTTACCGGTCTCTTCGCGTTTGATCAATGCTCTGCCAGTTAATTAGTATCTGTCGTAATCTCAAGCATCTGGTTTAGATTCAGTATGGAAATGTCGAGTTTGGCGGTATTTCATCTTCTGATCCGTATATCAATCATGACGTCAGTTTTATGACAGCCGGCTGTTTGAGACAGTTTTTCTTTGCCATCACGATGAGTGATTAGAATTCCAATAGATGGTTATACCCTCGAAGTATATTTTATGTCTTAATAGTACAGTACAAGGAATACTCTAGAGACTAGATGAAATTGAGTGATTGTCTGCCTGGTAATTCTGAGTCATTTTTAAAGTGTCACCGACATCCTTTAAAAAATCTTTTAAATTCTGTACCATTCTGGGATGATTTTCGATACCAAGTAAAACTTATTATTAATGATTATTTACTATACTGAGAGTTGGTTTAAGTTGCATTGCGGGATGTGACATGGCAGCTATGTTCATATCAGACATGAACGAAAAATTGGCTATTTTTACGAAAAAAACTTGTTCCATCGAGGATAAAAGGGGCCAAAAAATATATTCTGAAAATCAAGCTGGCTTGTGAAAATTTTATATGTTTTAATCCTATCACCGAGAGTTTTGAAATAAAATATTTTGTACTTGTAGATAAACCTCCTAGAAGTGCTGATATAACAAACAAAATATACACGCAGTTCCTTTATCCTAAAAATCCTTCTATTTCTAGAATTACATTTTCTAAAATCCCATGCATAAGTTTACATAAAGCCTGAAAGAATGAATTTAATTATCATAGTACTGTTGCAATAAGGAGTAGGTATATAGGTTTTAAGTCAAACAATGGTACTTGTCAACGCCATATTCAAGAACCGGTCCGCTAGTCGCGGCGCCCCCCGCCTCATACCGCCCTCTCTCTCTGATCGAACTCCGTGCGCGACGCACGTACATACGCACAACCTTATTTAAATAATTATTTTACTGGCTCTGTAAAGCTCAAAGTTAACAATATAACAGTTTATAAGTTATTCTGTGCATCATTTGTACATCCCTGAATCCTGGAGTAAGTAAACAAACAGTATCAAGTGACATCCCTACAAAAGAACCTTGCGCTCAAATAAAATGACAAGCTCCCGTGTTTTAAGAGGATTCCTCCTGCGCCCGCATTTTTTCCTTCACCCAGCTTCATTTGTTTAATGGCGCCAAGCATTCCGCTGATTGGAGGTCTGCAAACAAAACTATGAGGGTCGCGGGTAGTTTTAAGTCGCTAGGTTAGATTTAGATCTATATTGCAGAAACAATTGGATGAATTGGTTGGATCCCTGGCGGTCTGTTATCGGCTTTTAAGGTCATGTCTTTTATACACATGTATGTGTCAGTTAAATTGTTAGCAATTGCAAAATCGTAATGTTCTTTTGTGATTGTAATCTATCAACTGTGGTTGCATTTAAATTATTATTTCCCAATTGATATATTGTAATCTAATGAAGGTCAAAACGCCATAATAGTACAACAAACACACAGAAAAAATCTACCGAAGTGAAATAAATTGTGAGTTTATGAAAACGTAACCCAACTGACATATGCTGATTACAAATTTTAGTCCATCATCATCATTAGCCTGTTGCAGTCCACTGCTGAACATAGGCCTCTCCTAATGTTCGCTACTCCGATCAATCATTGGCTACTCGTATCCAGCTTCAGCTAGATATCCTACGCAGATCGTCATTCCATCTGGCCTGAGGGCGCCCTACAATTTTCCAAGTTGGGTTGATTGGGCCCTTTTTTTTAAAGGTATTTGTATATCCATCTCATTTCGAGTCCTCCACCTGTGTATAAATGTGTATAACATAGTGATAAGTACAATTGTAACAAAGATTTTAGTTTGAATTATGTATGTGAAAGGTGATTTCCAAAGTCTTGGATATATAATTAATGCATGGAATGATTAAGTGTGATCCTCGAAATTCTAACAGCCAATTTGTTTTGTTTGAAAACATAATCGAATGGTTAGACGTGCGCATATTAATTCACCCTCTATAACCATTAGTTATAGAGCTGTCATACAGTCAGATACAGTCAAAGCAAGATAAATAGATGCATAAGTGACGCTGTTAAATTATCTTCTATTTGGAGGAGGTACCAAATTTGGTTCATATGGACGAAATATTTCAGTTATAAAAACGCCACGGTCCTAAGCATTTACTTAGGACAGTGATCTAATTCTGTACTAAGTAGCAGCAATCATGTAAGGATATCAGACAACTGAAGAATTGCAAATGTATTACATAAATATTCCGCCCGAACTAAACCAACATGACAATTTAAAAGAGGATCAAACCCAGGACATTTGGCGTGCAAAGCATAGTAGTGTCTATACTAAATGCGCCAAAACAAAAAAAAAATGTTTTTGAAATGTACGAGTATAAAAAAAACATTTTTCGTCGCTAGTGGACCCTCTTAACGCTACTACCGATTTCTTCCATATATCGTGTGTTTTAGTTTTTCGCTTATACCATCAGATTATGGGGAAATAAATTATTACATTTTTAGTACCGAATGTTATGGGGCTAATGTATGAAACAATTCACTCGTTTCAGTTCCATTTCGATATCCCTTTGACATAGCGAATCAAACCTAGAATAACGACAATAGATGATATTTGGTCGCGTTCAGACAATGGGGTGGATTGATCGCGCCACATTAGACGGCTGTGATTAACGCTCTGTTTGTGCATCTGGAGCAACCAGACATTGGTTGTAAATGGATCTAAATCAGCTGTGAATTCAAGTAAAAAAATATACGTCTTCGCCATACCAAACGTATAGTAAAGTCTCTTAAAAAGCGTGCTGCAGTCGCCATCAACATTCAAATTTCGGCTTTATGTCTGTAAACATAAGGTATCCAAAATTTTAGTTCCGTGTTATGCCGCTGGATTTTATCCGTGGTGCGGACTCTAAAAACATTTTTATTGTGATAGGTGGCAGACGAGCAGATGGACAACCTGATGGTAAGCAATTGCCGCCGCTCATGGACACACGCGACACCAATGGAGTCGCAAGTGCGCTGCCAACCTTAAACCCTCCCTTTCCCCCGGATTGGGCCTCCGGTACCCTCACTCACGCAGCGAAACACAGCACTGTGCTGCTTCACGCTGGATTTCTGTGAGGCCGTGGTATCACTCCGGGTGGACCGGCCTATTCACGCCGAAGCGTGGCGCTCCCACGGGCAAAATGCATACATAATGTACTAAATAAGCTACATACACTAACATGCGCGCGCATAGTGATCTTGGTGAGGTTCGACATGAGAGACGGACAGAGACCTTAAAACTCCCCTTTCTTCGGATTGGGCCTCTTGTAACCTCACTCGGCGTAACATAGCGCAGGTTCTCTGTAAAACTTTTTATCACTTTGGTCGGAGCCGTCTCATTCATGTCAAAGTTTTACCGTGGGAGAGCTACGCTTCGGCATGAATGGGCTGGCTTGACCGGAGTGATACCAAGGACCTCACAAAAAACCGGCGCGGACACAGCACTGTGCTGTGTTTCGCTGCGTGAGTGAAAGAAAGGGGGGCTTGGAATGGTTGGCAGCGCACTTGTGACTCCACTGGTATTCGCAAGTGTCCATGTGCGGCGGCAATTGCTTACCATAAGATGATCCGTCTGCTCGTCTGCCACCTAACACATAAAAAAATCTACACATCTCGGTTATGAAAATTAGCTGATAGTTTAGGAAACTTACGTATATATAGGCATTTTGTCGCCATCTTTGAACCACAGCATCATGGCGACGTCGCGCGCAGGGCGCAGCCAAATCGCAGGGAAGCCGCGTCATGCCCCCTGGTGCTGACCACACTTGTATCACATCTGTGGAAGAAACTCTGTGTAAATTAATCAAAATCAAAGTCCCATTTTTTTAGCGGTTGCTTTGAATTCGGTTAGTTCGGTCGGTATTCAGTCAGTAGCCATGTGGTCCCCGGCAGAGTAGAATAGGCCACCCTCACTATTACCGAGGTGTCGTAAAAGGCGACTAAGGTAAAGCTGCTGGCATGATCATCAGCACCCAGAAAAGGAAAACTCTGCATTTATATCAAAACCCTCGCCAACCCGTCTGCCAAGCGTGGTGAGTATGGCAATTACACCTCATGTGATTGAGGGCAGCCCGTTCCCCAGCAGTGGGGACTTAATTGGGCTGACGATGGAAATCGGTTTGCATCAAAGTTTCCTATATCACTGTCCATCCTTTCAATTATCTCCAGTTAAAAAATCACTTCAGTTTGATGCTCAATTTTTTCGTGAAAAATGGACAAACTAACAGACACACACATTCCGATATATATTTATTTTATTGATTTGCATACACACACATAGGCCTGTACACATCACTTACAAATCGTCACTAGACTCAAGTATGACGTCATATGTGCGTTTTTTATGTGATAGGTAGCAGACGAGCAGACGAATTACCTGATGGTAAGCAATTGCAACCGCCCATGCACACCCGCGACACTAGTGGGGTTACAAGTGCGTTGCCAACCTTTTCCCCCTTTCCACTGATTTGGCCTGCGGGCCTCCAGCAGTCTCACTCACGCAGCGAAACACAGCAGAGTGCTGCTTCACGCTGATTTTCGGTGAGGCTGTGGTATCACGCCGGTCGAGCCAGCCCATTCATGCCGAAGCGTGGCTCATGATCATCTATGCGTATTTCTAACATTATGACGAATGAACAAAGCATCATGAGGAAACCTGCACATTTCGGATATTTTCTTAAAATTGTGGATCTGTATTACTGTAGACCTATAATTTATTGTTATGATAATAATTCTGAACTCCTGGTTCCTCTTACTAAGGGTTACGAAGGTCAGATGGCAGTCATCATCATCATCGTCAGCCCATTTAAGTCCCACTGCTGGGGCACGGGCTTGCCTCAATCACATGAGGGGTAATTGCCACACTCACCACGCTTGGCAGACGGGTTGGCGAGGGTTTTGATATAAATGCAGAGTTTTCCTTCTCTGGGTGCTGATGATCATGCCAGCAGCTTTACCTTTGTCGCCTTTTACGACACCTCGGTAAGAGTGAGGGTGGCCTACTCTGCCGGGGACCACGCGGCAAATACTGGCAGTCACTTAACTATAATTCAAAAAACTAACAATTATTTTTTTATCGAAATTTGTAGCACCTCGCCTGGCGTGGACAAACTCTGAGGCCGCCGTCTGAAAATCAGCGTCATGGCTTTGCTGTGGCATAGGCTGAGACGGGGACCAATATGCAACATTGTTCACTAATTATTATTCTTGTATTTTGTATTGCATTAATTGCTTCTACCTATCTGACTCTATGATTATTATTAGTGTTTACAACTTGATTATTTAACTTTATAATTTTGTGCAGCAGAATAAACGTATTATCTATCTATCTATTTATAATTGCCAGACTTCCTGGATCATGGGACTAGCGTACCTTGGGCTCCGATGCGACAGCTTTGGGCGCAATAATAACAGAAATTATAGATAAGTAGTCTCTTTTGCAAGTTATAGAATCTAAACTCATAAAAGTAAAAAAGTAAAGTATCAGCCTATACTCGTAACTGTCCCACTGCAGGGCAAAGGCCTCCATCATTGCTGGACATAGGCCTTCCCCAATGTTCTCCACACAGATCGGTCCTGTGCTATGGATTCCCGCGATCTTCACCAGATCATCGGTCCACCTTGTGGGAGGCCTGCCACGGCTATGTTCGAACAATTCGAAACATAATTTTTGCTCGACCCAGGAGTCGAACCCAGAACCCCGCGATCACGGCCCGGTATTTAAACCATCAGACCAACGAGGCGTCCAATAAAATAATCAAATTAAATTGTAATCAAATAGTAATAAGTTCTAAAATTGTAATAGTGAACACGTACAAACATCCACAGATTCAGTCTCACACAAATCAGAACCGTCAGTGCATGTAATTTGCACGAATACGGGCATAGGAGTATGCTCTGTTCTAAACTGATTTGTCGCTAGTTTGCAATAAGACGCCGAGTGAAATACTACCCTAATAAGTCTACCGCTACACTCGATGGGTCAGCGGAGGATTTGTCACGGAGATAAAGTACACTGCGAGTTTATTCTATGTGTATTAGGTAAATCGTAGCGGTAAGAGATGAAAGGTTTATTTGAAGAGCAAAGGGGATCGGCATTCATTTGTTTCTTTGTACATTGGGTTTGAATAATAAGAACGCAGCGATTATAGTACACATGTTTGTGCGCAAACACAAGTGCATTGTCTATTGTCCTACCCTCAAATTCCGATGAGACACATGTGACCAGAAAGGGGAGATCAGACGGATGACCATCTGACGCAATAAGGTACAAGATCAGCAACTATCAGACTCTAGACTTATACTAGGATTATCACTGAGAATTCATTTACAAATTTTAATCCAACCCGAGAAATCAAACCCAAGAACCATTATTGTAAAATAATTTCAAACATTTCGGATCTAAAACTTACCCCTGTGTAACACCTAATAGAAACGTGTTACCTTGTTTCAGTCAAACTGATTCCCCTGTTAAAGAGTTGCAACCAGACTCCCAATTCTCCAGAATTTGGAGCTGGGGTGCGCTTAGACCATGCTCCAGCATGGTCTCCAGAGCAACAGCTTTGAACGCAACCGGAGCAACCACAACTTCGGAGGAGGTGTATGCTTGAAACATGATCCAGCATTCGGGAAGTCTAGTAATTAAAATGAAATTACTGCCGTCTGACCTTCGCAAGCCTTAGACAGGGAAAACATGTGAATTATTTTAGGTAGTTTTTGAGAAATTATCTGAAACGTGCAAGTTTCATCACGTTGTTTTCTATTCACTAACAGAAATATGCACATTATGATTTGAAAAGTCCAAATGTGCATGCTCAGATTCAAACCACAACCAAAGGCGCGTTCTTATCTACAGAGCTCCTATCGCTCTAATACATAATATAGACCAAAATAACAACTTTTGTTTCGGACCGAAACCCTTTTAGGTCATGATTTGTTGTTTTCTACTGAAACTATCCACTCGTAATAGTAGATTTTGGAACCGTAATAAGTCCAACGTCGCATTTGAAAGGTCAGAGGATTTTTCACGGGACAAAGGAGCTGTTAAAAAGATTTTTTATGATATTGCCTTTTGAATTTGGGAGAGATATTTTATTTCATGAATGTTTTTGTATACCAAACCAATAGTCAATCGTCGAAATTTGGGAAAAAATTGATTGCAAAGCATTAGATACAATAGGACTTCTTTTACATTTTCGGGAAAATATTTGCCGCAAATTTCATTTCCTTTAACCAAAATTCATTCTTTTACATCCCAAAAACCTCAAAGCAGGGCGTTCCACAAAGAATAATCATCGCTAGACGATTTGACGCGAAACTTTACGTCACAGAGCTTTGTCAACACGAGCTCGCACGACAAACGAGCACCTCATTATTTTCGAAATCTCATTCAAAAGATAAAAGAATTTTCAACAGAAATCATCCAAAATGGCGGGGGTGGCGAGAAAGCCGGCGTGTATTGTCCGGCGACGCGCTGATACGCGAAACGTGGCTTTAATGACGGTTCAAAAGCTTCGTATCACACAAGGCGAGCTGAAGTAGCAGTATCGATTGACCATCGAGTTGGTTTACTCGATTCTTCGAATAATAAAAATGTTTTTGATTTTATTTTTTTTAGTTAACAATCCATGTTATGGTCGCTTATCAACAATGTTTTTTACAAACCGGGTATCTTTAGCGTTTTATATTAAATATAGAGTTTCTGAATCTGAACATTCATAAATCATCAATATCCTCAAAATCCACATCTACAGACTATTAATAAGAGAGTATCTTGCATATTGCCATTAACTTCACTCGCCTATCAGTTTCATCCACTTCATCATTTTAGCGTTTTATGAGTGAGTACTATCAATAACTGTTACAAAAGACATTGGTTATTAAGGTGACGGGTAGGGCACACTAGTCGTGTGGTCCCCGGCAGAGTAGAATAGGCCACCCTCACTCTTACCCAGGTGTCGTGAAAGGCGACTACGGTAAAGCTGCTGGCATGATCCCAGAGAAGCAAAACTCTGCATTTATATCAAAACCCTCGCCAACCCGTCTGCCAAGCGTGGTGAGTATGGCAATTACCCCTCATGTGATTGAGGGAGGCCCGTGCCCCAGCAGTGGGGACTTAAATGGGCTGACGATGATGAGGGCACACCAGCGACTCCAATCGATTTTAATTTTTAGCTACTAAACCGGATCTATTTTAAACAATTTCAGCGTTACAACCTCACGGCAATCACCTATACTATTTATTAATATTTATAGTTAACTGTTTGGTCTGCTTTTGCACTCAAATTTTGGATTACAGCCAAAAGTGGCCGCTTTTGGCGTGAATCAATTTTTCGCGTACAAAAATGGACCTAACACTAGTGCATGGATATTTTATAATTAGTATAAGTGTTTTCCGAGAGTTTGTAACCCCGAAATTGTTTTAAATAGCTCTGGTTTAGTAGTTAAAACCTACCCGTCACCTTAAGACACATTTTTATGCTTTTGTGAGAATCTATCATATTACAAATGGGTCAAGAAAAGTCATGCATATTTCCTTAAGGTGAAGGGTATACCCCACGAGCGACGCCAATTGATTTTAATTGTTAGCTGCTAAACCAGATCTATTTTAAACAACTTGGGGGCTTTAGTCTTTCGTTAAACACCTATTTATTTAATAGTTATAGTTAGCTATATGATCTGGTTTTGCACTCGAATTTTAAATTACCGCCAAAAGCGGTAACTTTTGGCGTGAATAATTTTTTTAGTACAAAAACAGACTCAACATTTGGGCATGGTTATTAAATAAATAGTATTAGTGTTTGCCGAGAGACTGAAGTTCCGTAATTATTTAAAAAATATTTGTTTTGGTAGCTAACAAGTAAAATCAATTGGCGTCGCTAGTATGCCCTACCCGTCACCTTAAGTAAATACTTAAAGCAACATGTGTGACTTTTGCTTTAGCTCTTGTGAAGCTCTAGTCACAATAAATACATTTCTAGAGCGGTGCTGTCTGCGGTAGCAATTCAAAAATGTTGCTTGTATTTATCTTGGTTTAAACATATCTTTGTTGTCTCTTAATATGTAACAACGTCACATAGAACCTTTTTTATTCCCTAAAACACGCCCCATCACTACTGCTCCTAACCGGATTCACACGCAGGGTCCTTTGATCTCAGCGCCTTTGACGTCCGTCTGCGCGCAGGGTCCTATGAGTCCTTCTATTCGTGAGTCGGGAATCAATAGAAAGATTTTTTCGCAAAATTAACGCTTTTATGTTGTCAAGGAAGTCACATACTAAGCGTTATTTAGTTCCTTGTTGTTTTCTCAAACCAAGTTTTTGAAGTTCTGCCAAGGTATATTTTTCCTACGCCCTGTGGCTAGGGGCGTTTAAGAATACTGACAAGGTTTTCCCGGCCTGTCGTAAGAGACGACTAAACGGGCTTTCGGAGGACGTGAGCGTACGAATCCGCATACGACTCTGCGGGGGACGACGACATTACTGGGTGTCCTGGTAGGTCGTACAGCATTGAAGGGCTGTATTGCGCCAGATAGGGGTGAAGCAGCGAGCGCGATTAGCGGTACGGTCTAGTCCAGGCTGTGGGGTTTCCGACCGCGACTGCGCGGAGATGGACACTCCAGAGGTTTTAGTTAGGGTTTGAGTCCCACACACCACCTTGTTCCCTACATGTAGCAAGGTGACGGCCATGATGGTTTCCACTGGAAAAAAGGTCTATTTTTTCTGACCACTATAATCTGGGCATGCTTAAGACAAAGGTGAACAGGCATCTTTTGGGCAAACGCGTATCATTCTAGACCTCATCGTCGCTTACTATCAGATGCGATTGAAGTCAATCGTTAGCCTTAATAAAAAAAAAAATTTTTAGTCGCTTCATTGTATTTACTCCATTGTAAAGCCTTGTTGGTCTAGTGGTTTAAGTAACGGGCCGTGAGTGATCTCAGGGGTCCTGGGTCCGATCCCCGGGTCGAGCAAAAAGTATCGGGTTTGTGATCACCAATCCACAATAGGCAAGCTTGGTGATTAAGCCTTATCGTATTGTAGTAGCGATAACTTGATTTCTATCATGGAGGCCTTGGCTCTGCAGTGGGACAGTATATCTAGGCTGATACTTTACTTTACTTTATTGTAATTACCAGACAACGCAAATCCTAAATCATGGTCGTAGCGTAACCTCGGACCAAACCGACAAACCGACAGCTTTGGACGCAACCGGGAATCATACCCTGAGATTAGCGTGTGCAAATATTCACCTGGCTACCCCACTTAGGATCTTTTATTATTCGCCCAATTGTGTTTTCTAGTAATTGAAAATTACGTTTTGTTTTTCTTCCGCCTTCCACTCGACCGTTTTGATTGGAATTTGCGCTGATAGAATTCCAGCGGTGTAATTGAATGAACTGGAAGGCGTAAAGGTCCTTTAGACACCTTTGGCGTTACCATGGATAACGAGGAAAGTTTATTTTAGTAAGTGTTATGGACTTTTTACATAGGTACATACAGACGGGCCGCACAAAGACATGATTAGGTATGACTAGACTGATAGACAGATGACTCTTGATTTTGACACGACGAGAGATGATTTGGTAAATATATATGCATATTTATTCTTGTACAGTCTTTTAATTCAGTATGAGTGGTCCTTCGAACCGGATAATCTCTCGTCATGTCAAAATCAAGAGTCCATGACATCTGTCTATCAGTCTAGTCATACCTGATCATGTCTTTGTGCGGCCAGTTTGTATGTATGTAAAAAGTCCATAACAGTAAGAGAGAATGAATTTGCAAGATTTTTCGCGGTTTTTGATACTAGTAAAATTATATGGTAATAAATACTAAATGCTAACACATCACATCAACAACAACCTGTAATACCTAGTTTTTAAGTTTTCATACTTTATTTTGAGTGCAATAAAAGTATATGCATTCATTCATTCACAATCATGATTATTTATCCATAGACATTGAGCAATATAGCAATTTTTCAAATGCCTAATTCATCAGGGTCTTTTATTATTGAATGAAGAGTAATTGGATCACCTAAATTAGTTGATTCAATTACTCGGTTGGCGGCTAATCTCATGGGTAGCCGCAACACGTGGAGTGATATCATCTCAACTTTTAACTCCCCTTCTCCATGTTTGGGCCTCCGGTACTCTCACTCACTTGGAGATTTACAGCGCAGATGCTGCTTCACACCAGTTTTCTTTGAGGCTGTGGCATCATCCGGTTCATGCAAATCCAAATTCCGTGTGCTATTGACCAATAATTATACCTATAAAAAACCCGTTATCGTGAAAGTAAGAGAGGAAAACGAGCAAGCGGGTCACCTGATAGTAAGTGATCACTGCCGTCCATTGACAGCAGCCACACCAGAAGGAATGGTTGGCTGAACAGTACCCTTACCATAAGTTTGAAAAACTGGTCTCGCTATCGAAAACTATCGCTTTATCCCTTTCATTGTGATGCATGTGAAAAAGATAGAGCAATAGTTTTAGATAGCGAGGATAGTTGATTGACTGACCGGATGGCACAATTGGTAGTGACCCTGCCACTTACGCCAAAGGTCGTGGGTTCGATCCCCACCCTGGACAAACATTCGTGCGATGAACACTTGTATTTGTTCGAGCAAACACTAGGTTCAATTCCTGACATTAAGATACGAATAATTTATTTTATTTATTTATTTAAAACATACCTTAAATACTATCATTACAGGTTTTTACCTAATTCAATAGCCAGGTCCGTTACAACACATGTCAATGTTACTACATACATTTACATTAAATTATTTATTAATTACATTATTAATTGATTACAACCTGTGCGGATAAAGAATGGGATCAGAAATGGCGGCGCATCTATAGACCCCACGAGTGCGAGTATAGACGCAAATAGTGTGCGAGCGAGAAGTGAATAGATGAGCCGCCATTTCTGATCCCATTCTTTATCCGCAAAGGTAGTACATTACATTATTAATTGATAACATTTTATTATTATTATTAACATTCTTTATTTTTACGTAAGTACTAATTTAGTCGAATCGACTTCGTCATTTTTAACTATTCTAAATAACACAATGAAAATAAGACGACTTTTATGAATTCACTCAATGCACAAGTAAATAAATCAAGTTTCGTATGTACTTGATTAATAGTTCGAATCGATAATCAAATAAGCCAGCATTCAACTCTTTGTACATTATGACTTACGCCAGCTAAATTTCCCCACCTGTCATACAAAGTAGCGCTATCATAACACCCCCCTTCAACTGGCAGATTCCTCTGAAGTTAGCTCAGACAATCCCACTTTCTCGTTAAAGTGCAAAGCAAACTTATGCATATGTCATGCTCACTCAAGTATTTATGTATTCAGTTTGCCGTGTAGATTTCAGAGCTAGACTGCGTTTTCTGTGGAACGACTTCAGTATCCGAACTGTGTAGGTTATTTAATCTTGAGATAACTTCTGTGTGCAGTTTTGATTGAATGGTTTATGATTTACTTGCGGTCGCCCGCAGCTTCGCTCGTGTGGAATTTGGTTTGCCACAAACTTTCCTATGGCACTACACATCCCTTCAACTTTCTCCATTTAAAAAAATCAAGTTAATTAGTCGCTCCGTTTTGCCAGGAAACACAGACAAACAGAAACACATCTTCACATTTATAATAAAAAGAATATCCTCCGATTTCGGCTAAGGCGGCTAATCTCAACGATCAGCCACTTACGCAGGATATATTATAGTGCTCAAGTGTATGCGCTAACACAAGTGCACTCTCTATTCCCTTGCCCTCAAAGTCCGATAGGACACCAGTGTGACACGACCAGAGAGGGATCGGGCGCAAGACCAACGGCTTAAGGTGCTTTCTAAGTCACGGGGGTACAAGACCACCAATATCCAGACTCCGGGACTTACACTGAGAATTTCATAACAGAAAAACTGAGGTACAAATTTTGGTCCAAACCGGGGTCGAACCCGGCACCAAAAGCGCAGCCGTCGCTTTAAAGTGCGACGAACTACCCACTGCGCCAGCGAGGCAGTCACAAAATTCACAACTATAATATATGTATGGATGCATAAATTTTTGGTTCTATTCAAAAGGAGAGATAGTTCAGTATCGAAAACAGCCATCAATAAATTATCACGGAACGAACGGAGAGACCCAGCCTCATATGCCAAAGGTCGGTTTAACCTTGGACAAACATTCGTATGATGAACACTTGTGTTTGTTCACGAGAAACTATAATATCGTTAGTATGGCCTGGTTCAGAGCTGTCAGTTCTATCGATAGACTATCGATACTTTTGACTTGACTTCAACTATCGATCGATATAGACAGAGCTATTACAATGAACGATTATATCACCAAGACAGATTGAAAAAATGAATGATACTGCAAATCTGGAAACGCGAACCCATAAAGACCCATATGAAATCGAAATTATTTATAAGCTATGGGTAAATTGTCATAATGAATCAGCCGAAACCAAACGCTTCCTAGATGTTATCTTTATTGGTCAGTTAGTTCTAATCATCATTATCTTGAGTCATCTTTTGAAGTCAATCACAATTTTATTCAGTGTTTCCCAACATTTTTTTATTGATATTTATAGGTTTTTTCATTTGCAAGTCAAAATACAACCACATATCAATGTAAATAAATCTGTCTAATTTCTTCAACCACCTTCCAGCTGAATGTCAAACACGTTTGGTTAATATTGATTGACATTTTACAGATTGAAGCTAGACAGCTTCAATCTGTCTTTAACCTTTTTTACGTCACTATATAAAAAATGACAACTGTGTCAATATTGAAGAGCGGAATCCCCTAACACAAGCAATTCTTTTTGCTTAAAAGGAGATTCCCACCATTGTAAAGCGTCTTATTTTAATTTTTCATTTTAACCTGATGTATGACTGTCGGTATTTTCTTTTATATGAGAGGTGGCAGACGAGCCGACGGATCACCTGATGGTAAGCAATTGCGCCGCCCATGGACACCCGCAACACCAGTGGAGTCACAAGTTCATCAAAATTTCAACCAATAGACGTCCATTGCTGGACATTCTCCCCCAATGTTCTCCACACAGATAGGTCCTGTGACGCCCGCATCCAATCGATTCCCGCGATCTTCACCAGATCGTCAGTCCACCTTGTGGAGGGCCAGTTGCGGCTGCGACATCCTGTACGTGACTTACGCTCCAGGACCTTTCCGCCCCAACGGCCGTCTGTTCTCCTCGCTATGTGCCCTGCCCATTGCCACTTGAGGCATGCAATCCTTTGGGCTATGTCTGTGTCTGACCTTAGTTCTCCTGCGGATCTCTTCATTTCTTTCGATCACGCAGGGAGACTCCGAGCATAGCCTTCTCCATTGCTCTCATTGTACTTAGCACATAAAAATTCTTCAAAATGTGTAATTAAATAAATATAATATCCTATGTAAATGCATTAGTGGATCAACGATTGTCATACTTTTACATTAGTTGAAAACCTGTAGTGTTAAGAATTTGTTAATAAATAAAATTTAAATCACTTATAAACGAATATATAAATAATAAATAGAAATGTCTTTATTCAATTTAAGTCCGTACAGAACATTTATGTGTTGTGACTGAATGTCAAATATAATGTAATCTACCGCTGATTCGGAATGTCAATTTCTACCGAGAAGAATCAGCAAGAAAATCAGTAGTTACTCTTTTCAAATAATATAGTAATTAAAATTTATTACTTATACAAATTGTGATTGTACAGTGTGATATTCAGTGCTTATAATCAGTATCGTTTAGATAAATCGTCAAAGTAAAATTATCAAATGAAATTATACATTAGAGGACAGGCTCTTCTCCTCGACATGTCCAGGAATCCTTATCATTTAAATAGTCATGTACTTTATAGTAGCATTTCTGCATTAGGCAGTTTTTTACATGCAACTTAAACTTATGTACCGGTCAATCAATATTTTTTTTTAGGTAACTACTTTCTTCCAATCCAATTTTCAAAATGTTTCTACTTCTAAAACGTAAGTATAGTTCAACGTGTTAATAATAATATTATAATATTGTATAAGTCTCTTAAATGTTTATTACTCTTTAATTTAGAGGTCAATATTCTTAAATGTTGACAAACACTGTTCGCGCGTATTGTCAAACCGTAATAAAAGAATTTCACAACTTTATCCTCCTGATCAAGATTTACTGGTGACAAATTATGACAAATAGCCGTTGGGATCGAATGATTTATTGCCATAAAGACGGACTCTCATAATAGCTGGCGGTGAATCATGGCGTTAGTTCGCGGAATCTATGGCTGTAGGTTGAGCAACATTAATTAAGATGGTTCGGAATAGCAAGCCACAATGATGGCTATTATTCTAGTTTTAAAGAGTAGTAGTACTACTTAGTACTTTACGACTTATAATAGTTATCCTCAAACCGATTATGGCTCTGGAGGTCAATCCTAAGGCACAGGACCATCAACCTCGGCGACTGCCTCGGTGGCGCAATTAGTGGGTCGCACTTTTAAGCTCGATCCCGGGTTGGCCAAAAATGTGTTCTTAAGGTGACGGGTAGAGCACACTAGCGACGCCAATCGATTTTAATTTTAGCTACTAAACCGGATCTATTTTAAACAAATTCGGGGTTACAACCTCTAGATAAACACTTATACCATTTATTTAACAACCATACACAAATATTGGGTCCGTTTTTGTGCGCGAATAATTGATTAACGCCAAAAGCGGCCACTTTTGACCGTAATCGATTTTTCGCGAACGCGTTTGACCCAACATTTATGTATGGTTATTTAATAAATAGTATAAGTGTTCACCCTCACTCTTACCGAGGTGTCGTAAAAGGCGACTAAGGTAACGCTGCTGGCATGATCAACAGCGCCCAGAGAAGGAAAACTCTGCATTTATATCAAAACCCTCGCCAACCCGTCTGCCAAGCGTGGTGAGTATGGCAATTACCCCTCATGTGATTGAGGGAGGCCCGTGCCCCAGCAGTGGGGACTTAAATGGGCTGACGATGATGATAAGTGTTTGTCAAGGAGTTGTATCGCCGAAATTCTTTAAAATACATCCGGTTTAGTAGCTAAAAATTAAAATCGATTGGCGTCGCTAGTGTGCCCTACCCGTCACCTTAAGTTTTCGGTAAGAAATTCTTACTGTCAGCCTGGAGTCTGGAAGTTAGCAGTGTTGTACCTACCTGCCTCGGTAAGCACATACATAGGTACAGGGTGTATCAGTGAACATAAACACGATGTAACAAGCGTTTAAGCTACTTTTTTATGTAATAAGTGGCAGACGAGCTGACGGATCACCTGATGGTAAGCGATTACCGCCGCCCATGGACACCAGCGACACCAGTGGAATCACAAGTGCGCTACCAGCCCTTAAATCCCCCTTTCCCCTGGATTGGGCTTCCGGTACTCACTCACGCAGCTAAACACAGCACAGTGCTGCTTCATGCCGGTTTTCTGTGAGCCGTTGTATTACTCCGGTCGAGCCAGCCCATTCATGCCGACAACACATGGCTCTTATGTTATCATAATTATTATGGCTGTCAGACAACATTACATACATTGACCTCATGCACTTCGATGCTATTATTGACACAATTATGGCGTACAATTTGAACAGCATCGAATCGCACTCGGAGCGTCGCATACATAAAAGATAGCACCTTTACCGCAGTGCGCTCGCTATGATCTAATATCATGGTGCGTAGTGGGTGCGCATGTCCGCTAGAGGACACGAAACGGCACGGTTTTGCTAGTAGTCATCCGAAATTACTCACGCAGCGAAACACAGTACAATGCTGCTTCACGCACGGCTTTTTTGTGATAAGCGTTAGACGAGGAGACAGATCCCGTGATGGAAGCGGTTGCCGCCGCTGCCTATAGACACCTGCAACATCAGTGAAGTCACAAATGCGCCCTTCCATCAAATTGGAACTCCGGTAGCCTCACATATTTAGCTAGTAGTCATCCAAAACACCGTAAGATTTAATCTCTACTATTTATAAAGAGGTGAATGCTACAGACAGCGGCAACTCTTATAGGTAATCCGAAAACACGAAATACTTGCGTGATGTAATCGACACTTAGCGCTATCTATTGGTATAAAGTGGAACTTACGTCCCGAAACGAAGTGAAGGCGGGCCACTAGTTAAGTAATCTCAAAAGTGATGCTAGCTCAGTGGATAAGAACGATCTTTCCATGCGGGAGGTCGTGGTTTAATACTATTTTTTTTTATTTATATACGACAGACATTTGACTCCTCCCACCGAATGTTAAATGAAGATGATGTCTAAGGTTAGCCATGCTTGCCCGTAAAAAGCCTATTCACTCTTGCCTTAAAGAGGCCCAGGTTATATTGTTCAGGAAATACATCGGCGGGCAACGAGTTCCACTCCTTGGCTGTTCGGATCAGAAAGGTCTTGAAGTATATTGTTTACGCAATCTTCTGAAACACCTAAATTAGGCCGCGCGTGTAACATTAGGTGCTCTTCTTAGTACTTAAGTACTTTTATTAATTAATTATGAATTAGATTGGTTTCCAAATATTCATTCAATAAACAACTGTCTTAGGACTTGAGATATTTTACTGATTATTCCTGTTGTCCTTCTACACACCTTCAATGCTCAACAACTCATGATCAAAATATCTTAGACTTCGTGAAGTCTTTCGCTATTTGTTGGTATCTACTACATTTCTTCTATACTAAACGTTCAATCATCGTGTGTCAACGAAAACGCGCGCCACTATAACTCAATTCTTGCGCTCGAGTCTTTTGATGTAGCACTGTCTCTTAGTGACGACCTTTTGCGCCGTACGTCGCGGAACACTCCCGCTAATGCGCTGAGCTAGCACGTGACGTTTTAGGGATCCGCGGGATCGGGAAAGATAGAAAGCGTCTTGATTTATAGTTTGAGCCATAGAGTAAGGTTATAATATCCTCCAACCGAATACGGCTGCGGCGGCCAATCTGAATGTTCAGCTACGTACGCAGGATATAGTTATAGTGCTCAAGTGTGTGCGCAAACACAAGTGCACTCACTATTCCCTTACCCTCATATTCGGATGGGACAGTACTGTGTCACTACCGGAGAAGGACGAGCGCAGGACCAACAGCTTAACGTGCTTTCCGAGGCACGGGGGTACAAGACCGCTAACTTCCAGACGCCACTAAGAATTTCTTACCGAAAAATTAGGTACAAATTTTTGGCCTGACTCGGGGATAGAAGCCGGGAGCTCTTGTGCAGCCGTCGCTTTAAAGTGCGATCGACTAACCACTGCGCCACCGAGGTAGTCAAGTCAGGGTTAGGTTACAATAGTTTATAGTAATTCAGAATAGTTTGGGCCTTATTAAGATCTTCCTTTTGCAACGTTACAGAGCTTGTTATTGTGCGCTAGAGGGATTGACTAACATCATAAAAAGTTCTCATCCTATCGTCTAATTCTTTTATAACAACGTCCTGAGCTTGTTATTGTGCGTTTAGAGGATGACTACATCATAAAAAGTTCTCATTACTTATCGTCTAATTCTTTGTTTTATATGTTCTGTTGTTTTTGTCTTTTTTTCACTTTTGTATGTATATGTGCACGTACGTCGCTCAGGCTCCGCCCTGACAAACCAGCGCTGCAGCGGCTTTCGGGCAACTGTAGCAAATGCTGCGGGCCTTCGTTGGCTACAGAATCTGTTCTATTTATGTATTTATGTCACCTAGGTTTAAATTTGTATTCTGCGGCCAATAAAGAAATCTTTATCTTTATTTTTGATTCCCAGTTGCGTCCAAAGCTGTCCTTCGGAGCCCGGGGTATGCTCAGACCATGGTCCAAGTCTGGTTATTACAATGAAACGACTGTCGACTGACCTTCGCAACCCTTAGACAGGGGAACCAGAGCAACATCACGGTTACACGTTTAGAATCATTTCCTCAAATATTGTATATATCTACAATTTGGAAAAACTATCCTAGACGTGCAGGTTTACTCACGATGTTTTCTCTCACCGTCGAGCTAATGGTGGAAATTTGCAAAAAATAACGAATTATATTTTTCTGTCTTCGAGAAATTATGAGTAAAAAAGTTGACTTGTAAATAATAAATTGCACTAAAATTAAAGGATTCCAGATTCAATTCCTAGGTCACCTTTAAATTTGCACTTGAGTTTTTTGAGAAAATATAATATATTATTATTGTATAAAATGTAAAATTATTAATATATAAAATATGTATATTTCTGCCATTCTCAATTTTATTTGTCAAACTACTTTGCACTGCTTTCCCTTATTAAGGATACGATATTTCTTTCCTCTCCCCAAAGGTTGTCTGGAAGAAATCGCTACAAGCAATAAGACCGCCTTATTGTACTGTCTGTTGTTGATGTATCATGCTTGTATTTTCTTTTTGTGCAATAAAGCATATTAGACGGGGACCATTCTTGCTGCAACATTGTTCACTAATTATTATTCTTATATTTCGTATTTCATTAATTGCTTCTACCTATCAGACTTTATGGCTATTATTAGTGTTTTCAACTTGATTATGTAACTGTATAATTTTGTGCAGCAGAATATACGAATTATCTATCTATCTATCTGTGTGTGCATGTTAGGGTCTCTCTCAGATCGGTCGGGTTTGTCTGGTGTCCGATCGAAAAATGAAGTACGGATGAATGATGCTGCGTGCATCCTAGCGTGTCATATTTAGTTATTTAAAACTTTATTGCACAAAACGATACAATAGGCGAACTTAATGCCCAGAGGCTTTCTCTACCAGTCAATTTTCGGTCATGCAGAAAGGACAATGGTGCTGCGTAAAGAGGACTTATGTAATTATTACAATTTCCCAAAAAATAATGGCAACATAAACTTAATATTATTTTGATTAAAACACGTTCATACCTATTCCTATTTTTTTTTACATTAAAGCGGACAAACGAGCAGACGGCACACCTGATGGGTAAGTGATCACCGCCGCCCATGGATATCTGCAACACCTGAGGTATCACATATGCGTTGCCGCCTCTTAAAAAGGAATAAACCCTTTTCTTGTAGGTCACCAGCTCGTATCTGTTCGGAAACACCACGGATGACAGCTGGTTCCACAGTTTTACTGTGCGTGGTAGGAAATAACGTGAGAAACGCACTGTAGTCGATATAAATCTATCCAGGCGATGTGGATGGAATTTGGCGTTCTGACGTAATAATTATATAAAATACTTTTAAATAATCATCATCAGCCCATTTAAGTCCCCACTGCTTGGGCACGGACCTCCCTCAATCACATGAGGGGTAATTGCCATACTCACCACGCTTGGCAGACGGGTTGGCAAAATTATACCTGCTTAGCTGGGTATGACCATGTAAGGAACCATTTAAGCTTACCTCGAGTTCACTCTCATGCTGCTCATAAATAGGATGAATTAGTGTTGATTGGCAAAGCAACGTCTTTACTTAAAAGGTTATTTGGCGCGTATGAATACTATTACTGCATACATTATAACTGCCACTTAGCTTTCGTCTTAGATGTTAAATAATCATGCTTTATCGGCAGTAGGCTGGCAATACCAGCCGTTGAACTGATAATAATAAAAAACATTTTCACAATATCACATACATTGATCTGACTCCGAGATAGGTAGCTCAAGTACCTGTGTTACGGATAAAAGAACCAACATCGGAATTACAAAATATATTCATATAATAATACTTTTCTTTTGTAAATACATACTTATAATACATAGAAACACCCAGACCAATAAAAACCAACATAGTTCATGTACACAAATGTTTGTACTGTACGGGGATCGAAACCGCAACCCTTGCACCAGAGGCAGCATTCACTACCACTGACCCAAACGGGTCGTCAATAAGGTATAGAGCAAAAAATACAGTATTTTTTGCTCCACACATTATTATTTTGCCGTGTGGTCCCCGGCAGAGTAGAATAGGCCACCCTCACTCTTACCGAGGTGTCGTAAAAGGCGACTAAGGTAAAGCTGCTGGCATGATCATCAGCACCCAGAGAAGGAAAACTCTGCATTTATATAAAAACCCTCGCCAACCCGTCTGCCAAGCGTGGTGAGTATGGCAATTACCCCTCATGTGATTGTGGGAGGCCCGTGCCCCAGCAGTGGGGACTCAAATGGGCTGATGATGATGATGATGATAATTATTATTATATTCATACAATTTAATGTAACTTGCAGTGGAAACAAATGTGTTGCCATCGTAGTGATTTTCCTTTTCAATTCTTTTCATTATTAAAAGAAAGTAGGTACTTACTAAAATTAGTAATCATCTAATCAACTTGCTAGAAGGTTTGTTGAAATGTAAAATTGTAAATTATTTGACGCTGAGTTGACGATCCAATTTCTATGGAACAGCAGGTTTTATTCCGCTTACTTTGTCATGATGCTCATTAAAAGGGCTTCGACAATATAAAGACTTTAGGAGAAGGGTAGGGCACACTAGCGACGCCAATCGATTTTATTTTTTAGCTACTAATTCGGATCTATTTGAAACAATGTCGGGGTTGCAACCTCTTGGCAAACATTTATACTATTTATTAAATAACCATGCAAAAATGTTGGGTCCAACGCGTACGCGAAAAATTGATTCACTCCAAAAGCGGCCACTTTTGGCGTGAATCAATTTTCGCGTATACAAACGCTACCTAAAAATTAAAATCGATTGGCGTCGCTAGTGTGCCCTACCTGTCACCTTAAAATATATCAGCGTATAATAATGTTACATTCCAAAACAATAGTACTGTTTAAAACCACTTTAGACCGCAATAAAACTGGTAAAAGTGTTTTTTAATAAATGTACTGTTTACACATGCTTTTTGATGAAAAAGCTTTAAGGATGCTTAAAGCATGCTTCCTTTGAGCAAGTGCTATTTGGTAGCATGGACTGATGTGCTATTAATTAGCATGCTAATTTTGAGCATGCTCAAAAATCGCACGCCGATCGATTTTTGAGCATACTACCTGTTGTAAGGTACGTATTAACGGGTTTAATTATTTTTTAGCATGCTATTAGATGGCTAATAGCATCCTTATTGATAGCAAAATCTGGACAGTTTTATTATGCTTCCTTATATTTGTCATGCTTTTTAAGCATGTGATGTGTAGATTAATGGATTTAGTTAAAATCAGTTTTGTCTGGATTTTTGCAGGCATAAGTGGTTATAACTGGTTTGACTTTCGACTGTAACACTATACAAATAAAATGTCAATATTAAAACGATCCTTGTCGCTCAAAAGCCTTTTGTTGAGTTGTTTCTTCGACATCGATAGGGTTACACTCGTAATTACAGCTTGCTTTACAATATTTTGTCTTCCGAACAATGTTTTAATTAAAAGATGCTTGGGGCTTCCAAAATCAAAGTTGAAAGCCAAGAAATTATAAGGTCTACTGACTTGAAACTAATTTTTGCTAAAGTTCTCTTTGAAGTTGTGGTTCATATTGATCTAGAAATAGGTTTTATTAAAACAATAGGTATTTTTTACAATGTTAATAACAATTACGGAAACAAAAAGGTATAAAAATTTACATAATTCGCCTAATCCCTGTTAAATAATTGAATGTTGTATTAAAAATATAGTATTGGGCGCCGACTTCGGTAACAACTTTCTCGATAGTGGCCTATAAGCAGAAGACAATCAAGACGCTTCTAACGACACCTCATTTGTTCAAATATAATAACAAGTTTAGAAGTTACGAGGGAACAGATGAGCAACCATACATACTTACATACAAGTCAAAATCTTAACCCTCCTTTTTGCTTCGCCGTAGTCAGGTAAAATTGGACCATCATCATCATCAGCAACCCACACTCGTCCACTGCTGGACATAGGTCTCCCCTAATGCACGCCACTGCTCCCGATTTTCGGCCACTCTCATCCAGCCCACACCAGCCAGCCTTCGAATGTCATCATCCCATCTTGTCGCAGGGCGTCCTACACTACGCTTACCGAGTCGCGGTCTCCACTCAAGGACTTTACGGCTCCAACGGCTGTCAGTTCTGCGGCTAATATGACCAGCCCACTGCCAATTCAGTTTGCTAATTCGGTGGGCTATGTCGGTGACTGGTTCTCTGTCGGATTACATCATTTCTGATGCGGTCCTTCAGAGATACTCCGAGCATAGCCCTTTCCATAGCTCTTTGAGCGACTTTGAACCATATATAATCTAAAAAAATTGGACCATATATAATCTAAAAAAATCGCTTTCTCATTCATATAGTTATCTGTGTTTCTCATACAAATTCCATATATCAGCTGCTTCTGATCACTGATAATATTAGGTGATTTCTTTTTTATTTCCTTGGGTATACGTAATTATTAATTACATTTTAGTTCTCAAAAAGTTTTTGAAACTATTCAAACAGTAAAAAGCTGAGGGCCTATTCTCGAAGTCGAGCTAGGGATTGGTATGGACGAATGAATGAAATCTCTAAATTCAACTACAATGTCGAGCGCACGACAATTGTCCCTCTTATTATATTACCTATTTAGCTCGAGCTGTATTTTTAAAAATATGATATACGATATGGACTCTGGCCTAGCTTAGTGCAGAGTTCGTTTGTTATAAGTTTCCTGATCGTAAACTTTATGGCAAATAAATTATTTATTTATACTGGGATATGTTGTTGCATAGTTCCTCGGAGCACTATCCATAGAAAATTAAAAAAAAATCTGTTGCCTTATTTTAATAATAATAAATAATAAATAAATATTTCACAACATCACATACATTGATCTGACTCCGAGATAGGTAGCTCAAGCACCTGTGTTACGGATATCAGAATCAACAGTGGGATTACAAATATATACATATAATACTTTTCTTTTGTAAATACATACTTACAATACATAGCAAACACCCAGACCAATACAAACAAACATGTTCATGCACACAAATGTTTGTACTGTGCGGGGATCGAACCCGCAACCCTTGTATCAGAGGCAGCGTTCACAACCACTGTTCCAAACGGGTCGTCAAAATGACTGCAGCTATTGTTGACTATGATCCGTTTTGTCCGACGACACTCAAAATTATAATCATGTGGTCACATAAAACCCTCCAATTAAATATTAATAGAGCTGAACGCTACCGTGTCAGCGCCATCTGGTGGCGGCTTTATGTCACTATTAACGTCCTTTTTAGCGCTCACGAGTAAATCATTATGTACCCAAACCGCTGTGTTCGCCGTCATTACGCAAAATGAACATAAATGTTTTTGTGGGAACATAGTTAACGATCGATTACTAATTAAACAGGAAAGATTTTACGTTTTTTAATGTATCATCTTAACGTTTTATTCCCGGTTGCGTCCAAAGAAGTCCCTTAAGAGACCCGGTACGCTTGAACTATGATCTAAAAATTGGTAAGTCTTGTAATTGCGTTGAAGTAACTGCCGTCGTGATCGCGGGAATCCATTATATGCGGGCGGCATAGGACCGATCTGTGTGGAGAACATTGGAGGAGGGCTATGTGCAACAGTGGACTTCTATTGGATGTAATGAATAAAATAAATAAATAAATATTTCACAACCTCACATACATTGATCTGACTCCGAGATAGGTAGCTCAAGCAAGTGCTTGAGCTACCTAATTCCACTGTTGATTCTGATATCCGTAACACAGGTGTGTTACGGATATCAGAATCAACAGTGGGATTACAAATATATACATATAATACTTTTCTTTTGTAAGTACATACGTATAATGCATAGAAAACACCCAGACCAATACAAACAGACATGTTCATGCACACAAATGTTTGTACTGTGCGGGGATCGAACCCGCAACCCTTTCACCAGAGGCAGGGTTCACTACCACTGGTCCAAATGGGTCGTCAAATTAATTCTCACAACATCTCATACGTTGACCTGATTCCGTACTAAGTAGCTCAAGCACTTGTGTTACAGATATCAGACAACAGAGGAACACAAATATATACTTATAAATACATATATTACACCCAGACACCGAACAAACACAAGTGTTCATCGCACGAATTTTTGTCCAGGGTGGGGATCGAACCCACGACCTTTGGCGTAAGAGGCAGGGTCACTACCAATTGCGCCATCCGGTCAGTCACAAATGAATGAATGAATGAACTGCCGTCTGACCTTCGCAACCCTTTAATATATATTTTTTGTTTTTATGTCTGCCACCTATGAGGTGGCAGACGAGCAGACGGATCACACGATGGTAAGCGATTGCCACCGCCCATGAGCATCCGCAACACAAATAAGCTTACCAGACAAATTGAATGGTTACACGTCATAGAAACAATCCGAAACGTGCAGGTTTCCTCACGATGTTTTCCCTCACCACTAAGCTAATTGTGAAAATATGCACATAGATGTGAAAATTGCAGATGTGAATGCTCGGATTTGTAGTACCTACGACTTTGAAGACGCATGACTCTCCACAAACATCATTGCCTACGGGAGTATTTCCCGACGGCTACGACTTAGGGACCATCAAGAGGAGCGCGTACTCCTGTAAGGGTTACCTACGTCAGTGCGTTCAGTGCGTCAGCCGTTTCATCGAATTTGTTTCTTCGAAAACCTTTTATCGACATCACCATACTGCGACGCCTTGTTAAATCGAGGTCTTGGTGCTGCGATGTTACGTTATATCGAAAAACCATACTGCGAACGATTTTACTGCGAAGGCTTGTTTAATCGACGTCTTGTTACTGCAATGTTATGTTAGTTAGAAAAATACTTCTTACTTGAAATACTTTTTTTATATTTTTATTATGATTTATATTAGTAGGATGAGCACATAAATAACAAATCTGCAACGCTTGCCACACCTCTTAAGAACTGTCAAATTTCTTCAGTCGATTTACACTCACCTTAATGTCAAACATGTATGGTTAAATATCACTTGAGGAATTTTCACAGATTATAGTAACCTGGTGTGTGGCTGTCTGTAGTAAGATCGTTTAAAGTATTTTTTCTAACTAACATAACATTGCAGTAACAAGACGTCGACTAAACTAGCCTTTGCAGTAAAATCGTTCACAGTATAGTTTTTGGATGTAACGTAACATCACAGTACTAAGACACGATTTAACAAGGCGTCGCAGTATGGTGATGTAGATGAAAGGTTTTCGAAGTAACCCCTGTTTAAGGGTTGTTTAAGGCCGGCAACGCATTAGCGATCTCTCTTATTTCGCGGATATTAATGAGCGGCAATGATTAAGTGATTTCCATCAGGTGACTCGCCTGCTATTTTGTCGCCTCTAGCATAAAAAAAAATCATAATTACTTACCATGAAGGTTTAAGATATTAGCTAAACGATGTTTGACAAGACTACCAACCTACTAGATTACCAAGTCCATGACTTAACGAAAATTGTTTTATCTTAGGTACAAAGATTCCGAGAATGGGCTATCTTAGTGTCACTCGAGGAGACGCGAATTTGATACCTTGTAAATGATGAGTGATGTGGGTAGATGTCAGGAGTGGTGAATTTAGTGTCATGAGAAAAACTTGTCGGTTTTTCCGTATGAAAAGGCGTTTTGAAGGGTTTATTTATCTAGCACTATATTTCTATCTTTCTCTTATGTAATGAGTGTCATTTGTGAGCGACGTCCGGAGATTTTGACTTTTAGTAACATTTAGCGCGATGAGTGAAAAGCCCAATCACTCGCGGCTATAACTTACAATTATGTCGACGGTATGTTGATGTCAAAGCCATCTGTTTTTTTATCTGATAGGTGGCATACGAGCATAGTGATCGCCTGATGATAAGCAATTGCCGCCACCCATAGACACCCGCAACACTCGTAGAGTCACAAGGGTGCTGCCAACCTTTAAACCCTCCTGTCCCCCGGATTGGGCTTTCGGTACCCTCACACGCAGCGAAACATAGCACAGTACTGCTTTATGAGGTACGGATGTAAAAGATGGTTAATTTTCTGTCCGTGAGAGAGTCTGTCTGTACACTTTTCGGCATGAATGGGTCGGCTTGACCAGAGTGATACCACAGCTTTACAGAAAACCGGCATGAAGCAGTACTGTGCTGTGTTTACTGCGTTAGTAAATGTACCGGAGGCCCAATCCGGGGGAAACGGGGGCTTAAAGGTTGGCAGCGCACTTGTGACTCCACTGATGGCACGGGTGTCTATAGGTGGCGGCAATCGCTTACCATCAGGTGATCTGTCTGCTTGTCTGCCTCCTAAGTCACAAAAAAAAAGATTCTATTCTGTCCTTAAGGTGACGGGTAGGGCACACTAGCGACGCCAATCGATTTTAAATTTTTAGCTACTTAACCGGATCTATTTTAAACGATTTCGGGGTTACAACCTCTCGGCAAACACTTATACTATTTATTAAATAACGATGCACAAATGTTGGGTCCGTTTTTGTACGCGAAAATTGATTCACGCCAAAAGCGGCCACTTACAGTGTTTGCCAAGAGGTTGTAACCCCGAATTTTTTTAAAATAGATCCGGTTAAGTAGTTAAAAATTAAAATCGATTAGCGTCGCTAGTGTGCCCAACCCGTCACTTTAAGGACAGAAAATAATCTTTTTTTTATGACTTAGAAGGCAGACAAGCAGACAGATCACCTGATGGTAAACGATTGCCGCCACCCATAGACACCCATGACATCAGCGAAGTCACAAGTGCGCTGCCAACCTTTAAGCCCCCGTTTCCCCCGGATTGGGCCTCCGGTACATTTACGGTTTTTAACAGAAACTCCCAGGTTGAAATTAGGACTCAACCCGGGCCCCCTACGCAAGTCTATTTAGAGTGCCTACAAACCACTGCATTACCAATGTAGTGTTAGTACTTTAAAACACATATATATACACACTAGGTACACAAGGCTGACGTCCGTGGCACTCACTCAGCTGGCCCTACTGAAAATCAGCGTCATGACCTTTTTCAGGGTCATGACATAGGCTGAGTGGGGGCCATTTATGTTGGAGGTCACAACACACAATATATTATTTGCACTGCCTGGTTATTAGTACTCATTATTTTGTTTTTCCTTTGTTTTGTTTTGTTTTTATTTTCTGTATCTATTTTGTTTTTCTTTTTGTTTGTTTGTTCTTTTGTAACTAATGTTGTACTCGTATGTAGTGTTGTGATGTCCAAAATAATAAATTTTTCTTTCTTTCTTTCTTTCTTTCTAGTTGATGCTCATACTGGGATATTTTGGTCATTTAGCAACACAAGGTCACGATGCGGTCGACGATGCGACAAACTTTCTTAGAAGGATTTTTTCATCACTTTATATTCAACCTTAGTTGTAAGACAGAAGGGTCATAATGCTCGAAGAGCCCTGAAATGTTCCAGTCAAAGTTGTTTTAATTAGTGCAAGACGTCGACTGCTCGACGTTAAATAATAAAACCTTGCTATTAAGAAAATGTATATTTTCTTCTGCCGGGTGAATGTGAGAAGTAACAGCAGAACACTCCATAAGCCCTAGAAAAGGCGTGTTGCCACGAAAGATTTTTTTACGTACGTAATTCTGTTGAAATTAATTTAGATAGTGAATTCTTTTTTTTTTATATATTTTATATGAGAGGTGGCAGACGAGCAGACAGATCACCTGATCGGAAGCAATTCCACCGCCCACGGACACCCGCAACACCAGTGGAGTCACAAGTGCGCTGCCAACCATTTAACCCCCCTTTCCCCCGGATTGGGCCTCCGGTGCCTCACTCACGCAGCTAAACGCAGCACATTGCTGCTTCACGCAGGTTGTCTGTGAGGTCGTGGTATCATTCCGGTCGAGCCGGCCCATTCATGCCGAAGCGTAACTCTCCCATGGTCATTTTTACGGATAGTTTTACTTAGTACGGCATTACGTACCTATCTAAATGTATGAGATGTTGAATGAATTTATTTATTTAATACAAATAAATTTATCCACAGCCCTTGGAAATATTCTTAGCAATCAACGTAATGGACTGATGACCCTTCAAACTTGGAGCAGGATCTTCAATATCAAATGCACCAAATTCTCTTATTTTTGGTGTAAAATTGTAAATATGGCAACACCTATATAGGCCATGTTTCATCCTACCTAAATGGTCACGATTGTCAGTACAGAGACACATAACCCAGCCTCTAATTTTCCAACATAGCTGCCAAGCCAGATATTTTCCTTAGCAGAACCGTAGAAATTAATCCCCGACTTAATAGAGAATTGTGAGACGCTTGTACAATTTCCGGGACCGGCACAGAACCAGGACTTTCACGCTTCCAGTACAGTGAAAGGATCTTCAGTAGCCAGACTTATTTTTTTTTTAATTAGGAAGTCATATAAGCAAACACATAATGACAGGCTTTATAATATTAATACTTTGAAGATAATTAAAAAATTTGAGTGTTTCATAATCGCACTCGCGCGCGCGCACCCTCCAAGGTTAGATAGATAGATACTCTTTATTGCACAACATACAAAACTTAAAAGCTAGGTATACAGAGACACAATGTACAATTTCGGCGGTCTTATCGCTGGGAGCGATCTCTACCAGACAACCTACAGGTAAAGGACATTAGATAGAAGAGGGGAGGGGTTAGGCGTGTTTCGTAGCGTTTAGACAGCAACAAGAATGACGAATATTATAAATAAATTAATATTTCACAACATCACATACATTGATCTAACTTCGAGATAGGTAGCTCAGGCACCTGTGTTACGGATATCAAAATCAACAGCGGAATTACAAATATATACATATAATACTTTTCTTTTTTTTTGTAAATACATACTTAAAATACATACAAACACCCAGACCAATACAAACAGATATGTTCATGCACACAATTGTTTGTACTGTGCGGGGATCGAACCCGCAACCCCTGGACCAACGGCAGCGTTCACTATTGTTCCAAACGGGTCGTCATTATAACGGACTTAAATGTGTTTCGTGCAATATTGTCATTGATGAACTGCTATGTTATATACCGCCGTTTGGTCCCCGGCAGAGTAGAATAGGCCACCGTCACTCTTACCGAGTTGTAAAAGGCGACTAAGGTAAAGCTGCTGGCATGATCATCAGCACCCAGAGAAGGAAAACTGCATTTATATCAAAACCCTCGCCAACCCGTCTGCCAAGCGTGGTGAGTATGGCAATTACCCCTCAAGTGATTGAGGGAGGCCCGTTCCCCAGCAGTGGGGACTTAAATGGGCTGATGATGATGATGATGATGTTAAATACAAAACAGTGCTTCGAGTGTCGATCAAGTGACCATGGTTCGAATGCGCACGTCACACTTCAATTTTTTGCACTTTATGGAACAGTTTTCCGTTGTGCGGATGTGGCGAGGGTTTTGATATAAATGCAGAGTTTTCCTTCTCTGGGTGCTGATGATCATGCCAGTAGCTTTACCTTAGTCGCCTTTTACGACACCTCGGTAAGAGTGAGGGTGGCCTATTCTACTCTGCCGGGGACCACAAGACATAAATGAATACCTACCATGATATTAGTATGTAATTTTAGATTAAGAATAAGGTTTAAGATATAAAAATGTAGCATTATTTTAAGCCCATCGGTCGGCGCTGGTATGCTTTATTCACGAGACGATGCTCGTTCAGCCTCTTGAGGTGGCCAAGCCAGCGAAAACGATGCACCTTGGTCTCGCTGATGATGTAAGGCGTGTCTACAATCTTCTCTACTTCGACATTGGAGCGTATCCTTCAGCCATCGTCTTGTAATTTTACTGGCCTCACTTACTGCTTCGCTGGAGAACTTCAGGCCGGTGACTGGCGAAGAGTAGTGCAGGATCGACCAAAGTGGCGTTCTCTTGTTTCGGAGGCCAAGACTCGTTTCGGGTCACTGAGCCAAGTAGTTAGTAAGTAAGTAAGTAGTAAGTAAGTAAGTATTATTTTAAGCATATATACTAAGCATGTTGTGTACGCTAATTTTGAATTACTGTTTTGTTTTAAAGAAATGTTAATTTTGTGGCTGTATTATGGACAGTCCACAAGTTAAAGGTCGCTCAGCGGGCTATGGAACGAGCAATGCTCGGAGTCTCTCTCCGAGATCGAATCCGAAATGAGGTGATCCGGCAGAGAACCAAAGTCATCGACATTGCTCACCGGATCAGCAAGCTTAAGTGGCAGTGGGCTGGCCATATTAGCCGCAGAACCGACAACCGATGGGGTAAACGAGTTCTAGAGTGGAAACCGTGTCTTGGCAAACGTAATGTAGGGCGCCCTCTGGCTAGGTGGGGGGACGATCTGCGCAGGATGGCTGGCAAGAGCTGGATGCGAGAAACCATGGATAGATCACAGTGGCGAACAATTGGAGAGGCCCCGACCACGCCCGACCGTTACGTCCAGCAGTGGACTGCGATAGGCTGATGATGATTATGGACAGTAATCTGTTTGTATACCAATTTTAAATAATGAAATAAATAAACAGCTGCTACTTTAAGCAACGGCAAATTACGACAATGCTATCATTATTTATTCAGCCAAAAAAGTTAAAAACTGACAGCCCATAAAACATCTACATACAATGCGCGCGCATCAATATACTCGTAGCTATCTGTACAACCAGTACAACAGTACAGAAGGTGTATAGTACGGTAAATGTGGGGGAGCCACGCTTAGGCATGAATAGGCTGGCTCGACCGGTGTGATACCACTGCCTCACAGAAGACCGGCGTGCAGCAGCTGCGCTGTGTTTCGCCGTGTAAGTGAGTTTAACGGAGGCCCAATGGGGGGGAAGGGGAAAAGGTTGGCAGCGCACTTGTGACTCCACTGGTGTTGCGGGTGTCCATGGGTCGCAGAATTGCTTACCATCAGGTGATCCGTCTGCTCGTCTGCCACCTCTCAGATAAAAAAAAATACGTTTAAATGTTGGCAGCGCACTGCATACTGTGACTTCGCTAGCGTTACGTTGAATTTGTAATTTCAATTCCTTTTAAGAATATAGACCCCTCTATCCTATATGACTGGCCAAATTGTTGTAGTTTCAGTTCAATGGGAAATACCTTTTAGAATTTGGTAGTGTGTTTTGTAAAAAAAAACTCTTACTGTCGCACTCAGAGACGTCAATTACGCTAAATGTTCACTTACTAAATTATGGAGAGCCTTTATGCGTATTGAAATAAGAGTCAATTTTTTTTCTTAAGTACCAATCAAAGTTAATTTGACGTCTCTGAGTGCGGCCATCGTCAGCTCATTTAAGTCCCCACTGCTGGGGCATGGGCCTCCCTCAATCACATAAGGGGTAATTGCCATACTCACCACGCTTGGCAGACGGGTTAGCGAGGGTTTTGATATAAATGCAGAGTTTTCCTTCTCTGGGTGCTGATGATCATGCCGGCAGCTTTACCTTAGTCGCCTTTTACGACACCTCGGTAAGAGTGAGGGTGGCCTATTCTACTCTGCCGGGAACCATACGGCGTGTGAGTGCGGCTGTTAGGGTATTATTCATGAGTGTTAAACCTTTGTTAACTAAAACGGTGTTAGATAGATAGATAGATAGATACTCTTTATTGCACAACATACAAAACTTAAAAGCTAGGTATACAGAGATACAATGTACAATTTAGGTGGTCTTATCGCTGGGAGCGATCTCTACCAGACAACCTTCAGGTAAAGGACATTAGATAGAAAAGTGTTATAAAGTAGTTTTCATTCTTTTCTAGAAAATTTTGTGTTGTTTTTTTTTTCAAAGCAGTTTTCATTCTTTTTTCGAAAATTTTGTGTTGTTTTTTTTCACCTGATTTTTGCGTAATCTTCAAGAAAACATTTTCAGAACTTCAAGAGTGAGAAGTGAGAAAAAAATATAGAGAGAATTATACGGTTTAAATTTCCGTTCCTGTAATAAACAAACTTGACTTGATGACAAACACAATCAGACGAACAATAAGTGATCTTTAAACAAGTGTTCCCTAAAAGCTACCAAACGGGTTTAACTCAGTATAATTGACGACTAAGGAAACTACTGCTAATTTTGAACTGTACCACCTGTGAATTTATTAAGCACTTCTCAGCGTTTCTAGTTTTCGCTTATGAACAGCACCTATGAAGACTGGGGGGGTAGTTTCGCGGTGGTTAAAGCAGTAATGTTATATGTATTTACTTTAGATCGTTAGCATAAAAATAGCAGGAAGAGGTAAAGTTTAACTCAATGAGTGTTGGGTTTCTTGCTTTCTCCAAAATGTTAGGTTACATTAATAATATAATAATAATAATTCTCACAACATCTCACACGTTTAAGCACTTGTGTTACAGATATCAGACAACAGAGGAACACAAATATATACTTAAATACATATATTACACCCTAGACACTCAAGAAACACAAGTGTTCATCGCACGAATGTTTGTCCAGGGTGTGGATCGAACCCACTACCTTTGGCGTAAGAGGCAGGGTCACTACCAAATGCGCCATCCGGTCAGTCGTTTTACATTCGTAAAATAAAAAGCGAATTAACAATAGTTTGTTTGCGAAAAAAAGCAATTTTTGTTGAAATGATAATAGTATTTTTAATGTCGTCAATAGTTATATTATTATCTTCACCACTCCCAAGGTCACCTCGACACACGGTGTAGTGTGTCGGGTGCACAGTATCCGGGTTGGAAGTAATTTGAAACTGCAAATTGCGAGGTTTACATTTTCAATCACTGGATTCCACGTCAATGATAATTTAAGCCCGTCCTCCCGATTTAAATTCTGATACTTCTTTATCTCAATCGCTTCGTACGTACTACTCTCGTGTGGCAATAACGTTCAGTGGAAGGGATTTTAGGGGCGTGGAATTCTGCTACAGCCGACTTGTTAATTTGTCTGTTTTTTACAGCTGCGATGTGTTCTTTTTTTTTATTGCTTATAGTAGGTAGACGAGCTTGCGGCCCTTCTGATGGTAAACGGTAACCGCCGCTCATAGACATCAACAATGCGGGAGCACAGTCATGCCGCTGCCTACCGTGAGAGAAGAACTCTTTTCAAACCTCGTTTAAAAAAGGACATGTGTGTCCCGTGTACATTAATTATTATTGTAATGCACCGGGAAAGTTTAAAATCAAAATTATCTTGTTTCTAAATAAAATATTTAGCTAAGACTATTCCAACCTCTTGTCAGTTCGTTCCTGCAAACGCAGGGTGGATCGGTAAATTCCCATCAGTCAGTGTTATAGGGCGGGAATGCACTTGTCTCGTAATTTCCGGACGGCGCGGCGCGTCTGCTTGTGCCGCCTTCATACTCGTAGCTAGCATGTGTGCACGGCTTAGGGAAGACAATTTGAGGGTTATATTAAAATGAATTTATTCACCAATTGTCATTTTAGTTGAGGTTTTTTTATGTTATAGGTAGGAGACGAGCATACGGAACACCTGATGGTAATCGATTGCCGCCGCCTATGGACATCCGCGACACCAGTAGAGTCAAAAGTGCGCTGCCAACATTTAAATCCACCTTTCCCCGGATTGGGCCTCCGGTAATCTCACTCACGCAGCGAAACACAGCACAGTGCTGCGCCACGCCGGTAGGTATTTTATTTACATAGAAATAATTGCTCATATTTTATTTGAATCAATGTAAGATGTTCAAAATCACTAAAAAAAATTATTTCAAAAACATCCGACGGCGGCCATCTTTGATTCGAAATTTGTTATAATAAATATAATGCTACTCAAGCCCTTTTATATGATACCCATATTGTGGGAGTTGTTTTATAACATATAATCCATATCTTTTTGACGGCGGCCATCTTGGATCGATTTTAATCCAAAATAGAACACTACTTCTCATTCATCTTTCAAACAAAAAAAAAACAAAATCAAAATCGGTTCATCTGATCGGGAGCTCTGCTGGGGCACGGGCCTCCCTCAATCACATGGGGGTAATTGCCATACTCACCACGCTTGGCAGACGGGTTGGCGAGGGTTTGATATAAATGCAGAGTTTTCCTTCACTGGGTGCTGATGATCATGCCAGCAGCTTTACCTTAGTCGCCTTTTACAACGCCTCGGTAAGAGTGAGGGTGGCCTATTCTACTCTGCCGGGACCACACGCGCCATTTTTAAATACAATGCTATGTGGCATTCATGTTACGTTTCTTTTGGTCTGTCAACCTAAATGAACGATATTATGCAATCAGTACCTACTAGATACTCTGAAAGAAACACTCTGTATATTTATTAAGTAAATAAATATAATAAATATTTCACAAAATCATATACAAACAGACATGTTCATGCACACAAATGTTTGTACTGTACGGGGATCGAACCCGCTACCCTTGGACTATAGGCAGCGTTTACTACCACTGTTCCAAACAGGTCGTCAAAAGTCATCATAGACCTTTCTGCCTCCCTCAATGGTTGACTGCTCGATTTAATGTCTTTGTTATTTTTGTTCCTTGTATAATTATAAATAAATTTGGACTTTTATGCATTCAATTAATTTAATAAGCGGGAGCTAGTAGAAAGTACTAATGAATGATGTCTAGGTAGCCTAAAATTTTAAAAATGTCGTATCAATCGAACATACCCTGCCGTCTAACCAACCCTCGGTTTGGTCTCAAAACAGACGGTCCGATGTGGTGTTTATCTTTGGCCAGAGTGAAATTCTTTCAAGAGCATTTGCATGACTTGTTTCCAACTCCTCCAAACCTCTCATCCACAGCGTATTAAATGGGAGTGAGGAATTTTGTTTTACCGAGGTGTCGTAAATAGCCGTGTGGTCCCGGCAGAGTAGAATAGGCCACCCTCACTCTTACCGAGGTGTCGTAAAAGGCGACTAAGGTGAAGCTGCTGGCATGATCATCAGCACCCAGAGAAGGAAAACTCTGCATTTATATCAAAACCCTCGCCAACCCGTCTGCCAAGCGTGGTGAGTATGGCAGTTACCCCTCATGTGATTGAGGGAGGCCCGTGCCCCAGCAGTGGGGACTTAAATGGGCTGACGATGATGATGAATTTTGTTTTGTCTGATAGGTGGTAGACGAGCAGACGGATCACCTTATGGTAAGCGATCGCCGCTGCCTACGGAAACCCGCAACACCTTACCGTGGCAGAGCCACGCTTCGGCATGAATGGGCCGGCTCGACCGGTGTGATACCACGGCCTCACAGAAAACCGGCGTGAAGCAGCATTGTGCTGTATATTGTTTTACACTTTCATGGTCACTAACATTAGAATAGTTATTTACGGGATTTCTACCGTAAAATAAGGTAGGTATATGGCAGAAATCCCGTAAATAACTATTCTAATAGAGTGCTGTGTTTCGCTGCATGAGTGAGGGTACCGGAGGCCCAATTTATACATGAAAAATTAAATCCAGGGGAAACGGGGCTTAAAGGTTGGTAGCGCACTTGTGACTCCACTGGTGTCGCGGGTGTCAATGGGCGGCGCAATCGCTTACCATCAGGTGATTTGACAGCTCGTCTGCCATGTATCACATAAAAAAAAACTGCCTTCTGACCTTCGCAAACTTTAGACAAGGTAACCACATGAAAAAAATTATGATTACACGTTCAGAGTTTTCTATCCACAGTTTGAGGATTATTCGAGACGTGCAGGTTTTCTCACGATGGTTTCCCTCACAGACAAGCCAACGGTAAAATTACGCACATAGTTTTGAAAATTCAGTGGTACATGTTTGGGTTCTAACATTCGACCTCCTATTAAGATTTTCTTATACGATGAGCTACCATCGCTCTATTTCATTGCATTCCGTTCCATTTACCACACTCATCGCATTCCCGTTGACCATGAATGATATTTTTGAGAATCTGATCATGAAAAAAATGAGGTTGAAGTATTGCTTTTTTTTATGAGAAAAGGAAGGCAAATGACCAAGTAAGTCACCTGATGGTAAGTTAACCGCCGCTCATGGACACCAGCCACACCAGAGGGAGTGGAGATGTAGTGTCGATGTCGGCTATAGGCTCGTTTCTTGAAGATCTCAATGTCGTACCGTTTCGGAAATACCGCTGCGGGAAGTTGATTTCAAAATGAGGAGGTGCGTGGCAAAAAATGATGTGTAAAGCGATTGGTGGTGAACCAATCCAGATACTAGGGGTGGAATACTAGTATACGGCATGTAGTACGGTGGTGAAATTCGGCAGCTGACTTCCGGCGTCGTTTTTAACTCACGGATATCACTTTATACTGTGCCCGTCAGTGCAAAAACGAACCTCTCAACTGTATTATTGTTCTTTGTTTATTTTTGGAGAGTTGTTAAAAAGGGAAGGCCGCAAAAAAGTAGCCGAAAGAAACATATAATGTATATTCAATGAATGGGAAGGTGATGAGAGCCTTGAAAAGCTGATCGTTGTTGGGAACGTGGAGGTAAACGTGCCCGAGGCCGATCTCCAACCAGATGTGATGTGTAAGTGATAGGAGCAAACTCACGCTAAGCGACTGACCCTCGCAGCTCTCAGGCAGGAAAACTAGACCAATTGGATAGTGGTTATAAAATATGTTGAATCTCTATTCCTAGTTGCATTTCTTGGTCTCTACAAAGAGATGGAACAAGGAATGTTGGAGGACAAACTGCCAGATGGTCCGATGACATCAAGACTCAAGCTGGAGTAGTGTGGTCCAAGAAGACCGACAACAGAAGAAAGTGGAGAGCAATTGGAGAGGCATATGCTCTACAGTGGGCAAATACATGCTGTTGTAGAAGAAGATAAAATACAGAATCATTATTTTATTACAATGTTTATTATAGCGCTGACTATACATCAACTCAAACAATAAGAATAAAAATATTAAGATCGGGAAAATGCGGGTCATCGTATTTCCTGACATTAAATTAGAAATTGACACCATCATATTTCTCGAGTTTCTTATTTCGAAACAAAAAGCCAAAACATAAAATGGAAGTTGAAAGTAACACCATAAAAAACAGATCTATATCTGCAAACCTTCAAGGAAAGAGCGTATAACTTTTTTTATTGATAAGTGGCAGACGAGCAGATGGATCACCTGATGGTAAGCGATTGCCGCCGCCCATGTACACCCGCGACACCAGTGGAGTCACAATAGCTAAACACAGCCCAGTGCTGCTTCACGCCGGTTTTCTGTGAGGACGTGTTATCACTCCAGTTGAGCCAGCCTATGTATACCGAAGAGTGGCTCTCCCACGGTCAAAAGCCTTTTAAAAAGCTGGCGGCGCACTTGTGACTCCTCTGGTATTACAGGTGTCGATGGGCGGCGATAATCACTTACCATCAGGTGATTTGTCTGCTTGTCTGCCCCATATCATATAAAAAAAATCACAAGTGCGCTTGTACATCTTGTCACAGTTATCTATGGCAATTACCCCTCATGTGATTGAGGGAGGCCCGTGCCCCAGCAGTGGGGACTTAAATGGGCTGACGACGACGACGAGTACATGATGTACAATGAAGGCGGCGGTGAGACGGAGTTGGGACAGTGACCGAAACAAGACAGTTACACACAACTACAGTTGTAGGTAAAATCAACTTTGTTAGTAATTGACAACCCATCTTATATACTGCTCTTATTGTACTCTTCAGGGCTGGGATCTAGAGATTGCAGGAAGTCTATAATGTCACGTTCCTGTATGAACGTGATTTAATGTGTTAATGTTACATTTCATACTACGTGATATTGTCACATCACACCTCCCCTGAAAAGGTCAGGCATCCCTCCCCTGAAAAGAGCACCCTTAAATTCTAAACTTCTTAGTTCTATTCTTATGTACTACATACTCTTTTTTGTCTTTTATTATCTTTACATTTACACCTTACTCTTCTAACACTTTAAATGGTCCTAAATACGAAATCTTTTGATTTTGTATAGTTTTCTTTTCTTAACAGTAACAAATCGCCTTTTTATAAATGTTTCTTTACAATCAAAATCATACATGTTTTTCCTTTTCTATTTTGATACAATCAAATTATTACTAGCGTCATTATGAGCTCTCTGAAGCCTTTACTTTAATTCTAATGGATAATTGTCATACGTATACAATGGTTCTACATTACTAACTAAATGACTAGTTATATTACAAGTTTTACCAAAAACTAGCTCATAAGGAGAATATTTAGTGCCTGTATTGACATATGTATTAAATGAAAAACACCAATATGGTATCCAGGTACTCCAATTTGCTGACTGATTCTGTGTTTGGATTCTCAAGTAACATCCTAGATGTTTATGCCAGTTTTCTAATGACCCTATACTCGCATGATGATAGGGAGTTGAATTTAACTTATCAATATTTAACAATTTACACACATTTGTTAAAGTGGAATTAATAAATTCCGTTCCACAGTCAGTCGCAATAACCTTAAATAAGCGATCTCTTACAGGAAACCTTTGGGTAAAGGACACATTTTATTCCCATTGCGTCTAAAGCTGTCGCTTTGGAGCCCCACGTACGCTTAGTCAATGATTCAGGATTTAGGTAGTATGGTAAAATCTTCGCAACCCTTTAACATAGGAACCCGACCGATTGAATCATGGTAACACGTTTCAGAAACTTCTGAGCCTATGATTTGAATAATTTAATAAATGATTTGAATTATACACAGTTACATGTTTGGATTCGAGCCTACAAACTCCCAAATATAAGGTTGTTATCCACTAGTTGCCATCGTTCTTCATCATCGAAAACCGTTTTCCCATCAGCCACGCACTTTGACTGCCATCCAGTCATTCCCCAGCTATAAAAATAAAAACGCAGTGAAATCCGGAAAACTTTAATCAAATAAAACTCCAAATAATCAGACGCTACGCTCATAACCCGCTCGTTATTCAAGGGAATCATGGAATTGGAATAGAAAATGGCGACGCAATATGGCGCCCTCTACTGGCAATTTCCTCCATGGCATATGGCGGAGACTGTCTTGAATGTCTTATTTTATGAACTCGGCGATGTATGGTCGTTTGCATTCAATGTAGGATATTGGGTTTTGCTGGCGTTGGGTACTTGGAATCCTGGGCTAGATTTTAAGGGCTTAAGGGAATTGTGATTTACTAAGGGACGCTTTTGGTAGGCAAAAGTTGGATGACCCTTGGAATTTGATTTGCATATAGATTCCAATTCTCGACAAGTAAATCTTAGATAATTCTAAATATTTACGTAACTAGACCGTAGACCATAGTGCCTAAAGACGAAAGTCTACAATCAGTGCGTCCTACCCGTCATGATATATGGAGCCGAAACGTGGACACTTACATTACGGCTGGTCCACAAGTTAAAGGTCACTCAGCGGGCTATGGAACGAGCAATGCTCGGCGTCTCTCTCCGAGATCGAATCCGAAATGAGGTGATCCGGCAGAGAACCAAAGTCATCGACATTGCTCACCGGATTAGCAAGCGTAAGTGGCAGTGGACTGGCCATATTAGCCGCAGAACCGACAACCGATGGGGTAAACGAGTTCTAGAGTGGAGACCGCTTCTTGGCAAACGTAATGTAGGGCGCCCTCTGGCTAGGTGGGGGGACGATCTGCGCAGGATGGCTGGCAAGAGCTAGATGCGAGAAGCCATGGATAGATCACAGTGGCGAATCAATTGGAGAGGCCTACGTCCAGCAGTGGACTGCGATAGGCTGATGATGATGATGTTATGTTTATGGTCTGCCCGTTAACCAGATGGGTTGATGACATAGACAGGGCGGTAATTAATCATAAATCCTATAAAAAATTAAATAAACTTTTGGAATCACAACCCATAAATACTGATATAAAATTACGAAACCATTACCAACCCCGTCCACTAAATCGTCACTATTGCGTGACTGGAATTCCATGCAATCCAGACACTATGTCCATAGCGCATTACCAGTTGTTCGGCTAATGAGTGTAATTCTAAATAATTGTATGGCCCTCCGTCACGAATAGACCACCCTGTAGATCAGATAGCGGCTGGAACGACATTCGCCGCGTATAAGCATTATGATACCTATTAGGAGATACATAAATGTGGTCTAAAATGGGAGAGATGAGCGGAAAGCTTTAAGAGCGGCGGTGGCTTAGTATGGTTCAGAACACGCCTTTTTTTATGTGATAGGTGGCAGACGAGCAGACGGATCACCTGATGATAAGCGATTGCCGCCGCCCATGGACAACCGCAACACCGGTGGAGTCACAACTTCGCTGCCAACTATTAAACCCCCCTTTCCCCCAGATTAGGCTTCCGGTACCATCACTCACGCAGCACAATACTGCTTCACGCTTGTTTTCTGTGAGGCCCTGGTATCACTCCGGTCGAGCTGGCCCATTCATGCTAAAGCGTGGCTCTCCCGCGGTCAGCCTTCCTAAGTGTTTTTCAGAATACGCCTTCCATACAGGGTTCGAATCAGAGCATGCACCTCAAAATTTTTCAGAGAAGAGAAGAGTTCTGAGTGACACCTAATAGAAGACCAAACTACAACGAGTAAAGAGAAGCACTTGTGAACACTTATGAAGGGATTCTACTTATTTGATATCTGGTTCGGACAACTTAGCGTTAACTAATCGCTCGAAAGCTATCTTTAAGAGACGGTCGTCTTCCAATCTTTTGCATAAAGTATTATCGTCCAAGCTTATCAGCAGAAGACCACAATTGCGTATTAGACACAGCCACCCTACATCTTAGTAAAGTGTCCTTTACCGCTTATAGTGATAAGGCTTTATCGTAATATCTAGTGTTAGGTTTCAGTGTGCAATAAAAGTACATAATTTTTTTATGCGATATGTGGTAGACGAGCAGAAAGATCACTTAAAGTTAATTCGTGTGAAGGCGAAAAATTATTTAAAATTCAAAAAAGATGTATTAGGGCGATGTGCAACATATATCCTCTAGAGTCCTGCAGACCTTACTTTATAAAATTGGGAATTCTCACACTTCCATGTCTATACATTTTAGAAATCAGCTGTTTCGTGAAAAAATATCCGGACTTTTTCAAAAAGTTTAAAGACCTCGATCTATACAGCAGGAGATATCCAAACAGATTGAAATTACCTCCGATAAAAACGACCCTATTTAGCCGCAATTGCTATATCCATGCTATTAAAATGTTTAATGCTATTCCAGAACAAATTAGTCACTTACCTCTAAAACAGTTTAAATCAACATTGCAAAAATGGCTTATTGTGGAATGCTTCTACACAATTACTGATTTTTTGAATAGACCAAAGTCGTAAGTAGTACTTAAATATTTATTATAAAACTGACATTTAATTTTAATAATAATTATTATGTAATAAAATTTTAACTTTAATTAAAACTGACAATAATTTATATGTAATTCTAATGTAATAAGGAATGTAGTGTAATAGGTACCTAATGTGTCATAAAAAAGATTGGTCTTTAGTAGGTATATAATAATTTCCTGTAAATTTGCATGTCCTATGTTATGACAAAACGTGCTGTACTCTTATACCTGTCATTCCAACTTTTTCACCATGTTTTACGCAAATAAATATCATTCATTCATTCATTCATAATTAATTGCCGCCGCCCATGGACACCCGTGACACCAGTGGAGTTACAAGTGCGCAGCCAACCTTTAAACCCACCTTTATAATTTCACTCTCCAGTATTTTGGCCAATTTAATTCACTTGTGTGTTATGTCTATTACTTACACCACGCCCTGTCGTTGCTCTCTCCAATTTGTGTTACGGCCCATTAATGGGTAAAGACGAGCAAAAACTCGGCATCAGCTGTTGTATCGCTTCCTAATAGTAATTTTACATGATAAACTCGAGGATCTTGATGGACGACGGAATGTCTCAAAAGTTATGAGCGTTTGCACCATATTTGGGACAAGCTTCGTGTTTTACGGTAAATTGCGGGGCTTTGGCGGTTATTATGATTATTGTTTGACGAAATATGGGATGGTTAGGTTAATAATAATAGAATAAATAGATTTTATTCATAAAAAAACTTGGATACAATGATTTGTGATTGGAGACTCTTTTGTTCAAGAGCCTGTGTTAGAAGTCTTCGCTTTTCTATAAGCTAATGTTTTAACATTTTAACAAAACTATAGTAATGTCTGATGTGATGATAGTAATGGTAATAAATGATTGTATGTATGTGTTTGTGTGCGTGTGTGTGTGTGTGTGTGCGTGTGCGTGTGTGTGTGCGTGTATGTGTGTTTGTGTGCGTGTGTGTGTGTGTGTGTGTGTGTGTGTGTGTGATGTGTGTGTGTGTGTGTGTGTGTGTGCGTGTGCGTGTGTGAGTGTGTGTATGTTTTGTGTGGATTAATATGCATTTGTGTGTGCAAGTGAGCGTCTGTGCACGTCTTAGTATGTATTGTAGATTAATATTTAATTTTTAATCTACTTAAGTAGCTCGTCCGTCTCTATATAAGTTTTTGTTTTAAGCCAATCAGTCAATCAATTCTTGAATAAGTTCTTAAATAATATTCAGCAGACCAGTCGTATTATCCTTACCTCAGTGAGTATGAGCTTTAGTACCAGAAATACAAGCACGAAATGGAATGAAATGAAATAAAGCAAGTGTGTACGAATGGTAGATACGAACGTCGAAAGTTCAAATCCGAGTATGTGCCTCTAGGTTTTTCAAATCTACGCACATCTACCATTTGCTGGATGAAGGAAAACATCGAGAGGAAACCTACGCTTACTTTGCTACTACACTTTTCACTGGCCACTGCGCTACCAAGGCAGGCATAATAAAAGGAGCGTCATACGGATCAAAATAACAAAGCCTGTTATTTGGGTTTCATTAAGGCTTTTGTGTTTAGCAAGAAAAACTTTGCCCGTCCCAAAAATGTAAACCAATTGTCTGTGACCAAGCCAGACAAAGTGGTCACGTAATTTGTGAAACAAACATCCTTCAACACGAAGTTTTAAATATGTCTACTAATATTCAAGTTATACCAATTAGTTTTTTTTGTGCAATAGTTTGCAGTCGAGCAGACAGTTCACCTGTTTGATCAATTGCCGCCACCGATAAATACTCGCATCATCAGTGGTATCACAAGTGCGCTGCCAATCTATAAGTACCAACAGTATGGCAACGCGGCCAAGACCTTTTTTTTTACTACGCAGACCCTGCCGCCGGGGGGCGATAGGGTACTGTGGGACTCATCCTCCGGGCCGCTTCTTCTACCAAGAAGCGACCTGAGGGCATACCCACTAAAACTCCCGGGGCTCAACCACCCGTGGGTATGGAATGCAGTCAAGGGAACTGCACGAGGCTATTCCTCGCAACCCCATTCCCCCACAGGCCCCTACAGGCGCAGGGGGTACAACACTTGCAGCTTCCACACTCCAGGATGACACTGCGAATTTCTTAACAGAAAAATTCAGGTACAAATTTTGGCCCGACCCGGAGATCGAGTCCGGGACCCCAAGCGCAGCCGTGGCTTTGAAGTGCGACGCTCTATCCACTTCGCCAACGAGGCAGTCCTTTGTATATGCACGTATTTGAACCCTTAGCATGATATCTCCCTCAATGATATCATTTATAAATACAAAGTTGAGTATTTTCATGTATTATGTTATGTTGCTGTGCCCTTACAGGACGTCACATGTTTGCTCTTATTAATTTATTTTATGTAGCATCTTGATGTAATGAGACATGCAATAAACTGTTTGAATCGAATTGATATTGAAAATCGTTTGAAGAAAAATATTTTTACTTATTTAGAATTTATTTTTGTGATCCTGCGTTTTGAATAAAGCTAATGCTAAGACTTTGAAGGATTTTTTACTTTTAGAGCTTAGACTTTCATTTGCAAATTAAAATCTTTTCAACTTCCAATCACTATTCAATACATTTTCTCAGTTAACCAGAAACGAAAAAAGTACAAAAACATTTCTATATTAATATTGAAAAGAAAAGTTACAAGGGCCCTGAATACAAATCGATTTAAGAAGCACTCAAGCTGGGTCGTGACGAACGGACGAACAACATTAATCAGCATATAAAAACGTCAAAGTTATTATACTTGCTGCAGAATATTCATTTACGGAGATAGCATTCAAAGTTGCTCGGACGCCGATATCTTTGTTCTCGATGTGTCGTAGAGATCTAAGTCTATTAGAGACGGGTGAATAAACCAACTATAAGTTCTATAAAAATATTCTACAATCAATTCGGCTACGGCGGCAGATAACAATATCTCATCGATATAGCCCTCATACGTACGCATGATCTTTTATAATGCTCAAGTGCGTGCGCAGACCCAAGTGCACTCATTATTCCCTTATCCTCATGTTTCGATGTTTCAAAAGAGATACGACAGAGGGATCTAGCACGCGGCACGAGTCAAATAGCTTAACATGTTTTCCGAGGCATTGGGGTACATGACCGCCAACTTCGGGTTGAGACTGAGTACTGATGAGACTGAGTAAGAAAAGTATCAGCCTATATACTGTCCCACTGCAGGGCAAAGGCGTCCATCATAGAAATCAAATTATCGCTACTATAATGGGATTAGGCCTAATCACCACGCTTACCTAATGCGAATTGGTGATCACAAATCTAAGCAATGTTCGAGAATCGAAACATTCTTTTTTTTTTGCTCGACCCGGAAATCGAACCCCCGAGATCTCGGTCCGGTACTTAAGCCTCTAGACCAACATGGCATTCTGAGTACTGAGTACAAATTTTTGGCCCAACTCGGGAATCGAACCCGGGACCTCAAGCGCAGTCTTACTGCTACTAGCGTATAAGTTTGGATGCGTCCAAACTAATCTAAGTAGTAGTACACACTCAGATTGTGAAATTTGTTCGTGTTTTTTGTGTGATAGGTGGCAGACAAGCACGCGGATCACCTGAGATGGGAAACGGTTGCAGCTGCCTATCTATACCCACAACAACAGTGGAGTCACGCTCCGATACCCTCACTCACTTGGTGAAACAAAGCGCAAGCGCTGCTTAATACCTTTTTTCTGGGAGGCTGTTGTATCATCATCATCATCATCATCAGCCCATTTAAGCCCCCACTGCTAGGGCACGGGCCTCCCTCAATCACATGAAGGGTAATTGGCATACTCACCACACTTGGCAGATTTGACGGGGGTTTTAATTTGAGGCTGTTGTATCATTTCAGTCGTTACATGGCTTTCTCATGGGTTTTAAATCATAGAATCACGGGTAGCACAGAGTTATATGATTTGTCATTTATCTTAGTCTTTATCCTAGTAGAGCAACAAGTGTGTAGGTTTACTCGATCTATTTCTATTTATAAATTTTCGACGATAAATAACTCTGAGTTAAAACGATCGTGCCAGCGTGTCTAGTTAGACAAAACGTTAATCGATGAAATGTCACTACACACCAAACTACGAAGTCTATTTCCAAAGTGATATTTAAAACTCAGTTAAATTAAGAATCATAATGTCAGATGATTCAGTGACACTGTGTTTATTTTGAGATGTTTGATGACGCTGACGAGATGGCTAAAATAAATATGATGTGACAAATTTTTCCAGATGTGTACTGGCTAGTATTTTTGTTATTTCCGACGTGGTCTATCATTAAAATACGACATTTCAGAGAGATGAGTGATAAAGTTACGCTTTTAAATTTAGAAAGGAAAGAATTAGGCATAACAGAATTTAAATTTTTATCACTTTAGATAGGTGTGGATTGTTTAGTTGAAAGATCCCGGTCTCATAATAAGTTGATAAGTACCCTATGTACATCATTCTTTTTTGGGTAGTATCAGAATGAAATAAGCAATCTCCCAGACAAACAACAAAATGGAAGGACAATCGACCTTTGGAGGAGGCAGGGACACCCTGGCCTCCCAAAAATCAGACGCAAAGCATCACCTTCACTCTGTTGCCGAATAAGTGAGGGAACCAAAAGACCAACCCCGAGAAAGAGAAAAAGGTTAGCAGTAAGTTGCCAACCTTTTCCTCTTCCTCCAGGTGACTGACTCAACTGGTATCTATGGGCGGTGGCAATCGCTTATCATCAGATGATCACATAAAAAAATTACTTACTTTATCAGATTGGCATTTGAAAGTTGTGTATTAGTAACAGAACAATCTTTAATTATAAAATTACTTATTGCTGAGCTGAGGACCTCATGATTTCTTTTGCTTATGCTATTCCGTAGAACCAGTAATGACTGCCTTATTGGCGCAGTGGGCAGTGCGTCGCAAATTAAAGCGACGGCTGCGCTTGGGGTCACGAGTTTGATCCCCGGTTCGGGTCAAAATTTGTTAGTTTTCTGTTAAGAAATTCTCAGTGTCAGCTCAGAGTCCGGAAGTTGGCGATCTTGTACCCCCGTGCCGCGGAAAGCACGTAAAGCCGTTGTTTTGCTCCCGATCCCTCTCTGGTCGTGTCACACTGGAGTCCCATCGGAATATGAGGGCAAGGGAATAGAGAGCTGTTAGCGCACACAATTAAGCACTATAATATATACTGCGCAAGTGGCTTATCATTGAGATTGGCCGCCTTTAGCTGAAATCAACTATTTCTAAGAGCTTGGAGCTTTAAGTTGCCTCTGTTCTAACACTATCTCGGATTAGCCAAACACAAAACGTAGATTAAAGGGAATAATCTTAACTTTCGTCTTTTTATATTGCCACCTGTATATACGGAGAAGTGGGGAATTAAGAGAGCCTGATTGTGACAGGGAAAGTCAAAAGGAGAAGACAGAGAGACCGTAGTCCCCAGCGATGGTCAGACCCGATAGCGAAACAATTCGATATACCGACAAGCACTGCCTTACACCGAGCGACGGAACGCAACCGATCGAGACAGCTGGTTGACATCATCGGAAAGAGTCACGATCCTCACCAGTGAGGGAATCTACCAAGAGAGATGTTACACATACTGAAAATAATGACTACTACAGTGTTAGGTATATTTTTAGTTCAACTGTCTGTTACTCGTACAATTGATCCAAATTAACGTACCAACTAAGCGCGAGGACGAGGAAACGATTATCCACGTCCTCGGCGAGTGCATAGCGCTGCACCGCTGCAGAAGCCGGCACCTGGGAGCACACATAATCTCAGTAGACGAGATCAAGAGCTCCCCCATCAGCTCCATTCTCGGGTTTATCCTGGAACTGGAGCTACATGAGGTGCTGTAATAGGTTACGGGGCTGCCACAATAGATCATCTACTGGTCGCAGTGGCTATGAGACGCAGGGCTCACCCCATTTCCTATCAAATAATTGTAAAAAAAAAAGTCAGCGCGTGTCGGAAGATACGTGCCATTCTTTGTTAATGGTAGCAGAACCAATGTAAGTCACCACGCCACCTTGCACACACTACAGCGTCAATACAATAAGCTCAACAAAGCGTGTGAAATAGATATTTTTAGTCCCTCGGGTGCAGTACTTGACGCCTGAATCACCTATTCGTTAGTGAACACGTCACAATTCTTAGATAAAATAAATTTTATTCAATTTTGTTTATTTTTAACGCACTAATAGTCCACATTGCATGCCGTGGCAAGCCGACACTTAGCTTTACATAAGATTATGTTTGTCTATGTTCTTTTTTTTTCTTGAAACAGTGTTTATCTTGTTGGCTGTCCTAATAAAATAAATAAATAACTAGGAAATAGGTTGAAGACCGCCGTGTGGTCCCCGACAGAGTAGAATAGGCCACCCTCACTCTTACCGAGGTGTCGTAAAAGGTGACTAAGGTAAAGCTGCTGGAATGATCATCAGCACCCAGAGAAGGAAAACTCTGCATTTATATCAAAACCCTCGCCAACCCGTCTGCCAAGCGTGGTGAGTAAGGCAATTACCCCTCATGTGATTGAGGGAGGCCCGTGCCCCAGCAGTGGGGACTTGGGCTGATGATGATGATGAGGTTGAAGACTAACTCAGTTCATCTAGTTACCCAGGTCAGACAGCAGTCATTTTATTAAATTACCAGATTTCTTTAATGCTGGATTATGGTAGGATTGTACCCCAGGCTCCAAAGCAACTCTGCTTTGTACACAACACGCTAGAATAATGATGAATTAACTATTAACTACTATCCTCTCCATTGTACTCCTGTCACATTTAACTGAATGATATTTCATGGCATTAGAGTCAGTATGGGGTCAACACGTATTTATGCGTCTCAGGTGTAATGCTAGCCCAAAATGTTTGGTCTAGTTTCTAGCTGGACTGAAATAATATGAAGCATTAGTGATGCGAGGATTTCACTCGGAAGCGAGTTAAAGGTATCAGGAAAATTGTACAAAATTGAAATACATGTAGGATTGGTGATCGGTAGATGCATGGAAAGGAACGTGTGAGAGATCGATATTTGAATTATAGAGTGACGTGCGAAAGTGAGATAGACGACATATGGCCGACGACTGTGAAAGGCGTAAAGACGTAGGGAGATTATAATTAAAGAAGTAGAACAATTCCCGAAACCTTCCTTTGATTACTACGACTCTTGGCATAGGAAAGCTACGCTTTGGCATGAATTGGATGAATCGATTGGAGTGATACCACGGCCTCACAGAAAACCGGCGTGAAGCAGCCACTTTGCTGTATTCCGCTGCGCGAGTGAGGGTACCGGAGGCCCAATCCGGGGGAATAGTGTTTTTAAAGGTTGGCAGCGCACTTGTGACTCCACTGGTGTCGTCGGTGTCCATAAGCGGTGGCAATTGTTTACCATCAGGTGATCCATCTGCTCGTCTGACACCTATCACATAAAAAAAACTAATTTAATGCGAAAAAAGGTTATCAGCAAAGTCATAAATTTGGGAATATTCTCGAGGGAAACTTTAAAGTGTCTTGAAAGAAACTTTTTTTCTCTCATCCTAAATACTCTCATCATTAAATACTCTCATCTAACGAAAACTTCTTGAGCTTATCAGCAATAACACAAACTTGAATACATTCTCTATTCTCGAGTGAAATTGTTAAGTGACTCGAAAAGAACTTTCTCTCTCTCGTCCATCACTAATGACATCATTCCACAAATTCTTTGAGGATATCAACAACCCGTAAACATTCTCGATTCCCGAGTGAAATAGTCTACTCGAACTCAAATAAAATTTTCTTTCTGCCATCACTAATATCATGCGACAATTTCGCAGACACGGCAGGTATGCTCGGGTAGATAAATGCCTTTATTTGCCTCTGTATGGTCAAATTGCGCCGTATTTGCGAGCCGGCATTCCTCGGGTGTGCGGTTAATGTGTTTTGAAAATTGTATATTCCTAGCCATTTTGTGTCTTTGAGACTATGCTAACTACTAAGTCCGTTCCTGTGAATTTAAATAAATAAATAAATTCATAAAATTGACCTGATCCGACAACCCAGGACAGATTGTCCTGGCGCAGAAGGATAAGGAGAGCCGACCACACCTAAAGTGGGAACAGGCAAAGAAGACGAAGAGAGACCTGACTAGGCTAGTAAGTAACTTTAGCATCGATTGTGTTAAAGATCAGAGAAATTACACTGGTGCATTACTTTTTGGCGCAGATCTCGAAGACGTCCAAGAAATTGCCAATTAAATATTTGATGTATGTCGCCGAGGCCGCGTCCCCCGCACACCCCCCCGTCCCGCTCTCAAACATTACATTGCGAACTGTACGTTTTGAAGGCATTTTTCCCTAGGAATTACTTAAAATTTTGAACAAGTTTCTTTGGTTTCTTTGTTTTGTGCAAATAAATAAATGATTTGATTTGATTTGGACAAAAATTAGCTGTATAATAATGTTTAAAATTTATTTACATCAAAATCTTGAGAATTTTATTTTGATTTTGACCTTCAATAACTTGGAAAGTATTGAGTTCCCAGGTATGGTCTAGAAAGGAAAAAAATAAAGTTTATAAACTAAAACCCGACTACCAAAAAACACGGTCTAAAAAGTACAAAACAAGAAAATTGTCTCTGCTGAAATGATTATGCCGTACCGCCGTGGTCGTATGCTACATTGATTTTATTTTATTAATATAATGAATCTGTTTTGCTACAGTAGGTGGCATGCGACCACGGCATAATCATTTCAGCAGAGAAAATTTTCTTGTTTTGTACTTTTTAGATCGTGTTTTTTGGTAGTCGGGTTTTAGTTTTTAAACTTTATTTTTATTTAACATATTTTTAGTTATGTAAATAAATTTACATATTTAAAATGTGCTAAAAAAGCTCTTTCATTTGATACCCCACACGGTACCGTCAAGCAAAATTTACTTTTTAGTTTCTTACTCTAAGTCCCCTAGAGGGCGCTGTAATAAATTTAACGTGACGTCATGTTTCCTATAACCAAAAGACAATTGGTTGTCTTTTAACGACACCTCATTTGTTCAAATATGATAACTAGTTTAGAAGTTACGTGGAAACAGATGAACATACATACATACATACATAGCCTGTCAAAATCATAGCCCTCCTTTTGATTTGCCGTAGTCGGGTAAAAATGGTCCTGATGATGTGCTGAATACGTAGGTTTCGACTTCGTTAAGGGTCTTTTTACACCCTGTATAGGTATTATCTAAATATTAGTACGCGAGAGTCAATGCATATACACAATACATATACAGTGTAGAGACAATGTGTCAGCTCCTAATTTGGAACGTTAGCGCGATATTACGGACTCATTACAAAATGAAGAGCTAATTAGCTGTGTCTACTCGTTGCTAGCTAAATTGTCACGAGCACTTCCATGTTATGTTGGAAGTTTCTCCCGTTAAGCTGTCAGTCCTACTATACTACGCTGTAGTTCCCAATCGAAATTAATTATCATTTTGTGATGCAAAATGATAATAAATCCTTACTAATATTATAAAGGCGAAAGTTTGTTTGGATGGATGTATGGATGGATGTTTGTTCCTCTTTCACGCAAAAACTACTAAACGGATTTTAATGAAACTTTACAGTAATGTAGCTTATAGATCAGAATAACACATAGGCTATAATTTATAAAGATATCTATAAGACCTTGCTTTTATTCGAATTACACGCAGACGAAGTCGCGGGCAAAAGCTAGTAATAAATATTTCACAACATCACATACATTGATCTAACTCCTATTACATAGATAGGTAGCTCAAGCACATGTGTTACGGATATCAGAATCAACAGTGGGATTACAAGTATAAACATATAATACTCTTCTTTTGTAAATACATACTTGTAATACATATATAATACATACATAATATAATACATAGATAAGCTAATTAGCCCCGTCTACTCGTTGCTAGGTCTACGGGGCCGATACGATTGTCCCGAGCACTTCCAAGTTGTGCATTCAATTTGCATTCAGCGCGGTGCAACAGTCATTTTTACAGAAGTAGGACGCGAGGGCCGGTGTTACCCGTTCAGCCCTTTGTGTGTGACGTAGACGCCGGAACTTTGACTTGACGCCTGTATTGGTGCTTGTTTTGCTTTTTGATTCCATGTTGGCCCTGTACAACAGGAAGAGCCATGGTAGTCTAGAAGACTCACAAAAACTCATAGAGTAGTCCTGACAGAAAACCGGCGTGAAGCAGCTCTGTGCTGTGTTTCGCTGCGTGAGTGAGGGTACCGAGGGCAAGATCCGGGGAAAAGGGGGTTTAAAAGTTGGCAGCGCACTTGTAACACCGGTGGCGGTGGCAATATCTTACCATCTTCTGCCACCTATCACATAAAAAAAGTAGACAAGAATGCACCTTTCATGGGGGGTCGTGGTTAAAATCCAGCGGTGCATTTGGATATTTCAAATCTATGTGCATATTTCTACCACTAGGACTGGGGGTAAGGGAAAACATCGTGAGGAAACCTACACATCTTAAATAGTTTCTCATGTTGTGGAGATCTAAAATATTTGAGAAAATGATTCTGGACGTGTTACCGTGATCCAGTTGGTGTAGTTTCTCCTATTTAAGGGTCCCCTCAGAAGCCCAATTCTCGTGCTTGTGACAGGTGATATCCGCCATGTTTTAATAATATCACGAGCACGAGAATAGAGTCCCTAATGTCATTAAACGGTCACGATGGCAGGAAAATTGACTGTAATTGAAGAAGAAGACTAAATTTCGTTGTTTCAGAAACTAACGATCACCAAAATGTATACCTACGAGTATGCATACACTTGCAATTATTTAGGTCTAATACAAAAAAATAAGGGGAAGATATCGTAGCATGAGTTGAGAGGCTAATTAGATTTTATTAATATTATGGAATCGAGCCGAACAAACTCATTTGCAGCGAATGTATTAAAATTTTTAGTAAAGCATTTAACGTTGGTTTTAAGTTAGTCACTTTAATCCCGAAAACTCTTACGATTATAGATTGACGCAATGAGTAAACAATCCAGTTTACAACTTCAACCCTTATATCCCCAAAGGGCTGTAAACATCAAACAACTTTCTACTCAATTCTGCACAATAGAATTTCTATTGCCGTGATTGTCATGATTCATAATTTATAACAGTTGGTTAGGCTTTTATTTTCAATAGATTTATCATGGCTTGGAAAAGTGTATTCAAAAATGCCTGCTACAATTAATGGCCATCGTAGTTTGCTTCATTATCCGATTATCTTCATTTTATTGTCACAAAGTGTTTGCTGATACGTACTAAAACGAATTTGTGGGTCCCCATTAACCCGCAGAGCACAGGTTGGGAAACCAAGTATTTCGTTACATTAATTTTGCGAGGGTCAAAAACCGCTAACACCATCTAAATAGAAATTAATACAAATTACCCCAAAACAAAACTCGAAAAATCCCTGATTCCCTGCCCTGTACAAATGGGATTTTGAGTCTCAGAGCACTAAATTATTATATTACCACAAAATACCACATGTCGGACCGTCGTTCCGCGTTATCTCATTAGGTTGCGCCAGTTAACCCGTCAAGTAGAAAATTACAAGGGCCCCAACGTCCCAGATGCAACTTAATTACGTTTGCTTATGTCTTTGCGAAGCGTGCCGTTTCCATTGGTACTAAAATATGATTCAGTATTAATAACGCTTTTAACGTGCTTTGTTTAAGCTTAGGTGGATCTAGCTTTGGGTTTTTGACAAATACCAATTGTTTGTTTTTAAGGCCGGATAATGTTTCTTCTCAAAGTTTCGACTACAAGTTTAGCCTGATGGTGTTAAGTGGATCGGATAATAAATTGGATTACATTTGTTGATTATCTATATATCTATATTATCACCAATTCTTTAAAAAAAATTCAATGCCTTTAGTTTTGGGGAGCGTTCGTGGCCGAGTGGTCACTGCGACCATTGATCTATTTGATATGCCAATGCCTTTAACACAGTTCTTCTCGACGCATGGCACGCGAGGCACAATAAAGAGTCTTCTTGATGTTTTTTTCTGTAGAAATGAGACGTTTTGCCGTAGTATAGCTTTTTCAATCAATGAGAATATAGCGAAAGCCGATTTAAAAAATATATTATACCTTAAGAAATAACGGTGGAAGAATTTAGAAATCGGCTCTTTAGTTTTTGAGAAATGCATTATTATTCTAGTGATTTAAGTACCGGGCCGGTGATCTCTGGGTCCTAGATTTAAGTCGTAAAAATCGAGAAAAATGTATGTTTTGAATTATTCGAACGTAGCTCGTATTTTATATAAATAATCCGCATTAGCGCGGTGATTATTATAATAATATCCTCCGACCGATTAAGGCTTCGGCGGCCAATCTCAACGATTAGCCACGTACGCAGGATACATTATATTGCTCAAGTGTGTGCGCAAACACAAGTGCACTCTCTATTCCCTTACCCTCATATTTCGATGGACACCAGGCGTGACACGACCGGAGAGGGATTGGACGCAAGACCAACGGCTTAACGTGCTTTCCGAACGTACGGGGGTACAAGACCGCCAACTTCTAGACTCCGAGCTGAAACTAAGAATATCTCTCCAAAATCTTAGGCACAAATAATTGGCCCGACCTGGGGATCGAACCCGGGATCTCTTACGCAGCCTTCGCATTAAAGTGGGACCCACTAACCACTGCGCCACCGAAGCAGTCATTTAGTATAATCCCATCATATTCATAGTAGTGATGACTTGATTTCTATGAAAGAGACCTTTGCCCTGCAGTGGAACAGTTTAGAAGCTGATAATTTATTCTTACTTTACTTTTATTGATATGTGTACAAACTCGTACATTTTCATGCTAACAATTATACACGACATCAAACAAAATAACACTCTAAAGGCGGCCTATTTCCCATTATTACATAACGGATGTCTAATAAAAAAATTCAAAGGATTCCAAGCAGAATGCTCAAGTGTATAGTCACGAAAAACTCGTCTGTAACGCACTCGGTCCGGAAATTATGAACGAGTGATATATCGAGTCACGTGATATTATGTCGCTGTGATATATCGTCACACATACGCTCAAGGAGCGACACGTATTTCAAATGATATTGAACGCAACAAGAGTAGGGCGGACAACAAATTCACATATTTCCTACTTGTACATCACGGTGTCAAAATAGGAAATTTACACAAAATGAGAATAAATGTATGGTCCGTTTTTGTCCTTCCAAAGGGGAGTTGGAAGGGTTTAAATACGAACACGCTTTTCTAGATTTTTGCGTGTGCATTAAATTCCTCTGTCTTTCTTGATTTATATGATCAGATGGCAATCTGTCCTATTTTGTATTTTTGAGGTTTTGGAATGACATTTGACACTCGTATTTTAATTTCCACAATAAAACCATTGATTTCTTTTGCGTGCGCTTTAAGGTAACGGGTAGGGAACACTAGCGACGCCAATTGATTTAAATTTTTAGCTACTAAACCGGATCTATTTTAAACAATTTTGGGATTACAACCACTCTGCAAACACTTATACTATTTATTAAATAACCATGCACAAATTTTGGGTCCGTTTTTGTACGCGTAAATTGATTCACGCCAAAAGCGGCCACTTTGGACCCAACGTTTGTGCATGGTTATTTAATAAATAGTATAAGTGTTTGCCGAGAGGTTGTAACCCCGAAATGTTTAAAATAGATCCGGTTTAGTACCCGTCACCTTAAGTAGTAGTGAATGAATGGGTGATGACTACTTATTTGAAAAACATTTCAACTAGGGACTTATTCTAGAGACCAAATATTAAATCCTACAAACGATAGTAGTACATCTGAAGTTTTAGCTCCCATTTGCATTTTGAACTGGGGTTTGTTAAAGGTAGAATGAATTTATTACACCTCAGATATGAACCAAGATGGTGCACTTTGAAGAGGGCTGTATTTTAATTACCTTCAGAGCCAGATTTTCTTAGTAAAGATAACTTGGCTTGCTGTAGAATTAAATGCGATTTCACTATTAAAATTATACTAATAGCTCTCGAGACGATTCGAATGCTATCTCAGACGTTGAGATAATATTGATTCGGAATGTGCAATAATAATCCACTTTTGCTGATTTCCTCACGATCTTTTCTGTCACTGCACTGCTAAGCTAATGACTGTATTGAGATTACGAACATTAGAAAAATCTAAAGGCTGTGCTAGGATTTAAAATTTTAAAAGGATTACGTTTTTATCCATTGCTTTGCTTTCTATTCCCGTCAACATTTCTAGATTATGCAAGAACTATATATGTACCTATGTAGGTGAGCACGTGTTTCGGCTCAAGCTATGTTTAGTAGGGCACTGCAGACTTTAATTTATAAGGCGAATTGCAATAATAAATGATGCTTCTGTTTATTATTTTACCAACAAGCTGTCAACTGGGTAGATTCGGTGCTGGCAAAGTGGTATTATATTAAGTGGCTTGACATTATTTGGACGACCCGTTTAGAACACACTACCAAGTGAACTCTGCAGTTTGGTCCAAGAGTTGTGGGTACGATCTCTGTACAGTACAAACATTTGCATGCATGAACATGTCTGTTTGTATTAGTGTTTTCTATGTACTATCAGTATATATTTAATAAAATAAAATAATAATAATAATCCCACTGTTGATTCTGATATCCGTAATAAAGGTGGTTGTGATGTTGTGAAATATTTATTTATTTATGATTATGTAAATTGAGGGGATCGGACTTAGAACTAAAGTCATCGATCGACATAGCTCATCAGATTAGCAAGCTGGTAGCAATGGGATAGCTATATCCGTAAATCCGACAACCGAAACGAAATTTGGAGTGGAGAACACGTTTATTTATACGTAGTCGTCTCGTGTCACCCTAAGGCCAAATTGAGTAACGATTTGCGTAGGATGATTGGCTGGTGCTGGAACCGATTCAACCGATCACAGTGGCTAAATTTGGAACGGCCTATGTCCAGTTCAGCATGGAACTGATACAGGCTAATGGTTAAGAGATCATCAGGATCATTTCACTTAGTACTTTTGCCCCAAGTATGGAAAAAAATGTATATACTAAAAACCGCTGGTTTTCGTTAGATGGATCTTGTAAAAAGCAGATGTAGCTTTAAAAAGCAATCAAGAAAATGGTTCTTTGTTGTTACGGTAGATGTCACTATGCATTTGTACATCGCGCTAGTAAAGCGTGTTTCCGAAACAATAACTTCAAGCCGCCTGCCCACAATAGTAAATTTAAAAAAGTTTGGGAAATAAACCAGACATCTAGAGGTATTGGGAATTTGATACTTACGAGTATATAGCAAATAAAATTATTTCTGATATATTTTTGATCGTCTCCCTGACTGATTCTCGAAGTTGGCTGTACTATATAGTTGTTGAGTATTGGTCATTTTCTTCTAGATGGCGCTAGCACTGGCTAGCTAACTGATGCCTAAATCTCAGTATATATAAATAACTCTATGGAGTTTATGTAACTAACAAGGTTCGAACTAGAATTCATCGAATCGTTTCATCCCTAGTAGAACTTTATTACTAAATTGAAATTTGCAGCTTATAATATTGTAGCTTTAATCTTCAAATTTAGTAGCAATCCATAAAGATTATAACTTCGATTTTAACTTAAGTTTGTATAAGAATATTCTAAATGTAGTACAGACCGACCAAGATTAGAAATTTAGAAAATGTCAAAACACTGACACATCTTGTAAAGGAAACAGCGTTAGTTAAGACTTTTACCCACGGTTATTTGGCAACCGTGATCGGACTGGAGTTGCCGTGTAGTTGCATATGACAGGTTATTTTCCTTATCATACTTGACTGGGAGAGAATGCTTCTTGGCATTAAGTTCGTCTTATTGTATCAAAATTTGTGCAATAAAAGTTTTAAATAAATAAATAAATCATAATGACATTAAGTCTTGTTTCTGCCTATCTTTAGACTGTGGTATCTACTAGTAATAAGTGCCAATTAAATTAGGTCGCTACAACAATAGTCGCATCTACAGGGCTATTAGTGAACAAATTATATTCTTCTAAACGTATTCTAATATTGTTCTACAAAAAAACTTAATATGTCAAAAAAAAACGAAATTCGCAAAAAAATTTCGCACTATAAAAAATTACAGAACAGAAAGGTTAAAAAAAGTTAGCCAAAAGTAATTCTAAGTAACGGGTAACAGGAAGATTATAAGTTTTTTTTTATAAATATTTCACAACATCACAAACATTGATCTGACTCCGAGATAGGTAGCTCAAGCACCTGTGTTATAAGTCTGAAAAGATGCAATTTTTCACCGAATAACGCGTAGTTACGTAAAGTTTAGTTCAAAATAACAGATTCAGTTCTAATTCTTTCTTTCTCTGTCTCGAATCGGTCCCTCACTGCTGAGGATCGGGACACTCAAAAAAAGTTACTGCAGTCACTGCTTAATGCCTGTTGAATATTTGAATGTATTACAAAATTATATTATAATCTTTATTGCAGATTCAGGATCCATAATATAACATTAGGTAATAGAAAACTATTACTAAATAAATTAATTTAATAAAATTAAATAACAATATTACAAAAAAATATATAATATTGACAGACACGCATCATTATTTGATTTTTTTCTATTTATTATCTCATAAAAATCTTACATGTTACATAATTTAGGTTTATACTTAGCACTGCAAACCACTACGGTTTATAGATAGATAGATAGATACTCTTTATTGCACAACATACAAAACTTAAAAGCTAGGTATACAGAGATACAATGTACAATTTAGGCGGTCTTATCGTTGGGAGCGATCTCTTCCAGACAACCTTCAGGTAAAGGACATTAAATAGAAGAGGGGAGGGTGGTGCAATCCTTTTGATTTATAATTGTATACTAAGTATTATGTTTACGCCGATCCATATTTACACAAAGGACACTTACAAGCCTTGGACAGATACATTTTTTATGTACCTTGATTATAATGTTTCCTCATTTCGATCTTAAATATTAATAAGCAATGAATATATATTACTATCCATAGATAGATTAGTATCTAGGTAGTATCGGGCGCCGACTTCGGTAACATCTTTTCTCGAGTGTACCTACTGCTATAAAATGTTATCCGAAGTGCATGAAGCGTTAAAAATATTATTTTACACTTTTTAGTTCGTGGTTTTTGAAAGCGCTTTTTCTTGGTAGAAAATTTATTGGTCTACATTTGAATATTTCATGTATTCTCTACAGACAAAAATGTAAAATTTAAAAAAACCCCAATGGCAGCCATCTTATATTTGAAATTTGTCACAATAAATATATTCTGCTATTCAACCCATTTTATATGATATTGTGGGAGGTATATTAAAACATACAATCCATATAATTGTTATTAGATCGATTTTTATCTAACATAGCTAAGAACACTCCCCCTTATTCATCTTTTAACCAAAAAAGAATCAAAATTGGTACATTTGTTCGGGAGCTACGATGCCATGGACAGACACACAGACACGTCAAAATTATAACACCCCGTCGTTTTTGCGTCGGGGGTCAAAAATAGTAGATTAACATCTTATTAATCCGATGAGACGTTAACGATCAATTTATTTTCCAAAGCAAATCAATTTTCCGTTCCTAACGAAGAATTATAATAAAAAATATCCGTTTGGTTCTAAAATACACTCCTTCCATCTTATTACAAAGTCAGTCTATACAAAGTTTATAATGAAATCGGCACTGTCATCGGAATAACTATTGCGCCGACACTCAGCTATTCAAATTACCAATCTCCCCGCAAAAACCGATTGCAGGATATAATTGGTGGACCGGCTCAAAACTATAGGGGTTCTAATTGTGTCCGCGCTCTGAATATGTATGAACAATATCGAGCGGCGGCTAACGAATATCGGGCTGTGTTACGGCCATGCTAGGCATGCATCGAATTTGTGATCCTAATCATTTGAGTCATTTTACATCCTTCTCATCTTAGCAATTCCCAGCTCTTTTTTTTAATTTTTTTTTATGTAATAGGTAGGCAGACGAACAGACGGATCATCTGATGGTAAGCAATTGCCGTCGCCCATGGACACCCGCGACACCAGTGGAGTCACAAGTGCGCTGCCAACCTTTAAATCCCCCCTATCCCCCGGATTGGGCCTCCGGTGCCCTCACTCACGCAGCGAAACACACTGCTGCTTCACGCCGTGGTATCACTCCGGTCGAGCTGGCCCATTCATGCCAAATCTTGGTTCTCCCACGGTATTTTTATGCTAGAGACGAAAAACGAGCAAGCGAGTGACCTGATGGAACGTAATCTTCGTCGCCCCTAAACATCCACGAAATCAGAAAGATCGCTAATGTGTTACCGGCCTTTTTAAAAAGGAGTGCGCTCTTCTCTTAAAGCTCCCTAAGTCGTAGCCGTCGGGAAATACTCCCGCAGCCAAACCGTTCCGCAGACCAGATGCGCCCAAAGTGTCGTTTCGGAGTCGGAGTTATAGTGTGTCAAGTGAGCGATGTTAGTTTAGTAGACTAGAACGCGCCTTCTATAAGGTGGGTCATGGATCGAATCCGAGCATGCATCTCTGGATTTTTCAAATCTATGTGCATATTTCTACCATTAGCTTGGCGTCCTCTCACTTGCCTCCTCCGTATCTTAACGTATGATTCCCAGTTGCGTCCAAAGCTGTCGACCTTTAGATAGATAGATATTCTTTATTGCACAAAAACAAAATACAAGCATGATACAAAAGCAACAGACAGTACAATAAGGCGGTCTTATCGCTTGTAGCGATTTCTTCCAGACAACCTTTGTGTAGAGGAAAGAAATATCGTATTCGTGATAAGGGAAGGCAGTGCAAAGTAGTTTAAAAAATGAAATTGAGAATGGCAGATATGTACATTATTTTATATATTAATATTATTACATTACATAAATAATAATAAACAATACATACATACCCAATAATATATACATAGATAATTTATAACAAAATTCTATAAATATTTCTTATAGATAGGTATAAATGACCCGCGAGCAGACCACATTAAAAAGGGAAGAGGAGACAAGGAAAAAACAGTGTACCTATTTGTAGATATGGGAAGTGAATTTTGACACGGGACTTGAATATAGGAAGGGATTGTAATTTCCTGATTGGAGAGATTCTTGAGTTTTTTAAGTTGTCGAATTTTTGATATTTTTTGGAATCAAATATGAGTTGCAAGCCTTTCAAATTCCGTCGAATGACCAAGTCATAGAATTCGGCTCATTGGTCCAGGAACGTGCAAAATGAAATTTCGGGCGTCCGAGCATTGCATTCTTTAATTAGACTCAAATTCAAGTTACAAGTTGACGTTATATCCTATGATATAACGTCAACTTGTAACTTGAATTTGAGTCTAATACTACTCCTACTACTACCTACCTACCTACTACTGTCTACTTTTCACCGGACGCACAGAAATTAACCATGGACCAATTATTAGTCTATACTAATAATTGGTCCATGGTTAATTTCTGTGCGTCCGGTGAAAAGTGGTACCTACAAGTCAACTTATTTCGAATTTGATTTTCTTCTTGCTTCTTCATCACAAAAAAATCCTCTATTATTCTGTCTGATCAGACGGAAAAATGGAGGACTTTTTTGCATGTCTGATCAGACAGAAAAATAGAGATTTTATACCCTTTCTCATTATCGCTTACAAATTAACAATGAGTGCTCACGCACACTATGATAAATTGACAGAACGTCACGGGGTAGCGGAAAAGAAGCTCTTTCTACGATGTCGTTTTTGCGTCGGAGGTTAAAAACCTATATTATAGTATTTTATGTGTGTAATTGTTTGCTGTCTCAAATAAAATTTAATTAAATTGTTTCGATGTCACTATAGTTGACTCCGATGATAAAAATAAGAAAGAATTGCATTTTTCCCATATCATTCACTTTATTCTCTAGTTGCATCACTATTCCATGCGTCCCTAAACATTGCCGGCACATTGCCTAGCTTCATTATGGATATCAGGTGTAATTACTATCGGTTTAAACTTGACAAGAGAACTCATTAGTGACTTTGAAAGGAGGATCCTTCTTCTTACTTTATTTGCGCACTCCAGCACAAAAAAGGGTCAGACTTGTTATCCACACAAGGCTTATAATATGGAGCTTTAACATAAAATTGTTCAGTGTTTCAGAACGCACCTTCCATATGGGGAGACCGGGTTTGAATCCGAGTGCAGCACTGGATTTTTCAAATCTGTGTGCGTACCTTTAGCTCGGCGGTGAGGGAAATACATCCTGAGGAAACCTGCACGTTTCGGTTAAGGTCCCCTGTAAAGAATTGCAAAGGTATTATAATTATTCTAATCAAGTTACAAAACCTAGTTAAGGTGAGGAATCTTCGAAACTAGCGCCGCCAGTTTATTAATATTTAGGTATTTTATCAATTTATAATCTTTAAAAATAATTAAGTATACTTACGCCGACAGAACTGTTCACCTAAGAAATATTCTCCGACAGAACTTTTCCTGTTTAGGGAGTTCCCCGACGCCCTAAGAACTGTCTGTCGACGAATTCGCGAACAGTTCTTAGGGCGTCGGGGAACTCCCTAATTACCTATAGAACCAACTAATTTGAACATTACGTATTTTGATTTAAAAAAAATCTACTCAACCATATTATGTTGCCTAGTTTCCATTTTATTTAATTAAATGACTTATTTGTCCGCCACTGATATAAGTCAACTTACGACGACGATACGTCCTGTCGGCGAATAGTTCTTAGGAGAAAGGTCCTGTCGGCGAACTCCCCGTCGTCGAAAAGTTCTGTCGGCGATATGCCCAGTGACGAAACGTTATGTCGAAGAAAAGCCAAACGGCGAAATGACTGTCGGAGAAACATTTCAGATTCGTAATTACGTGACACCCCAGAATGATGGTCTAAGCGTACCCCGGGATCCAGTGCGACAGCTTTGGACGCAAGCGGGAATCATACGCTAAGATTAGGAGGAAAGGTATTTATTTGATATACATAGTCAAATCACCGGTAGAAGCACCTTCTTTTCTTACTTACCGTTTCTCCAATCTCCACATAAAGTGACAACTAGACCGAAATGATAACACAGGCTCACAGAAAATTATTAGTGTCAAGCTGCGCTTGCACTACGTTTCGCCGAGTAAGTAAGAGTCTCTTTTGAGTTGACCCCTCATGTCTGAGGATCGTGGTCAGACTCATGGCTGCATCTGGAGCGGATGATCTGCCTCCACCGGTTTCTGTCTAGCGCATCTTTGACGACGAGTATTTTAACTGATAGGTCTACCTCGTTGGTGAACGACCGCGTGATCTTCTTCGGTATTCCCAGCCACAATCAGTTTTTCTAGATTTCCTCTTCGCATTGTGCGACAGAATATGAATGTATGCGTTTTTGGCATATCGTTGACAGTCTAGCCCTAATGTGGAGCTGGGTCAAGATTGATACATTTAAGGAGTAATGAGTCTTGTCTTTGCTTAACGTTCTATGGCTATTGACTGTTGATATTATTATTTTAAATTTGTGTGGGCATTCGGGCTCATCTCAGAATTGACCATGGGAGAACCACACTTCGGCATGAGTCGGTCGGCTCGACCGGAATACCACGCCTCACAGAAAACCGGCGTACTACTGTACCGGCGTAGCACTGTGCTGTGTTTCGCTGCGTGAGTGTACCGCAGGCCCAATCGGGGGAAAGGGGGCTTAAGGTTCGCAGCGCACTTGTGACTCCACTGGCGTCGCGGGTGTCCATGGACGGCGGCAATCGCTTACGATCAGGTGATCCGTTTGCTCCTCTGCTACTTATTACAAAATAAAATTAATTTTTGAAAAAAAATAAAAACCGCCTTCAAGACTACACTAACAATATATACAATTGAACTAAAAAGCATAAAATAATATTTTAATTACAAGCCAAAGAACACTAAAGGAAAATCAACGAAATTATTGATACTTATGCATACTATTTACATTTTAAAATCAGTTATTTTTGGAGTCGGTGCCAGCCACGGAGGACAGGCAGTCCCGTTCCAGAACAATAATTATATTACTGTGTTTACAACAAAGTATTAATCGCGCGCAGTCTTAATGCTTTAAAATTTTTATGCGCTTCTTTTCAATTGTCAGTTGTTTTTCCTTAGTTTATGTTTCTTTTTTGTGTTATTTATTTATATTATTTTATTTTATTGTCTTCTTTTCAATTATCGGTTGTTTTTCAATTATTTATGTTATTTCTTTTTGTGTCATTAATATATTGTTTTTGTTTTGGCTGGCACCGACTCCAAAAATAACTGATTTTAAAATGTAAATAGTATGCATAAGTATCAATAATTTCGTTGATTTTCCTTTAGTGTTCTTTGGCTTGTAATTAAAATATTATTTTATGCTTTTTAGTTCAATTGTATATATTGTTAGTGTAGTCTTGAAGGCGGTTTTTATTTTTTTTCAAAAATTAATTTTATTTTTCACTTTTTAGTGGAAAGTTAGTGATTTTTAGTATGGGTAGACCTACTAAACGCGCTGCCCAAATGAGGCAGGGTCGTTTAGAGGAGAGTGACGCCGAGAGGCAAGATCGCTTACAAAAGAATAGAGAAAGAAATTCTGTGACCATTGCGAATGAGAGTGAGGAGCAGCGGGCTCACAGACTTTCTTTGATGAGGACATATACAAATTTGTCAAGAAGTTATGAAACTTCAGAAATTCGAGCTTGACGACTCGGTTTAATACATGAACAACGTTCTCATCGACTTGGTTGGAAGAGCAACGTTCTCATCGACTTGGTTTGATTCATGAGCGTTTATCAAAAGAGACCGAAGAGCAACGTTCTCATCGACTTGGTTTGATTTGCGCTCGTTTATCAAACGAGACCGAGGAGCAACGTTCTTATCGTCTTAATTTGCAACGATCGTTTATCAAATGAATCTGCCGAATCCAGAGCGACTCGATTAGATGCTATGTGACAAACCGCTCGCAACCGCAGGAACGCATGTTGTATTAATGATTTGAGGAGGCTATAAATATTTTTACTGACCGGATGGCGCAATTGGTAGTGACCCTGCCTCTTACGCCAAAGGTCGTGGGTTCGATCCCCACCCTGGACAAACATTCGTGCGATGAACACTTGTGTTTGTTCGGTGTCTGGGTGTAATATATGTATTTAAGTATATATTTGTGTTCCTTTTTTTTTTTGGTGACCCAGGAGAAATGCGTTACGCATACCCATCCGTCTGTAAACGGATGGGTTATGTCGGACTCCCCCCCGCAGAAGGCGGGGGTATACCGACTAAAACTCCTGGGGTTCTCCCTCATCGTCCATAGTGGGAGAGGTCGTGGGGTGAGGTACGAAACCTGGCACCACGACCTCTCCCGGACGGAAGCCCGCCTACACGGCGGGCACGGCGCTTCCTCCCCCGGGGTCGGGGGAGGGAGTGGGGACAGCCGGGAGAGCTGTGCCGTCCCCACCAGGCGTAGGAGGAGGTCCGTTCAATGCCGGTGGCGGGGTTACAGCCCCACGCACCAGCGGACCTGCTCCTCGCAGGGGAAGGAGACGCAAGTATTCGCGTCGTCTCCTCCCTCTACGTGCCTTGCGAAGCGCGGGGGCGAGAGGATCCGACTCTCGCTCGCGCTCCGCCGCCTCCTTCGCTGCCATCACGTGCTCGCAAAAGGCAGCGAAAGCCTTCCAGGCCTCGTCACTCACTAGTATAGCTCTCGCTATACTAGCCAGTGAGAGGTCCTGGCCGACCTTCGCCACCAATGCATCACGTTGCGGTGCCCACGGCGCACATACCGCTAGGGTATGTTGCGCCGTGTCCACCGCATCGCCGCACGCGTGGCACGAAGGTGTCTCCTCCCGATGGATCTTATGCAGGTAATAACCGAAGCAGCCGTGCCCGGTCATTACCTGCGCCATCCGGAAAGAGACGACACCGTGGGCACGCTCAAGCCACCGGTCCATGACCGGGGCGAGCGCGTCGAGGGTTCTGCGGCCGTAACGGGTTAGGACGAGGTGCTCCGACCATCGCCTCAGGAGGACCTGTCGGGCCTCCTTCCGTACGGCCTCCCGATCGACGGGGCAAAAGGACTCCCCTTTTGCCCTTTTCTCCGCCGCGAAATCATACACGGCGGAGAGCACCACGGCATATATATTTGTGTTCCTCTGTTGTCTGATATCTGTAACACAAGTGCTTAAGCTACTTAGTACGGAATCAGGTCAACCTATGAGATGATGTGAGAATTATTATTATTATTTTTGCAGACGTTCCATGTGCCATTTGTAATAAAGCGTTATATCCACCACAACGTTGTAATTTGCATACTGCAATGTACAGTGCATTATTACCCGAAGAATTGGTTTCTCGGGGCAATATCGTAACATGTTCTCGCTGTCAAAATAATATTAGGAAACGGAAAATTCCGTCGGTAGCTTTCTGGAACAAAATGACAGTCGCGAGCCTCCACCCAGTCTGTTACCATTTTGGTGACCCATTGATCATGAGCTGGTTTTCCACCACTTTTGCGACTTTGGGACCATTGATCATGAGCTGGTTTTCCACCACTTTTGCGACTTTGGGACCTAATTCTTAGTTATGATCATGCAGTTCAAATTGTATACTGATTTTCAAGTCGTTGAGAGTGATGTTAATTATGGAGGCCATTTTGAAAAAGAAAATGACCACTTAGCATTTGCCCAAGATTTTAAATAATATTTATTTAGGACCACCTTTCTATGTGTTACCGTTTAGTCGGACTGTTCACCATAACCTGATCTCCAAAATATTCTTTACGACATGAATCTGCGAAGGATTTTGAGTAATATTTGTTCGGAAGCTGCCACTCAATCTGTTATAAATTCTGTAGGTTGTTGAATTTGACCTGGTCTCCCACCACTTTTCCACCATTACATCCTGGTCTCCCACCACTTTTCGACCATTACAATTTCCAGACCGCATACTTCCCGAATTCCAGACCGCAAACTTCATATATATACCGAATTTCATCTCCAAACAACGACGTAATCTCTGTATTTTTTGGTTATTGTTGTTTTGTTCAAAAACCACAGAGTCAATTTTGATAAAAATTTTATGGGACCACCTCTGAATGATGGCCTATCAAACAAAAAAAGAACCATTTAAATCCATTCATAATTGGCGGAGATATCGAGAAACATACATACAAAAAAAAAAAAACATACGGGTCGAATTGAGAACCTCCTCCTTTTTGAAGTCGGTTAAAAAACATTACTGAACCGATTTAAATGATTTTTTTTTGTTGTACATATTACTAGCGTAAAGCGTGGTCAACATAAAGGGTATAACTTATTTTGAAAACAGGGCTATTGAATATGGTTGTACAACCAAAACATCAAGCTTAACTATACGTAATAGGTATATGGCGCCATTACAAAAGTTGATAAAATTCATGAGCATTTTATAGTGACATAAAAACCCTAAGATCTGAAAGGTCTGATGTGGAACTTTAAGGTGACGGGAGGGCACACTAGCGACGCCAATAGATTTTAATACTTAGCTACTAAACTGGATCTATTTTAATCAATTTCGTGGTTACAACCCCTCGGCAAACATTTATACCATTTATTAAATAACCATGCACAAATATTGGGTCCTACGCGAACGCGAAAAATTGATTCACGCCAAAAGCGGCGACTATTAGCGTGAAGCTATTTTTCGCGTATAAAAATGTACGCAAATGTTGTGTATGGTTATGTTATAAGTAGTGAAAGTGTTTGCCGAGAGGTTGTAACCTTGTTTTAAATAGATACGGATAAGTAGCTAAAATTTTTTTCTGCAAAATAAACCGCCTTCAAAAACAACGAACTAAAAAGTGTAAAATAATATTTTTAACACTTTATACACCTCAAATAACATTTTATAACAGTACACTCGAGAAAGGTGTTACCGAAGTCGACGCCCAATACTATCATTCAATAGGGATTAGGCGCCGACTTCGGTAAAACCTTTTCTCGAGTGTACTGTAATAAAATGTTATTTGAGGTGTTATAATTTTTTACCGACTTCAAAAAAAATAGGTTCTCAATTCGACATGTATATAATATACAGTTGTTATAAAATTTAAATCGATTTGCGTCAACAGTGTGCTCTACCCGTCACCTTAAGAGACCAGCTGCAATATAAGACTTTAACGTACTGTAAAATAGTGTATGAACAAAAGTTGTCATTTCTGATGAGAAAGTTTAGTTGATACAAAGGTGCTTTATAAATACTAGCAGCCATCCGCGGCTTCGCTCACATGGAATACGGTTTGATACAAAAAGTTTTTTCATACAACATACCGGAAAATCGATTGTACGTCGATAATTAATCGATTATGCAAATGGGGCCCACATAATATATTCATCGATTATTCTATCGATTAAAACGCTTTTAATTTTTGGTTGTTATAATCTATTATAATCGTTTAAATTGACGATACTACAATATAACAATTTCGAAGCTGGAGTATCTCGGATAACACTTATGCTATTTATTTAATACTTCTACCAAAAACGGCCACTTATGGCGTTAATACAAATTTTCAGTGCAAAAACAGATCAAAAAGTACTGTACAATTATTAATAAATAGTATAAATGTCCCTCGCCAAACCGTCTGCCAAGCGTGGTGAGTATGGCAATTACCCCTCATGTGATTGAGGGAGGCCCGTGCCCCAGCAGTGGGGACTTAAATGGGCTGACGATGACGATGATGATTTTGCTTAGAGACTCCCGCTCTGAAATTGTTTAAAACAGATCCGGTTCAGTATCTATTTATATCGATTGGTGTCGCTAGTTAGTTCATCGTCAGCCCATTTAGTCCCCACTGCTGGGGCACGGGCCTCCCTCAATCACATGAGGGGTAATTGCCATACTCACCACGCTTGGCAGACGGGTTGGCGAGGGTTTTGATATAAATGCAGAGTTTTCCTTCTCTGGTTGCTGATGATCGTGCCAGCAGCTTTACCTTAGTCGCCTTTTACGACACCTCGGTAAGAGTGAGGGTGGCCTATTCTACTCTACTACTAGTTAGTTACTGGTGATCAGTGATCACAAACCAAAACATACGATCGTTAGGAGGCATTTTAGTAAAATCATATTGCCTTATTCCTCAATCACACAGTATCCATCGTCTTATCATGGATGTATGTATGTAAATTTGTAGTTTGTTGCTATAACACATTCCTAAATTAATTAAGTGGCTCCGTCCTTCTGATGGATTAACTTTGATATCGCTTTATCGTACGTTTTCACGATAGTACGGTAAACTGGTGGGGCATTGAATATCCTGTTCATTCCAATTTGTGATTGGGTATTCGAATACGAAGTGTCCGATACACTTCATTAGCTGTTAAATTGGATCAACTGTTGTCCTAGATGTTACAAAGCTTTGAAAGCACATGTATGCTGGTGAGATTATGCCATTAAGTGCACAAGTGTGTATGCAAACAAGAGTAAACTTTGTATTCCCTTATCCTCATATTCCATGGGACACCAGTGCATGACTGGAAAAAGGTCAGGTGCAGGACCAATATAAATAAATAAATATTTCACAACAACACATACATTGATCTGACTCCGAGATAGGTAGCTCAAGCACCTGTGTTACGGATATCGGAAACTAAATCTGAATCTAAATCTAAAAATATATACATATAATACTTTTCTTTAGTGAATGCTTTTAGGAACCAGGGGTGAAACTAATTAAAAAAAACAATAATTATAATAATTCTCACAACATCTCATACGTTAACCTGATTCCGTACTAAGTAGCTTAAGCACTTGTGTTACAGATATCAGACAACAGAGGAACACAAATATATACTTAAATACATATTATACACCCAGACACTGAGCAAACACAAGTGTTCATCGCACAAATGTTTGTCCAGAGTGGGGATCGAACCCATGACTTTTGGCGTAAGAGGCAGGGTCACTACCAATTGCGCCATCCGGTCAATTATGCAACGAAAAACAGTTTTATTTCAAATATAATTTTAAATTAACCGAAAATCTGATATAAACAACCACTAGCACAAAGCAAATACACAGATACGAAATATAACCACTGACTCTAAATAGCAAGATAGGTAACTAGAAAATTAGTACACAAGTACATGACCTAGGACATAGACCAGTAAATAGACTTACTGCAAATCGCGCCGATCACCAATTCAACAATCTCACCGCACAGAGTCTCTCGAGCAAATGCCCGACCGCTTGACAGCGATCGTATTTATAGGCGTTGGTTGGTGACGTCACGAATTTACAGAAATCTACCACAGTTTCCGCTAACAATACATACTTATAATACATACAAACACCCAGACTAATAAAAACAGACATGTTCATACACACAAATGTTTGTACTGTGCGGGGATCGAACCTGCAACCCTTGGACCAAAGGCAGCGTTCACTACCACTGTTCCAAACGGGTCGTCTTAACGTGCTCTGCTATCTGTCACATAAAAAGACGTACAATATATTCCAAACGCTTGTGGAGACACCCACCATCGCCCGAAGAAAGAAGTTCGTCCGCTAGTACCATCCTACTAGCAGCAGATGGCGCTAATCTGACTGTTCATACAAGATCGGAATTCCCATACAATTCTACATCGCGAAAGTTCGCAGAACGTCTAGAGATATAAATATACGGCAAACCAAGATAGTACCTACACCGGTCGATGGTATACACCATAACACTCGATCTTCCTTTTCATGGGAATCATTCCAAATCCCTACACACTCTTAAGTTTTATTCATTTAATTGCTTTCAATATGAAAAAATATCAAAATGTATTAATAAATGCAGATTGAACATCTTTGTTAGTGTTGCCGAATAATCAACATGAGATCAATCCATTATTTTCACCCTTAATAATCTAATAATAGATTGTAAATTTTGATAGATATCCACCATCATCATCATTTCAGCCAATAGACGCCCACTCCTGGACACATGCCTTCCCCAATGTTAACCACACAGATCAGTCTTGTGCCGCCCGATTTCAATGGATTCCTGCGACTTTCACCAGATTGTAGTGCCTGCCACGGCTGCGACTTCCTGTACGTGGCCTCCACTCGAGGACATTTCCGCCGCAACCACCCGATAGTATCGATACTATAGATTAAATGCATTTTCATTTTTGGTCAAATATATCGATGGTACAATTGATTATTACATTGTTTGCATAATCGATTAATAATCGACGTACAATCCGTTATCCGGGAACATTATTTAATTGTGTATATTATTTACTCAAAGATTTGGAACAACATTTTTTTAAATCTAGGCAATCAATTTAATCACAGTATGCCGGTTTCACTCTGGATAAAATATTCGTGGCCATCACTTTAGGTGTTGGTGGCAAGCTTCACAACACGACGCCACTAGTCTCTATGATGGCTGCCCTGCTCGTGCATTCAATGAGTGATGATGAGTCATTTACTCCAGCCGTTATTTGGTTAGTCCATCTCATAGGCGATCTTCCTCGTGGCCTGGTTACCCTCAACCTTTTCCTGGACAACAAGTCGCTCAATAGCCAAATCTAATTTCAGAATCCAATTATGAACTCACAAGAAATTTAGCTACGTGAACAACATTTGAATGCAGAATCCCCTGTCATAAAGTACTAGTATTACTCGGGTCCATAGTGTCGATAAACTATTTTAATGTCCCCGATAAAGGTGGTAGGTGCCATCCGTGCAGTGCATAATCCACCGAAATAAAGTGTTACCATTTGGCTTATATTCGACCACAGAATAAAAACGAATAGCACGTTTTGGATAGTTTCTGAACGTGTAAACATATTTCAGTTGGTCTGGTTCTGCAAAGGTCAGACTGCAGTCGCTTCATTGTAATTACCAGACAGAGGTAAGTCGAAAATATTATTTTATTGTATCGAAATGAGGCTTATTATACTTACTGGATATTAATGAATGAATTTACTTTTATTGCACTCAAAGTACAGTATGAATAGTTAAGAGTAGGTATTACAGGATATGTACAACGAAGGCGGCCTTATCACTATGAGCAATTTCTTCTAGGAAACCTTTGAGTTTGGGACACTTTATGGAGCTGTAGGTAGTGCAATCTTAATATTTATATACTTAAACAGAAAGTTTAAATATTAATTGTTATTTTTTTTAGCCTGCGTCGCCATTGGACTCTATTTGTGGCGATGGTTTGCCAATTGCCCCAGAAGTAGTCAAAAATCATCATCATCACGCCATCTCTTTTTGGGCCTGCTTCTCAATCGACGTCCTGCTGGCTGCCAATGGGTAATAAGTCTGGTCCACCTCTCCGGGTGCATCCTACAAACGTGGCCGGCCCAGTCCCATTTTAGTCTATCGGATTTTTCGCCCACAACCGAAATCCCGATTTTTGAGCGTATTGTAGTATTTCTGACTCTGTCAGAGATTTTTATGCCTAGTATGCTTCGCTCTATAGCTCCATAAATATTAATACATAAATAACAATGGATGATATATTATGGTATGGCCAGATGTGAACTGGTATGATGAAAATGGGTGATGACTTAAAAGAGCTGATAGAAAATTAATTACTACCTAAGATTTAAGAGTCCAATCGAGAAGACTCTGTTCACAGTAGACATATTATATCTACTGCGCCCTGTTTATATCCCAGCTTTGACTTTTGTACGCCCTGTTGGTCAAGTGGTTTAAGAACCGAGCCGCGATCTCGGAGTCCTGGGTTTGACTCCCGCGTCGAGCAAAAAGTATGTTTCGAATTTTTCGAATATTCTGGTTTGTGATCACCAAAGTATACACAAGTCAAGTCGTTGGTAATTTTTCTACTGTGGTTCTTCACATAGAGTATTGTTCGGGCAAGATTATGGGATTTTCAATAATAACTAAAACGGAGGGCTTAAGGAACATCTGGGTTTACATTTGTATTATTTTTCGTGCATATTTAACTAGAAGTCCACGCCACGAAATAAGTACCGGGAAAAACAAGGAACTAAAATTATAGTTTCCTTGTGTCTATAAACATATAGCTCAAATTTGACTGTTGATGGTGACTTATGCGCGCTTTGCATGGGTGTACCTTGGTGGCACGGACTCTATATCAATTGAATGATGCATTACTTTGGGATTCTATTTTTATGTGATAGGTGGCAGACGAAAAGAATCCGTCTTTTGCCTGAGATTACTTGGTTTGGAATGAGTTATTGGAAATATTTTAAACCATAGTTTAAATATCTGCTACACTTTTCTTTATAAGTTAAAATCATTACATACCATACCATTTTGACCGTGGGAGAGCGACGCTTCGGCATTAATGAGCCGGCTTGACCGTTGTGATACCACGGCTTCACAGAAAACCGGCGTGAAGCAGCATTGTGATGTGTTTCGCTGCGTGAGTCAGGGTACCGGAGGCCCAATCCGAGGGAAAGGGAGATCGATCGGGGGATAGAAATCAAGTCATCGCTACTATGATAGGATTAGGCTTAATCACCACGCTTTATTAATGCGAATATAACTTAATATTGAAGATCTTACAATGGTCACTGTGAAATGTAAAAAGAAACATTGAGTATTGAATTGTTGATCATAAACCCGAGCTATGTTCGAAAAAATTGAAACATACTCTTTTCTCGACCCTGAAATCGAACCCAGGACCCCGAGATTAAGATAAGACTAACAGGGCGTTAACATATCTAATACTACTTAATTATCTACTGGACCATTCAACTCCATATCGCATTTCTGACGCGCACACGCAGGTGTGGAAATGTATAAATACCTCAGGTCATAAACCTTCCCTAATTGAGCCCATATTGGAACATTACCAATCGCTAATTTGTCAACTTGTTGGCTATTTTCTAGGTGTTGCTCTTAGGTATGTAGCTGCCATTTTTCTCAGATTATTATTTATCAGTCGACTTGCGGGACTGTTCTTATCGTCAAATGTAACAGCTTCAGATTACCTACTCTGTACTCGTATTAGTAAAATTATTACAATATTTAATTATTACTATTAAATAATATAAAATTATTTCTCAGTGTCTGTACAGTTTTTAGTTGGAAATAAATCATCTTAAAACCTTATTTATGTTGATTAAAAGTAGGAAATACTTTGAATTATTGCTATTAAAATAAAGGTAGAAGTAGATGAGAGAGAAGTAGATGAAAAAACTAAATTTATTTTAGAAACTAATAAAAATGAGTTACAAAATATATTTTTACGATTTACCAAAGTGTTTTGGCTCTGAAGAGTCTAATGATATCCAGACTTACATACATGTCATGTCACTGATTTGTTGATAAAAAAAAACTTTTCTACAACTGGGACACCCAGCAGCGCAAGTTTATGTTCTAAAAACTACCAAGTTAATTCCTTCTGAACTATCAAAAAAAGAAAGAGGTGCACAGGATTCCATCAACATCATAGTAGTCAAAACTGATCCCACCTGCATTCTAGTGTACCTTGTTGACCATCGAAAGGGCCTATTGCAAGCTTTCTCCCTGTGGGGTCGAGGGGTCAGACAACTGTCACTCCCGTTAATAAAAAACGCGCCAAAAACACACGGTACGCACAAGGCAGTTTGCAGTAGGCAAGTGGATCTCAGGCTCCGAAGCGACGGCTTTAATGCAACTAGGACCAAACGCCTAGACGAAGAAGAAGGAGACATTATTTTCCCTGATGAATTATCCTTAATTAGCCTTGGATATAATTGATCAAAAAAAGGAAATGTTAAAAAAATGGTGCAAAGCCAAGGCGAACCGGTAAGTCTGAAAAAAAGGAAGAATTCAGTAGCCGCGGTTTTTATTTACAAATAAACTTACAAAATCCGCTCTTAAAAATCTCGACTATCTTCCAATTACAAACTCGTCAAAGCCAACATTCCCGAGCTGTCACTGTCAATGTGTCACCCGTCAAAACACGTAGAGTGTAAGTTACAGCATCCTACCCTCACGCATCCCGCCATGTGCGTTTTATACTAGCGCCAACAATAAACACACAATTTTAGACTTTAAGAAGACGTGCTTGGGACCAAATTAGCATGACTGAGTTATGTGTCTAATTCTATATTTATCTATTACTGGCGTTTTGCCAGCTACTTACCTAAACGCTTCCTTTTGAGATTTCCAAAACGGAGTCAATGACTTTTATTTTGATTTATGAGGAATTGTATTTTATATTTCATTCCGTTTTGAAATGTTATGTGGTGAGGTTCACGATCTGTTCACATGTTAGGTATATTTTTAAGCATAGCACTAACTTCTTCTTATTTTATTTGTGGCAATCAACTTCTCGACTGAGAATTACTCCTGCCATTATCATGTTTTAGATTTTAGGCATTATTAAGCGGGACAACCGAAGATAATTCGCCAATGTCAAGTAACTTATTGAGAACAAGTAGGTAGTCAACAGTCGAAGTCAGTCAAATTGGGAGACAATTTACCCACAACAGCCTTTTTATACGCTCGCAGTGCAGTGTTAAATAGATCGAAGTCACAAAAATCGCTGTTATAATTACGACAGGAGCGCAACAGAAAGGTGTTGTCTTTGGCGGTGAGGGAAACCATCGAGAGGAAACTTGCACGTTTCGGATAGTTTTTGAAACGTGTAACCATGTTTCAATTGGTCTAGTTCCCCTATTAAAAAGGGTTGCGAACTTCAGACGGCAGTCGCTTCATTGTTAATACCAGACTACTTACCCAAGTCAAGAATCATGGTCCAAGCGTACCCCGGGCTCCAGAGCGACAGCTTTGGACGTAACTGGGAAGTACACGTTAAGATGAGGATTATAATTAGTAGTAGAAGTAAGGATTGATGGTAAGAGTTTTCATAAAGAGAGAGATCCTGCCCATCAAGCAAGGTCCCTATACGTGGGGGCCGGGTTCGAATCCAAGCATGCACTTCTGGACTTTACAAATTTGTGTGCGTACTTCTTTTTTTTTCTTTATTGTAAGGAAATATACAGTACTTAAAATAACACTATTTAACACACAAAACCTACAACCTACACTACAACGAACTGGTTCGAGGTGGCAGAGACATTGATGTGTTTGACCGTAGTTTCCCCAAATACAAAAGGAATGTTACACAAATACTAGAGGCCGAAGTATCCTCGGCCTCAAAGGACCTTTAATATATTTTATTTTTATTTGTTTTTTCTCTTAAGTAATTAATAAGCAAATTATACTTTTATACTCATGTTGTGTACACTACCTATAGGTTATTGTCTGGTCTTATTTATAATTACATGCAAAACGTCTCGAAATGTCAACGATTGTAACCTGTAAGTGTACTTTAAATAAATAAATAAAAAACATAATCTTAAAATAATTAAGTTTCCACTAATAACTAATATTATGAAAACCGCAACATGATGTTCGTACCTAATATAAACAAAAAAGAAGAATCTAACTATTGACAAATATCTACTTTGTAAAATCGGGAGACAATTTACCCACAACAGCCCAGAAAGGTGTTGTCTTTGGCGGTGAGGGAAACCATCGAGAGGAAACATGCACGTTTCGGATAGTTTCTGAAACAAAGTGGTAAACTTTGGGTACAGAACGTTTAAATTGTATAATAACCAGCAATAATAACTGTTAGCTCTTATTATTAATATTGATAAATAAATAAATATTTAATTATCAATATTCGTATTAAGAGCTGACTGTAACCCAAAACGCTCGTATTACATAACAATTTTTATATAAAAAGACTTAGGCACTAGAAAAATTATCAAAAATAATTAATTAATCAATACTCATAAGATAAGTGCCGATTAAGAAGGTTCAGAGTCACCCAGAGAGCAATGGAGAGGGCTATGCTCGGAGTCTCTTTGCGTGATCGGATCAGAAATGATAAGATCCGCAGGAGAACTAAGGTCACAGACATAGCCCAAAAGATTGCATGTCTTAAGTGGCAATGGGCAGGGCACATATCGAGGAGAACAGATGGCCGTTGGGGCGGAAAGGTCCTCGAGTGGAGGTCACGTACAAGAAGTCGCAGCCGTGGCGGGAATCCATTAGATGCCTATAACCAGCATTGGACGTATATTGGCTGAAATGATGAAGATAAGTGCAAAGTTAAACAGTCTAGTTTTTCTTTAGTTAGGTTGAAACTTTTTCAATCTAACAGTAGTTGCTACTTTAATTCTTCTGAAGTAAGACTTTATCTTCAACCCTCTTAAATGATAATAAACGTCCCATACATCTTTTACAGAAAAGACTTCAACAGTGAGTTTAAGATCTGATGACAAAACCGACTATAAAATACTAAGTGACGAAGTTCTACGAACCGCGATCACTATTTTGATATCACATGAGTGATGTTACTTGTAACTTCTTTTTTTGTCCATGGCGCTAAAGGTTAATTTTGTCACATTGATCCTTGGCTCTCGTCCAAGGAATACCGTTCCCTAAATATGCGATGTCGTTGAGTGCAATTCTGCATTTAGTATTTTGTGGGGGAGTCGGTTAGAAATAAACTTTGATTTTGGGGGAACTTCGTCTTGTAACACAGCTGTTTCGTCGCCTTCTGTCGACAAGTCGATTATTTTGTGGTTAACCAGTGCGGTATGTTTCAGCGCGGATTAAAATGTCAACTCAAGGAAAAATACTCCATGCATGCTTTTGTTATTTTAAAAGTACATTTTCTGTTTTTCGTATAGATTAGAGGCGGCAAACCGGCTCACGGGCTACATTTTTTTTATGTGATAGGTAGCAGACGAGCAGATGGGTCACCTGATGGTAAGCGATTGCCGCCGCCCATGGACACCCGTAACAACAGTGGAGACACAAGTGCGCTGCTAACCTTTTAACTCCCCTTTCTCCCCGGATGGGGCCTCTAGTACCCTCACTCACACAACGAAACACAGCACAACTGCTTCAAACTGGTTTTCTGTGAGGCCGTGGTATCACTCCAGTCGAGCCGGCCCATTTGTCTGCCCCCCTTTCCCAAATAAAAACGTCATGCCAAAGCGTGGCTCTCCGCTGAGTTATCTGTAGCACGGTCTACTATATACTGGTCTCATGACTGTCTGAAAAATCAGAGAAGTCGCTAATTTGTTGTTGGTCTTTTTAACCCCCGACGCAAAAACGACTGTCTATGGCATCGTAGCTCTCGAACAAATCGACCGATTTTAATTTTGTTTTTTTTTGTTTGAAAGATGAATAAGGCGGGAGTGTTTTTAGCTATGTTGGATAAAAATCGATCCAAGATGACCGCCGTCACAAAGATATGGATTATATGTTTTAACACAACTCCCACAATATGGGTATCATATAAAAGGGCTTGAGTAGCAAAATACATTTATTGTAACAAATTTTAAATCCAAGATGGCCGCCGTCAGGGGCTATCTGACTTGAGTAGATTCAAAAATTTTCGGTACTGATGTCAAGTATAACCGTGGGAGAGCCACGCTTCGGCACGAATGGGCAGGCTCGACCGGAGTGATACCACGGCCTCACAGAAAGCCGGCGTGAAGCAGCACTGTGCCGTGTTTCGCTGCGTGGGTGAGGGTACCGGAGGCTCAAACTGGGGGACAAGGTGATTTAAAAGTTGGCAGCGCACTTGTGATTCTACTGGTATCGAGAGTATCCATGGGCGCCGGCAGTCGCTTACCATCAGGTGACCCTCTGCTCGTCTGCCACCTATCATATAAAAAAAATGTAGTGAACTAAAAATGTGTATATATTAGGAAAAGTTACAATCAAACTGTTACACCAAAGTAGTTTACACGGAAAAGGGAATTTATTAACCTATTTTATTGCTTTACTACTACGGCGTGTGGTCCCCGGCAGAGTGGAATAGGCCACCCTCACTCTTACCGAGGTGTCGTAAAAGGCGACTAAGGTAAAGCTGCTGGCATGATCATCAGCACCCAGAGAAGAAAAACTCTGCATTTATATCAAAACCCTCGCCAACCCGTCTGCCAAGCGTGGTGAGTATGGCAATTAACCCTCATGTGATTGAGGGAGGCCCGTGCCCCAGCAGTGGGGACTTAAATGGGCTGACGATGATGACGAATAATTAAAATGAATTCTAGTAGAACTACGCAAATTTTACGCTAACAACAATATTCTCACAAAATCCACTCTTGCTTTTTTTAAGTAGCTTAATACATTTCCTATATAAGAGGCTTAAATATTCTAAAGCTGAAGCAATAATTTCGTTAATATGCTAAAGAGTGGAAAATTTTGGAAAATACATTGAAAATGATTTAAACGATTTCGTGCTTAGACATTATTCCCATCAGAAGTTATTTATACTATTTATAAAGAGGTAAATCCTACAGTTAGCTACGACGCTTATAGGAAATAAGAAAACACGAAACCCATGCGCGATGTAATGGACACCTAGCGCCATCTATTGGTATATAGTGGAATTAATCTCCCGAAACGATGTGAGGGCAGGCCACTAGTTATTAAATAAATCGAGACAACTTACCACCGACTTGGGTTCGATCCCCACCCTGGACAAACATTGCGATGAACACTTGTCTTTGTTCAGTGTCTAGGTGTATTTAAGTATATATTTGTGTTCCTCTGTTTTCTGATATCTGTAACACAAGTGCTTAAGCTACTTAGTTCGGAATCAGGTCAACGTATGAGATGTTGTAAGAATTATTATTATTATACAATCTGATTCGAAACTAAAGTTTTCCCTTGTACTATGGAAACCAAGAACAAAGAAAGTACCATAAAACACACCCAGACCCAACAAATATCTGTTTCATCAAAAAACATTTGTGTTGATGCGGGAATCGAAACCACGACCCTTGCGTTTCAACCGGAGCACAATTTACGTCGCTAATAAGGTCGTCAAATATTAAAACACATAATATTATTATGTATACACGATATTTAAAAACTTCTTTGTGATTTTACTGACACACATAGCTAATGGTGTAAAGAAGTTTTTTTTTATGTGATAAGTGACAGACGAGCAGACGGATCACCTGATAGTAAGCAATTCAGCTTTAAACTCCCTTCCCCGGATTGGGCCTCCGGTACCCTCGCTCACGCAGCACAATGCTGCTTTACGAAGGTTTTTTGTGAGGCCTTGGTATCACTCCGGTCGAGCCGGCCCATTCATGCCGAAGCGTGGCTCTCCCACGGTCAACACGGTCACGGTCCCAGAAGTGCTTGTGTTTCGTCGAGCTAGTGTGGGTACTTGTGCAAATTATGATTCCACTAGTGTTTCAGGAGGTGATCCGTCTGCTCATCTAGCACTTATCACAAAATCTGCCTAAATGACGTATTGGGTCGTACTTTAAAGCGATGCCTAAATGACGCAGTGGGTAGTGGGTCGTACTTTAAAGCGACAGCTGCATTTGGGGTCCCAGGTTCGAACATTCCAGGCTGGGCTTCAATTAGTATCCTAATTTTTTAGCCCGAAGTCTGGAAGTTGGCGATCTTGTACCCCCATGCCTCGGAAAGCACGTGTCACGGTATAACATCTAAATAATTCTTCTTCTTAGTCGTACACTCCTGACGGAGTGGTCGTGATTATGGATTGTCTGTACGAGTATGTTGGGTAGCGGCTTTAGCGAGACTTCTCCATCTTTCGAGTGGCGATCCAAGATAGCCGCCGTTACAAAGATATGGATTGTATGTTTTAACACAACTCCCACAATATGGGTATCATAATTTATAAAAGGGCTTGAGTAACAGAATATATTTATTGTGACAAATTTCAAATCCAATATGGCCGCCGTCGGGGGTTTTTATATTTTCAATTTATAGATATTTTAGTACGTACTCATTCTTCTTAGTCGTACACTCCTGACGGAGTGGTCGTGATTATGGATTGTCTGTATGTTGGGTAGCGGCTTTAGCGAGACTTCTCCATTGTATGTTTTAACACAACTCCCACAATATGGGTATCATAATTTATAAAAGGGCTTGAGTAACAGAATATATTTATTGTGACAAATTTCAAATCCAATATGGCCGCCGTCGGGGGTTTTTATATTTTCAATTTATAGATATTTTAGTACGTACTCATTCTTCTTAGTCGTACACTCCTGACGGAGTGGTCGTGATTATGGATTGTCTGTATGTTGGGTAGCGGCTTTAGCGAGACTTCTCCATCTTTCTCTATTTGTGGCACTGCGTGCACATTCAGTCAAGGAACACTTTGTAAACGGCTTGATACTGTCGGTCCACCTTGTAGGTGATCTGCCTCGGGAGCGTTGACCTTCCACTCTTCCCTGTACCATTAAACGTTCCAAAGAGCTCTTGTTTCGGATTATATGTCCAAACATGGTGAGTATTCGCACTTGCACAATCGACGAAAGTCTTTGTTTGATTATTGCTCCTTGAGGACTGAAACGTTGGTGCGGTGAGCAGTCCACTTCACTCTAAGCAGGCGCCTCCAACACCACATCTAAATAATTAGGATAAGGAAATAGAGATTGCCAGCAGCTTTACCTTAGTCATCAGCACCCAGAGAAGGAAAACTCTGCATTTATATCAAAACCCTCGCCAAACCGTCTGCCAAGCGTGGTGAGTATGGCAATTATCCCTCATGTGATTGAGGGAGGCCCGTGCCCCAGCAGTGTGGACTTAAATGGGCTGATGATGATGATGATGAATAGAGAGTGCACTTGTGTATGCACTGTTTTTTTTTAATGTAATAAGTGGCAGACGAGTAGACGAATCACCTGATGATGCTTACCATCAGGTGATTCGTCTGCTTATACAATCGCTTGATTATCGCCATCCATGGACACCCGCAACACCAGTGCAATCTCAAGTGCGCTGCTGACCTTTAAAACTCCTTTTAGGCCTCAGGTACCCTCACTCACGCACCGAAACATAGCACAGTGCTGCTTCACGCCGGTTTATTGTGAGGCCGTGGTATCACTCCGGTCGAGCCTGCCCATTCATGCCGAAACGTGGCTCTCCCACGGTCAAAACTGTCCTGCGTACGTGGCTGATCGTTAAGATCGGACGCCGTTGCCGAATCGGTTGGTTGATATTATTATATATTATTATTGTTAAAACCATAGGCGAAGACTTATTATTTAGCTGTTAGTCTTCCAAATAAATAAATTATCACAAAAAAAAAAACAAACAGTGAAAATGTCAATAGCCGAAAAACTTTTCATAGAAAATTCACAGCCTCTATTGACAACGTATGTATGACAAAATCGCTGGGGCACCCGATATATCCGTCCAATTTGGCCCCGGGCCAGAATTACAGAAATCAGGTCGGCTGCGACACTTTCTGATGCCGAAATAAACTAAAAGTTCATGGTGTGTTTACTATTTGAACCGGAGATTGTAGACCTGTGAATATGGTTCGTTGGGATTGATAGGGTTGTATGCATCAACGTGCATTTTGGATTTTTGATTCAGTGCGTTTCTCACGTCATTTCCTACCACGCACAGTAAAACTGTGGAACCAGCTGTCATCCGTGGTGTTTTCGAACAGATACGACCTGGCGACCTTCAAGAAAAGGGTTTACTCCTTTCTTAAGAGCCGGCAACGCATATGTGATACCTCAGGTGTTGCAGATGTCCTATGGGCGGCGGTGATCACTTTCCATCAGGTGTGCCGTCTGCTCAGTTTGTCCGTAATAATGTAAAAAAAAAACAAGTCCCTTTTGCACACGTTCTGTAGTGTGCTCCGCTAGGAGTAATTTTGTTCTGTGGTAGTGTGTCTCTCGCGGAACTGTGGTTCGAACCAAGAACAGCGTTTCGGTCTGTCTTTACTTATATACATAGGAATTATAATAATTATATGCTTATATAGTGTCTAAAAAAATTACACTTAAACATTTATCGTCAGTCTTCAAGTGGGATTTGGACCCACTTATCTGAATGGAAGCCAGCTAAAATACATTCATTGATAAATAAAAATAAAAACTTACGTGCATCGATGATCTCCAAGCTTGATCCCACCAAAGCCATCATCACCATCAACACTAACAGCACACTCGTATCCCTCGCCATCATCACCAGCCTTCGTCCTAAAGATCACCGAGTCATCACCAAAACACAATGAACACATTTGCGTTGCTTTCACTAGATTTTTTTCTATTTTGCTGACACAAAACTCTTCTATTGCATAGTTCTCGTGTTTGGAACTAATTCCAAGATTTTATTAATTCTATATTTCCGATTTTCTTGATAAACAGGAACTCGAAATCTGTAAAGAAACAGAAATAATTTTATTAATCGTTTACTTGACTGCTTATAACATTTTTTTTTAATGTGATTGGTGGCAGACGAGCAGACGTATCACCTGATGGTAAGCGATTGCCGCCGCCTATGGACACCCGCGACACCAGTGAAGTCACAAGTGCGTTGCGAACGATTAATCCCCCCTTTCGCCTGAATTGGGCCTCGGGTACTCACGCAGCGAAAAACAGAACAAATATGTTTTATTCGTATATTTTAAATAATATTTTTTATTTTCACATACTTATCGAATTGAGTCATCTATTCTAATAGATGATCAATAAATAATAAGTGACATCAAATGAAAACCAAAGAAGTGAAGGCCTAATTTAAAGCAGACGTTATGACCGAATCAGAGTTTCCCTCTCTTTCACACGCGCTATGTGTGTCCTTTGTTTGGAATGCGGACAGGTATATTTTGTTTCGTTACGGGGCGGCTTTAAATTAAGCCACCTGGTTAAGTCCGAGTGGGATGATCCTCAGGCGATCCGTCTGCTCGTCTTGCAACCTATCACATAAAAATAAACTCGCGCAATGAGGGTTCCATTCTAATTTGTGAAAATATGAGTCTTGATTCAAACATAAGACGGCCGTATTTCCTGAGGGCTTCATTTCTTTTTAAGGTGACGGGTAGAGCACACTAGCGACGCCAATCGATTTTAATATTTAGCTACTAAACCGAATCTATTTAAAACGATTCCGGGATTACAACCTCTCGGCAAACACTTATACTATTTATGAAATAACAATGCACAAATATTGGGTACCTTTTTGTACGTGAAAAATTGATTTACGCCAAAAGCGGCCCCCGTTGGCGGTAATCCAAAATTCGTGCATGCAAGTGGAAAAGCAGACCAAACAGTTAACTATAAGTTAAATAAATAGTATAGGTGTTTGCAGAGAGGTTGTAACCCCGAAATTGTTTAAAATAGATCCGGTTTAGTAGCTAAAAATTAAAATCGATTGGCGTCGCTAGTATGCCCTACCCGTCACCTTAAAGGTACGGAATTCGTTAAACAGATTTATAGTAAAAAATATTGCACATTCAATTAGAAATTGCGATGCTAATCATTTTTATTATGTAAGCTGTTTATTTTATGGTTCAATTTTAAATACACGAGACAGCATAAAGTAAAATCTAGTTCCAAGCAAACCTTTATCTTGACTAATGAAAGGTCGCCGTAAATTAAACATGAAAACTTGAAATAGAAATAATTCTAGCAAACGTTAAAGTTTTAGTACTATAGTTAAGTTCACGGCATGATTATGTATACAGAAAGGTAGATACCTTTCTACGCTTTAGATTTCAAGTGTACACTATGCTAATTATACTGTCGAAGCTATACACAAAATATCTGGAATGCATAGTTTTAAATTGATTGCTTCCCCAACCTGAATCCGCTCTTGGGCGTAGTATGAAATTCAGTATTCTATAAAAATGTTTAAAAATTGTATACAATTTTACAATTGTAACATTAAAACTGGCGTGAACTAACAATAATTCTACCACTGCACCGCCTGCCGTCGTCGGCCACCCTCAGTCCCGCACACATTTGATCCCAAATGATCTCGCACAGTACCGTTCCAGAGGAATTTCCTCCCGCGAACACTCCGGCTGTGGAATGAGCTGCCATCAGAGGTTCCCGGGAGAATACAGCATGAGATTCTTCAAAAAAGGAGTGTGAAGGTTGAATAGTTTTTTAGATTTTCGCGTTGCATTATAACTATAATGTATCAATCAATACGGGGATTGACACGATATTTATTATGTGAAACAACATTGTGTACTCACATACTTGGCTCGACGTTTCGGCTACGTTACAGCAGCCTACGTTACGGCTGCTGTAACGTAAAAAAATATCGTGTTAATCACCTTATTGATACATTAGAGTGTTAAGGTTTTTAAGGGGTCCACTGAGTTGCAAACGTCCATAGGCTGCGGTAATCGCTTTAATAGGCTTACCATCAGGCGAGCCGCACGCTTGTTTGCCACTGACGTAGTATAGAAAAAAATATTTCGTCAACTAATACACTAAATAATGTCGCTACAACAATAATGCCATATTCGGTGTTTTTAAAATCAATATTATGCAAAAAATGCCTTTAATGTTAAGTGATTTTAATGTGCATTTTTGTACACCTAAAATATTATATATACGAGTATTTTATAACCCTCTAGAAATTATAACACCATCTATATATGTATGAAGTAAGACAAGTAGCACTTTCGCACCACCCAAGACATTATTCCCCAACCCACATTTTTTACCAACAACCAAAAGCATTAAAACGAATTATGAAACTATACCATAAAAGGTACTAATAAAAACGGCGTCCATTAAACATCCCGCATTTAAAGCGTAATTAAATAAGGTAATTACAACGGTGGCAGGCGAAGTGGGACATCCGCGGGAGAGTATTATTAGGAGACGGATGTGACGTGCGTGAACTCCCGTGGAGTTCAAAGCTTCAAACTTCGAATGTATTTTGGGAGACAACGACGAACCTTTAAACAGTTAATGAAAATACTTTGTTTAAGATTTAAAACGACGATCAGGAAACAAATGACTGTTAAAATACAAGTATACCAGTAAACGTTTACGTCTCTTTACCTTAACAAAGTTTGTTCTACTTTTGGAAATTTGTCGAAATTTTTTTCGATTACCCATACAAAATCCCACCGAATTAGCAAACTGAAGTGGCAGTGGGCTGGTCATATTAGCCGCAGAACTGACAGCCGTTGGCGCCGTAAAGTCCTTGAGTGGAGACCGCGACTCGGTAAGCGTAGTGTAGGACGCCCTGCGACAAGATGGGATGATGACATTCGAAGGCTGCCTGATGTGGGCTGGATGAGAGTGGCCGAAAATCGGGAGCAGTGGCGTGCATTAGGGGAGACCTATGTCCAGCAGTAGACGAGTGTGGGTTGCTGATGATGATGATGATGATGACCCGTACAAAATCAACAAGTCACGAGACCGACTTTGCATGGAAGTTGATTTTCGTATTGAGTATTTCCAAGTAAAATATGTTGTTCAAAATTGTAGGTAGAAGAGATAGTTATAAATTTGTAAATGCCTACCGATATATTCTGTATTTTTGAGCATATTTTTATTGTTCTATCACCAATTAACGACATTTTTTTTTTATAGATATCGCGATACCGCTGTTCAAACATTTCATATTTTAAAACATCATGCCATTTTTACACAAGTTGTTCTAAATTATATTTAATACACTCTATATGACAGCCTCGGTGGCGTAGTGGTGGGTCGCACTATAGAGCTGCGCCAGAGGTCCTGGGTTCGAACCCCGGGTCAGGCCAAAAATTTGTACCTAAGTATTCGGTAAGAAATTCTTAGTGTCAGCTCGGAGTCTGGAAGTTGGCGGTCTTGTACCCCCGTGCCTCGGAAAGCACGTTAAGACGTTGGTCCTGCGCCCAATCCCTCTCCGGTCGTGTCACGCTGGTGTCCCATCGAATTATGAAGGTAAGGTTTGAAAGATGAAAAAGGGGATAGTGTAAGAACACTACCGATACAAACATAACCGATAAACAATATCAATTTTTATCCAACATGGCTAAGAAGCCATGTTGGATATAAATCGATCCAAGATAGCCGCCGTCATAAAGATATGGATTGTATGTTTTAACACAACTCCCACAATATGGGTATCATATAAAAGGGCTTGAGTAGCAGAATAATATTGTGACAAATTTCAAATCCAATATGGCCGCCGTCAGGGGTTTTTAAAATTTTCAATTTATATATATTTTAGTATGTACTCATTCTTCTCAGTCGTACACTCCTGACGGAGTGGTCGTGATTATGGATTGTCTGTATGTTGGGTAGCGGCTTTAGCGAGACTTCTCCATCTTTCTCTGTTTGTGGCACTGCGTGCATATTCAGTCAAGGAACACTTTGTAGCAGACTTGATATTGTCCGTCCACCTTGTAGGTGATCTGCCTCGGGAGCGTTGACCTTCCACTCTTCCCTGTACCATTAAACGTTCCAAAGAGCTCTTGTTTCGGATTATATGTCCATACATGGTGAGTATTCGCACTTGCACAATCGACGAAAGTCTTTGTTTGATTCGAAGCTCCTTCAGGATTGAAACGTTGATGCGGTGAGCAGTCCACTTCACTCTAAGCAGGCGCCTCCAAAACCACATCTCGAGGGCATTTTTGGTTGATTGTCCATACTAGATATGATCTAGTCCTAAACCCAAATCGAAAAACAACACCAAAATATATCGCCAAGCTATATCTGACGTTTAATAGCGTGTTCAGTAAACACGTTTGCATGTTGCTCAATTTAATGCTATTTTAGGGCAATAAATATCTCTATATCATGATGAATTGGACATGCGCCGACAGTTATATTATACGTACGTTGTATGTTGTATGATGCTTGCAGGATACGTCGTAATTTGCGTTATTGATGGGTTACCTGCGTTTTGGGGTTAGGCGGTTTGGTAATTGGAGCAAATATGAAATATCAAGGGTTGAGTCTGTATTTAATGGTTATGATTTTTCATGATGATGATGATGATGACCGTCAGACTGGGCCAGAAGTGTGCTACGTGGGCACCGCGTGGTTTCGTCGAAAGCATCGAGAGCTGTGCGCGAGGGATTTTTGTATGAAAACGCACGAATAACACCATTTTAGCCCTAAGTAGTAAAATATCAGCCAATTTACTGTCTCACTGTTTTTTTAGGTGGCAGACGAGCACACGGATGACCTGATGGTAAGAGATTGCCGCCGCCCATGGACACCCACAAAACCAGTGGAGTGAGCTGCCAACCTTTAAGTTCCCCATTTTCCCCCCGCATTGGGCCTCCAGTACCCTCACTCACGCAAAGAAACACAGCACAGTGCTGCTTCACGCCGGTTTGCTGAGAGTCCGTGGTATCACTCCGGTCGAACCGGCCCTTTCATGCCGAAGCGTGGCTCTCCTACGGTTTAAGGGCAAAGGCCTACTTATAGAAATTAAGTCATCGCTATTATGATTGGATTAAACTTAATCACCATGCTGACTAATGCGGATTGATAAGAAACCCGAGCTATGTTAAAAAAAATCGGAACATACTTTTTTGCTTGATTCGGGAATTCTAACCACGTCTTGAACCCTGACAAGACATTTTTTTTTATTAACCGATTCATTTAACATTATCATCTAAATATGTCATTCCCAATTGCATAAAGTCGCTCCGGGGCCCAGTGTACCTACGTTTGGACTGGATGCAGGATTGGTAATTATTAATAAATCGACTACTGTCTGACCTTCGCAACCTGACAGGGCAACCAAACCAACTTAATAATGATTAGAAAGAAAGAAAGAAAGAAACATTTTATTGACCATCACAATAAATAATTTAACGATGAACATTCATTAGTAAACATAGGTAAGGTAACATTGACACATCAAAACTACAGACAAAGGTGAGTACGATAACAGACGATAGGTAGGTAAATACACAGTTATATAATAAAAAAATATTCTAAATAAGTAGGCTTGTGTGAAGTGTGAGGTCAATCAGGTCCTGGCCTCAGCATGGTGCTGCCACGACAGAAATGCCGCGGCAGCGCTGGTATTCTGGCAGGACCTGATTATAGACCATCGTTCATGATATGTATGAAATTTGCATATAGATCACTCAATTACGTTACCAGGTGTTCAAATTATCGCTAAGCGCAATATTCACTTGAGCGAAGGATTAATCATAGAAAAACAAGTTATTTTAATCTGCATAAATAATTGCCGACTTACATTGTCCTACTGTGACTTAGTGTGAATAAACCAGTACGACTAAGTTAATAAGTACTTTGTCTGTTTTACCAGTTAGTTATAATTTTGTTCTAGGTAATTTATCATTGAGGTATCTAGATTTATAAGCGATGCTATCTGGTCTATATTATTGTAGAAAATGGCTGAGGAGCAAACAATTCATTTGATGTTAAGCGATTACCGCTGCCCGTGCACATCCAAAACATCAGTGAAGTTGCAAGCGCCTTGCCAACCTTTCATCATCATCATCATCGTCAGCCCATTTAAGTCCCCACTGCTGGGGCACGGGCCTCCCTCAATCACATGAGGGGTAATTGCCATACTCACCACGCTTGGCAGACGGGTTGGCGAGGGTTTAGATATAAATGCAGAGTTTTCCTTCTCTGGGTGCTGATGATCATGCCAGCAGCTTTACCTTATTCGCCTTATACGACACCTCGGTAAGAGTGAGGGTGGCCTATTCTACTCTGCCAACTTTTGTGAGTAAGAAATAACACAAAAAGAAAATATAAAGGAAAATCATAAGAGTAACAGAAAGAAATCGCGTATGGCCGTAGATTTTCAAACTACATAAATTTTATTTTTCTCCAAAACTACAAAAAATCGCAGAACATACATAGGAGTGTTTCAGATTAGCCTCGATCATCATGATCATTATCATCATTTCAGCCAATAGTCCACTACTGGACATAGGCCTCCCCCAATGTTCTCCACACAGATCCTGTCGGATTCCATCTACCTTCGCTGGATCGTCGTTCCACCTTGTGGGGGGGTGCCACGGCTGCGACTTCCTGTATGTGGCCTCCACTCGAGGACCACCCCAACGGCCGTTTATTCTCCTCGCTATGTACCCTACCCATTGCCACTTGAGTCATGCAATCCTTTGGGCTATATCTGTAACTTCTCCTGCGGATCTGACCAAGAATCATCATCATCATCATCAGCCCATTTAAGTCCCCACTGCTGGGGCACGGGCCTCCCTCAATCACATGAGGGGTAATTGCCATACTCACCCTGCTTGGCAGACGGGTTGGCGAGGGTTTTGATATAAATGCAGAGTTTTCCTTCTCTGGGTGCTGATGATCATGCCAGCAGCTTTACCTTAGTCGCCTTTTAAGACACCTCGGTAAGAGTGAGGGTGGCCTATTCTACTCTGCCGGGAGCCACACGGCTCCACCGGGAATCGCCGGGACCTTTATCGGGCGCAAGAGCAACTGCACTATTCATACCGTCATAAGATCACCAATCTTGCTCTACGCTAAATAAACGCCAGTTCATTCGTAAACAAAAGACGTGTAAATGGTTATTCCATTACCAAAATATTACCCAACGGTGAGGCCACACAATTTGCATGAAATTTGCCACATCACATAATTCACAGCGGCAAATTAAACATTTAAATATCTAATGCGCGCGCCTAATTCAGCAGGTCCAGCAATTGTTTGCGAGCGGCCAGGAACAAAGGGGGTGATTATGGGAAAGCGAAGTACTGGATAGTCATTTATACATACAACAATATGTATAATACTATACAACATGTATAGTTGTTAAGAGCGATAGTAGCCCTATGGATAAGAACGTGCCTTCAAATCTGAGAATGGTACCTCTGGATTTTATTGGCACACAAAACAGAATAACATCTAAATAAACTTATTAAATTATTTAAAATCCAGACATTACCCAAAAATATGTGTACAGCATAAAGCGGAGAACATAAAAAAGCAAGCAACAGATCTTAAAATAATCAAAAATTGATTAAATTGAAAATTTAAATAACCCCCGACACAACTAATGCTCTTTCATTTGATACCTATATTGAGGCAGCTGGAACAAATAGGTTATTCGTCATTTTCTGACGGTGGCCATCTTGGATTTGAAATTTTTCACAATTAATATATTCTGCTACTCAAGACCTTTTATTTCATACCCATATTGTGGGAGTTGTGTTAAAACATAAAAACCAAATCTTTGTGACGGCGGCCATCTTGGATCGATTTTTATCCAACATAGCTAAGAACACTTCCTCCTTATTCATCTATCAAACAAAAAAAAAACAAATTCAAAATCGGTTCATTTGTTCGGGAGCTACGATGCCATAGACAGACACACACACAGACACGTCCAACTTATAACACCCCGTCGTTTTTGCGTCGGGGTTAAAAATAAAAATTAAAGTGTAGACACACGTCAATTGTTGTTATTTTGACTCAGCTAATTGCTCTGAATTCTAAACATTTGGATTTTTTTTATTGCTGCCCGTTTGAATTTATGTGAGATGATGCGAAAAACTTATTTTTACGGTCTTAACCGTGGGAGTGCCAAACTTTGGCATGACCGTGGGAGAGCCACGCTTCGGCATGATTGGGCCGGCTCGACCGGAGTGATACCAAGGCCTCACAGAAAACCGGCGTGAAGCAGCATTGTGCTGTATTTCACTGCGTCAGTGAGGGTACTGGAGGCCCAATCCGGGCGAAACGGGGTTTAAGGTCGGCAGTGCACTTGTGACTCCACTAGTGTCGCGGTTGTCCATGGGCCGTGGCAATCGCTTACCATCAGGTGATCCGTTTGCCACCTATCACATAAAAAATAAGAGAGAGACAGGAGAGAGAGAGAATATCATGAGGTAAATTCGCAGTTGCGTCCAAAGTTGTCACTTCGGGGCCCAAGAAAAATAAAAAAAGGCCACCGCTGACTCGCTTCATTGTGCATCCGTCATTTCATGTGCTGAAAGGGACATGCCTCGCGGTAGAAGTGAACACTCATGTCCCGTCACACGTTCTAATTGTGAGTTACATCGCTATAGGGTTCCGTGTGAATAAACAAAAACATGATGAGTATAAGAACCTAGATTTGAAATAAATAATCTTGAATCCATCCTATTTCTGCCACACCGCATGTATTTCCTACTTCATATAGAATGGATTCCTTCAAACGAAGCGTGAAGTAGCATCTCGCGGGCCAGTATGGTAGTCTCAACGGAGTTGATGCCTTGACATTGCGTCCGTTGTTATTGCAACGAGCGCTCTCCTCTATCTTATCATCAGGCTGAGGAGAGCCAATATACTGAGTCACTATAAAAACCAACCTGTATCGGCAAAAACCTCACGGTTTTTTAAATGGTATGATTGGCAGAGACGGATCACCTGATATGATGGTAATCGATTACCACTGCCCATGGGGATTGATCCACCACACCACAGTGGAGTCACTAGTACACAGCCAACCTTTAAATTCCTCTTCCTCTTAGATTGGGTCTCCGGCGTCCTCACTCACATGGCAAAATATTCCAGTCAAACCGAGCCATTCATGCCGAAACGAGGCTCTCCCACGGTTGTTGTAACAATAGATCACTAAATAAATTCAATATGCCCTACCCTGTAGCAAAGGCATCATAATAGTTAATCATCATCATCATCATTTCAGCCAATAGACGTCCACTGCTGGACATAGGCCTCCCTCAATGTTCTCCACACAGATCGGTCCTGTGCCACCCGCATCCAATGGATTCCCGCGATCTTCACCAGATCGTCGGTCCACCTCGTGGGGGGCCTGCCACGGCTGCGACTTCCTGTACGTGGCCTCCACTCGAGGACCTTTCCGCCCCAACGGCCGTCAGTTCTCCTCGCTATGTGCCCTGCCCATTACCACTTAAAGATAAGATAAAAATGTATTTATTGCACAGAACTTGAGGCATGCAATCCTTTGAGCTATGTCTGTGACCTTAGTTCTCCTGCGGATCTCATCATTTCTGATACGATCACGCAGGGGGATATCATAATAGTTGTGTGTATTGAATTTGGCAACTTGGACCATTTGATCATCTTTTCTAGTTTTAATTCGTACTGCCATATTTTCAAGGGTTTTCCTTTGCCACTGTATTACTATCTTGCAGTATCTCTCTGTTTTCTTCTGTTCATGGGCTGGTTGGGTAGGCTGATGATAAGATTATTAAGATGATCTAAACCCAGAGATATACCCACTGCTACTCAGCAGCACTGTGTAAAGTTAGATGTCGCTATCTACCTACCTACATAGGAGGTAAATGAGTCAACACACTAACGGCCGCACTCAGAGACGTCATTTAAGCTAATGTTCATTAACCTTAGTATAGGTAGTCTTTATGCGTATCAAAATAAGGGTCAATATTTTTTCTTAAGTAGCCAACTAAGTCAATCAACGACTCTGAGTGTGGCAGTAAATCATCAAAAATTAATTTAATTATAATTTTTAACTCCGGTATGCAAAGGGTCGTGGGGGTCTGAATTTGTCAGCGGTCTGGTACTGCCCTGGCTGGTCGGTCCTACGGGAGGGTCGCACTCGTTCGGCGGCGAAGAGGAGCAGGAATGGTCGGCGGACGGTTAACAGGTCTCCAGTCCAGCTAGCCAGCAGTATTGATCTTTGATTTGATTGATACACGGTTCAAAATTAAACGACGCACCGAAAAACAACTCACTTTAAAAAACGCCGAATGGTCCCCGGTAGAGTAGAATGGGCCACCCACACTCTTACCGAGGTGTCGTAAAAGGCGACTAAGGTAAATCTGCTGGCATGATCATCAGCACCCAGAGAAGGAAAACTCTGCATTTATATCAAAACCCTCGCCAACCAAGTGTGGTGAGTATGGCAATTACGCCTCATGTGATTGAGGGAGGCCCGTGACCTAGCAGTGGGGACTTAAATAACTAACTAATTGACTAACCGGATGGCGCAATTGGTAGTGACCCTGCCTCTTACGCCACAGGTCGTGGGTTCGATCCCAACCCTGGACAAACATTCGTGCGATGAACACTTGTGTTTGTTCGGTGTCTGGGTGTAATATATGTATTTAAGTATATATTTGTGTTCCTCTGTTGTCTGATATCTGTAACACAAGTGCTTAAGCTACTTATTTCGGAATCAGGTCAACGTATGAGATGTTGTGAGAATTATAAAAAAATATATATATGAATAAGTACGTATTTACAAAAAAAAAGTATGATATGCATATATATGTAATCCCACTGTTGATTCTGATATCCGTAAAACAGGTGCTTGAGCTACCTATCTCGGAGTCAGATCAATGTATGTGATGTTGTGAAATATTTATTATTATTACTGTTTATTCTTACATCTTTATCATACCATTACGGTCAGTCAGGTTTAGGTGCGTTTATTTTTTTTACCTTACGGAACTCACCCCTCTCCCGCGCGAAGCCCTTCACATTTTTCACATATTACAACCGACACATTGTGATTAAACTGCAGTTTTATTTAAACCGCGCCCTGTTTTTAATTAGTACGCGCGAACAAAACGTTCTTGAGTTTGTCATTTTCGCTCTGGCTTTAGAAATATTTTTGTTGCTCTCGGCGTTTGCATGACAATGTGTCCCGGCATTTTATGCTCAGTTGACTAAGCTCTAGTGCCGTGGTGTAGAAATGTTTACATTTTAAAAACATAATCGTAAAACACGTTTGCGATTGCAACTCTGCTTGGTCTTGTATGGGACTTCTTTGTTCTAGTCGATTGTAATTATTACCAACCATTTGGAGCCTTAATATCCTTTGCCTTTTATAACTTTGTCTTTATATACCTTTGCTAAATATGACTTCCCGTTTTGTAATACAATGTTATATAGCTAAAAAAGTTTGGTCAACCTTTTTGAGTAGTTGACGTTGACGTGAAGTTATAGATGCATAATAGTTATCCTTGAATAGGCCACTCTCACTCTTACCGAGGTGTCGTAAAAGGCGACTAAGGTAAAGCTGCTGGTATGATCATCAGCACCCAGAGAAGGAAAACTCTGCATTTATATCAAAACCCTCGCCAACCCTTCTGCCAAGCGTGGTGAGCAAGCTGCTGGCATGATCATTAGCACCCAGAGAAGGAAAACTCTGCATTTCAATTTCATTTTCGGGTCACTTCCAAAATGGAATAAGCAAGGATCATCATCATCATCAGCCCATTTAAGTCCCCACTGCTGGGGCACGGGCCTCCCTCAATCATATGAGGGGTAATCGCCATACTCACCACGCTTGGCAGATGGGTTGGCGAGGGTTTTGATATAAATGCAGAGTTTTCCTTCTCTGGGTGCTGATGATCATGCCAGCAGCTTAACCTTAGTCGCCTTTTACGACACCTCGGTAAGAGTGAGGGTGGCCTATTCTACTCTGCCGGGGACCACACTTCTATAATAAAATATATGATATACATTACCATGAAAACTAACAACGAAGATTGGTTATAACTAGATCTAGTAAGCAGTTTTTATTTATATGTTGTAAACCGTAAACCGCAATTTACCTGTCATATTATATCTTACTTGCGGCTACGGAACCCTGCATGGGCAAGTTCGACTCCCACTTGGCCGATTTTTTATCGTACGAACGAACGTCCCGTACCCTGGGCTTTAGAGCAACAGCTATGGAACCGGGAAAATGCTAAGATGGGGACCGTAAAATTTTATCTCTCTCTAGTCGGTCGGAACAATGCTCGGCGTCTCTCTCTGAGATCGAATCCGAAATGAGGTGATCCGGCAGAGAACCAAAGTCTTCGACATTGCTCACCGCATTAGCAAGCTTAAGTGGCAATGGGCTGGCCCTGTTAGCCGCAGATTGACAACCGATGTGGTAAACGAGTTTCTAGAGTGGAGACCGCGTCTTGGCAAACGTAATGTAGGGCGCCCTCTTGCTAGGTAGGGGGACGATCTGCGAAGGATGGCTGGCAAGAGCTGGATGCGAGAAGCCATGGATAGATCACAGTGGTGAACAATTGGAGAGGCCTACGTCCAGCAGTGGACTGCGATAGGTTGATGATGATGATGATGATGAGTCGGTCCCTCATTACTGAGGATCGTGGTCCCTGGAACTCATTAACCAAACAAACTTTCTCCATTGATTCCCATTGGAAATAGCCTTCACCACGTTGTAGAACTTTGGTAGGGTTTCAGCTCCTTTTATTTGGTTACACCATCATGTTGGTGATCAGCCTCGTGATCTTTTACCTTCAGTGCAGTGTTGCCAACAATGACTAGTTTTGAAGGCTATCATCGCCTCTTCGCATTATGAGCCGAAATAAGAGAGTATTCATTAAAGATATGAAATCTGTCGAACCTTACTTATTGAAGTCAAGGTTATAGTAATCAGGTGTAACACGACAAACATACTATGAGTACGCCAGACGATTCGCGTTCTCCACGCAAGAACCCGAGATAATGCCGCTTGAAATTTAGAATTTTTCATTCCAAATTTACATTACAATGTGTCGTTATATTTTATGCTCAGTTGAGTAAGCTCCTTCGTTTTGTGTGGGGTATTTCGTTCTTCGTATGTGAAGAATGGGCCATGTTTACATTTTAAAGCCATATTCTTAAAGTATGTTCTGAGTAAAGGATGCAAGAGTACATCAACGTTTAGTGGGGAGATGCTTGCTCTATTTAAAGTTGTTGTTTAATTTAATTTTTTATAGTAAGTGAGATTGTCGTAGGTAGGTAAGTAGGTGTTGTCGACGTCGTCGTCTTTTTTTTTATGTAATAGGTAGGCAGACGAACAGACGAATCACCTGATGGTAAGCAATTGCCGCCGCCCATGGACACCCGCGATACCAGTACAGTCACAAGTGCGCCAAACTTTAAACCCCCCTTTTAAATCCCCAGGATTGGGCCTCCGGTACCCTCACTAACGCAGCGAAACACAACACAGTGCTGCTTTACGCCGGTTTTCAGTGCGGCCGTGGTATCACTCCGGTCGAGCCGGCCCATTCTTGCCGAAGCTTGCCTTGCCTTGAATATTTTTATTAGTAGGTTTATACGTTGAAGGGACTATATATAAGAGCACATTTATATGTGCTTAACCTGTATAGGTCACGGAATAGACAGCTGGCGTTCAGCGTCTAATTCTTCTTTGCATTGGTACCAATCAAGCACTCAGACTAAAGTAGAAAATACTGATGAAATCATTTTGTCACAGTTTAACCCACTCGTTTCTATTAAAAAAAGGCTGCGTAAACTGATCACCAATACAAAAAAAAATCCTCAAACCCAACTTTGTCCAAAAAAAACACAAAAAATAATTTGTGTTGCTCTTTTGCTCAACAGCTATTCAAAATAATGCGAGCGTCGAGTACTCCAGCACTTATAGACATGGCCAAAATAAGTGTGAGGGTAGACGAGCGTCCGGGTACCCTTAATAAGGCCCTCAATCAATCAACGCTGTAGAGGGTCGCGTCGCCGTGAGCGTAATAAGAAGAGGCGTGTATGGACCAAGTTAGAGGTAGGGCAGTGAGGCGACTGCAATGTTACGGGAAAGGACAGAACGTATTCCTTTAGTCCGTAGGGAGTTGCCACAATGGCGGATTGCAAGCATTTGCGAGGCCGGCGTCAAACATGTGTCTTCTCTGTTGTTGCTACAGTCGGCGGTAATCTCTTACTATTATTTATTTTTCTGCCTTCTCTCTCTAATTTCTCATTTTAGTCAAATTCTCGGTGGCGTCTAAAGCTGTCGTTAACGAATTCTTCGATATGAAGGCCAGTTAGAGCTGACTCTTCCATAAAGAAATGGAACTGGTTACCGGCGTATATATTTCCTCATTCCTGACATATGGATTGCTTCAAACAAAGCGTGAAGAAGCATCTCGCAGGCCAGTATGGCAATGCCAACGGAAGTAATTTTCACAATAATTCTCACAACATCTCATACATTTACCTGATTCCGTACTAAGTAGCTTAAGCACTTGTGTTACAGATATCAGACAACAGAGGAACACAAATATATACTTGAATTCATATATTACACCCAGACACTGAACAAACACAAGTGTTCATCGCACGAATGTTTGTTCTGGGCGGGGATCGGGGACCCACGGCCTTTGGCGTAAAAGGCAGGGTCACTACCATTTGCGCCATCTGGTCAGTCTTGATGTAATGCCTCGATGACAATGATAGCGTCCGTTGCACTCGTTATTGCAACGTGGGCTCACCTTTTTATTAACTCTCCCTAATTTATAAAATGCCTCCAGATTCCCTACTTATTAACATATTTTAATATTATAATCATTTTTTTTTTATGAGCCATTCATATTTGGAATTGGAAATTGTCTACTTCTTGTAATTGGATATTTGGAATTGGAAATTGTCTACTACATGTCACTTTAGCCCCTCATAATAATAACTGGTTCCACTGAAAACCAGCGTTAGCGGCTCCTACTCTAGTCGCTAACACATGCTGAGTGGATACCATTTTGGGCACATATACTTACTTGTACACCTGTATTGATTTGCCTACTGTAAAATTTAAAGTTGTGTTATTTAAATGTACTTGTAATTTTTAATTGTGTCCAAATAAATATTTTTTCTTCTTCTTCTTCTTCCTTTTGCTTACCATCAAGCTGAGGCGAGCTTATATACTGCGTCACTACAAAACTCTTTGTGTATACTTATTTTGTGACTTAGGACCGGCAGCATTCCCCCAACGCAATAAAAAGATCACAGTAAATTTAAACAGATCGCTACTTCACTGTTAATTAAACGGTACTGTTTGTCTTGGTATCGCTACTTAACACGCGTCTAATTAGGGATTATTGGCATATCTGTTTGAACTCGAATAGGATGCTGATGGTTGAATGCTCATATTATGAATGCTAAGCGATATTTAATGAAAAGACGTCAAAATTAATGACGTATATCGACGTAATTTCGGCATGATTACGTACGAATATTTAATATTGAAAACATTTCAGATTAGGAGGTTAAAGGATAAGAACATGCCTTTCATACCGGTCGTGGTTCGAATCCGATTGAAAAATCCAGAGGTATGCACCTCTGTATTTTTTCAAATCTGTGTGCGTATTTCTACCATTATATCCACTGATCTAATGGTAGAAATACGCACCACTGTGAGGAATCGTGAGGAAACCGAAAGGTATGGGATAATTTCTCAAAATTGTGGATACCATGATTCTGAACGAGTAACCGTGATCCAGTTGAGCAGATTCCCCTCTCTAAGGGTTGCGAAGGTCCAACGGCAGTCACCTAATGGTACCTAAGCTCCAGGCTTCTAGAAGTTTGTAAATCCCAAGAAGCATAAGTTGTATAAGGTCTATACAGGGAAACCAGACATGATCATAATGACAGCGGATATCTTCCTAATAAAATCGTTTTTTTTATGATATAGGTGGCAGACGAGCCGACGGATCACCTGATAATAAAATATAAAATAACTCTGATAACTATGAATTATAAAACAACTCTGTCTTAAGTATCAATCGTGATAAGTAAGATTCATTTACTGATGGTAATATTTCAACGCATAAGATCCACAAAATATAGCTTTTTTATTTATTTTTAACTGTTAAATAAACTGCTCTCATGATCACAGTTTAACCATCCACTTCATCAATTTAACATTATCATCTCTTTGAAAAGTAATCAACAATAGACACCAACAAAAACGTAAGCACCTCATGATTGTATACATCCGCAGGGACGATATCATCACATCAGATACTGGCGACAAAACACTCACGACGTGACATTTGTCACTCCGTCGAGATAAGGATCGCAAGGGCGCAGGGCCAGGATATTCAACAGGGGCTCAGAGGGACGGAACCCCGTATTGGTGCTTCTTCATACTTTTTTATGTGAAAGGTGCCAGACGAGCAGACGTATCACCTGATGGTAAGCAATTACCGCCGCCCATGGACACCTGCAATACCAGTGGTGTCAACAGTGCTCTGCTAACCTTTGAAATCCTCTTTCCCCCGGGATTGGGCCTCTCCGGTCCCCTCACTCACGCAGCAGAACACAGCACAGCTGCTTCACGCCTGTTTTCTGTGAGGCCGTGGTATCACAGTCCGGTCAATCCGGCACATTCATGCGAAAGGGTGGCTCTACCACGGTCAAGATACTTGGAATCGTGCGAATAGGATGGAAGATAGAGCAATGATAGCTCACTGGCTTCGAAGATTCGAATCATGACCACCACATGGAAGATGCTCAGATGAGCATGCATCTCTGGAATCTTGAGATCATGATAGCCCACCGGATAAGAACGTACTTTCTATGCGGGGGGCTCGTGATTCGAATCAGAGCGTCGTTCGAATGAAAGCGTACCTCTGTGGAACAGTTTGGCTGCAGGAGTATTTCCCGACGGCTACCACTTAGGGACCTTCAAGAGAAGAGCGTACTCTTTTTTTTAAAAAGGCCGGCAACATATAAGCGATCTCTCTGATTTCGCGGATGTTCGTGGACGGCGTGACACGCTTGCTCGTTTGTCCGCCTCTAGCATTAAAAAATGTACCTCTGAAATATGTTTTATCGTTATGTTTCATCGTTTACATCCCGAAAACCTCATAATAGGTATCGTGAAGTCTAATTAGTATATTAGAAAAATAAGCGAAAAAAAGATAAGCTGCTTAAAACATTATTTGCGAACTGTATCAAGCTAAATCTATCATTACAAAGCTATAATTAGCCTTGGACTATGAACAATCCGAACGTATACGTAACGTACGCACGCACGCACGCACGCACGCACGCACGCACGCACGCACGCACGCACGCACGCACGCACACACACACACACACACACACACTTAAGTTTCTAAAACTTGCTAATAGTAATAAGCCGCACACCTGGTAAATCAATCTGATATGATTCCCACGAGACAGGCCCCTAGTGTGGGAGTCAACTGTATTACTGTAAGCTATTGTACATTTTTTTGGTTAATAAGGAAATTTTGATTTTAATTTTTAAATAAAAGACCAAAAAGATTATCAGACGTCCTCCAGTTAGTTTTGTGGGATGGACACTTCCATAGTCCCATATCTTGATAAATTGATGATTCCTGGCGGAACGTGTAGTCTTCCCCTATACGCGTAATTGTGATTTATTCGAATATGCTATTGTAAATGTCATGTCATGTTTGTGAAATTAAGATATAAGTGTGTTCGCTCAATAAATATTAATTGCATTTGAGGGGTAGTTCCTTTGGGGGAATTTGAATGTATAACCTCAACTATTTGTCTTGGTTTTTAACTGCTCCATTAGGGTATAAACCGTGGGAGAGCCACACTTCGGCAGGAATGGGACGGCTCAACCGGAGAGATAACACGGCCTCACAGAAAACAGGCGTGAAGTAGGACTGTGCTGTTTCGCTGTGTGAGTAAGGGCGTTTAAAAGGTTGGCAGCGAACTGATGTCTATGGCCGGTGGCAATCGCTTACCATCAGGTGATCGGTGTGCTCGTCTGCAACAGCCACATAAAAAAAAACTTTTCATTTAAATGCATGCATGCGACGCCGTGTGGTCCCCGGCAGAGTAGAATAGGCCACCCTCACTATTACCGAGGTGTCGTAAAAGGCGACTAGGGTAAAGTTGCTGGCATGATCATCAGCACCCAGAGAAGGAAAACTGTGCACTTATATCAAAACCCTCGCCAAGCCGTCTGCCAAGCGTGGTGAGTATGGCAATTACCCCTCATGTGATTGAGGGAGGCCAGTGCCCCAGCAGTAGGGACTTAAATGGGCTGATGATGATGATGATGATGCTGTAAATGCAAACATATACGAGTACCTACGTTATCATTTAGGAATATACTGATTGATACATGGTGTAACAAAAGATATCTGGTAGCATGGTGTCCAGACTGCCGGCGTGCAAATGTGACGACCCGTTTGGATCAGTGCTAGTGAATGCTGCCTCTGGTGCAAGGGTTGCGGGTTCGATCACTGCTCAGTACGAACATTTGTGTGCATGATCATGTTTGTCTGTATTACTCTGGTTGTTTTCTATGTTTTTTTAATGACATAAGTGGCAGAGGAGCAGATGGATCACCTGATGGTAAGCGATTGCCGCCGCCAATCGACACCCGCTACACCAGTGGATTATAAGTATGTATTTTCAAAAGAAATGTATTATATGTGTATAATATTTGTAATTCTGCTGTTGACTCTGATATGCGTAACACAGGTGCTTGAGATACCTATCTCGGAGTCAGATCTAGGTATGTGATGTTATGAAGTATATTTATATTTAAAAAAAGTATTTTCAGTAAAAACATAATAAATATTTGTTTTTCAGTCTACAAAACAAGTACGTATTTATAATAGGTTTGGTAATTAGTACTAGAGCAATGATAGCTCAGTGGTTCAGAACGTGCCTTCCATACGAGGGGACCGGGTTCGAATCCGTGCATTCACCTCAGGATTTTAAAATCTATCTGCGTATTTCTACCACTAGCTCCTTTCGGATAGTTTCTGAAACGTGTATCCATGATTCAGTTGGTCTGGTTCCCCTGTTTTGTTGCGAAGGTCAGACGACAGTCGCCGTCTGACGTTCGCTCATTGTAATTACCGGACTCCCCAAATCAAGAATCATGGTCCAAGCATACACTGGGCTCCAGAGCGACAGCTTAAGACGCAACTGGGAATCGCACGCTAAAGATGCGGAGGATAATTAGTACAGGTATATCTTATTGACTGGGTCATATACTTGACTGGGTCGGGTCAGAAATTTGTACCTAAACTTTCGGTAAGGAATTCTTAGTGTGACCCGGAGTGTGGAAGTTGGCGGTCTTGTTCCCCCGTTCCTCGGAAAGCACGTCAAGCCGTTGGTCCTGCGCCCGATCCCTCTCCGGTCGTGTCACAGTACTGTCCTATCAGAATATGAGGGTAAAATACGTAACAGAGAGTACACTTGTGTTTGCGCTACACACTTGAGCATTATAAAATATCCTGCGAACGTGGCTGATCGTTGAGATTGGCCACCGTAGCCGTGCTCGGTTGGAGGTTTTTTTTTGTCACTGGACTGGAAGGCAATCATCATATCAACATTGAAACATCTTAAGTTGAGTTTTCAAAGAAATCACTTTATTTGTTCTATCAGGACCCCAAACATAAAAATTGCAAAATCCCAATACAAGAACTGAAAACATAAAAATCGAACTGCTAATCACTCAAGGAAGGAAATATACGTCGTAAGTCGGACAGCCATCAAAGCACTCATACAATCCAAACAAAACCAACTGTTGTGACATTAACCAACATTCCTCCGGGGATCGTCAGCGACTAATTGCGCAGGCGCCGGCTGCGTATGCGCATATTTTAGACGGAACTTTGTATTTCCAGAGTGAAGGTTTAATTGAACTAGTTCCATAGATATTGACATTGAAATTTTTAAACTGTGAAAATTGAACTTTTATTCTAAAATAAAATTAAAATAAAGTAGGTCCCCGAGGCAGTGTTCCTAAATGCTGGTATATTACCCCGCTATATTAGCTGCCAGACTTTCAATCTCCTGTGACTTTAACGAAATGCTTTGCTTAGGTAAGTCACAAGAAGAAAGACGCCAGACGGCACAGCGACAGGACTGGATTTTAGTTCATTAGTTCAAATAAATTGGTTACATTACTATCAATTTCAATGTGATAGTTTGGCTAGTGAACTATACTCAATCCACTCACAGTTTTACTCAATACTATTAAACTCAGTAAAACTAAAGAGTTTTGAATGAGCTGCATCAGTGAACTGTTTCGTACAAGCCTATTTAAGATTTTATTCAAGATTCCAAGAATCGGGGAGAGATATTTCGAGATAGATCGCCCAAGAAATTACCCGCTTTTTGACTTGGAAGGGTAAAAAGGTGAGTGATGGAGCGCATTTATTAAAAGGTTGTTTATTTCGTCTGAAATGGGGGACAGCTAATTGAAACTGAGTTGGGCTTTCAAGGGGCGCACTGAAACTTTCCATATTTTTTTAGCCTGATTAAGAAAGAAATATATTAAAGCTACTAGAGTAAACACTTTTTAGTTATTTCATTCATTAACAATGATTGATTATTATGATAGTTAAGTTAATTGTTTTAAACTTTCATGGTGACTTACATTAAAATAGCTATTTACGAGATTTCTACTATGTACCTTATTTTTGAGTTTCCTATATTTTGGCACTGTTGCAAGCGCCATGGTCACGGAGTAACTGAAGTTTTTGCGGGTAAAATGTTACTGGCAGATTGATGGATGTATACTTAAGTTGTTTAAAGTATTCAATAGGTTTTAAGGGAAGTAATTATCATATTTGAGCCAAAGACTTGTGGCAGTCGGAGTCATATTTTATTCATATTATTGAATGAAATGAAACTAATACTCTTCCATCTGCCGCGAGACTTTGCATGTAGTTTAAGGCGTGATTTTGCAGTATAAGTAGCGGTTTACTTGTTTGTATAGCCATAGATACTTGTTTTTTTAGATATATGAAACATTCTTTGGTGTTTTCTGGAAGTTGGTGTTCCTGCGCCCGACCCCTCTCCGGTCGGTTCACAGTAGTGTCCCATCTGAATATGAGGGTAAGGGAATTGAGAGTGCACTTGTGTTTGCGCACAGACTTAAGCACTATAATATATTTTGCGTACGCGGCTGATCGTTGAGATTGGCCGCCGCAGCCGTAATTGATTGGAGGATATTATTCACATTTACAAATTTTTACACGATTTTCGGCCAAATCAAACGTTTTGACATATATATATATAAAAGGCCGAAAATCGTGTAAAAATTTGTTTGTGTATATATATATCGGGATCACGAGTCTCTAGCTTTAAAAAATTTAAAATCCTTAAGGGTATGCTACTCTAAATTAGCTAAAAAATATGTTTTAAGTTTTCTTACATATAATTAGACCAAAAATATAATACGAAAGTCCGACGTTTAACACTATTAATTGAGGAAAGGAGATCCTTTCCTTAATTAATAGTGAACCAAACGTGTTTGACAATACAGTGCGAATCGACTGGGGAAATTTGACAAATTTGTATACATTGATCTGTGGCCTACCGTAATATGGCCTACATAAACATGTTTAAAATTAACTCTGCATTAATCCCTGTGTTCAATAAAAAATAAGTTTAATTAAATATTTATTATCTAAATTCAAAAGAACTATTTCTATATTAGAGTCGTTGTCACTAATTGGTTTATACATTTCGTTTTGTAAACATTTTAAAAGTTTTTCCGTATAACGTTTGAAATTCTTCATATTTTATTTCCACTTCAAAAGAAGAGGGCGTTGTATTATTAGGAACGTTATTAATTTTGTACATCAGAAGTAACTTTACGTTAGAAACTTGGAAAAGTATTTATTTTCTCATCATTTTGTTAATACGATTCTCGAATAAGACATAATTGATGCCATTTTGATTTCCTTGGAAGTGTCGGAATATGCGTTTTTTTTTTTGCTCAATACGATAGTAATAATATCTTAATTGAATTCCACAGTAGGAGAGCCACGATTCGACGTGATGAGGCCGGCTCAACCGGAGTGATACCACAACCTCACAGAAAACAGGCGTGAAGTACCTATGCTCTACGTTTCGCTCAGTGAGTGAGGGTAGCGGAAGCCAAATCGGAGGGGAAAAAAGTATGACAACTTACGTAACTCCACATAGCACATAAAAGCACGATCTTAAAGAATTGAGACTAGGTTTGATACCTACAGTATTTATAATATTGAAGAATGTGATAGGTAAAATTTTATGTGTCTTAAAAAAATCTTCAACATATTCTAGATTACGCGCAAAGCCATTGCTTTGAAACCCGGGGTATGTTTGCAGCATAACTCACAGACAATTCTTAACTTTAAGTATTTATTAATTAGAAAAAATCAATTATTTTACTTTTAAGAACTATTTACTATATACATAAATATAATAGATGAGACCCTCGGACGGTGGGGACCGAAGGCCCACCACCTGCACCGCGAACTAGCCCAGAGGCTGATTGACGCTATGGGACAGGACGGCTAGCGTATTTCTGGGTTCATCATCATCAGCCCATTTGAGTCCCCACTGCTGGGGCAAGGGCCTCCCTCAATCACATGAGGGGTAATTGCCATACTCACCACGCTTGGCAGACGGGTTGGCGAGGGTTTTGATATAAATGCAGAGTTTTCCTTCTCTGGGTGCTGATGATCATGCCAGCAGCTTTACCTTAGTCGCCTTTTACGACATCTCGGTAAGAGTGAGGGTGGCCTATTCTACTCTGCCGGGACCACACGGCTAATATTTCTGAGTTAATGTATCAGTTTGGCCATTCGGAAAGCAAATACGCCAAGTCTCCTGGGCACGTTGCAGCGATTTGGGGATATACATTTTTTTGTAAATATTTATGTATATTCTTAATTTAATTTATTTTCTAATTAACAGACACTAAAGCGCAGCAAATGCTTTCAATTATCTTATTCATTTCTTTTTAATAGAGCATAATGGCTGCATCTGGTTTATACGAAGCATATGCCGACATATTCCTGTTATTTTTTTCTTCGCCACGCTCAAAATTTGAAGTATCACTTAACTTATCAAAGCGGATCAATCATTTTATTTATTTTCGTCTCTACTTTTTGGAAACATCTGAAACCCTTGTCACTCTTCGAGCCCTCAATAGCACTTTCTACCAAAATGTCTATAATTAGTAAAAAAATAACTCCGACAATGCGTACTACGTCATTCTCAACCACGGAAAGTGCTACCGACCGGCGCAAATCATGCACGAAATGTCACTTAGATCAAAGGAAACTACATCAAACGTACTCACTTTTACCGGCAAACTTTTATTTGCCCCTAAATCCTAGCTTATGACTTCAGCAATGGGCATATTTTCGTTTGCAAAGGGCGTAAAATCGCTCCCTCGCTGTGATTTATATCATCTTTTTTTAACCCGATGACAAACTTAGATCCGGCGTGGAATGGGGCTCCTAATGATACGTTGTTTGTAGTCCTCTTGACGCGTGTGGGTAATCACGGCTTTTTTTTGCTGTTAAAGCTATTTTTGCTCTCCCCTTGCTAACTTCAGATTCGGATTATGTCTCATTTTGCCTTTGTGGAAAGGATTTTGAAATTCAATTTTTTTGAGAAAAGTATTGGGGCTTTAATCCTGTGTGAAGTTTTTAAGCGTAGGTACTTAAGTAATTGCGCTTTTTAAATTTATTGTTATTTATTATTTATCATAAACAAATAAATCTCCACATCTTAGCGTGTGTGATGTATCTAAACACCCTGATGGTCTAGTGGGTAAAGTACGGGGCCGTGATCTCGAGGTCCTGGGTTCGATACCCGAGTCGAGCGAAAAGTATGTTTCAAATTATTCGAACATAGCTCGGGTTTGTGATCACCAATCCGCAATTGGCAAGTGTGGTGATTAAGCCTAATCCCATCATAGTAGCGATAACTTAATTTCTATGATGGAGGCCTTTGCCCTGCAGTGGGACAGTTCATAGGGTGATACTTTTATCTAAATTAGTTGAATAATCATTTCGTTATATTTGATGAAGGGTTGTCAATTTGTTATTTTAGTTGTTTGAATAACTGGCTATGTTACCTAATTTTAAAGTCCATTTTAGTAAATAGCGGTTAGGCAATTAGTCGTCATACACTACAAGTAGTATAACAACATGCCACTTGTTGGACTGCTAACCGAAAAATGCTTGCTGATAGTTTGTTTTTTTATATGACAGATGACATACGAGCATATGGATCACCTGATGGAAAACGATTGGCGCCGCCAATTGGCATATTTACTTACATCTCAATATGGTTCCCAGTTTTTTTCTAACGACTTCTTCCACAACATGTGAATCAAAACACCGCCAAAACACGAGATGAAATTTTTCAGTGATCGTGAAAGATCGTACTTTGCAATATTTGCTGAGGTATACTTTCCTCACTAATAAATTTCTCGAGCAAACGTTCACATCAAATCATTTGAGGGCCCATAAATTAAGGGATGTCTCAAGATGGCCTAATGGTATTCTATGTTAGACTGACATGTCTCTCAAGGGTCTTTGCCTTTTGAATTTATTATTATACCTAAGTATCGTCAAGAAAATATTTCAAAGATACGTCGTAATGGTCAATAAGTGTGTACTACAGTACAAAATATCTTATGAATTTCAGATTTGTTCTTATGTAAAAAAAGATTTACCGTCTGATATAAAATTCAAGGAATTATGTAAAAAGCTAAAAGGGACGAAGTAGGTTTGTAGTATTTACAATGTACATATATAATAGGTAAACTTACAATACACTTACATAATCGTCAGAATCAATTTATGTCTACTGGCGGCGCTAGTAGGGGCGCGCACTTTTTTTTGTTCTCAGGCCGATCGAGCCGGCTCATTCGTGCTAGAACGTGAATCACCTACAGTTTTTACTTAAAACTTTAAAAGTTTTTTCCGAAGTAAGGAATTTTCGAAAAATCCTAAGAGCACTCTGTAACTCAAATATTAAGAAAACCATGTTCGAGTACAATGATCTCGACCGTCAGCATTGAAGAGCTTTTAAAGAAAGATCTTAGAAAGACTGCTTCATACACAATGTAAGTGCTGAGGGATAATACTGTTAACCAAAGTTTTTCATAACTCAGAGAGCCCGAATAGCAACTCCTTTGTAATGTAAATAGATACTGACGTGTAGCAGATGAGTTAGAAAACTGACGATCTTTTGCAATGGCTAAAACTACAATGTAAAGTTTATTTATCCTTACTATTCTTTTTAACAGTGGGAGAGCTACACTTCTTACAACACTTTCTGGCCGTGTGGTCCCCGGCAGAGTAGAATAGGCCACCCTCACTCTTACCGAGGTGTCGTAAAAGGCGACTAAGGTAAGGCTTGATCATTAGCACCCAGAGAAGGAAAACTCTGCATCTATATCAAAACCCTCGCCAACCCGTCTGCCAAGCGTGGTGAGTATGGCAATTACCCCTCATTAGATTGAGGGAGGCCCGTGCCCCAGCAGTGGGGACTTAAATGGGCTGATGATGATGATGATGATGAGCTACACTTCGGCATGAATGGGTCGGTTCGACCGGAGTAATACCACGTCCTCACAGAAAACTGGCGTGCAACAGTGCATGCGCTGTGTTTCGCTGCGTGAGTGAGGGTACCGGAGGCGCAATCCGGGGGAAAGGGGGTTTAAAGGTTGGCAGCGCACTTGTGACTCCACTGGTGTCACGGGTGTCTGTGGGCGGCGGTAATCTCTTACCATCAGGTGATCCGTCGGCTCGTCTGCCACCTGTTTATCATAAAAACCTCATGACGTAGTCTTTAATTAACAACTTAAAGGTAACTACTTTTTGACAGGGTTTATCAATAAATATTTCACAAGATCATACACATTAATCTGACTCCGAAATAGGTTGCACAAGCACCTGTGTTACGGATATCAGAAGCGGAATTACAAATATATACATTTAATACTTTTACTTCGTAAGTTTATACCCTTATACATAGAAAGTAACCAGAAAAATAGAAACAGACATGTTCATGCACACAAATGATGAGTACTGTGCGGGGATCGCACCCGCAAACCTTGCACCAGAGGCAGCGTTTACTACCACTGATCCAAATGGGTCGTCAAACAATACAAGGTTTATACCATATCATAGCTTTAAAGAAAAAAAAAAGTTGTTTGTTTTAATGGCTATCCCACAGAAACAGCTGCGGAAAGTTGATTCTTTAATCAGGAGTGCCAAGAGATGTCAGGTAAAGCGTACAGTGGACCAATACACGCGAGTACAAATTATTTGATTTCCATAAATAATATCATAGAAATCACTGAAAAATGTAACCAATTAAGTGACTACCCGTTTGGAACAGTGGTAGTGAATGCTGCTTCTGATGCAAGGGTTGCGAGTTCGATCCCCGCACAATACAAACATTTGTGTGCATGAACATATTTGTTTGTATTGGTCTGGTTGTTATCTATGTATTATAAGTATGTATTTACAAAAGAAAAGTATTATATGTATATATTTGTAATCCCACTGTTGATTCTAATATCCGTGACACAGGTGCTTGAGCTACCTATCTCGGAGTTAGATCAATGTATGTGATGTTGTGAAATATTTATAAAAAGTGCACAAAAGAGTAAAAATTTAACTACGTGCATATTTTCATTTGCATTGACACTCCACCTTAGCAACCGGCGACACAATATTTTCGGACATAAATAATTCGGAGTGAACGGAATCCTAAGTATATGTTTTTCAAACCGTTGGCACAGGAATACTCTATTTTACTCTTATCCCAATGTAAAACTAAACAAATGCAACAGTCACTTTCATCTCCAAAAGAAAGTAAAACAGGAAACCGACGCACCTCCCAATAGTAAACGAAGCGCAGAGCCGGGTTAAGGCATTTCAGGGCCCTAGGAAAATATAACATACATTATTTTGAAGTGATAGACGGCAAATGAGCAAGTGTGTAACCTGATTGTAGATGTTACTATCGCTGGCCATGGACATACGTTACACCATTGGAGTTACAAGTGCGCTGTCAACCTTTAAATCCGTTTCCACCCATTGAGCCTCTCCGGTATAGTGATGCCGTTTGATAGTCGACTATCGATAGTCTATCGGTAGTTGACGTCATATCAATAGTATCGATAGCCTATCGATAGCTTAGATCCTAACAATACTATTGCATTAAAGCAATACTATCGATAGTATTGTCGGTAACGAAGAATAAACTATCGATAGTATGTTCCTTGTTAATAAAAAACTATCGATAGTATCGATAGTTTTAAACTATCGATAGTCGTTTTATTTTCGATACTATTGCTTATAAATTATTGGTCTAATGGTCTCTACTGAATGCGAAGTAACAGGAAAAAAAATGAGTTTCAACTCGAAATACGTAATTTACTGTGGAAAATAGTTACATCTTGTAAACTTTTTGATACTTGGCAACAGTTGTGTAGGTACATAATTTTTTTACCTATGTAATTTTTTTATTTTTGTGGGTAGTTACAATAAAAGCAAGGCTTTTAAGTTGTTTCTCTGATCAATTCAGTACCTATATTCTATAAATTACTAAGACTTTAGCTTAACTTAAAGCTCTAAGTAATACTATCGTAGAATAAGGAACTATCGATAGTTTTAAACTATCGATAGTATCGATACTATCAATACTATCGATAGTTTGATCATATCTAGCTATAATTCTATCGATACTATCTATAGTATTGCAAGTCATCAATAGTATTACACTAATTTGGGCTATCGATACTATCGGTGGTATCGATAGTCCTATCGATATCCTAACTGATTTTCGAGGTCAACTATCGATAGCGAAACTATCGATAGTTCGGCATGACTACTCCGGTATCCTCATTTACTCGGCTATACAAAGAGCAGGCGCTGTTTCATACTGTTTTTTGTGAGGCTATGGTAAGTGTCACTTAATCAGCCGGACTGGCCGAAGCGTGGCTCTCTCACGATGTTGTGAATTGTGGTGACGGCACCTAAGGTTGACAGTTGCGGTGTCCATGGATAGCGGCAATAACTTATCATTAGGTGGTCCGTCAGTTCGTCTGTCCTTACCTGAAATCTCTATAAGAACATTGGGTTGGTAGGTGTATATTAAAATTTTAACTAAATTATATATTATAATCCTTAAATACTTTTTGGGTCTCGCTTGGGACCCAGGGTCACGACCTTAATAGTGAAGGTGGTACTGGTAGCGTTAAAAGTTTCACAAAATGTGCAGTTTTCCGGTACCGTAGAGTGTGACGGTTCGCGAAGCGTCCGAATTACTAGTTTATCTGCAACAGACAGTGTTGCTTGTGCACTCAACAATTGAAAACAAAATAGGCGTGATGTAACAAATTGCAGTGAGGTATCTCTGATGTGAATCAAAATTATTACCACAAATTATTAACATATTCATTGCTTCTAGCAAAGTGAACCTTATTTTAAATTGTTCAACGTCTATGCTGCAGATTTTTAGACTTTGTTTTCCTTTAAACACAACATTCATTTGGTTTAACCGGTACGTTTTGTTGATGGAGGCGGGCAGGATATGTTGCCCGTAATGATGGATCTTGGTGCAAGCGTCTTTTTGAGTAGAAGCAATGAGAAAATAAACGCCCTCAAAGAAGACCTCAGATGCTAGAAACAAGACGTGAAGACGGTTGCTGGCTCAAACTGGATGCAAAAAGCTCAATGCCGGAAAGAATGGAAAATGCTGAAGGAGGCCTACACTCAAACCCCCTTATTACAAATCGCAAACCAAGGATAGTCCCGGAACAAAATTCGTGTCCCTTTTAACATTGCATGTTGGAACGGGATGTCATAAGCTCTAGTACGGCAATAACTTATAAGGTGGAAGTAGTTGAAACAGGCTAAAGTAGAAAAAGAAGCATGCAGACTGCACGGGGCCAGTATGGTTGGCGTTCTTTGGGAAGATCTACATTCAGCAGTGGAATCCGATTGGCTGATTAATCAATACAATAATATCATCTACATTATTTTGGCACGACGTGAAAAAAATACGTCCCTCCTCATCTTAGCGTGTGATTCCCAGTTGCGTCCAAACCTGTCGCTCTTGGTCCCGACCATGATTCAGGATTTGGCGAGTCTAGTAATTACAATAAAGCAACTGCTGTATAAACTTCGCAACCTTTGATTTTATTTTCTTTAGTAAAGTAACAAACAGCTTAAATACTAAAACAGTCAGACTTATTAAATTAAAGTAACTCATTAACCTAATTAGCTTCAAACTAGGTAATACAAATAATGCTGAATAAGAAACTCGCAGATCAGGAAGTAAAACTTTATACTTATGTAGGATGAAGATCCGAACAAAGCCAGGGATTTTGGAATAAGTAATTCTATAGTTATAAATCACAAAGCGTCGTCCTACACGTGTTTTCACCGTCGGCCATTCGTCTTCTATCTCACTCTCACACGTTACAGTTGGTTTAGTACAGATAGATATTCTTTATTGCACAAATATAAAATACAAGCATGATACAACAACAGCAACAGACAGTACAATAAGGCGGTCTTATCGCTTGTAGCGATTTCTTCCAGACAACATTTGGGTAGAGGAAAGAAATATCGTATTCGTAATAAGGGAAGGCAGTGCAAAGTAGTTTAACAAATGAAATTGAAATAAGTGTGTAAACGTTATCTGGGTAAAATATAATATATTATAGGATTCGGATTTTTTGTCACACATAAACAATTTCTTTACTCATCATTTCAGCCAATAGACGTCCACTGCTGGACATAGGCCTCCCCCAATGTTCTCCACACAGATCGGTCCTGTGCTGTCCTTCACCAGATCGTCGGTCCACCTTGTGCGTGGCCTCCACTCCAGGACCTTTCTGCCCCAACGGCCGTCTGTTCTCCTCGCTATGTGCCCTGCCCATTGCCACTTGAGACATGCAATCCTTTGGGCTATGTCTGTAACCTTAGTTCTCCTGCGGATCTCATCATTTCTGATACGATCACGATCAATTTCTTTACTGATATAATTAGAATACTGTACCATTTGTGAAGAAAATAGGTCGAGCACGCACTGTTCGTTTATTATACTACGCTAATTTAAGTACCAGCACTATTGTACTTGATCTTTGTCATTCGTCTTACTTTGGATATTGTAAATTTTATTGTTCTTGTCAATTGAATGATAAAATCTATGACGGTTAACTGATACCCTGGAATGCAAGCTATAAATGGTACACAGTGGTATCTGGGATTATGGTTAGTGCGGATCATGGTGTTACTTCAATCACTCATCCTAGAGTGTAATTCCCGATTGAGTCCAACCTGTCACTGCGCAGCTCGGGGTACGCTTAAACCATGATTTAGGATTTGGGGAGTCTAGTTCTTTTTATATTATAGGTGGCAGACGAGCAGACGGATGGTAAGCGATTGCCGCTGCACATGGACATCCGCGCCACCAGTGGGGTCACAAGTCCGCTACCAAGGTTAAACTCTCCTTTCCCCCGTATTGGTACCCTCTCTCAAGCAGCGAAACACAGCACAGTGCTGCTTCACCCTGGTTTTCTGTGAGTGATACCACGCACTTCGGTCGAGCCGGCCCATTAATGCCATTGAAGCGTGGTTCCCCCATGGTCAAAAGTAATTACAATGAAGCGACTGCCGTCTGACCTTTAGGGAAACCAAATCTGAATTATGGTTACATGTTTCAGAAACTATCTGATACGTGCAGGTTTTCTTTCAATGCAATGTCTTCCCTCATTACCGAGGTAATGGTAGAAAAAGACCGCATGTGTTTAAACCTGAAAACTTGCATATGATTTCGTCCGACAGTTTTCATCCGCGCCCGGTACCGCACCTGTGAGTTAAATGTGTTCGGTGTTTCACTTTAAAAAAAAACACAATACCTTTTAACGAAGGCTATCAATATACTTTTATCAAGCGCTTTTTTGACTTCTAAAAATAAACAAAAAGAGGAATACTATTTACCTTTTATGAGATGATGGATGAGATGAAACATCTGCCCCGCTACTCATCGTGCCCAGAATGCTGGCAGCGTTACCTCTTTGAATGACCAACCCAATGCGTTAGCCAAGGTAGCTGCCAGCATTACTGTCACCTGAAATGTCGAGTAGCCGGACAGACAACTCGCGGAAAAGCTTGTGGGCCTCGGGCCCCCACGGTCCCAAGGTTTCCACGCCGAACGGATCAAATCGGTAACATGTGTCTAAGGCGGAGTATTTGTTTTTTTTTCGTGACTCCGCCGAAGCAGCTGCTGCACCCGCGCCCCGTGAAGTGGCGTGGACATGGGAAGGGGCCAATGTGTCCGCAATATAATGAAAAATATTAAACCCTGCGATTTTTTGCAATCTTTTTCAGAATTCCCTCGCTCCGCATTTGTTTGCTAAGTTTCGTTATTCTTATACACAGAAATATTTTCCATAAACTAATACAACTATGAAAAATAAAAAATATCCGGTTTTCGCACAGGAGGAATTTGAATTTTTATTCGGGCCACAATACAGAATAGGGTTGGAAAAATCAAAATATTATTTTATTTTCCAATGTTTGACATTTCACAGATTCTAGTTTTTTATAAATTTTCTCTTTATTTGCTATAAAAAGGGTTGGATAGCAACCACTATCGAAGTGAGAAGACTGTCAGCGTAATAAATGAATCATCTTTTTTTCGGACAATGATAAGATTCAAGTCTGTAATTTCGGATCTTGCTGGCCTAAAAAGCAATGGACCAATCTAAGTTATGCATACTTCATCATTTTAGAACGGTCGGGATTCGTGAGAAATTTCATAAACAAACCCACACTTACCCTTCCTCCCTCATTGGTCTTATTGGAAAAAAAAATATTTCACTACATCACGTACATTGATCTGACTCCAAGATAGGTAGCTCTAGCTCCTGTGTTACGGATATCAGAATCAAAAGTGGAATTATAATTTATTTTATTTTTTTATTTATTTATTTAGACCAACCAACATCTGTTTACAATAATACTTATATAATAATACATACAATTGATATTTTTAAACTAATTGCAACAGATACTTAAAGGCTAGTTCCGCATGCAATTTGAAAAGTTTAGCACATAACATATTATTAAAAACTAAAATTAACTAATTTATGCATAACATTACTTTGACTACTTATCCTATTCTATTTTGACCGGGCCGATGCAGAAGATCGGTAACAGTCCTATAAAACATCCCCTTTGAGTCAAAGTTTAAGTATATGGAATGACTCAACCGGTTTACCACCTGACACAGCCTCGATACTGGAGAGTTGACCCCCAGGACTGTTCTACGCACGGGTGGACAAAAAGGTGGAATACTGCTGCGCGGCATTCTAGATGGAGCACGGAATCTAAGGTGTTGGAGTAGCGTTGGGCTATCTATATTACCTCCTAAGAGTTTGTACAGAAAAACTACGTCATAGCGATCCATACACATTACCAGCGGGTCAATAATAAAACAACAACCACTACAATGTAGTTGTTATTATCCTCTAGTATGTAAGAGTTTAAAAACTAAAACCAGACTACCAAAGAAAACACGCTTTAATTTTTAAACTTTATTTTCATGTAACATATTTTTAGTTATGTAAATAAAATTACATATTTAAAATGTGCTCAAAAAGCTCTTTCATTTGATACCCCACACGGTACCATCAAGCAAAAGTTTTTTTAGTTCCCTACTGTTAGTCCAGAGGGCGCTGTAGTCTTTTTAAAGTAACGTCAGGTCGCCTATAACCAGAAGACAAACAAGACGCTTCTAACGACACCTCATTTGTTCTAATATAATAACTAGTTTAGAAGTTACGAGGGAACAGATGAACAACCATACATACATACATACATACATGTCAAAATCATAACCCTCCTTTTCGCTTCGCCGTAATCGGGTAAAAAGGTTGTGTGAACACAGCGCTAACTGCAATGGTCTTACCAAAAGGGGCCAGTGAAGTTAGTATTTACAATAATTACTAAATTATGAAGATGTATTCTTGACACGAGTTAAGAAAAATTCACAATACACCGTACCTATGTCATAATTTAAATTACAAATTTAAAGTCGCCCCGTTTGTCTAGTGGTTTAAGTACCAAGTCGAGATCTTGGGTTCCTGAGTTCGATTCCCGGGTCGAGCAAAGGTATATGTTGACTTTTACGAACATAGCTCGGGATTGTGATCACTGGATTGGTGTTTAGGCAAGCGTGGTGATAAGCCTAATCCCATCATAGTAGCGATGACTTAATTTCTATGATGAATTTTTACCCTGCAGTGGGATAGTATAAAGGCGGGTTTAGGTGTTTGTGGTACCTTTGTTGTTCCTAGTTTCCATAGTATAAGGGAAAACCTTAGTTTGGGACCAGGACAATGTATGTGATGTTGTCTCAATATATTATTATTATTTTACTATGTGGTAACAAATATACTTCTTGATGAGAAAAACAAATATTCTTTGAACCGAAAACTAGGGAGTTTCAATAGTCTAATGTACGAGTAAACAAATTAGATCCTTTAGCCAACCCTAGCGACAACACAAAGGAAGCGCTGACCGAGATAAAAGTAGCCTATATTTTGGATTCTAAGCTCTACCGATGGAAGTTTCATGAAAATTCAGCCCGCAGTTCTGAGGCCGTGACAGGACAAAAAGATAGAGGCGCTTACGGGAACTACAAGTATTTTGTTGCAAAGCTCTTTTGATTGGTATGACGGTGATTTCGTCCCCCGATACAAAACCAATCAAAAAGGCGTGTTTTATAACATCCCTGAAATAAAAACTAGTTTTAACAACCGACAGAGTAAAAGCCGAATTTCATGATAAAGCTCGGAAAAAACTGTTCCCTGCAAAAAATATAAAGATCCTGCGTGAAGAACTCTCGGTGAGCGAATCCAACTCCTACTTGTCCAGTGCTGGCATCGTATTTGGTAAGAACACAAACAAAAAAAACATACAACATTTCCTATTTTTAACCGACTTCAAAAAAAAACCTACGGGGCCATCATTGTTGTTTAAAGTTATCATTCATTCATTCATTCATTTGTCTCACCGAGGGTCTGACGACTGGTGTTTCTTTTGGCGGCATAGTCCCAATAGGGCCGGGAGAGGAGTCTGGCTTCTTGGCCACCACTCTGATGGCTACTCTGATGCTCCACCCCCTGTTTTCGCAGAGCGCTGCCCCCACTTGCGCACCTGCACCTGGACCCTTTTGACCGGTCTGTGCTGCGTCCTACAGACAGTGGGATGCTGAAATGACTGGCAACCCATGCCTTTTCGTTCTCCAACCGACTGCGCAATCCAGCGCAGCCCTGTACCGTTTTTATTTATTATTTGTTATATGTATTATGTGTTGTGGTCAATAAATAGTTTTCTTTCTTTCTTTCCTACATTGGCCTGATTACGTTACGGATATCAGACAATAGATGAATCACAAACAAGTTTTCATCACACGAATGTTTGTCTAGTGTGGGGATCGACCAATGGCCCTTAGGTGTCCAGGTCACTACTAAATGGTGCATTTGTTAAACCAGCCAGACATCTGTTTAAAAAACATTTGACTAAACATATATTAGCCATTGCAATGCCCTTACAGGGCGCTACATTGTATATTTAAAACACCTATGTAAGTACTCTTGTAAGCCATCCTGCGCAGATCGTCCCCCACCTAGCCAGAGGGCGCCCTACATTACGTTTGCCAAGACGCGGTCTCCACTCTAGAACTCGTTTACCCCATCGGTTGTCGGTTCTGCGGCTAATTTGGCCAGCCCACGGCCACTTAAGCTTGCTAATCCGGTGAGCAATGTCGATGACTTTGGCAAGAGCTGGATGCGAGAAGCCATGGATAGATCACAGTGGCGAACAATTGGAGAGGCCTACGTCCAGCAGTGGACTGCAATAGGCTGATGATAATGATGATGATGATGTAAGTACTATATATATTGTTTTATAAGAATCTGTACTCTAATGTGGCATGCAATAAACGATTATGATTATAATCAAAAAGTAAAGTATTTCAGTTCATTTAACTATACCTACTTTCCGTCAGTATGAAAATGCAAGCCGCAACAGCTAATAAAGCCGCATGGCTTTAGTAAGATAATCTTCAGCTATGTGCTCTATTGGGCGTAATTGGCGGCTCGTCTCGATACCAAAATGTCGTTTAATAGCAGTGAGGTAACTTTTCTTCAGACTGCCCTGCCTGCCATTTATATGATTCTTTCAATTGTATAGTAATCTGTTGTTGTATAAAAATCATCATCATCATCATCATCAGCAACCCACACTCGTCCACTGCTGGACATAGTTCTCCCCTAATGCACGCCACTCTCCCGATTTTCGGCTACTCTCATCCAGCCCACACCAGCCAGCCTTCGAATGTCATCATCCCATCTTGTCGCAGGGCGTCCTACACTACGCTTACCGAGTCGCGGTCTCCACTCAAGGACTTTACGGCTCCAACGGCTGTCAGTTCTGCGGCTAATATGACCAGCTCACTGCCACTTCAGTTTGCTAATTCGGTGGGCTATGTCATATATTATGTTGTATAAAAATGTTACATCCAAATTAATTACGTAGAAATCTAACGTAAACAATAAAGTTTCTAGTTGTATGAATATGTAGTTCTAATATTTTTGCCATATTTCCTTTAATAGTAACATTTAATATTAGCTCACCGGATTAGCTAGTTGACATGGCAGTGGGCTGGCCATATCAGCCGCAGAGCTGACAAGCGCTGGGGTAAAGGTAAAGTTCTAGAGTGGAAACCGTGTCTCTGTAAATGTAGTGTAGGTGGTGCCCCCTGGCCAGATTGAGTGACGATCTCACGAGCCAAGATCGATCGTAGTAGCGAACATTCGGAGAGGCATATTTGCAACGGGCTAATCATCATCATAATATCAACCAATAGACGTCAACTGCTAGACAAAAGCCTTTCTCCCCCAATATTCTCCAGATAGATCGCTCCTGTGCCGCCCGCGTCCAATGGATTTCCGCGACCTTCATAAGATCGTAGTTCCATTTTGTAATGAGTTAATGATGATTTTGATTTTTAGGGTTACGTAGCCATATTACAAAACATGGATCATAAAAAATATTCGTCATGTCTGTCCGTTTATCGGTCTGTCTGTCTATACGTCCGTCCGTATGTCACAGCCAGCTTTTTTCCAAAACTATAAGAACTACACTATTGAAACTTGGTAAACAGATGTATTTTGTTAACCACATTACGATTTTTACACAAAAATAGGAACATAAAAAAATTTTGGGGGTCCCCATAGGTATTTAGAACTGAAACTTTTTTTTTCTCATCAAATTCATACATGTGGGGTGTCTATGGATATGTAGGTCTTTAAAAATGATGTTGAGGTTTCTAATATATTTCTTTTCTAAACTTATTACTTTGCGCAAGAGACGCTCCCAAAGTAGTAAAATGTGTGTCCCTCCCCTTCAAACTTCTATAATTAAAGAAAAAACTAAAAAAAATATATGATCTACATTACCATAAATACTAACAACGAAAATTGGTTTGAACTAGATCTAGTAAGTAGTTTTTTTTTAATACGTTATAAACCGTATACCATAATTTACCTTCCATATCTTACTTCCTGCTACGGACCCCTTCATAGGCGAGTCCGGCTCGCAGCATGCTCAATTGCCCTTCGAGCCCAACTAGGTCCATACTGTCATCAATCATACTATGCTTATCCTGTTGGTTTCTTTGCTGACATTGATATCATCATAATGGTCTCGAATGCAATGCGACACACGCGATATTCAACAATAATGCTTGTTTTACTGTTGTATTAACAGAAGCAGCATCAATTTTACAATTCTGTAGCTATTTTGGACCTTAAGCCTCAATAGTTAAGCGCCATGAAATGTAAGCTAGTCGAGATCTGTCTGCTGGCAGTTTTGTGCATTCAGTCCTTTGAGTTGCCTTCGGGGAATTTGTTACAGAAATAGAAGCAGATTAAGATAGATTTGACAACAAACGTGGACACATAAAGGATAGTGGAAGGAATAGGACCAGTGATTTCCCGTTTATTTAACGTAGACGCTATCATTTTTAGAATCTGAAATTTAGACTTGCTACTGTTTATCTAAATAAGTTACAACAGACAGCTCGACCATTTGACATTACTAAAATTAATGTCGCTATATGAAAAACTAGTAACCCGCCTTCAATTCGTTTCATGATATTAGTTCCACTTTATACCAATAGATGGCGCCAGGTGTCGATTACATCGCGCAAGCGTTTCGTGTTTTCGGATTACCTATAAGCGTTGCTGATGTCTGTAGTAGGATTCACCACTATATAATTATTATAGGCACTTTAGCGATTTGTCTGTTTTTGAGGATGTTCATGGGCGGCTTTTATAATTTTCCATCAGGTGACCTACTTTCTCGTTTGTCGCCACAATTTTGTACTCCTGCCTGACGCCATAGTTTTTTTACGTGATAGGTGGCAAACAACCACACAGATCACCTAATGATAAGCATGTTCCGCTGCCCATTGACAACACTAATGTATTCACTTTAAGTTATAGGATTGAAAACTGGCATGAAGCAGCATTGTGCTGTGTCTCGCTGCGTGAGTGAGGTTGCCGGAGGCCCAATCTAGAGGTACCGGAGGCCTAATAAGCACCTGTGTTACGGATGTCAGAACCAACAGCGGGATTACAAAAATGTATTACGCATTTAATACTTTCGATTCCCGGGTCGAGCGAAAAGTATATTTCGAGGTTTTCAAACATAGCTCGGGTTTCTGATCACCAATTTGGGAGAGTGGGACTTGCGCAAAATATAAGTTTAGAAAAAGAGTATGTTAGAAACCTCAACATCATTTTTAAAGACCTATCCATAGATACCTTACACGTATGGGTTTAATAAAAAAAATGAGTTTCAGTTCTAAATACGGGGATACCCTATAGTTTTTTTCCTATTTTTGTGTAAAAATCGTAATGGGGTAACAAAATACATCTATTTACCAAGTTATATTTAGTATAGTTCTATAATATAGTTTCGGAATAAAGTGGCTGTGACAGATGGATGGACGGACGGACGGACGAACGGACGTATGGACGGACGAACGGACGGATGGACGGACGGTCGGACGGACGGACGGAAGGACAGACGGACAGACGGACAGACGGACAGACGGACAGACGGACAGACGGACAGACGGACAGACGGACAGACGGACAGACGGACAGACGGACAGACGGACAGACGGACAGACGGACAGACGGACAGACGGACAGACGGACAGACGGACAGACGGACAGACGGACAGACGGACAGACGGACAGACGGACAGACGGACAGACGGACAGACGGACAGACGGACAGACGGACAGACGGACAGACGGACAGACGGACAGACGGACAGACGGACAGACGGACAGACGGACAGACGGACGGACGGACAGTCAGACAGACATGATGAATCTATAAGGGTTCCGTTTTTTGCCATTTGTCTACGGAACCCTAAAAAAGGTTCATAATCTGATCAATAAATGGATTTGAGAAAGTATCCAAAACGTGTGGTAATCTATTTGACCATTAATAGAGTTCCAACTCCCCCGCATCAGTCAGCTCCGAATTAGGTGGCAGTATATGGAATTAGTCTCCAATACAAGTTTAGCAGACAATTACACAGCAGACTTGTTCCGAAGTTGAGCTTGCGAGGACTCGAGCAGCTTATAACTGTAATGTCAGTTTGAACTTAGCGAAATGCCACGTTGGCGGTTTGCAGGCGCTTTCAAAGCGGAGCGGATACGCAACGCATTCGCCGGCGTGTTTTTGCGTGGCCGCCACAAAAATATAAGGGCATTGAGTATTACTCCACGGAATCGCCGGAACACACTACTTGCGTCTATACTCGCACTCGTGGGGTGCGAGTATAGCGCGCCATTTCTGATCCCATTCTTTATCCGCACAGTTTGTACCTTTAGCTTTTTAATATCTATGAGCGTATTTTTACCATTCGCTCGGCGGTGAGGGAAAATCGTGAGAAAACGTTTGGAATAGTTTCTTTATTTTTGTAGATACCTAATAATTATTTAAAATATTATGACTCTGTACCGGGTCCAGGGTTCGATTCCCGGGTCGAGCAAAGGTAAATTTCGAATTTTTCAAACATACCTCGGGTTTGCGATCACCAATCCGCGTTAGGCAAGCGTGGAGATCCTACCATAATAGCGATGACTTGATTTCTATGATAGAGGCCTTTGCCCTGCAGTGGGACAGTATATAGGTTGATACTTTAATAATGGCTCTGACTTCACTAATTCTGAATCATGGTGCAAGTGTTCCTGGGCTTCTGAAGCAACAGCTATGGTTATAATGCCATTCAAACTCTTCCATAATAGGTAGGCCCTGATAAAATATACGGCTCTTACAATTAGTGTGTAATATCAGTACCTAGTTAGTGTAATAAAAGTGCATTCCCTCCAATGTCATTTATGTACTTCATTAGTAACGTCACAGAGTGAGTTTACTCATCCATACAATTTATTATATTACATATTGCACACGGATTCTCCTTGCATGATCGTATCAGAAATGATGAGATCCGCAGGAGAACTAAGGTCACAGACAAAGCCCATAGAATTATATGACTCTAGTGGCAATGGGCAGGGCACATAGCGAAGAGACCAGACGGCCGTTAGGGCGGAAAGGTCATCGAGTGGAAGCTACGTACAGGAAATCGCAGCCCTGGCTGGCCCCCACTAGGTGCACCAACGATCTGGTGAAGGTCGCGGGAATCCATTAGATGCAGGCGGCATAGGACCGATCTGTGTGGAGAACATTGAGGGAGGCCTAAGTCCAGCAGTAAGCGTCTATTGGCTGAAATGATGATGATGATGATAATGCACACTGTTGATAAGATTTTTTTGCTGCGTGGCAAAGATCAAAACATAAAAATAAGTACAAGCACATTAATGTTTGTTAGGAGTTTGAATCAAACAGACGATCTTCGGCTTAAGTGACAGGTTTACATACTATCTAATGTGCTATCGAGCCAGTCATATACCAATATAAAAATAAACAACACATAATTTAAAAAATAGCAAATATATAAATATTTAGATCGTGGGAGAGCCACAGCACCCCACGATCATGAATGGGCCGGCTCGACAGGATTGATACCACGGCCTCACAGAAAACCAGCGTGAAGCAGCACTGTGATGTATTTCGCTGCGTGAGTGGGAGCACCGGAGGCCTAATCCAGGGGAAAGGGGGATTTAAAGGTTGTGACTCCACTGGTGTCGCGGGTGTCCATCGGTGGCGGCAATCTGTTGCCATCAGATAAAATAAAAAAATATATGAAATAAATAAATATATATCCTTTTTAAAACTGACATTGCAACATTTTTGCTACAAAACATCACCCTCTTAAGCTTTTTAAATCAGACATTCTATTAAAGTTTGCAAACATAAATAAAAATTCAAAAATAAAAACAAAAACTTGCAAAAGATTTATTTAAGTATGACCAATCCGGCTTTGCGTCCGTCTAGATTTGTCGCTCGCTCAGCTCAGCTTAATTCTGCACTTCTACAGACGTTATTTCAAATTCGCAGATTATATTATGGATATAAGAGTACGAGTATACTTTTAAGGTGATACATCTAACATACTTGTTCAAAATAGGTACTTCTAATATTGATAGAAACAATTTCAAATTTAGTTGCATTTTTATAAGTTCCGTAATTTCTTGCAATATGCAGTTAGTCCATTCTTTAGTTTACACGTACAATCTACTTTTGTATGTTGCAGACAAGCAGACGGATCACCTGATGGTTAGTGATTCTCGCCACCCATGAACACAGTGGAGTCACAGTGCGCTGCCAACATTTCCCAACTCTTCCCAAATTGAGACCTCCTCTTCAACCGTCATATATAGCGCAGTCGCTATTTTACGCCAATTTTCCGAGGGCCGTATCACTCTGGTCGAGCTGACCCAGTCAAAGCGTGGCTCTCCAACAGTCATAAACGTTCCTATCATTTCTATCTTTTGTAAAATAATTCCGCTGTTGGTTCTGATATCTATAACACAGGTGCTTGAGCTACCTATCTCAGAGTCCGATCAATGTATGTGATGTTGTGAAATATTTATTTATTTATCTATTTATATTAATATTAATATTTATTGCGACTATAGAGTGCAATATTTGGTAAATACTTACTTAACATACTTATACCACGAGTTGCCTCGATAATTCTTGATCTGACTTGCACTTGGCTTGGCTTACCGATAATGAAACTCGACAGTAAGCCGATACAGTATCAATATAGAAAGGTTAGACCTATCTCAATGACCTATCATTTGTCGTATACGAAAAACAGAGGATCCATTAGGTAATTGTAGCAAAACATTCATTTCCTAAATCCCACACAGGAGGGCTATGAGAGCGTCTCATCCTGCACTCAATTAATACTTGACCCTTTGTAGTTACAGTTACAGAGGAATATACGGTAACGTATTAAACTGGTTTATATTGAATCATACACCGGTTTACTGTCTGGAGTTTTTCGGAGACGTGGAAAAGAGACTACCTAGAGAAACTTCTTCTGACAGGCAAAGACAACGGGAAAAGACCGAGAGGAAGAAGCCTCATAACGCAATGGTCAGACCAGATCCACGTTAAACACTTCAGTGTGCGAAACCATTCATGCCGCTGAAGATAGTGAAACTGGTGAAAGAAAATCCGGGAAAAAGTGATTATATAATGACATGACCCTAAGGAGGAAGAGGATACCGAATCAAAATTAACATTATTTGGCATACAACCATATTATTATTATATGGTATCTCTTAGCCGTTTTAGAAAGTCTAGCTAGTTCATCGTCATCATCAGCCCATTTAAGTCCCCACTGCTAGGGCACGGGCCTCCCTCAAACACATGAGGGGTAATTGCCATACTTACCACGCTTGGCAGACGGGTTGGCGAGGGTTTTGATATAAATGCAGAGTTTTCCTTCTCTGGGTGCTGATGATCATGCCAGCAGCTTTACCTTAGTCGCCTTTTATGACACCTCGGTAAGAGTGAGGGTGGCCTATTCTACTCTGCCGGGGACCACACGGCAAAGTTAAGCTAGTTAGTTACGCACACACATTTGACTAATGTGTGTGCTGTAATTAGGGTTCCGTAGCCAAATGGCAAAAAACGGAACCCTTATAGATTCGTCATGTCTGTCCGTCCGTCCGTATGTCATAGCCACTTTGCTCTGAAACTATAAGAACTATTGAAATACTATTGAAACTTAGTAAAAAAATGTATTTTGATGACCGCATTACGATTTTTACATAAAAATTGGAAAAAACAAAAACAATGGGGGGTCTTCATACTTAAAACTGAAACATATTTTTTTTTCATCAAATCTATACGTGTGGGGTATCTATGGATAGGTCTTTAAAAATGATGTTGAGGTTTTTACCATCATTTTTTTCTAAACACAATACTTTGGGCAAGAGACGGTCCCAAAGTGGTAAATTGTGTCCCCCCCCCCCCCCCCCCCCTCCCTCTAACTTCTATAATAAATGAATTATAAAACTAATAAAAATACATGATGAACACAATCATGACAACTAACAACGAAAATTGGTTTCGACTAGATCTAGTAAGTAGTTTTTTTAATACGTTAAACACCGTAAACCGCAATTTACCTTCCATATATCTTACTTGCAGCTACGGAACCCTTCATGGGCGAGTCCGACTCGCACTTGGCCGGTTTTTTTTTATTAGTGCTGATTTCTTCATTTGAAGAGTATAAAATTAGTGTAGATAAAATGTATATAACAATCCAACTTCCGTTTTTATTGGAAACAGACTGTAACATAAAATTACATTATTTGTGAATATGAAATTTTAATTTACTTTTAATGCGAACGTTAAATGCCAGCAATTGGACTATTCTCGTAGGACATTAAACTATTTTGAAAGCGGAAAACAACACAATTATTCTAATTGAATGTTGCTTTGTGGCGTGTTTATATGCGGGGTCAACTTGTGAGAGAGGTAAATAGTTTAACATTATAATTATAAGTAGGTTGGCATTATTGCCATTTGTGCAGAGGGCTGCCTTTGATTTTTTTTTAAATTCATTTACCAACGTAAAAACAAAATATTATAATAGACAATGTATACAGCATTTGATAAACCACTAAGGTTTGTAAAAAATGCTGCCTTCTGCATCGATACATTAAAAATACTAACTTAATAATAATACTTATTTTAAATAGGTGCTTACTTAATCATAATTTATTTTATATATGTTTTTGTATCTTTACAAAAAAAAGGATAACAATCAACCAAGCTTAAGCCTAACCTTTTCTATCTGTGCAGCAGAAAGTGAGCCCTAAGCTTGTATTTAATGTTGATTGGCGTTAGACAATCGCGGCGTTCCTGCGGTAACTCGTTTATGTGTTTATTATTTCTGTATAATAGGCTTTTGCCATTAAATAATTTTTAACATGTGTTACCGTCGCCTTGGAACCCGGGATAAACTTGGACCATCCAGTATTTGGGAAGTCTGGTAATTGAAGCGACTGCCGCCTGACCTTCGCATCTGCCAACACTCACATGAAACAACATATCCCAACAAAATTTACCTACACTCTAAAAATATAAACCATTACCAACATGCTAAAAACAACAATCTATTCGATATAAAATTTGAGAACCTTAATTAGTCTAATATAATTAATAAATATTCGAGCAATGGAAGTAACTCAATTGATAAAAACCTCCGGATTTTTGTGCATATTTCTACCATAAACTCAGCGGTGAGGGAAAACAGCGTAAGCTAACTTGCACGTCGCGGATATTTCCTCAAAATTGTAGATACCTGCAATATGTGTAAAATACATAGATACATACATACGATCCTCCCGTATGGTAGGCGCGTTCTTATCCACTGAGCTGGTAGCTCTTAGCGTGTATTTCCGGTTGCGTCCAAAGCTGTCGCTCTGGAGCCCGGGGTACGCTTAGACCATAATGCAGGATTTAGGGAGTCTGGTAATTACAATGAAGCGACTGCCGTCCAACCATCGCAAGACCTTAACAGGGGAACCAGACCAACTGAATCATGGTTACCCGTTTCAGAAACTATCCGAAACGTGTACTTCTAAAGATGTTTTCCCTCACCGCCGAGCTAATGGCACATACATTTTAAAACCAGAGGTGCATGCTCGGATTTGAACCTGGACCTCCAGCATTGAAGGCGTGTTCCAATCCCGGAGCTACCATCGCGCCCGCAGGACCAATATTATTGACAATCAAATACTATCAAAAAGTAAGTATTGAAAGAGCCATAAAACAAAAACAAACAAAGCCATAAGCGCGCCTTTTAACCAATAAAAGCGTCAACTATAGGACCCGGTGGGAGGTAAATTTGTCATACAAACAGCAATAACAAATACATTGACCATCGGATCGCATTAATCATTCGTTTAGCGCCGCGGTTCCGGTCGGTAGAGATGGGACCCGGGTCAAGTTTTACTCTATACTAAGCGCCAAGACTTGTGGCAGACGATATAGTATTTTTTTTCTAGTGAAATTCCACGGACACTGGTTTCGTGCCTTTATTGTGTTTTTTAAGTGTTACAAATTATTTTTGAAATTTGCTCCGCGATAAAATTGAACGAAATTAAATTACAATAACAATCTTAAGTTTAGGCAGTCATGCATGGTTAATGTTAATAAGATGTATAAAATGTACTGTCATTTTTTTTTTTTGGGGCAGGGGGTTTGGTGATTTTATGTAGTTAAGGACCTCAGGGGTCATCATCATCATCAGCCAATTTAAGTCCCCACTGTTGGGGCACGGGCCTCCCTCACTCACATGAGGGGTAATTGCCATATTCACCACGCTTGGCAGACGGGTTGGCGAGGGTTTTGATATAAATGCAGAGTTTTCCTTCTCTGGGTGCTGATGATAATGCCAGCAGCTTTACCTTAGTCACCTTTTACTACACCTCGGTAAGAGTGAGGATGGCCTATTCTACTCTGCCGGGAACCACACGGCTCGCCACGGCACGGCAGGGGTATGTTAGTAATTTATCTTTTATTTGCAAGCTTGTCCCTAACCGCGTCCTAGCCGCGACGGATCGCCATTTTGAGGTTGTAATCGGTTATTTTTTCGATGGTAGCCTTCGGTTATTTTATTTATTTTAATGATTGAGGTGACATTTAAGGATGACAGTTAAGTCACAATATAATAAGAGCTTCTTGTTATACTGAGCTTAAATTGCGCGAACGCTCCGGCTGGGGAATGAGCTGCAATCAGAGGTTTTCTCGGGGGGATGTTGCATGAAGCTCTTGAAAAAAGGAGTGTTAAGGTTTTTAATGGTTCGGCAGCGCGTATGCAGGTTCTCTGGAGTTGCAAACGCTCATAGACTGCGGTAATCGCTTACCATCAGGCGAGCCGCACATTCATTTGCCACCGACGTAGTATAAAAAAAATCAGAGGCAGTTGGTATCATAATTTATACATAATAATATCCCAACCGATTACGGCTCATCATCATCATCAGCTTATCGCAGTCGACTGCTGGACGTAGGCCTCTCCAATTGTTCGCCACTGTGATCTATCCATGGCTTCTCGCATCCAGCTCTTGCCAGCCATCCTGCGCAGATCGTCCCCCCACCTAGCCAGAGGGCGCCCTACATTACGTTTTCCAAGACGCGGTCTCCACTCCAGAACCCGTTTGCCCCATCGGTTGTCGGTTCTGATGCTAATATGGCCAGCCCACTGCCACTTAAGCTTGCTAATCCGGTGAGCCATGTCGATAACTTTGGTTCTCTGCCGGATCACCTCATTTCGGATTCGATCTCGGAGAGAGACGCCGAGCATTACGGCTACGGCGGCCAATCTCAACGATCAGCCACGTAAGCAGGATATATTATAGTGCTCAAGTGTGTGCGCAAACACAAGTGCACTCTCTATTCCCTTACCCTCATATTCCGATGGGACGCTATTGTGACACGACCGGAGAGGAATCCGGCGCGGGACCAAAAGCTTAACGTGCTTTCCGAGGCACGGGGTTACTAGACCGCCTACTTCCAGACTCCGGGCTGCCACTAAGACTTTCTTACCGAAAACTTAGGTACAATTTTTTGGCGCTACACAGGGATTGAACCCGGGACCTCTTGCGCAGCCGTCGCTTTAAAGTGAAACCCCCTAACCACTGTGCCACCGAGGCAGAACAAATTTATACATAACAAAGGACTAGTGGCAGAGACAAGATGAGATTGGATGACACTTCGGTATAAATGGGCCGGCTCAATCGTTGCAAGCTTCATGGTTACGGAGGTTATGGAATAACTACTTGCTTACAGAAAAAGATGTCGTTTTTGGCCACGGAGTTACTCCGAGACCATGGCGCTTGTAACAGCGCCGAAATATCAAAAACTCCAAAATAGGGTAAAAGGATCGAGACGGAATCCAGTGATTAACAAGTGCAAACCCCGTGCTAGGCCGTTACTAACGCAAACAAACACCGATACTGTTAGTGTAGTGTGTCGGAGTAGCTTCACTGACAATTCATCTAGTGGCGAATGAATATCGGAAAATGTGAGGGTGTCAGAAGATTCTCAGCCCGGCCCCAGCAGACGACGCTGTGCACCGCCAGTCCGCTCGTGACCACGGCTGCTGTAACTTATCCGAAACGTCAAGCAAAATATGTGAGTACACAATGTTGTATGACATAATAAATATTGTGTCTTGATTAATTAAGGTAGATATCTCGTTACTAAGGTCACAGACATAGCCCAAAAAATTGCATGCCTCAAGTGACAATGTGCAGGGTACATAGCGAGGAAAACAGACGACTGTTGGGATAGAAAGGTCCTCGAGTGCAGGCCACGCACAGGAAGTCACAGTCGTGGCAGGCCCCCCACATGGTGGACCGACCATCTGGTGAAGGTCATGGCAATCCATTAGATGCGGGCAGCACAGGACCGATCTGTGTGGAGAACATTGGGGGAGGCCTATGTCCAGCAGTGAGCGTCTATTGGCTAAAAAATACGGCTCGAAGGACCAATGTAACGTTCTGTTATAGACAGTATATGTATGGCTTTGTGCTGATATGTTAAAGTAGTGTTTGGTTGGAGTATGTTTGCTTTTGCAGATCAGTCTGGTTCCGTACTCCGATCAAACCAATCGCGCCACAATAAAACAGCAAATATCAAGTGAAATTCTTTTTTTTAAAAACGCTAACTCGGAGTCCCGTGTCAGATGTCAGACAGCGCCGCCCTATCAACCGCTGATGGGAGTTAATAATAAGACGTGTATAGCTGCCGAATGCGTTTATTGCACTGCTTTTAATTAATTCATTTTACATACAGTTGCAAAAGCAGGTTGGCTGTACATCGGAATCATCAAAATACGTCATACACTATAATGTTCGAGTTGACTCGTACAATCTCGTTAATAACTATTCCAATAGCATTTCACGTTTGTCGTTTCGTCATGGTCACATCACTAGCCCGGGTTATTGTTATTAATCGTATGGGATGCGATACGGATCGGCATGGGAGCGTGACCGGCGTTTTTTGGAAGATATCTTCGTCAACGAATCCTTCCCTTCCATCTGCTTTAGCAGAATAATTCTTCATGATGGAAAAAGTTGGTCCTTTAAGTATTGTGGAATAAGAGAAAGTACGAAAAGTAATTTAGAAAAATAAAAAAAACACGGAGAGAAGAGACTTTAACGAAATAAACTAATCATTTACAAAATTAGTACCCGCTTAGTAGTTTGAGCGTTATGGTTATTCGTCATTAGATATCGTTGGATTTGTCCCCAAGTTTTCGGTAAGAAATTCTTAGTGTCAGCCTGGAGTCGGGAAGTTGCCTAATAAAGCAAGTTAAGGTGACGGGTAGGGCACACTAGCGACGCCAATCGTTTTTAATCGTTGGCTACTAAATCGGATCTATTTTAAGCAATTTCGGGGTTACAACCTCTCAGCAAACACCTATACTATTTATTTATTCCATTTTTTCGAATTTTGGATTACCGCCAAAAATGGCCGCTTTTGGCGTGAATCACTTTTTCGCGAAAAAAACGGACTCAAAAATTTTGCAAGGTTGTTTAATAAATAGTATAAGTGTTTGCCGAGAGGTTGTAATCCCGATATTGTTTTAAATAGAACCGGTTTAGTAGCTAAAAAATTAAATAGAATGGCGTCGCTAGTGTGCCCTAGCCGTCACCTTAAGCCGATGATCCTGGGCCCAATCCCTCTCCGGTCGTGTCACGCTGGTGTCCTATCCGAATATGAGGGTAAAGGAATAGAGAGTGAACTTGTGTTTGCACACAGACTTGAGCACTATATATCGTGTGTACCTAGCTGATCGTTGGGATTGGCCGTCGTAACCGTGATCGGTTGGAGGATATGTTACGTCGAACCACCTGTTTGGTGATCTTCTTTTCCGTCTTATGCTATCCATCATACCATGTCTCCACTCCAGTACTCTATTAGCTATCTTTAGCTAACAGACTTTTTCAATTTGGGATATACTGGGTGCATGGGTTACACATCACAATGGGCATGGGTGGGTGGGTGGGTATTACATTCTTTAAATACGTCTGCTATCTACCATCCTGAACAATATTTTTGTTCTACGATTTATAACTATAACTCCATCTACGCCGTGTGGTCCCCGGCAGAGTAGAATAGGCCACCCTCACTCTTACCGAGGTGTCGTAAAAGGCGACTAAGGTAAAGCTGCAGGCATGATCATCAGCACCCAGAGAAGGAAAGCTCTGCATTTATATCAAAACCCTCGCCAACCCGTCTGCCAAGCGTGGTGAGTATGGCAATTACCCCTCATGTGATTGAGGGAGGCCCGTGCCCCAGCAGTGGGGACTTAAATGGGCTGACGATGACGATCTAACGAAAACCGCTCAACTATTTTTCCCCATACTAAAGAAAAAAGTACTAAGTGAAATTACCCTGGTATACGGACTTCTTATCCGGTACATTCATCATCATCGTCATGTACTCATAGTGTGGGTAGGGGCAGTTGTGATGCGCTTCACCAGGCGCCGCCACCGCTGCCTGCCCGAGGTCGTCCTGCACCTGATCCCTCTTCGTTCATGTCTTGCTGGTGTCCTATCGGTATACGAGGGTATGGGAATAGAGAGTACACTTATGTTTGCGCACACACTTGAGCACTATATGTCCTGCGTACGTGGCTGATCGTTACGATCGGCCGTAATCGGTTAGAAGAAATTATTATTATATTTTAATGAGTACAAAACGTAAGAAAAAATTGATACTATGATAAAATAGCATAAATATCTGAAACGTGAATCAGCGCATTAGGTGGCTGCGGGAGGAAGTATCAAATTGAACAGGTAACTCCCCCTGCGCTTGCGCACGGAATTGGGAGCGCTCGACTCGCCGGCCTCTAAATTGCTATAGGTCGCCGGCACAACTATTTCGCTATTCACAATTTGACGGTATGGGTGACATTAGGTTGGACTGCATTGGTATGATGAGTACAGAAGGTTACGTTGTTTTTTTTTTTAATGTGATAGGTAACAGACGAGCAGACGGATCACCTGATGGTTAGCAATTGCCGCCGCCCATGGACACTCGCGACACCAGTGGAGTCACAAATGCGCTGTCAACCTTTAAACCCCCCTTTCCCCCGATTGGGCCTCCGGTAGCCTCACTCACGCAGCGAAACAGCAAAATGCTGCTTCACGCCGGTTTTCTGTGAGGCCGTGGTATCACTCCGGTGGAGCCGGGCCATTAATGCCGAAGCGTGGCTCTTCCACGGTCAAATAAGTATTTATCCAATCTACGGTACAGAGAATAAAAAGGTTCGTCACCTTAAGGTAAATTATCGGTTACACTGCAAGAATCAAATATACCAACACACCGTTTTAAAAACATCTGCCAACCTTCTTTAAATTTTCTATACAGTAAAAGGAATCAATTTTGCTACAAGCAAATCTGAACTTTCTGATCTAACAATTAAGCATAATTTTCTGTGCAACAGGTATTACTCTGACAAAAGTTACGAAAGGTAATAAGTGCTCATAGCATAACAAACGAATAATTTTTAAAACTGAAACAACCTTTTCGTTCTTTGACTGTACTTATACTTACCGGTAGAGATTTATGTTATACGATGGCAGACGAGCATACGGACCACCTGATGGTAAGTGATTGTCCCCGCCCTTGAACACCGTAATATCTACTATTGCAGTTTTTTGCTAGGCCGTGATATCACTCCAGTCGATGCCGAAACGTGACTCCCACGGTCAAAATTTGGTTGGATTTGCTTTGACTGGTAATTATTGCACAATTTAATGACTACAGTCTGACCCTCGTAATCCTTAGATACCAGACCACACCAACTGGATCTTGGTTACACGTTCAGAAACATAATTTCAACTTATGATGAGTATCGAACCTGAGTATTAAATAAATAAATAAATAAATAATAAATAAATAATCACTTTATTTCCTCTTCACAAAGGTACACAGATTACAATTCATATTTCATACACTGCTTAGTACGACATAGTTATAGGTGTACATTAATTTACCTTTGTGAGAGACTGGTGTCTATACTAGGGTAATCCCTGTGTGACTGATCGCCAGGCCCTCACCCTCTGACCGGTTAAGGAAATTAAAATGTTACAAAATTCAATCAAATCAAATCAAATAATTCTTTATATATTTGAATAGGCTTGTTTGTACACAGCACTTACAAATCGTCATACATTTGAATGATTTAAGACTATTTATAAGTACTTATGTAATAATATGTTGATACATAAAATGTACTAAAAAAAGTAAATAAACATAATGCGATTCTACCACCGGCTCGGAAAGTGGTTTCTGGTCGAGAAGATCCGACAAGAAACTCGCCAGTTACTCTTTTTAATCGCCAACTTTTTTACAATGGCTTATTATCCTCATACCAAGTCATATAGTCTAATGCAACACAAAATAGAATGAAGCAAATTAAAAGCTAAATATGCGGTAAATCGAAGCGGACCAGTCCCCAAAGGTGGCACCTGTTCACAAGTATAACGTATGTGTCAGCCATCATTTCACTCAACCATATTAGAGGGAATGTAATGACCCGCCACATAACGCCACCACCTCAGAAACATTTGAGTGAGCATGACTACTTAGGTTCCCTCATAGGTCACAGAGTATAATGAGATATTATCCGAAATTTGCAGGTTTGCTCAATATGTTTTTCCTCAATACAACTTATGGTGAAAAATCCACAGGTGTGCGCTTTGATTTCACCTACGACCTATCGTTCGGAAGGTATACACCCTAGTTCAATGATCTACCATTTTTCTTATCTACCTACGTCTTTTTTTTCATAATATGGCCCTACCCGAAGATGTCTTGCCAATCTGAAGAACTTATTGAGAATAAGTGGGTAGCCAGACAGAGTCCAGACAAAGTCAATCAAAGTCACAGTCACTTAGTAAAAAGCCCGTGATTTTCGTTTTATCGACCTACGGATTCTGCCGATACCACTCTAAACACAAACGGGGGTTTTAAGTCTCTATTAGGTCCAAGCAAGTTGTCACGTAACAACTCACACAAAAGCAGTGTTAAAAAACCGGCCAAGTGCGAGTCGGACTCGCCCATGAAGGGTTCCGTAGCAGCAAGTAAGTTATATGGAAGGTAAATTGTGGTTTACGGTTTATAACGTATAAAAAAACTACTCACTATATCTAGTTCAAACCAATTTTCGTTGTTAGTTTTTATGATTATGTACATCATATATTTTCTTAAGTTTTATAATTCATTTATTATAGAAGTTAGAGGGGAGGGGGGGGGGGGGGACACAATTTAACACGTTGGGAGCGTCTCTTGCGCAAAGTATTGAGTTTAGAAAAAAATGATGATAAAAACCCCACACAGGTATAGGTTTGATGAAAAAAAAAATTAAGTTTCAGTTTCAAGTATGGAGACCCAATTTTTATTTCTTTTAATTTTTATGTGAAAATCGTAATGCGGTTAACAAAATACATCTATTTACCAAGTTTCAATAGTATAATTCTTATAGTTTCGGAGAAAAGTGGCTGTGACATACGGACGGACACACAGACGGACAGACGGACAGACATGACGAATCTGTAAGGGTTCCGTTTTTCGCCATTTGGCTACGGAACCCTAAAAAACGGTTCAACGATTCTTATTATTAGGATCACTTCGCGGCACTTCACTGCACAAATAAACACCAAATTTTTTTATTTTTTTTTTAATATTTCACAACATCACATACATTAATCTGACTCCGAGATAGGTAGCTCAAGCACCTGTGTTACGGATATCAGAATAAACAGTGGGATTACAAATATATACATATTATACGTTTCTTTTGTAAATACATACTTATAATACATAGCAAACACCCAGACCAATACAAACAAACATGTTCATGCACACAAATGTTTGTACTGTGCGGGGATCGAACCCGCAACCCTTGTATCAGAAGCAGCGTTCACTACCACTGTTCCAATCGGGTCGTCAATGTTCTGTTCCAATTTATTCACTAACAATCATTAGAAACTTATTTAAAACCTTTGAATTGTATCAGCCCACGCGGAGTGTTTTAGTCCTACCGCCAGAATCTACCTACGTCTTTCATTTGGTAAAGTGCCTCCATCACACTAAACTCAAAGGTACATCTTTCCACGAGTAAAAGTAACTACCGCCGCAAAATATTTTGTGCCCGTCATATTCATGCCGCATTCAATTCGTGCCGCGCCTGTTGTCAATTCATCATGATACACCGTGTTATGATCCGGTATAACGTATTGCCACGGATAACAATGGGTAATCTTTATTGGTCAATTGTGCGACAGGGTCTTATTCAATTCTGGAAAGGGAATCCAGAGCGAACAAATCCTCCGATCGGTGAGGTCGCTCTGCGAAGCCTATAAGGTTTCCAGGAAACTTCTGCGCTTTTGGGCGGAGCTGGGCTAGCTTCTTTAAATCAGCCGACCGGTCACGTACAATGGACCGAACGGGAGCCTAAGTGCGGAAAAAAGTACACCACTCATTTCAGTTTATTCGAGGGTCCTCTTCTACATCTCAACGTTTTGTCTCAGTTGCGTCCCGGGGTTCGCTTTCTTACTGCAAGGCTGCAACTTCACGTCGCAAGGTCTTGGGCATCCATAGTGGTTAGTTAGTTGGCACGCATGTCATCCCTCACGACGTCAAGCCACCGTTTTAGGTCTACCCTTTCTGTCAGGACCCAGTGGCGGCGGATCCATTTGTTTCCCACGTAGCTATCCGGTTTTCGCAGGACATGAATGTACCAACGTACAGTGAATTTGTGAGAGGGTATCTAAAGTGTATTTTTTCGGAGATTAAAATTAATATGTTAGTCTGAGGTTTTGTTACTTTTGCGATGTATCACTGCTTGACAAACTACCCTCACACAGAAAGAGGGTACGGACGGCCTCCGGTACTCTGACTCGGTAAAACACAGAGCAAGCACTGCTTTACGCCGCGCCGGTTTTCTGTGGTATCACTTCGGTCGAGCTGGCTCCCCACGGTCAAGGTAACAATAATAATAATATTAATCATGATAATTATTATAATCATGAAAGCTAAGGAATGAAACTCCTTGCCAAGGTCTGTTTTTCCGGACCACTACAATCAGGATATCTATAAGACAAGAGTGAACAGGCTTCTTCAAGGCAAACGCGTTACATCCTACACCTCGTTAGCCTACAGTTCAATAGAAAAAAAAGGTGCATTTTGATGGCACTTCGAGAAAACGGGTCAGGTAATGCAATTTGAAGTTTATAATAAGCACTTGTCGGATGAACCGATTTTGTTGTTTATTTTCTCATTTTAGGTAGAATTATTTTAAGTACTTCTATCTCAAAACATCGCCTAGTTTCTGAAAATGGAAGGAATGGTTAAATGGTTGATCGATTCAAAATCCTTATCATTTGTATGATACGATTATAATATTTTCCTCACATACATTTATCGCGGTTAGTTCTGGTTATATCTGATATATTTAACTGTGATCTAATATGTCCGTTAGATTACCTGTTGTGTAAGGGTTTGAAGGTCAGAGAGCAATTGTTACAATATATGTACTCAACGTGACAGGTCTAAGATTGTAATCATTGTGTATCCTGACTAGATGATATTTAGCTTTAATAAAAAATAAAACTAAAGTAATAATTTTGCAATAGTTTAAGTTGCATAGATAGTACCCGAGATTAAATAAATAGTTGCTACTATCAACATAAAACTAGGTACTCTACATTTCACACACATCTCAGCGTGTGATTCCTGATTGCATCCAAAGTTGTCGGTTCGTTACACAGGGTACTCTTAGCGCGCAATTCCCAGTTGCGTCCAAAGCTGTCGCTTCAGGGCCCGGGGTACGCTTAGACCATGATCCAAGATTCGTGGAGTCTGGTAATTACCCACAATCGCCTGACTCCCGTGTCACATTCGCAACCCTCGACTATTTACTCTAACTAACTCACCTAATTACCTCACATAATTGCTACGATATTAGGAAACTTAAATGTTTTAAGCAACTATGCATACATAAAAATATAATACTAGTGCAATTATACTCACAGTCATCGTAATTATAGAGACAGATCCAACACTGACACCTTAGAACTCACACAAGTCGATAAAATAAGTCGTTTACTTCACTTCATCATTCACAAACACAATCCACATTATTTAAATATCTATAAAACGCATTCGAAAAAACTTCAAAAACCGCCAAAGTATGTGACGGCAAAAGCGCGATTGCTTAGCGCATCAATACAGATCTATCTCGGCGAGTAGGACGTAGCGAGCGCGCGCGCCGCCGCTCACAACGCGACTACGGATTCCACTAATTTATGATTTTACGCGCAAGAGTCGAGTTTACTATAAATAAATTGCGCTCAGCGATTCCCAGCTGTGCGTTTGACGAGCAAGGATTACTATACTATTGACTGGCAAACGGTTGGAGGTAGTAATTACTCTGCTACTCAGTTAATGATCCTATTTTTCAAGGAAATACATAGATAGCTATTCTTTATTGCACAAAAACAATTATGTAGAAATATTCTTGTACAAAACAAAGATATAAAATATGATTTTATTCTAAAGACAGTTCCAGATACCTTGAGGTACTGGAGCTAAATTGAATTGAACATATTTTGAGGAAAAAAGGGAAGAGACAAGTACATAAGTTGGTTTTAACTATGAATCTGCTATTCCAGAAAAATATTATTGAAAAAACGAATGAAACGAGAGTGATACGTCAATAAATATTTGAAAATAACTCACATAGTCAATGACTTATTTAATTGAACCAATAAAATAAATGCCAAGACATGAATATTATTTAGTTTTTTTTTTAACTTTAATCAAGTTAAGTAAATAAAGTGTGTAACCAGTATCCTAGTTGTAAAAGCAATATTAATCAGCCTACATAGAGAATTGCTGGTAGCTAAAATTATAAGAAAAAGTTCCAGAGGTTTTTTTTTCACCTAGGTGAAATGCCGCCGGCCCGGAGTGCAATAGGTCGGCGCCTTATGAGCACCTGGCTGGCGACCGGACGGGTAGTGTTGGGCTCTCCCCTGGGACAATCCCAGGGGCCTACCAACTAAAACACCTGGGGCTTTTTCTTCCGTGCTCTGGAAGTCCAAGTGGGGCATAGGCTCGTAGCTCGAAGCACCATGCCCCACCCAAGAGCAAAAGACACGCCAGCGCGCCCTCGTCCTGTCGTCCGAGGTTCAAAACGTTCGTTACGAGTATAGGTCGTTGTAGGCCCTCTGTAATAGAAATCTGTGACGCAGTCTGTGAAGGCAATCTATGTCTTGCTGTAGGTTACAGGATCAAAAGCTTATAAAACATATTTTTCAGCTATAAAAACAGAAAAAAATTCAAGTTTATTAGGCTAGGTTCTAATTTAATTTAAAATAATTAAGACAATTAGTTTTTCCACACATCGCCTTATTCTCATCATCATAGCGTGTAATTCCAACGTCCAAAGCGGTCGACACTTTGGAGCATAGGGTATGCTTGAACCATGATCAAGGATTCGGGATGTCTGGTAATTACAATGAAGCGACCACCGTCTGACCTCTTCAACCCTTGGACAGAGGAACCAGACCAACTGGATCACGGTTACACATTCAGGATCATTACCTGAAATATCGTTGGTATATAAAATTTTGAGAAACTATCCGAGACGTGCAAATTTCCCCACAATATTTTCCCTTCCCGCCGAGCTAATGTTAGAAATACACATTCACACATTGCCTTATGTTGTGCTCAAATCCAAGACCAAATTATTATATCGTATCATTGTTGGCACATCAAGTGACACCGTCTCACAAATAACCCGTGCTCAAAAGACCAGGATCCCGATTGCAATCTTACCCTCATTGTTATAAAGACCGTTTTTGAATACAATCGCCTTTAGAAATCAATTTACTTGGTCTACACAAAGCAAGTAGTTTATTCTATTGACATGTAAATTTGGAGTAAAAAATCTCCGCTGTAGACTGAAATGTTTCGTCAAGTAGGAGCGATTGTGTATGCTAAGGTTCGATGTCTACTTACCCGTGAAATACGTTACTTTATTCAAGTTTGTGTTGAGCAGTTTGACTAAGAGCTGAGCACAAATGCGTAATCATTTCATATCGGTTTTAGTGTTTCTTGTAACTGAATGTTTTAAATTTTCTTTAACTTTGATTTTTGATAAAATGTATTTAAGTCTTAATTAGAAACATAACCTAGACATTACTAAATTACAATTGAAATAACTAAAAATATGTTAAATCAACAAAAGTGATACCTAATAATTATGTACATATTTACAGAAAGAAATTGTCTGCCCCACTGATATTGTCCAACGTGCCCAGAATGCTAGCGGCGTTGCCTCTTTGGATGGCCTACCCTAACATTGGGGCAGCGAATTTTTTTATGATATGAATTAATAATAACAATAATAGTATTTAATTTATTAAACCTAATGTAATTAGTCATAAGATTGTGTTTGCTGAATAAATATTTTCTATCTATCTATTTCAGGCGACAAGATACATTCAAAAATATTTCATTGGCCCATATAAAAAATACCTTACAGTCTAACATAATAAAATCAAATTAACAATTTTTTACTAATTTCTACGTCCGGTAGAGTCAGCTGGTAGCTGTCCTCGAAACTTCCGAAAGACGATTCCCTGCGGCAAAAAGTCCACAGAATCAGAAAATTAGACCTTATGTTTTTTGGGGAAAATTGTTTGTTTTCATTTACTAATGAAAACCATCATTTTTTTCCTCCTCTAAAGCCCTCGAGAAGTTTCTTGTGTATTCATAGTGTATTCACCGTGTATTTTCTTGTAGGCGTCGATTTTCTCTAATCACCATGATTTGCCAATAGACAGCAACCTTAACGCATTCCAGTGGAATAACTGCGTCTGTCAGACGTTAGTAAGACGTCAACAATACGTGATTTGCAAATAAGGTCGAGGGGCAACGGCAAAGGGAGTTGTGGCAAAGAAATTGTGAGCGATTTGTTACAGTAATGACAATGTCAATGTCAAAAATGCGCACCGTTAGGGACTTTACATACATACCTACGCGTCTCTATTGCATCTGTGAGCAGCACTTCATGCGTTACTTTGGCTATATAATTTGTTTATTTATTAGGTCTGCCAACATTATTACATTACAACATGTGTGCTAAAAATTAATTAATATCTAACAACAATTACAGGCAAACACACTATATCTACGTAATTGACAATTAATTCCGGACCAGACCGTTCAGTGTACAACATTAACTATCAAATTTCTTATTTGATATTGGATCATATGTATTTAACATTAAGTAGAAAATCAGTCCAAGAAATTTTAAAACGGTTGAAACAGTAAGTCTGAATAACCAAGCGTACCGTTTCAGCGGTTAATCCGGCTCGAAGGACCAAATGTACGGGCGGGAAGCGATGGTTGTAAGGCACCGCGTCCCGGCGAACAGAATATAAGGAAAGGAAGGGAACCTAACTCTCTAGTGAGCCTAGAGCCCCTTTGTCTAAGACACTAAGTCCCTAGAGCCCTAGCCCTGCCTATCCATGGGAATAAATACATAAATAGATAAGGTGATGGGAGCTTGCTCCCAGGTCTCCCAGGGTAGCAAGCGGGAAGAATCAGGACGGTGGGTAGGAGGGGGACCGCTGCCAGTCGAGCAGGCTCACTCGACTGATCATAGTGACGGCTAAAGGTGTCTTGGCCGCAGCGGGAGAAATGAGGCCCAACACAGACGGTTGAAATCGGTTTATTGTAAGAAAGTAAATAGTTTATATACATTGTTTATGTTATTATCACATTAAAAGGTATTTGCTAGTGTGCCGTCGGTGTTGAGTGCCGACGGTGCAAGAAGACGGTCCATCGGTCAGCCGCGCTGCATGTAGGTCGTTGCTGAGTTGGTTTGTGCGACGTAGCTCGTACAATATTACTTACTTTTTGTTAACAATTACGACATCTGAGATGATACCATGACGATTGATTTATATTTATTTTGGCGTATAGGAGACTTTTTAAAAAAAAGTAAGCAACCAATACTTTAGACACATTATTTACAATTTTTCGCAACCCTCTCCGTTCGTGTCACCCTATCGGAATATGAAAGTAAGGTAGAGCGTGCACTTGTGTTTGCGTACACACTTAAGCGCCATAATATATCCTGCGTACGTGGCTAATCGCTGAGATTGGCCGCCGTAGCCATAATCATTAGGAGGATATTATTATATACTCCCCAATACCTTGCTGCCAAGCGTGATTCCCTTTCGATTCTCCCATCAATCAATCGTCATCATTTCATCAAACATCATATAAAAAAATCCATATTAAATAAGTACTCCTTGTAACATAATGTTGTCAACACTCATACACTCAACACATCCGTCCCTTAATCCATATTAACGGCTGACCATTAATGAGGGTCTCCATAAGTATGTACTTATTACTGAAATAAAACCCCTATCCGCGAGGTTGAGGAAGTTTCCGATGGCATGAACAGACTGATAACGTTATTAACATTATAGGCCTCGAGAGGGCGAAATTAGCCGAGTTCGGGAAGACTATATAAAATTACGACGACCATCGGTCAAGTTTTTTGGATTCCCTGAGATGAGGTAAGGATTCCCTGAAGTCATAAGCATATTTTTTAATGTATAACAAGGTAATGACGAAGGTGCTTTATTAATTTGAGAGGATTATTGACTCTACGCGTCACATTTAGTAATTTGAAAAAAAAAGTGTATTTTATTTTATAATAAATATTTCACAACATCACATACATTGATCTAACTCCGAGATAGGTAGCTCAATCACCTGTGTTACGGATATCAGAATCAACAGTAGGATTACAAATATATACATATAATACTTTTCTTTTGTAAATACATACTTATAATACATAGCAAACACCCAGTTATACAATACAAACAAACATGTTCATGCACACAAATGTTTGTACTGTGTGGGGATCGAACCCGCAACCCTTGTATCAGAGGCAGCGTTCACTACCACTGTTCCAATCGGGTCGTCCATTCTTTTCATTTCATTTCCATTTTTTATTATGTATGTATGTTAGACTGTAAGGTATTTATTTTATGGGCCAATGAAATATTTTTAATTGTAAGATACATTTGCCTGAAGAAAAAGAATTATTATAATTTGAGAGCTATTAAGTTGAGAGTTCGAGAGAGAGGACTCCCTGTTGGTCAAGTGGTTTAAGTACCGGGCCGTGAACTTAGGGTCCTGGGTTCGATTCCTAGGTCGAGTAAAAAGTCTGTTTTGAATTTTTCGAACATAGTGCGGGTTTGTGATCACCAATCTGCATTTGGCAAGCGTAATGATTAAGCCTAATCCCATCATGGTAGAGATGACTTGATTTCTAGGATGGAGGCCTTTGCCCTGCAGTGGGACAGTTATAGGCTGATACTTTACTTTAAGTTAAGAAGAGATCACATGGCTGGTGGGGCAGAAAAGACTGTCGGAGAGCCACACTTCAACATGAATAGGCTCGTTCGACTGGAGTCAAATAATTCTTTATTTGCATAGGCTTGTATACAGCACTTACAAATCGTCATACATTTTAATGACTTAAAACTATTTATAAGTACTTATGTATAATTTACATGTTAATACATATATATGTTGATACATAAAATATACTAAAGAAATAAATAAACATAATGCGATTCTACCACCGGCTCGGAAAGTTGTTTCTGGTCGAGAAGATCCGGCAAGAAACTCGCCAGTTACTCTTTTTAATCGCCAAACTTTCATACAATGTTGTGTCATCATCATACCAAGCCATACAGTTTAATTGTTACACAAAATAAAATAAAGGAAATAATAATAAAATAAATATTATGAGGTAAACCGAAGCAGACCAGTCCCCAAAGGTGGCACCTGTTCACAAGTATGACGTACGTGTCAGCCATCATTTCACTCAACCATATTAGAGGGAATGTAATGACCCGCCACATAGCGCCACCACCTCAGAGACATTTGAGTGAGCATGACTACTTAGGTTCCCCTCATAGGTCACAAAGAGTAGTAGTTACTTAATCCAGACTAATAAACTGCAGGACGAGGTGTACAATAGTAGGTGGTTAGCATCTTGTCAATTATTAAATAATCAATATAAATCAATTTTTATATATTTAAAATCAAAAATGTCTTTATTCAATAAAGAACATTTATGAATGTCAAATATTATGGTAATTACAATTTTCATTCTTATACAAATTATGATTACAGTGACAGTATGATATACAATGCTTATAATCAATATCGTTTAGATAAATCGTCAATGAAAAATTATGAAATGAATTATACATTAGAGGATAGGCGAAGAGATCAACATGTCCAGGAATCCTTATCATTCAAATAATCCTCTACTTTATAGTAGCCTTTCTGCATTAGGCAGTTTTTTACATGCAACTTAAACTTATGTACCGGTAAATCAATAATATTTTGAGGTAACTTATTAAACATTCTAATGCTCAATCCTACAAATGAACTTCCAATTTTATGAAGTCTTAGATTTGGGACAGCAAGCCTATGTTTATTTTGCGTGTTAAAGCTATGAAAATCAGATTTTTGCGAGTAAAGGTACAAGTTCTTGCGTACAAACATAATACAATCAAAAATGTATTGAGATGATACGGTTAAAATATTGATTTCCTTGAATACTTCTCTGAGTGAGTCACGTGATCTAAGACCGTAGATGGCACGGATGGCCCTCTTCTGCAAAATGAAGATGGCTTGTAAGTCAGCACCGGATCCCCACAGTAGTAGACCATATGACATCAGACTATGAAAATAGCTAAAATAAACCAGTCTCGTTGTCTCGATATCAGTCAGATTCCTTATCTTTCTAACTGCATATGCAGCTGAACTAAGTCTTCCTGCCAAGACAGCAATATGAGGGCTCCATTGCAATTTTGTATCCAGAGTGATACCTAGAAAAACTGTGGAGTTTATGACTTCGATAGGTTCGTTATTCATGACAATATTAATTTTGACCTGCCTTACATTAGGCATTGTGAACTTAACACATTTTGTTTTCTTTGAATTAAGAACCAAGTTATTATAAGTAAACCACTGTAGTACTTGAGAGAGTGTGTTATTTACTTCGTCAACATTTTTCTTTTGCCTATCAACCTCAAAAATCAAGGATGTATCGTCAGCAAATAACCCTATCTCACATAGATCATTGGTAAAGTAAGGAAGGTCATTTATATAGATTAAAAAGAGCAAGGGCCCCAATATAGAGCCCTGGGGCACACCCATGGTTAGAGGGGCGCCAGAAGAGTTAGTTCCATTGACATTGACCTTCTGAATCCTATCTGATAAGTAAGATTTGATTAGACTTAGTGAGGTGTCTATGACACCGTAATGCTGGAGTGACACCGGAGTGACTGGCTTCACAGAAAACCGGCGTGAAGCGGCGCTGTGCTATGTTTCGCTGCGTGAGTGAGCGTACCGGAGGCCTAGGGGAAAGGTTAAAGAGTTGGCAGCGCACTGGTGACTCCAATAGTGTCGCGTGTGTCCATGGGCGGCGGCAATCGCTTACCATCAGGTGATCCGTCTGCTCATCTGCCACCGATAGGCCTAAAAAAAAACTCACTCTTACTAGGACCGGCTAAATTGTACACTGAATATCTTTTAAGCATACCTAGCTTTATGTTTTGTTTGTTGTGCAATAAAGAGTCGCGATCTATCTCCTCATCCTCATCCGATGTTTTCCCTCATCGCTGAGCTAATGGTAGAAATAAGCATATAGATTTGAAAAATCCAGAGGTGCATGCTCGGATTCGAACCCGGTCCCCGCGTATGAAAGGCGCGTTCTGCTATATATCTATCTGTACACCGTTATTTTTTTATCGTTTACATCCCGAAAACCTCATAATAGGTTTCGTCATCATCAGCCAATCGCAGTCTACTGCTGGACGTCGGCCTCTCCAATTGTTCGCCACTGTGATCTATCAATGCCTTCTCGCATCCAGCCAGCTATCCTGCGCAGTTCGTCCCCCCATCTAGCCCGAGGGCTCCCTACATTACGTTTGCCAAGTCGCGGTCTCCACTCTAGAACTCGTTTATCCCATCGGTTGTCGGTTCTGCGACTAATATTGCCAGCCCACTGCCACTTAAGCTCGCTAAATCCGGTGAGCAAAGTCGATGACTTTGGTTATCTTCCAGATCACCTCATTTCGGATTCGATCTTGTGGACCAGCCGTACCGTAAGTGTCCACGTTTCGTGAATAGGTTTTGTGAATGAAGTATATTCAACATGTTAGATCAACAAAATAATCGAAAAAATTTCTGCTGTTCCATCCAAAATATAATATCCACTCGGAAATAAAAATTACTGTGTAAATGATTAATAGAATACGGTAGCGGGGCTTCTTACAGCTTACCAAAGCACACTTTGGAAACATCTCTCAAGTAAAACCTGCCTGTAACCCTCCTTTTAAAACACTAGCAAACTTTTTCATTTTATAGATGATAGACCTGCATAATGGATCGCCTTATGGTAAGCCGCCGGAGCATGGCTCTCCTAGATAGATAGATAATTAATTTGTTGCATAAATGGACACAAATTTTAAATTCAAACCTTAAGGGGTTAAAAAGGAGGTTAAACGTTTGTATGAAAGTCCGCCATCTTTGACGGAATATGAAAATTTGTATTGAGACTAATAATTTTATATAAAAAGTAAGGTTATTAATTTTTTTTGAAAAATTACCCTTAAAGGGGGTAAAATAGGGGGTGAAATGCAGTAAAGGGATTTTGCCATTTAAATGTAAGGATCTTGAATATCGCTATTCGTTCTCCTTATATTAAACCAAGAACAAGTTGGAAATTTAACCCTTAAGGTGGTGAAAACGGGGTTTAGAGTTTTTATTGGAAATAAGGGGTGAAATACAGTACAGGAATTGTTAATTAGTAAAGTAAGAAACTTCAAATTGAATGAATGAATGAATAATGAATGAATAAAACATTTATTGGCACAAATAACAACACATACAATAAACAATTAAGAAAAACAAACAGTATTAACAAAATAAAAAGAACACAATATAAAAAAAAAATATGATTAACATTGTGCCAATAGGCGCCCGCTCAGCATTAGTCGCGCCGTGTCATTGCTGACACGTCGCGACGCTGATATTCTGCGGGAGACCATGCGGCATATCGTGTGCCTGCTCACGAAAGGAAGGAAAGAAGGGAGTTGTAGCAACACAAAAAAAAAAAAAAAAAAAAAATTATACCCACCTAACTGAACAGTCACATAATATGCGCCGGGGTATGAGAGAAGAAAATAAAACGTATAAGTAAAATTATTCAAGAAATTGACAGAAGGAAGAAAGTACGACGAGAAAATTATTGACAGTAAATAAAATTGATGATTGGGCATGAGTTTTTAATAAAAAAGGGACTTTTGATCTTTCAACCCCTAAAGGGTAGTTTCGTGGGTTTGAAGTCTGAATGCAGACTTTTTTTATAAAGATTAAAACTACGTGAGTAACGCTGCGGGCGCAAACTAGTACAGTATAATAAAGAGTGTTAAAAACCTTTTCCTACTTTTTCGGCATGTGTGCCGCAGCAGTGCAAGTGGGCGAAAGCTCAGTGGAGCTTTCAGAGAGCAAAACACGGATTTTCAGCTAAAGCCCTGAGAGTACACGTGGCGCACTACAGATACCAAGTCATGTCATTGAAAGTATACAATAATCTCATCTTATGATCTGCAAGGCAGCAATCCCATTCTCAAAAAGAAGAACATACAGAACCCTATAACATTGACCACTCGCACCCTTAGCTCCATTTTAACATCGCCCACAAACCCAGACCAGTCGTTACGTCACCGTTTGCCATGCAATAGTAAACTTGTCTATGGCTACCATAAATAAATTCTTTTAACGGTGTCGTTCGCACGCTCGTCACGACACAGGCGACTTTTTGTCGGTGCGATTTTTGAACGCGACGGGAAAGGGTGCTGTGAAAAAAATATTTAGGGATTCCTTTTTGTGAATAAATCGAACTACACTTTCAAAACTACTAGGTAGCTGGACCATGTGGGTGAGAGTTCCGGGTTATGCAATTGGTATTCGTTGGTTTGAACTCTTCAGTTTTGATATTTTTAACAGTGAAGTTAAATGAAAGTAGGTGTTTTTTGGGCATTTCACTTCACTTGATTTTTTTCGAAATCGCTCTCTGCGTTCGCTCAGTCGCAAAAAATCAAGTTAAGTGAAATTGCCCAAAAAACAGATAGATAAGTGTTAATTTAAAATGCGGTTACGTTAGATCTTAAGGTCATTCTATTGTGACTAATACACCGCTGCAGACACGTTATAAACAATATAATGAAGTTGGTCAAACAAAAAGAATCGCTTAAATTAGAATGCATCTGTCCTGCGTCATCCAAAGAGCCAAAACGACACGGAAATTTGTTACCTAATACAATACGTTGTATTGTTTGTGGTCCGTCTAATAGTGGAAAAACCAATTTAGTGATAAGTTTATTATTACATAAAAATGGTCCAAGATTTCGTAACCTATATGTGTATTCAAAATCTTTGTATCAGCCTAAATATTTATATCTTGAGAAGGTTTTGGACATGGTTCCTGGAACATCATTTAATAAATACAATCATAATGGTGAAATATTGAGTCCACATGATGCTTTACCTGATTCGATCATCATTTTCGACGACGTTGCTTGTGAGAATCAAAACAACATTAGAGATTATTTCGCCATGGGACGCCATAAAAATATAGATTGCTTCTATATCAATCAAACTTATACAAAAGTTCCAAAACAACTTGTCAGAGACAATTCAAACCTCGTGGTTCTATTTAAGCAAGATGATGTTAACTTGAAGCACGTATATGAGGAGCATGTTGGTGCTGATATGTCATGGTCTCAATTTCGTGAGATGTGCTCTTCTGTTTGGAATAAACCCTTTAGCTATCTTGTTATTAATAAGGATTGTGACAAAAATAACGGATGCTACCGATTTAAGTTCGATACATTCATAGTAATAGATGAACATACATAAAGACCGCTGTGTTATTTTTTAATCACTCGTACTCACGATTTAGACCTGAGCGGAATACTTTGAAATGGAGAAAAATCTTAAAGAACAAATTGTAAAATCAGCAGCAGCTGTTAAAAGAAAAGTTGCGATGATAAAAGATGTTGAAAATACTAATAATAAAACATTAGAAACAATATTGAAACCTATTGTTGATCCACTTACATTATTAACAGATAAAAAAAAAACTCTCAACTTAACAAAGATGAGCACTTTGAACCAGTGATGAAAAAGTTTAAAAATGATAATAATCAATCATTTGAAGACGAGAACCAGTCATTATTTGTCTCTGATGAAGATTACAATGAATCTATTAGTGAAGAAGATGAAGACGATGAACAAGAACAATACAACGATTACAACAAAACCCTTGTTGTATCACCGTCTGAAGACCACAACGTAAGCGTGGGATCATTCAAATCTGTACAGTCATCGCCAAGTCTTAAGAATCAATCACTGTCATGGTCAACATCGTCTGAAGTAATGAAAGATGTTCCGTTTGGAATCAGAAATGAGCGGGGTAAACTGTTACTAGGCAAAACCCGTGTTCATGACGACGGCGTTATTCTTAAAATAGGAACACTTACTGTTAAAAAAACGAATGGCTTGAATGAACTTCTTTTCAAAAAGAAACCAAATTTAGATGCTGTAACATATGATGATTTACAGAATTACAAGTTACTTCTTATAGAAACCAATGCTCATCGACGTAATTGTGAACCATCCAAACCTATAAACAGCAACAAAGGATTTAAATATATGAATGTAATTAAACCTTTGTTCAAATTCTCTCGAAATCCAACTACAAGTGTAGAAAGTATTCCTCAAGGTAAAGGTATTTCTCTTTTAAAGACAGTAAAATCAAACACTGATTTAGTTTACTGGGATGATCCAAACGAGTTAGTCGAACGATTACAGTTACTACTTGCATCTTGGGAAGCGGGTAACACTGGTGTAAATAATGAAATAATTGCTATTATTTCGGAACTGCATGAAGCTGGTATCATAGATGTGGAACATATAAAGAAAAAACCAGGAAAATTGGGCAGTATTCTTTCCGTAGTCAACCCATCAAGACAGCAATGAATATAGACAAGTTCGGACATCATGTTCATAAGCGTTTACGATTGACAGAATACATTGAAAACTTCAATGAAACATTGGTGAAATCAGATACCGGACACTACGATTTAAAATCTTCTAAATTAAAAGGGCTATCATATCCAATCGAAGACGATGAAGCAGTAAACAAAGCTTATTTAGACAAAACCATTCAAGAATTACGAAATGAAATTGAAAAAGTGAAGCTCGAAGTAAAATTTCATTTGAAGAACTTGGAAACCGTTACAACAGAACATTTGAATAAATCATTTTACTCAAAGTCGGAAATAGACAATTTAATTCATGTAAAAATAAACAAAAATGAGCAAAAAGGCCATAATTGATGAACTTCACAAAGCAGTCAGAAGAAATTTTCCGCGTAGACGCACATTTATAAAAGGAATTGATGATCTCTGGCAAGCCGACCTCATAGATTTACAAAAATTTTCACATTTTAATAAAGGACACAACTACATATTAGTGGTGATAGATACTTTGTCAAAGTATGTATGGACAAGTCCCTTAAAATCTAAAAAAAAAAATGTGTTGCTAACGCAATGCAGCAGATATTTAAAAATTCATCTAGAAAACCTAAACATTTACAAACAGATTTAGGCAAAGAGTTTTATAATGATATTTTCGGTCAACTGCTAAAAAAATATAATGTTAACCATTATTCTACTTACTCCATCAAAAAAGCTTCGATTGTAGAGCGAGTCATACGTACTCTAAAATCACACATCTTTAAACTTTTTAGTTTATACGGTTCCTATCGATGGCTGGGTAAATTACTAAATACTGTGATAGATAACTATAATAGCACTACTCATCGCATAACTAAATTTAAGCCCAATGACGTTAATAATACAAATGAAATGGTTGTATTGCGTAATATTAGCAAAGCGTATAGGAATCGAAAACACTTAAAACCTAAGTTTCTAGTAGGTAATCATGTACGTATTAGTAAATTTAAAGGAGACTTTTACAAAGGTTATACTCCCAACTGGTCTACTGAAATATTTACAGTAACAAAGGTGAATAATACAAATCCACCAACTTATCTTCTGGAAGATAAGAATAAACAGGTTATATTAGGGGCTTTTTATGAGTATGAATTACAAAAAACTAAATACCCAGATATTTACCTCATCGAAAAGATTATTAGAAGAAAGGGAGATAAATATTTTGTGAAATGGTTAGGTCTCAGCAATGAAGAGAACAGTTGGATAAACAAAAACGAGATAGTTTTGTAATATGAGATATTTTTGCAATATAAGTTTACTTTTAGACCAAATCTATTCATTCTAAACATATCAATGAAGGAGGGAAGTGGTATTATAGACAACGTAATAAACTATTTACCGTTCGAGCTACATTTACCTGGTTATCAATATTGTGGCCCCGGAACAAAGCTACAGAAACGTTTAAAAAGAGGTGATAGAGGTATAAATAAATTGGATAAGGCTTGTATGTTCCACGACATTGCTTACAACGATAACGATTCAAACGTTCGACGTGAGGCTGATATGAAACTTTTAAATATGGCTAAGAAACGATTAAACGCTAAAGATGCGAAAAAGGGTGAAAAGGTGGCATCGTGGATAGTAAAAAATGCTATGAAAGCAAAACTAAAGACAGGTGCCGGTACTCGCTCATTTATGGCAGCTGTGAAAAAAATTAAATCTCAAATGAAAAAGTTGAAATCAAAAGGCAGTTCCACAGCAATTAAATGCGCTTACGCCGCAGCCAAAAAAATATTTAAGAATAAAAAAGGCACTCGCTTGCCGCGCTGTATTCCTCTACCAAAATGTGGTGGACTGCTACCTTTAATCCCGATCTTTGCGGGGTTATCGGCTTTGGGTTCCTTGGCAGGAGGAGCAGCCGGTATAGCAAAAGCAGTGAACGACTCTAAGGCAGCTCAGAAAAGTCTTCAAGAGTCTGAACGTCATAACAGGATGATGGAAGCGGTTGCGGTTGGCAAAGGATTGTACATCAAACCTCATAAAAAAGGCGCAGGGTTATATTTGAACCCTTCAAAAAACTAGTTAAACGGCTGCCTAGACGTGCACTAACAGATTTAGATATATTAGAGCATGCTGCTGATATACCATATTTCCGCGGAGTATTTATGAGAAATACACTTCCATTAAAACCTCGAAAAATGGAATGTGCAGTACTAAACTTGGATAGCTCTGCTAATCCGGGGACACACTGGGTAGCCTACGTCAAACAAAATGATTACTGTGAATACTTTGATAGTTTTGGCGACTTAAAACCTCCATTAGAATTAATAAATTATTTAAAAAACATGACTATTAGTTATAATTTTGCACGGTATCAAAAGTTCGGTACTATGAATTGTGGTCATCTCTGTTTACATTTTTTAAAAAAATATTGGAAAAATCATTTAAATAAAGGACAAAGTAAATAATCTTTATCAGTATAATAATGTCTTTCACTGTGTCTATAACTGACAGAGACGCTTTTTCAATAACAAATTACTCTCCTACATTAGAATTAAGTGGAGAGTATGAGTGCGGTCTTCTGTATTTTTCTACATTCAACTCTATTCCTAATATAGATGAAAGAAACAATAAATTTTATTACGGTAATAATGGAGTAATAGAAATACCCGAAGGATCGTATGAATTACAAGATATTTGTGATTATCTTCAGTGCAACATCAAAAATGCTACATTGAAGTTAACTGCCAATAACAATACTTTAAAAACGTGTATTTTCTGTTCAGAAGATGTTGACTTTGATAAAACAGATTCGATTGGCAGGATTTTGGGTTTTGGTCTTGAAACGGTAAAAGCTAATATAAAAACCGAGTCTCCGTATCCTGTCAACATTCTACCAACGACAATAGTACGCATCGAATGTGATGTTGTAAGCGGATCGTTTGTGAATGGAAAAGCAAGTCATATAATTTATGAATTTGTGCCAAACGTACCACCTGGTTATCGAATTATTGAAATACCTAAGAACTTAATCTACTTTCCTGTCAATCAAAGTTCAATAACCGCTATCAGTATAAGATTGTTAGACGGAGAAAATAAACAAATTAACCTACGCGGTGAAGAGGTACAGCTGTATTTACACTTTAGAAGAAAATGTTAAATTTCAATAAAAACCTAGCGGTCTCTCGAAATCAAACCAGTTCCAAGAGGACATCGCATAAAAGAGCACCACTTTATACGAAAAAGAAGCTGACCAAACAAAATAAGACATTTTTGAAAATACTTGGATTGATAAAATGAACATTTTAAATATTGCACAATCTCCGTCACATGACAACAGCATTGAAAGTTTTGAATTTCATTCCTACAAGCCATATGTAACAAGTTTCAACAAGAATGATGAAATACGAATACCCATTAATCAACAAGATTTATACGTATTACCTGCGCTCAGCAGTTTGTATATCGAAGGCAGAGCCGATGTGTATAAACATAACAGTACTACAAAAGAAAAGGAAAGAGTATCAAATGTACATTTTGTCAACAATTTCGCTTTATTTTTATTTCAAGACATTCGTTATGAAATAAACGGTATTGAAATAGATAGAATCAAAAATGCGGGTATTACAACCACAATAAAATCGTATCTATCGTTAAATGATAGCGAGTCTAAATGTGCCAATGTTTGGGGTTGGTCCCCTCATGGTATATCCAATACTAATAATGGTGTATTTTCAGCCTCTATTCCATTAAATAAAGTATTAGGTTTCGCAGAAGATTATGAAAAAATCATTATAAATTGTAAACATGAATTAGTTCTTTTAAGAAGTAACACAAATCTTAACGCTTTGAAGTTAAGTGCTGGTGAAGTTGTTCAGGATATAATAATAAATAAAATAGTTTGGCGAGTCCCACATGTCAAAGTATCAGACCGCGAAAGAATTAATTTGCTAAAACATTTAGAAAGAGACCGAGCGATAACAGTTGCGTTTCGTAATTGGGACTTGTACGAATATCCATTGTTACCCAAAACCCGGAAACATACTTGGTCTATTAAAACTTCATCACAGATTGAAAAACCTCGAATGGTTGTGATTGCTTTACAAACAAATCGCAAACATAATGCCTCCATGTCAATGGCGGAATTCGATCATTGCTCTGTACGTGACGTTAGGGTTTTTCTAAATTCAACCTACTATCCATACGAAAGCCTAAATATCAGTTTCTCTGAAAACAAATATTCATTAATATACGAACAATATGCAAGATTTCAACAGTCTTATTACGGACGCCGAGCTGAACCGTTGCTGAGTTTTAAAGAATTTAAGGAGTTCGGCTGTCTTCTGCTCATCGATTGTTCCAGATCACAGGACAATTTAAAAAATTCTGTCGTCGATGTTCGTGTTGAAATAGACGCTGAAGCGGAGATACCCGATCAAACTTCCGCTTATTGTTTGATACTTAACGATTGCTTATTTGAATACAAGCCTTTAAGTAATATTGTGAAGAAATTATCATGAATAGCAAAACGGTTATTGTGGATCTGCAAGGCTTTAAAAATGAAAAAAATGATTTCATATTAAAAGAATTAGCAATTAGCACAAAAGAATATACTCAAACATTTTTAATAAAGCCTCCCTGTCCATTCTCGGCACTGACTATCGAGGAAAAGAAACGCGTACGGTGGATAGAAAGAAACAGAGGACTCCGATGGAGCGAAGGATACATTGACTATAGGGAATTTAAAAGGATTATAAAACCCTATTTTGATAAATGTAAAATCATAGTAAAAGGAGAAGAAAAAGTAAAATGGGTACGAGAAATATGTGATCATGAAAATGTGTTAGATATAAGCTCTAGGGATATACCTAATTTAGACACTTTAAGTAAATTATATTGTCAAGACGTTTTAATGTATAATTGTTTTTACCATAGCAACTACTGCGCTTTAAGAAATGTAATTTGTGTAAGAAAATGGATTATAGAAAATAAATTATCAACGTCTGTTTTCTAATAAAATGTTTTTAAAAAGAATAATGTATTTTTTATTAAATGCCCAATTATCACCTACTCAAATAATTGATGACTAAAGGAAATGAAACTCATAACTACATCATAGTTATTTATTAAATTACGATAAAAACATGCAGTCAAAAAGCGGTATACAAATAATGTAAATAAGGAATTCCAATGATCTAGGTTAAGTTTTATAAATGCCACAGTAACTATGCAAAAACAAACAGTAAAGTATGAAGGAGTCAACATTGTTTATTCATTAATTACCAAATCACATAAGGTAACTTAAACTGCTAATAATAAAAACCATCTTAACAAAATGGAAATAATAAATAAATAGGACCAATTCGACAATTATAATCTGCTCCAACTACGCACATGAATACCTCATCCAGTCACGCGCATGCCTACATCGATGTATTTGCTGTAAAGTTTCTTATTTCATTTACGCTTACACTGCCATACGGGCTGACAACAAATATTCTACAGATATCACCTAGATACTACCTAAATATCAGTATCATAATAATTGCAGATATTTTAAAGTAATGTAATACTTTGATGTACTTATGCACGTCAAAATTGTATTGTATCTGTACGGTTTTTCAGTAAGTGAATTTGTTATTCTTATGAGTTATAAATGACTTTAACCATTAAAGGATAGGGTAAGCACATTAGCGCCGTCATTTGTTTTAAATTCTAGCTATTAAACCGGATCAATTTTTAACAATTTCGAACCTCCGGCTCCTCGGAATATCCATTATACCAACTAACAATTATTCAATAAATTAAAAGTAGGTATGTGTTTTTCATCAGGCTGGAGGTTCTGTTTATTAGCTAACAATTTATATAATTTGTAGCACTAGTGGGCCATACCCATCGCCTTAAATTAATAATTATTAGATAAGTACATTGCATTACAGTTAATTTTGATTTAAATGTCTCTCTATAGACGTATCCGTGACAAGATATCCCACGCATAAAGTCTATTTGAGAAGTTTAATTTTAAGAAAAGTATAGATTGTAGCCTTAAAAACTAAGGCTATATCCACACAATTTCTTTGAAATTGTGTTCACCACCCCCTCCGTCTGATCCAATATCGGGTCTATAGGATCCGTCACCACATACTGGGCGGAGAGAAGGACGTCCTCGGACTCATCGTCCCAACCATCCTTCTCACAATCCACAATTTCAATCCGGATAATACGTCGGGCTCGAGAGCCCGACGTACTTTTCCTTATAAATGACACCGATGTTGGATCAGGGTGGGGACGGTGCTTGACACAAGATGTCCGCACTGGATTTACACGCTTTGCAGAACGGCGAGCGCGAGCCTTTATTATCTTCCTCTGCAGAGGCGCCTCTCCTAACTCCTCCGACCAAGGTGGGAATATTTGGGACCATCCTTCTAAGGGGTCCTGCGCATCCTGCAGAGGCGAAGGTGGGTACTGCTCGCCATCGCGTGTAGCTTTGGTAGTGTTCTGAAAAAAGAAAACAATAAGTTACCTCGTAATAAATGAATAAATGGACTGCACTCTCCAGACAAATAATGTATTCGTATTAAAATAACTTACCATGTTTTAAGATGATAATGTTATTAGATGGGTTGTTAACTTATTGCTGCGTGTCTCCAAAGCAAGTATCATTCTCATGCGCTTTAATGAAATATATACCACAAGTATTTGTACGTGTGAGTTTGTAAGTGAGTGGAATTAAAAGCTGACACAGTGCATTTTTTCTTCATGTGTACACGTAGGTCTGTGTGTGTTCATCAGAATACACGTGTCCAATAAAATAAACAAGTTCAGACATGATTTTGTGCTAAAACTGTATGTAAAATATGTTGTAGGTACATTCAGCTACACATCAGGTAACCACAATCTGTTAAATTTTCTTGATCGATATTGAACCAAACAGGTTTGACGTAAAGATGAGAATAGATTGAAGAAATTTAGAGATTTGTGTACATTGATGTGTACCTGTACTTTCTCTCTGTAATCTTGATAAAATCAGATCATATTAGAATGAAACAACGTTTTATATTTACGACATTAGGTATATTCATTTAAATAATAATTAATGTTATTAACATTTCAACATTTTGTCTTAAGTAGTCGAGTGCACAACTCTTTAAATTAGGTTTTCTATGTTATCATTTTAACAAAAACAAATTTTAAAAATGGCCACCTTATGACCTCATAAAAAAGTTAAATGTTTTATTTATCATCTTCAGTAAGAACACAAAATAAACAAAGTTATAGCTATATAAAACAAAGATACGATACGTACCTATTCACATAATATCTATCCCTACCCGGTATTTAAACGTAAGCGACACAATAATTAAAATAGAGTTTGCATAAAAAGGCGCTTACAATAAAAAAGTAGGAAAGGTTCGATATCTACTATCATGGTTGCCACTCAAATCTACAGTTTAACCTTAGTTTATGTCCCTAGATTACAGAAATTAATCTAATTTATTTTTTACATTATACATACTACGCTATTATCATAGAAAACACTGTGAAAACATACCAACATTTCTAAAAATAATATAAATCTTAAAAAATGCTATTCCGATGACCCCATGATAAGGTTGAAATTTTATTTTTTAATATGACGCGTTTGTCGTCATTAGACGACAAAGCTACTTTTTCCTGTTCTTGGGTAAATATTTCATGTTTAAGAGATTTAAATATAATATTTTTTTTTCGTAAAAAAATATTTTTATTTAATACCTTAAAGTAATCTTTAAAATGAACATTTTTCAAGACCGGTTTTTGTACCCCTTTTGCTTTTTTATATTCCTCTTTTTCTGTTTTAATGCTATACAACTTCGACCTTAGACCTACAAACTCAGATATTAAATTCCCGCCTAGTTCGTCCTTAAAAAGACCTGGCACTTTTTTATTTAAGCCTGGAATGTTGTAACTGTTATTTAAGGGGTAATTGCTGGTATCGAAATAAGGAAGGAAATGTATCTTTAAATCATTATAAAAATCTTTACTTTCGATTGAATAAAGAAAACTGTCAGTATCCGTATAGCAAAGTTTCAACTTTTCATTATAAAAAGGTTTCATAATAGAATAATGAAAATCAAACATATGACTTTTAGATATTTCCAAAACGGAAAAACCAATATATATAGGTTTATCCAAAGTTATTGTTTCAGGTTTCATTTGAACAGCTACAAAGTTTTCTGTAAAAATAGTAACACTGTGAAAATTAGGTCTAGATATCAATCGCTCAGCACAAATACTTTTCTTTGTTTTATTCTTATCATCATTCCATTTATTTACCAATTTCACATCAACCCTTTTCTCCGTATCTTCTAAAGTCTTCCCGAAAATACTATTATTCAAAAGTTTAAAAAAATCTTGTTCAAATGCTGATTTTGCTTTTTTTCTTAGTTCAGTATTCATATCTATGTACTGTTTTAAATAAGGACTCTGATTAAATTGAATTACTCTATGAATTTTTTTTAACAATAAACCATGTTTTAAACATGTCTGCAGGTGCGCATAATGGATGACATACAAAAATTTATCGTATAAATTTGGGATTAATTTACATGTTTTTGAACCCGGTGGAATAAACTTTTGCGCACAAAAAGGAAAGTCATTATGATTATCATGCAATTCTTCTGGATATTCTATGTCTACTTCTAGTATGTAACCAGTGTCTCCATTAATTGACACATTTTGAAAATCAATTCTGCTAATTTCATCATCATTTAATAACTTGAAATGTGAGTGAGGTAGATAAGCGCACATAGCAAAGCCGTAGAGATTATTACAGTCAATGTAAACTAAAAAGTTATCTCTTTTTGTCGGGTCATAAGAATTTAAATATTTGTTGTTAGCTTTTGAATACCTTGTTGAACATAAACAAATTCCGCCGCGAATACCTTTTTGAATCATTCGTAATATTTCCAAGTCATTAATTAATTCTAATTTAACGTCTGTTTTTAAAAGCATAGCATCAAAACTCAGACTGGGTGCTGTTATGTAAAAAGCGGGATCTAACTTGTAATTTGTTTTACAAGTTTGACGAAAACTTTCGAAGACGTCTGCTAGTAAAAGAACATCTGTTTTAAGATACAAATCGGTATATTCTCCAAGATTTGATAATTCAAAAGTTTGCCAAACTTTTGTTGCATGTTCGTAATCTTCTGACGAAATGTTACTATTATGCAGTTTACTAAAAAAACATTCCTGGGGAGGGAGCTCTTCCTCCTCATACGTGGTCCAAGTAGTTATGTATTCATAAGGATAAACTCCTTTGCGTCTCAATAAATTAAAATGCTTATTAGATGGATAAAACCGCGATAAATGACTAAAATCATTATTATTTAAATTTGCTGCTAGCTTCTCAAGGCTTGTGCCTAAAAATTTAAAAGAGTCCACAAAACGAACTGGTATGATGTCAGTACCATTTACTTGGAAATATTTTGTGAATGAAATATAATTTTCCTTAGTTTTTGCTATTACTTGAATTCTACCTGGCATTTCTCCTAATTCTCGTATAAAAAGATGACTATCATAACCGGCTAAGTTATGAAAAAAAATAGGTACAAATTTAGGCAGTCGATACTTCATATTACAATAAGAATGTGCTGCACCGCGATACCGTCCGGTAAGATGGCAGTGGTCTTTTACTTTATCATCAAATAATATTTTACCACATAGAAAACAGTTTTTTGCTTGAGAAAAATTTGTTCTGTCATAATCAGTTAACGTTATTGGCAACGGTGACTGCAAAATATTATAAATATTAGTTATGTCGGATATCAGATATTCAAAGAACTTTTCAATACAGGTAGGTCCGCGATAGGAGACAAATTTGTTGAGCGAACTGTCGTAAGAACAAACAATATAGTAAGCAAATGCAGCTGGTGTGTGTTTGTGCAATGATGCTGTGCAACTTGATTCTGAATTGCATTCAGTTGGCTCTAACAACGATTCAAAATCTGCGTACAAAACGAAGGGCATGTCTTGCATACGCTCGTAGTGGTCAAATTGTATTCGAGTTCCTTCATTGGGTAAAATCGTTGCCACACCACTACAAATGTGGGCATCAAGTTTATCGTTGTTGTCAAAAAAAATCATACAATCTTCACATAAATATACTTTCGAATGATGTTTAGTTAACTGCTTGCGAAGTAATTTAGATAAATCTTTAATAAGACAGTAATGTGTACGTTTTTCTTTTTCAAGGAAAAGCATGTTAACGTGATGTTCTTTTCGGCGTTCGCTTTTGTACAAAGGCCCAACAACGTTACAGTTCTTTTTAAGACCATAAATATTAATACTTATGCGAGGATTGTTTTTTTCAAAGATTTTTATATCCGAAAACCCAACTGGAAAAGAAAGGTTCTTAATATTAAGAACAGTTTTGAAGTGCGGATAAGAAGTCGTTCGATGAGCATTACTTTTAGCAGGAAAAAGTGATGCCATAACACACCATAAAAAGCAATATTTATCAGAATTTTTTATATTTATACACGCTCGTTTATGTTTTATGGTTTCAGGCAAATCTATAAAACTTGACGCTCTCAAAGGGTTGTATTTATTAATGTTTACTTCTAAATACAAACTTCGCAGATAAGCCCACCCACTATCTCTATCTTCAAAATTTTCAATTTTTTTACAAAGTAAATGAATGATATTTAAAAACGTCTCTTCAAAATCATAATTTTGATGCAAGTTTATATTTTCGGTTGCAAAAGATTTAATTGAAACAGAATCATTTTTATGCTGAAAAAATTCAGCAAATAACTCAAAGTTTACTTTGATGCTAGAATGCGCTTGCATTCGTGCCGAAAGCAAAAGACGGACGCGTGCGCGCAATCGCGATAAAAATTCAGCAGGATAGACCGACGAGTGCTCCTCGTCCTCGTCATCCCGACCGTTGTTACATTTAACGCGGTAAGAAGCGATGCGACTACGAAAAGCACTGTGTACTTTTTCTATACCATCGCTTTCAACAACTGAACTGTTATTTTTGTGCAAAATACTTTTCAAGTGAGCGGAAAAAACTTTGTTTCTAACAGATACGTCGCATACAGAACAAAAAGTGGTGTTTGACATTGTGGATATGCTTTCACTGTGCTAACAAAACAAGTTATTGAAATAAGTACGCAAATTTATACAAACTAAATTTGCGGAAGAAGGAGTCACTCTTCAAATATTCCCAGTTTATTTTTTTTTATTATTATTGCTGTAAAAAACTCCTTCTTCCGTAAATTTAGTTTTTGCACATTTAACAAATTTTTTTAGCAAACTAAATTCTGGTGAGTCCGTCTCCCCTTGCAGGCGAACCCAAATAACAGACTTCTCGCACTTTTCTAAGCCGCTTAGGTTGCGTACCTCCTCCACGTTGTAGAGACGCAGCTCAGCCAGCAGGTCCCCGTCCAATTGCGCTGTCCGACGCGTGACTCCACCTGGCACTCTACGGGTGAAGAACGAGCTAGGAGCCTCTTTTTTCTTTGCAGGCGTTACCTCGTCGTCCGACTCCGAGTCAAAGAGCCACTCGGAAACGACGCTAGGCGAAGCTTTAGTGTTCTTTGGCGAGCCCTTTGCGATCTTCTTTTTTTTCAAACTGAAAAATTTTTTGGAGTTATTATCATTATATTCTGGACGTGGTTGTTCTAGATAAAGTATGATAAACAGAGAAAATAAATTGATGATGTGGGTATGAATAGTAGACAAAAACGGATATCTAAATTACCTTAAGCTTTCGTCTTCTGACTCGAAGAAGTGGTTTGATTCGACGATCTTCTTCGACCGTTTGTTTCCTTTGTTTTCAGACCTGAAATCCATAAGTTTTTTATCACACATAGTCAGGAGATTAGGTCTTGAAAATCTGTCGAAAATGGGAAATAATGTTATAAAAAAACATTAGCATTATAAGACATAGAAAGACAGATGATTATGACAACAAATAGAATACGTCAATAAAACCTGGAAAGAGAGATGATTTTGACAATAAATAAGTTTAACTTACGAACATTTTTTCAGAGTTTCTGGGGTCTTCTTGGTTTTCTAGGTCAGAGAGTATCGACGCCGAAGCACTACTACTTGTTCCTTAGATGTCTCCTGGGAGTACTGATACGGTACCCATCCTTTACTGCGTTTTTATTATAGAAAAGTGCAGATTGCGCATTATTTTAGCAGAGGTATTCAACCTTTATTCATAGATATGAAGGGCACGTTTGAAGTTTGAAAAATATACTTCTTGAGAAGTAAACAATAAAAACCTATTTAAGTGTAGTACAATTGTCTGAAAATCGGTAGGAATGTATACTTGTGTTTTATTTTCTAATTTTTTTTTTTTCAGAAACCTTTATTCATTCACATTTGCTTAGAACCAGCGTACCAACTTTCATATAACTAAGTAGCTTTAATAATATAACAACATCGTAGGTAGGTAAATAGATGACTATCATTACACACAAACATTCATGTTTTGTATTTCTCTTTTCAAACTCAAAATATAAGTATATTTTTTTGCATTTACATCAAACATTCAAATCAATATATCTCTAATAGCGAACACAGCGTTTGGTTGTTTCAATACCTGCAAATAAATCATCTACTTATATTCAGTCAATTTCGTCAGTTAATTTGACTACTAAATCAACAGGTTACCTACCTCTGACTTTTATGGTTTTCAGCAAAATAATTTTGTTCACATGGTATTTCTTGAAAACTAGCGGCGAAATTATTTGTGTGCATGTTTTATTAATTGCTGATTAAAGATTTCATTGCAACTAACGTTACGGAATGTACAAAGACTATTTCACATTGACCATAAACTAATTTAAATTTGTAAGTATGTTATTTTTAAATTTTAACGATTACAAAACGTCTATACAGAGAAGGCTTTACCTAAATTACCCGTAGTAATTAACTGACCTTTCATGAAAACATCAAGACTTTGTGTATACGTTAGCCACGCGCGCACATGCTAGTGCGCACCGTGGCGATGTAATAACTATTCTGCAGGCAAGAAACCAGCGGCTAAAACAAACGATCATAAAAACATAATAATTTTAAGCAAGAAAAATTTAGTTCAAACAGATCAGTTTAAACTTGGCGTTGATTTATTTTCGATTTGCTTATTTAAGGGCCGAGTTCATCAACATATTAAACGATAGTTATCACATTTAAACCGTACCTGAAAAATACTAATCCTTGGTTGAACTATATTTAAAGTGAGATTACCGTTGTTAAAGTTGGTGAACTCAGGCCCTAAGGACTTGATTCTGTGATGTATCGAGTTATTGTCGAGTGACATTGGTAGCTATATTTATAATACTAGCGATTCATTCATAATTTCTGCTAAACTACCTAGTATATATTAATGCTATAAGTTTATTTATGAGTATTGGGTATTTTTGTCTATAATAGAAAGATCTCTTGCTATATTGTGTATATATGTATATAACAGCGGAAGAGCCACGCCTTGGCATGAGTAATACCACGTCCTCACAGAAAACTGACGTAAAGCAGTGCATGCGTTGTGTTTCGCTGCGTGAGTGAGGGTACCAAGGCCCAACCCAAGGTAAAATAGGTTAAAAGGTAAGCAGCGCACCACCACTGGTGTTGCAGGTGTCCATGGGCAGCGGCATTTGCTTACCATCAGGTGATCCGTCTGTTCGTCTGCCACCTATCGCAATAGCTAAGTCAAGAATATGAATTTTGTACATAATCCATACACACGTTGATTAATCTCTATCAATATTATCGCTTAAAGTCCGTGATTACACCCCAGCTCCAATTCATTAACGCATGCATTGTTTTTATTTTATGCAAATTCAGCAGCGCGTCGTATTCGTCGAATGCAACTTGACTATGAGAACCATTATTGAAAAATATCTCAGAAATTAGTAGCTGTATTTACATCATGGTTAAAAACAAAACTAATGATTAAGTATCTGTTATGTTCAGGGGTTCTGGGTTCTGTTCCCGGTCGAGCAAAAATATGATTAGATTTTTTAACATAGCTCTGCCGCTCGAGCTTGTGATCAATACCAACTCATGTTAAGCATAATGTTTTTATGATATAGGAGGCAGACGAGCCGATGGATCACCTGATGGTAAACGATTACCGCCGCCCATGGACACCTACAACACCAGTGGTGGTGCGCTGCTTACCTTTTAACCCCTCATCCCCTGTATTGAGCCTCCGGTACCCCCCTCACGCTGCGAAATACAGCGCATGCACTGCTTCAGGCAGGTTTTCTGTGAGAGTGAGGTATTATTACAGTCAAGCCGACTCATTCATGCCGAAGCATTGTTCTCCCACTGATAAAATAGTGATTATACCTTATCACAAAATAATAGCAATGACTCAGTTTCTTCAATGAAGGCATGTATGTGTCTTGCAGTGTGACAATAATTACCTAAGATGAAATGCATCTTGTATGAAAATATGGTGTTTGAAATTTGGTGGTAGACGAGCCGACGGATTACCTGATGGTAAGCGATTACCGCCGCCCATGAACACCTGCAACACCAGTGGTGCCACAAGTGCGCTGCTTACCTTCTAACCTCTTTTACCCTGGATTGGACCTCCGGTACCCTTACTCACTTCAATTTCTTTGATGAAAGCATATGTCTTACAGTGAGACAATAATTAAGCAGAAACGTATCTTGTATGAAAATATAGACAACATCACATACATTATCATGAACCTGCGACCCTTGCGTGTCAATCAGTACTCAAACCACTGTGCTAAATAATACTAAGTACCTATACATAAAAGTTCAATTACATTTTCTGTATGATGCATTGTAGGAGTGATAATAGGTACAAACAATGTACATCGCCACATCAGGTTACCACATTCTGTCAAATTTATACAATTGGTATTGAACCAAACGGGTTTGACATAAAGGTGAAAATGGTGATTACAGATTTGTTTACATTAATGTATAGCTAACTGTACTTACCTCTTTGACTTTCAAGTAAAGTAAAAAACAAATTAAAACTAGTTAGATAATTATTATTTTTAAATACGGTTCGTGATGATTCAGAGGTTCTAGGTTCAAATCCTACTCGGATTTTTTTTTTCTTCGGAATTCTTAGGCGTGAGCGTTGTGATATTATATTATTTCTTAAATTGTTTAATATATTGTACTTAATTTCAAAAAAGTTTAATTTTCTGTTCAAATGCGTAAGCATTAAAAATCTGTCTGCAAAAACATTACATCTACCAAGTCACAAGCAAGTGTTTGTGCATCACGTTACACGCCACCGTAAAATTAGCTGACATAGATATATTCCTGCATCGCGATGGCAAAGTTTTAGTTTGGAGTTTGTATATATACAAAATTGAAACATGGATTTAGTGGATGTCACCTAAGACCGAAACACTCCAGTAGGAGACGGCCGCTCTAAAAAGGTGTAGTAAGACTAAGGTGATTATCTGAGATGTCTGTAATGATAGATTATAACCCGGAGCGATCGGCTGGGTTTAAATCAGTCAGAACAAGATTACTCTCACCACGTTTGGTAAAAAACGCTAAACGCGGTAAAGCACACAAGACGAAAAATGAAACACGGATCAAAATAAATAATGGTTGTCTCCGGACTGCAAAGTTGCATCGAATCAAACGAAGTCACAACAGTCCGGAGACGTAATCCCATTATGCTCCAGTTTTTGTTGAATAAGAGAATCATCGTTTCTAAGTACTATTAACCCACTAAGCTAACAGTGCAATCGGTCGTCTAATAATAAATTCCTCAACTTAGGCACTGAAATGATCGTTCCAGGGTAGACAGACAGTGACAACGATATAGAACGACCTTAAAATCTAACGTTACCGTATTTTAAATCAACACTTATCTATCTGTTTTTTGGGCAATTTCACTTAACTTGATTTTTTGCGACTGAGCGAACGCAGAGAGCGATTTCGAAAAAAATCAAGTGAAGTGAAATGCCCAAAAAACACCTACTAATGAATGTAAGAATTGTTTTAATACAATATGGGTAAGCCATATCCGAGACCTACAAATAGACACACCTCAACTTTGTCTAGGGATGTTGCAAAAATGACCGTTTTGAAATTCTGAGTATAGTATATATAACTCAAAAACTACGTAACCGATTTCAAAATTCCACCATTACAATGACACATTATCCTTTGATAATATAATTCATCCCTTATTAAATAAACACTTCTGTGATTATAATTTGAATAATAAATAACAAAATAAAATGAATCTTTATTGTAGAAATTGTGAAATTGAAAATATATGCAGGTGTTAAATTATATAATAGTTCTCACAATTAAATGTTTAGCCCTACAATAGTCTATTTGCTAAATAATTTCATGCAAATTAAATTTTGTTTGATATGCATTTCAATAATTAATTACATAATTTAGGTATGTCTGAAATTACCATTAAATGTAAAAAGAGGAATGTAAATCAACGTCAAGACGTTTAATTGATTTCCGACATATTATGGAAGAAACTTTTCGTGACGGGTTCCCACTAAGCCTTGGCCATTTTTCCAATTATGTACAATAAATATTATTATTAAACACAAAGACTCATGGCATTCGGTGTTATATTCCATTCATTCCATGTTATTTAATAATAAAGTAGTGATTTATAATTTAATGTTGCTTGTTATAACTAGTTATTGACATGCTGTTTACACATAGGTTTGGATTTACAGTCTACCATGACTGCACAGTTACTATGTATTATCTTTATTTTTTATCTACTGTAATGGACAACATTTCAAAATTGCTAAGCTCTGAAACAAAAAATACCAATTCTTTATTTACTTTTCCGCTGCTCGAATATATATTTATTCATTTTTTATATTGCTTATTTAATGAGAAAAAAAATTAAAAACTAAAAAACGTAAGATGACGTCATCGGACGGCAGAATGTAAAATATTTCTTTGCTTAGCACATTATAGTTTTAAATTTACAAAATGCCAAACCCATGACATGCAACTGTCAAAAAAAAGACAACTTGTCAACGTTGGATGAATGAATGACGTTGACAATGTTGACACTAGTATTATTTACCTTTGACAGTAGTACCTTTTTTTAATTAAAACAATGATAAGCAAAGGAATATCGCTGTATTCAGCCGTCCGATGACGTCATTTGGCGCTTACGTCTATTTAGAATATAAAGAATTTCAATAATTATTTTATGCATGAAAATGGACAAATTTTGAAAAAAGAAAAAATATGGGTCTGTTAATTTTATGTCTATTTTCATATAAAAAAACAATATGGACATGTTAAAAATATGAAATGTTGTCCATTCTGTTGTGTGTAACTAATAATATAAATAAAAAAAAAATACTGAACGAAACATCCCCCAAAATAAAAAAAAAAATCCATAATAGAAATCAAGTTTTCGCTATTATGATGGGATTAGGCGTAATCACCACGCTCTTAATGCGGATTGGTGGTCACAAACCCGAGCAATGTTCGAAATATTCGAAACATACTTTTTGCTCGACCCGGAAATCGAATCCAGGACCCCGAGATCACGGCCCCGTACCACATGAATATTTATTCATGTCCCCGTACTTAAACACAAGATCAACAGGGCGGAGATTGATAATAAGAAATTATCTTCTTACACTTATGTGTAATAATATTCAATACTCAATACTTAATATTTCATTTGCATTTCACAGTGTACATTATAAGATCTTAAATATAGGTAGATATGTATACACAATAGATCTCTGTGAACCCTGTCGGGCACAACTAAAATGGAGAGGAGGAACACCATTGATCAAAAAGAAAAGATTATTAATTAACTAATTAAATATTGATTAATTATTATGTATTAAATTGTTTTTTAATATAATTCAGTTTTAATAGCCATATGTTCTGTAATATTATTGTTATTATTGTGTTATAATTGATGTCACACAAATATACCTAAGTCGACTATGAAATGAAATCTGCATTGCTATCACAAAACTAAATTCATCTCTAAAAATTCAAAACGGAAGCGCTGTTTGCTCTTTATTGCGCAAATTATAGCACTCGCGAAGAAATGGCCGCATAAAAGCGCAATCGAAATTATTCATAACGCGCTATCTCACGAACGACTTGCGGGTAAACGCACGTGGTTATCTGTGTAGTAAACCTTTAGGTGAACAATAATTTATCATGAAGTTCCTAAAATATATTTCATAAAGATGGCTAGAATCAGGTCAACCCACTTTTTACAGGTTTGTAGAAAACGAAGTGATTCAGCAGAGAACCAAGGTCATTGACACAGCTCACCGCATTAGAAAACTGAAGTGGCAGTGGGTTGGTCATATCAATCGCAATACTAGATTTGGTAAATGTAGTTACCATAATAAAGGTACTTTAGTTTAGACCATCTATTTTGTGTTTTCTGCCAAGGAAAACTATAATGGCCGTCACCTTCCTTCGTGTAGAGAACAAGGTGGTGTTTGGGACTCTAACCTTAACCTAACCCCTGGGGTGTCCATCTCTGTGCTATAGCCGGAAACCCCAAAACCTTTTTTTGATAAGTGGCAAACGAGCAGAGGGATCACCTGATGGTAAGCAATTGGCGCCGCCCATGGACACCCGCGACACCAGTGGAGTCACAAGTGCGCTGCCAACATTTCGACCCCCTTTCCCTCGGATTGGGCCTCCTGTACCCTCACTCACACAGCGAAACACAGCACAGTGCTGATTCACGCTGGTTTTCTATGAGGCCGTGGTATCACTCCGCTCGAGCAGGCCCATTCAACCCGAAGCGTGGCTATCCCACGGTTAAAAGATTATCGATTATCGGTTGTAGCCGATTCTTTATGATACGCGCAAATAAAAAGCTAATCCGTCCTGGCTCATGTAGTTTTTTTTTGTCAGTCAACGTAACAATTTCTTGCAATTGTCAATAAATACCTAATATGTAAATAATACTCGCAAATCATCGTCATCATCGTCAGCCCATATAAGTCCCCACTGCTGGGGCACGGGCCTCCCTCAATCACATGAGGGGTAATTGCCATACTCACCACGCTTGGCAGACGGGTTGGCGAGGGTTTTGATATAAACTGCAGAGTTTTCCATCTCTGGGTGCTGATGATCATGCCAGCAGCTTTACCTTAGTCGCCTTTTACGACACCTCGGTAAAAGTGAGGGTGGCCTATTACTCTGCCGGGGACCACACGGCAAATATTAATCATCAATCAATCGCGGGCCAGTATGGCAGTGCAATCGGAAGTGATACCTTGACATCGTGTCCATTGTAATTGCAACGTGGTTTTTTTTATATGAGAGGTGACAGACGATGGTAAGCAATTCCGCCGCCCATGGACACCCGCAACACCAGTGGAGTCACAAGTGTCACGTGTGCTCTCCTCTTGCTTACCATCAGGCAGAGGAGAGTTATATACTGTGTCACTATAAAAAAAAATATCGAAGGGAAAAAAATACATAAAATCAACATCTAAATAACCAATATTGCTATCTTGCACAGCGGGAACGACCTTATGAATAAGCGCAGTAACCTCTATTGTTTTATTATGAATCGGGTCCATTAGCGGAATTGCGTAGATTTCGAGTCGGCTCTGACGCGGCGTTTGTGCTGACCCTAATAAATTGTGAATGCTCGCCCTTATGTCAGATTGGTTGAGGTACGGTTTCGCACTGATGTTGAGAAACTGCTGTGAGATATCGTTTTTTGAAATAAATAAATACGCCCACACCCACAGTACATATCTCCTTAAGGTAGGGCACACTACCGACGCCAATCGATTTAAATGTTCAGCTATTAAACCGGATCTATTTTGAACAATTTCGGGGTTATAACCTCTCGGCAAATACCTATTCTATTTATTCAATACTTATAGTTAACTGTTTGGTCTGCTGTTGCACTCGAATTTTGATTAGCGTGATTCAATTTTTCACGTACGCGTTGGACCCAACATTTGCGCATAGTTATTTAATAAATAGTATAAGTGTTTGCCGAGAGGTTGTAACCCCGATATTGTTTAAAATAGATCCGGTTTAGTAGCTAAAAATTTAAATAACTAGGTGTTCCCTACCCGTCACCTTAAGCTGATTGCAGACCGGGAGGATTGAGTCTACCTGCTGTACTGTAGCGATTTGCATTCGAGATGGATCTAATACTAATCTAGAATGAAGATGTTAGCATGTTACTAACAAAATATGAGTTGTAATTATTGACTTTTTTTATGTGATAGGTGACAGACGAGCATACGGATCACCTGATGGTGAGCGATTGCGGCCGCCCATGGACACCCGCGACACCAGTGGAGTCACTAGTGAGCTTCCAACCATTAAACCCCTCTTTCCCCCGGATTGGCACTCACGCAGCGAAACAAAGCACAATGCTGCTTCACGCCGGTTTTCTGTGAGGCCACGGTATCACTCCGATCAAGCCAGCCCATTCATGCCGAAGCGTGGCTCTCCCAGGGTGTGACTTGAAATAAGTGAATAATAAAATAACCAAATATTTCGGTATGAATGAGCCGGCTCGGTCCGAATGATCCCATGGCCTCACAGAAAACAGACGTGAAGCAACGTCTGAGCCGGGCATTGTCGAATAATTTAGGGTATCGGAGGCCCAATCCGGGGGAATGGTTTAAAAGGTTGCTAACGCACTTATGACTCAACAGGTATTGTGGATAAATACGCCCATATGCGGCTACAATCGCTTACCATTATGTATTTCGTCTGCTCGTTTGTCACCCTATGATATAAAAAAGGTGACTTTCTCATCAGGACACTAATTTTCATCATCATCATCATCAGCCTATCGCAGTCCACTGCTGGACGTAGGCCTCTCCAATTGTTCGCCACTGTGATCTATTCATGGCTTCTCGCATCCAGCTCTTGCCAGCCATCCTGCGCAGATCGTCCCCCACCTAGCCAGAGGGTGCCCTACATTACGTTTGCTAAGACGCGGTCTCCACTCCAGAACTCGTTTACCCCATCGGTTGTCGGTTCTGCGGCTAATATGGCCAGCCCACTGCCACTTAAGCTTGCTAATCCGGTGAGCAATGTCGATAACTTTGCTAACTTAACTTTAACTAATTTTCATATTTATTTCAATCATTTTACGCATGGACTTTTTTTTGAACTTTAATATATATTTCGAAAATACTGAACAGATTTCAATCATTCCTAATCTAGTTCAGTAAACTTCTATCAAAGCAAATAATAGAAACTACAATATTCATGAATATTTTTCTCCACAGAACTTTTTCTACATTTATTTGTTAGCAATGAACTTAGACAATTCAAATTGTCTAAGGCAATGAAGTTTTGCCAAAATTCACAAAACTAAAACTTGGTTCATAGAAACACAAACATAAGCCCATTGAATATTTTTACTATTACAAAGTTACCACGGTTTCCAATGAAAAATTTCCCATTAAAACTTTATGGTTGAAGCACAGTGCAAAGATGATCAGTGACTCAACTTACGAGGATTTTTTGAAAGAACTATACATTTTAACGAACTGTTGGTCTAGTAGTTAAAGTACCGGGCCGGGATCTCGGGGTTCTGAGTTCGATTCCGGCTCGAGCAAAAAGTATGCTTCGAATTTCTTGAACATAGCTCAGGTTTGTGATCACCAATCCGCATTTGGGAAGCGTGGTGATTAGCCATAATTTCATCATAGTAGTATGACTTAATTTCTATGGAGGCCTTTGTCCTGCAGTGGGACAGTAAATAGACTGATACTTCATACATTTAAAGATAAAGATAAAGAGTGAGTTATTTCTCCTACGTGTATCTTTTATGACGATATTATATAACGAACTGAATAATCGTTTTAAAATCGTTTCTAATTTCAACCGTTATATGTATCAATGCGTTAAAACGTTTTTCTTTTTTTTATATTTGTTGGTTGGTTGGTCTCGCGGTCAGCAATGACATCGGACGTGTCTAGTGCAAAAACAAAATAAATAATCACAAGCATAATTCGTGACCTAGTTGTGTACAGTGTGTAATCACCTCAGATAACTTGGTGTTGCTTAATGTAGTGTTAAATAGTCATAAAAATTTAAAATGGATAGCCCCTTCAATCGAAGTGGGCGTACTCAGCGCACCCCCCCGTCTACTCCTACGCCCGCGCCCGTACCCGCGACCCGGCCTTCGCCCGCGCCTATCCCTAAACAGGACGAGGATCTCCCAGAAATGGTTACAACCCCCGAGATTCAGAGCTGGATGCAATCTATCGAGAGCTGCCTTAGTGAGGTCTGTGCTATTTCCAGCGAAGGGAAAATGAACTCGGAACAAAAACTCCGGATTAACAATTTGTGCCGTAAAGTTTCACATGGGACATCACAAATGGCAGTGCAGTACCAATCCCTCAAATCAAATACTGTTCGTGTGCATATGACCCTACAGGCCTTGAAAGAGAAAAGCGCTCTATCGCAGCATCTTCAGGACCTTAAACAAACAATTGAGAAGTCGTCTAAGCCCACGACCGGAACTGTTTCCTTTGCCGACATGGTTAAAAAAAGCGCTTCTAGTTTCGTTCAACCAAATAATTTAAGCTCAGTTGCAATTTTTCCGGTTGACAAGGAAAAGTCGAGCGAGGATACCAAATCTCTTGTCCAAAAAATAATTAGGCCAGAAGAAATGAAGCTACAAGTAAGAGGCCTACGTAAAATAAAGAACGGAGGTGTCATCATCAGCACTCAATCGAAAGAGGATATCGAAAAGCTTAAGCAGTCGGGAAAGCTTTCGACTTCTGGCCTTACTGTGAATGAGACCCTTAAACGTAGGCCTAAAATTACCATCATTGGAGTATCCTCATTTATGCAGGAATCCGAGGTATTCAAGTATATTTACCAGCAAAACCTTGAAGACAAGATGCCAGGCATGAGTCTGGAATCATTTTTGAGCTCAATCAAACTTAGTCATAAATCCGGTAAAAAGGACGCCGAGACCTGCAATTTCATAATAGAAGTTACAGCAAATATCCGCAGGGCTTTGTTATCAAGCGACCGAGTCTTCATTAACTGGTCTTCATGTCCCGTACGAGATTACACACTAGTTACTAGGTGTTTTAAATGTCAACAATACGGTCACGCAGCTAAGACGTGCCGCGAGGAGGTTGACACATGCGGTCATTGTGGTGATGTAGGTCATGCACTAAAGGTTTGCACAAAAAAAGCCGAGTCGCCAAAGTGCGCGACGTGCGCCCGCTATAAGAAGTTAGCGAACCACAAAACTGGCGACGCAGCGTGTCCAGCTAAGAGCCTTGCTGAAAAAAGATACATTGATTCCATAGATTATGACGGCGCCTAGGAGCGCCATTTTAAATTTTTAAACCAGTACTTTGATTAACTTAGTTTTAATTAGTTATGATAAATAGTTTGATATTCGAATTAGATAACTTCTCTGTATTTGAGTCTAAGGCATGTGAAGTTGAGAGCTGCAAACATCATCTGTCGTCTTATGAGAATCCGTTTACTATACTAACACAAAATATACGCAGTATTAATAAAAATTATGATAATTTTAGCACTTTACGCCAAAGACTTGACCTCAGTTGTGACATTATTGTTTTAACTGAGTGTTGGCTTGGTAACAATAACAATGTGCCACCCATGCAGGGTTACAACGTGCATAGCAGCAAAGAAAATTACCACCAAAACGATGGGGTTGTGGTATATGCTAGGGATAATTTAAATATTTCTGTTGAAGAACCAGATATACTTGACTGTAATCGACTATTAGTCAAAATTGGCAAAGATTTTGCTATTTTGGCTGTATACAGATCGCCTTCAAATAGAAATATCAGTAATTTTATCGAGTCACTAAATAATGTACTTCAACAGTTATCAACTTATAAAAATATAGTATTAATTGGAGATATGAACATTAACATATTACCAGAAAATAGCGATGCCAACGCTCAGAACTACCTAAATTTATGCTCATTTCATGGCTTAATCCCTGCACATACTTTACCTACCCACCAAAGCGGCACTTGTTTGGATCATATCATGCTTAAATCGAACTTTCCTGCTTTTTCACTTGTTACTAACTCGTCTGTTACCGATCACAAATCTGCTTTAGTTGCGTTAAACCATAATTTACGACGTAATACATCTCGACCACAAATAACAACTAAAATTAATTTTAATACACTTGAGGCTGACTTATGCAGAATTAATTTTAGCCCAGTTTACGATTCTGCTGACGCTAATACTTCCACTTCGTACCTAATACAAAACGTTCAGCAAGCGATATTACGTAACACGATAAAAATACGGCAGTCTAACAAAAATAATAATATTAAGCCTTGGATAACACCTGGGCTTATCAGGTGTATGAGACACAGAGATAAATTGCACATGAAGTCTAAATCGAACCCAGACAATTCAGTATTAAATTTATCTTATAAAAGATATCGTAATTTTTGCAATGATCTTTTGAGGAAAATTAAAGTCGATTATGAGAAAAATGAACTAGAAAAAGCTGGTACGGACAGCAAAAAAATTTGGAAGTTTATTAAAAATTTTACATATACCACTAAACAACACGAATCATCCTCAAGCTTATTAAATGCACACTCGTCGCACTTAGATTCAGCAAATATTGCAAATAATTTCTTCGCAAATATAGGTGAAAAATTAGCAAAAAGCGTTCCGCATTGTCAACTCAAATTATCATCTGGTACTCAATCGAAATTTTATGGGACATAAAACTCTCTCGTACTCCTAGATACCGATGAATATGAAGTAGAGCGAATCATTACCAGTCTGAAAGATGACTCAGCGGTTGGTTGGGATGGTATTTCTAGTCGAATACTAAAACGTTTTAAACATATCTTGGTCCCACCCCTTACACATATATTTCAGCAATGTTTATCTCAAGGCGTTTTTCCGCAATGTCTTAAAAAAGCTGTAATAGTCCCTGTGTACAAATCTGGTTGTAAAGATCAAGTAACCAATTATAGGCCTATCTCTATTTTACCTTCAATATCTAAAATTTTAGAAAAAATTATCAATAACAGACTGGTTACATACTTAGAGAGAAAGTGTATTCTGTCGAAAAATCAGTTCGGATTTAGATCTAAAATTTCTACTACCGATGCTGTGCATGCATTAACTAACTATTTGGTGGAAGAACTTGACAAAGGTAATAAAACAATGGGTATTTTTATAGACCTAGCTAAAGCTTTTGATACTGTTTCTACTCATACTCTAGTTAGCAAACTCGAAGCTATAGGCATCAGAGGCACGCAGCTTAAACTTTTTAAAAATTATTTAACTGATCGTTCCCAATGCGTGAAAATTGGCAATGTTATGAGCTCTGACCTAACAAACTCTGGATATGGGGTTCCCCAGGGAAGCATTTTAGGCCCGACACTATTTTTAATTTACATAAATGATCTATGTAACACCACTCTAGAATGTGGGAAGATAGTAGCATATGCTGATGACACTGTTTTATTGTTTTCCGCAAAGTCAGATAAACAAGTCTTTGAGTATGCTCAAAAAGGCTTTGACACTGTAAATAATTGGTTACAACATCACTTACTAACACTAAATCCTGTAAAAACGAGTTACGTTAAGTTCACTATGCGCAGAACAAATGCCGAACTAACTGAATCTGGATTAATTGCACACTGTTGTCAGAATCCTATGGACCGTGTATGTTCTTGTCCAGTTATAACTCCTACTAGCCACATTAAGTATTTAGGAATTATAATTGATGACACTTTGACATTCAAAAAACACATTGAAGCCCTTAGTAATAGAGTTCGTAAATTAATATTTGTATTTAAAAAACTTCGTTTAGTGGCAAACATGGATATCATCAAACAAGTGTACTTTACCTTATGTCAATCACTATTAACTTACTGCATTACGTCTTGGGGTGGTTCGGCCAAATCCTCCCTAATAACCCTTGAGAGAGCACAAAGAGCTATTCTTAAGGTCTCAACTCACCGCCCTTTTCTCTTTCCTACAAACCTCCTCTACAAGGAGTGCAAAGTATTAACAGTACGACAATTATTTATATTAAGCACAGTTCTTAAACAGCATGCTGCACTTCCTTATAGCACTTTCATTACTAATAAAAGACGAAAAGATCTTGTTTACTTTTGCTAAATGCAAGCGTACCCTCCATGATGCTCTACTTAACATGTCATATGACGATACAGAGAAACTGCTTATTGTTTTAAAGTAGGTAATTTATAAAAGTTGTTGTTTTTTTTTACTTTTTTTACTTTGTATTTTTTTAGATAAATATTTTGTGATTATTTATGAGTACTTACTGTTATGTTTTAACATTCTAGCCTGAGAAACAGGTTCGCCTAGTTCAGGCATTTGTATTTATCTCCGACCTTATTCTAATAGGTTTAAATATGTATTATTCGTGTAAAAATTATTATTATCTGAATAAATTGAATTGAATTGAATTGAATATTAAATGGGTTTGCACTTGACCTCATTTCACCTGATGGAAAGTTACAATAAGGTCTAAGATGTAGCGTGCTTACCCAGAAGAAGCCTATTCACTCTCGACTTAAAGACACACAAATTGTAGCTCTCTGGGAATACAGAAGCCGGCAAGTTGTTCCATTCCTTAGCAGTTCGTACCAAGAAAGAAGAAGCGAAACGCTTAGTACGAGCTGGTGGAACTTTATTCTTTACACTTGATATTTAATAGTAGCTGTACTAATAGTATCACGTTTCATTGCTGCAATCTGATTATTTTCTTCTATTGGTCTTCTCACTTTAACCTCAAGTACTATTAAGTATAAAAAAAATCAAATATTTTTGCAATTATTTTAAACCTATTTGACAGGCTGAGAACAGAACGGAATGGCAAATTCCCGTGTCGGAGGTCAAGATCTACTTCGGATCGCTGAGCCAGCTTAGTGAGTACCTATTTGACTTACTTTTATTTTAATATTTATTTATTTTATAGATATATATTTTTCAGCAAATACGTAAAATAAGTCTCTTTCATGAAAACATAATAGACATTTCAAAATTATTATATTCAAGAATAGTACGTAATACGTACGTACGTACTATCTTAGCAAATGCTAGGAAAGTGTATACATTAGTGTCGCTAAGTATACTCATGTTCATTAATGTCGCTCGAATTACATTTTGAATTCCTAAAATATAAGTTTGTAAAACTCAAAGCACACTTTAATACAAGACAAACCTAAATTAACACGATATTTATTACAACATTGTGTACTCACATATTTGGCTCGACGCTTCGGCTACGTTACAGCAGCCGTGGTCACGAGCGGACTGCGGCGGAGTTATAATGGAACGCGAAAATATAAAAAACTATTTAAGACAAACCTATACAACCTTATTACAAATCATGATCTAAAATTATTACCGTACTCAAGCTCATGTCATCCCGGTTCAACACGCAATTTTAAAAGGGACTTGTACGAGTTTTGCTCCGTTCCGATTTGTAATAAAGGGCTGTGGTTTTATGTGCTGATGTAATGTTATTTGATGGTAAATAACAGAAAAAACTACTTCTTAACTTCGTAATTTTCTATAATATTGTTACGACTATGTGCCCCTGCATGCTTGTTCCGTATGCTCCGACCGAACATTCTACCCTTTGACTCGACTGGAACGTAGTAGAAAGAAATGGAATAATGTCGAACGATCTAGAAAAATCTACTGATCTCCAGATACCCTAGTCGCTGTATGCGGTCGAAAGTTCGAGAAGCTTTGAATCGACATTTCTAGAACTTATTAGAAAGAAATGGAAATATAAATTTCGATTTCGAGAACCTTTTGGAAAGTTCACACTAATGGAGAGCGCGAGTATAAAAGCGGGCCGTGTTAGCCCGTCGAGTCAGTTCCGATTTGGAAAGCGAAGCGACTTAGTCTCCTGCGAATTAGGAGTGAAGAAGCGAATAACCTGCAAAGTATTTAGAGAGTGTATAGATTTTTTTAAGTGAGATTAGTGTGTAATAGTTTCTCGTCAATAAAATTAATTGTCTTTTTGTAACTTTGGAGTTTACTTGAATCTACGTACCCCGGACCCGCAACAATATAATAAGACAGTCTGGATGTGAAGCTGTTATACAATTTTATATTTTTAACAATGATTAGGTAGATTATTATAAAATTATGCTGCCGTTTGCAATTCCCCTATTGGATCTTTAACATACTGGTAATGTTTATACTGTACCTAAACCAATTACGGGAACTCCTATAGTTTCAAAGGCACCTAAATGACATCCTCTGCTATCTCAAGAAGTGATATTAACTTTTTTGCGAGAAGGCTTTCTTACACTTCTTCACAGTTAACGCTATGTTTAAGGCACGGCTAGGGCACACTAGCGATGCGATTTGATTTTAATTGATGGCTACTAAACCGGATCTATTTTTAACTATTTTGAAGCTCGACTCCTTAGGCACTTATACTATTTATTTAATAATTGGGCATCAACTACTTTTTAATCTTTTTTGCACATGAAGTTTGCATTTTTGCCAAAGTGGCCATTTTTGGCGGTAAACTAAATTTCGAGTTCAAACGGAGACCTAAAGTTATGAATAATATTATTCATCATCATCAGCCCATTTAAGTCCCCACTGCTGGGGCACGGGCCTCCCTCAATCACATGAGGGGTAATTGCCATACTCACCACGCTTGGCAGACGGGTTGGCGAGGGTTTTGATATAAATGCAGAGTTTTCCTTCTCTGGGTGCTGATGATCATGCCAGCAGCTTTACCTTAGTCGCCTTTTACGACACCTCCGTAGGAGTGAGGGTGGCCTATTCTACTCTGCCGGGGACCACACGGCCACTAATTATTCAATGATTAGTATTAGTCCTTCACAGAGGCTGCGTTTTCGAGATTGTTAAAAATAGATGCGGTCTAGTTGCTAACAATTTAAATCAGTTAGCGTCGCTAATGTGCCCTATACAGCAATTATAAATAATAATACCTATATAAGCCAATCGATTTTGATTTTTAGCTACTCTACGGATCTATTTTTAACAATTTCGGGGTCACAACCTCTTGGCAAATACCTATACTATTTATTTAATACTTATAGTTAGCTTTTCGGTCTGCTTTTGCACTCGAATCTTGGATTATCCTCAAAAGTGACCGCTTTTGGCGTGAATCAATTTTTCGCGTACAAAAATAGACCCAAATTTGTGCATGGTTATTTAATAAATATTATAAGTGTTTGCCAAGAGGTTGTAACACCGAAATTGTTTTAAATTGATCCGGCTTCGTAGCTAAAAATTAAAATCGATTGGCGTCGCTAGTCTGTCCTACCCGTCACCTTAAGTAACGTTAAGTGCCTCAAATATGAACCGATTACATCGTTAGGATTTTTTTTTATTACTTAAGTGTACTTAGTCAACGTGCCTATACAATTTTATTGTATGGTGCATTTGATGTATTTAGAGTTAACAATTAAATAAATATTATACACCCTGAGTTTGTGCATTATACTAATGAAGACAATATATTTCCCCAGGGAAACAATTGACTAATCTTAAAAAAAAATGCCTTCCCAAATTAATCATTGAGCGGATCTGTTTGGTACGGAAAGGCATTTTTTTCTTTTGAGTTTTGATCTTATGTTCCTTCGGGTGTTTTTTTTTGTCAATAGGCTAACGCTTGACCGCAATCACACCTGATTATTAGTAATGATTCGTGTGATGGCCTTGGATTCTCGGATATGGAAAAAATCACATTGCTTTAAATTAAATGAAAGTGCTTTTTAAATGTAATATGAATCAGTTGACTGCCTCGTTGGCGCAGTGGATAGTGCATCGCACTTTAAAGCGACGGCTGCGCTTGGGATACCGGGTTCGATCCCCGGGTCGGGCTAAAATTTGTACCTGAGTTTTTCTGTAAATTCTTAGTGTCAGCCCGGAGTCTGGAAATCGGCGGTCTTGTACCCCCGTGCCTCGGAAAGTACGTTAAGCCGTTGGTCCTGCACCCGATCCGTCTCCGGTGGTGTCACACTGGTGTCCCATCGGAATATGAGGGAATGGAATTAGAGAGTACACTAGTTTTTGCGCACACATTTGAGCACTTTAATCATTTAAACCGTCTAAAAAGACATTCGATGAAACAAACCATCGACGTAACAACTTTTGAGTACATAACGCATCGTTCAAACAAACAATCGACGAAATGTCATCGATTAATTATATTTCGACAAAACGTTTTTTCGAAATGAAACAGTGACCCCTTTAATAATATCCTGCTTAACTATATTATTAAGTATATTTTAGATTAGCTGCCTTAGCAGATATCGGTTGGAGCATTTGTAATTAGTCGCTCAAAACCTAAGAATCGTCGCATAAAGCACTAGCCTAAACATGTAATTATTCTAGCGCATTTATCCGATAATGGCATAATGAAGCTCCACAAACCCACCGCAAGGCGCCAGCAGCAAGCGATACGTAGGTAATGAGAGCTAAACCATCGGAGTAACTCATTATCATACAAGAATTACGTTTGCGCACGTAATTAATTCAAAGAAAATGAACGGGTGTTTCGGTGAAGTGAGAAAGTCAGACATTTACAAATGCTTCCAAAATTGCAGCCATGTGTGACTCGTGATCCCCCTGAAATATTCCCCTGGGAGCATCAGAAGTAATAAAAAAAGAACATACAGATAATAATATAACAAAACCATAACATAAATATATACTAATAAAAATTTAAAAAAAAGTGTCAAATAGAAATAGGTGACCGCTCAGCTTTTGTCGACAGCTGGCAGCATTACCCCGCTGGATTGCGATGGAAATCTGCTGGGTGAAGTAGCTGCCAACCTTTGGCTCTCCCGTGACTTCGACTATGTAAACGCCTAAGTAAGTCACGGAAGAAAGAGAAAGCTACACCTTATTGGGTGTCCCCTTCTACCGGAATCCGGCGGAGGTAGCATGGCCAAACATTTGTTTCCCGCGTAGCTGTCCGGTTTTATATGACCGTACCAACTTAGGCGACACTACGGTAGTTTGTCGCGCGCTTAGACAATTTAACACGGGACGTAGTAAAGCGCAGATTTAATTTCAAAAAATTCTGCCAAAATCCGCGAGGGAAAGGAAAGGAAATGAAATGATGATATTAGTTTACGAACATTGATGTATCACTTGCTCACAGCGAAAATGCAGATAAGTACTAGAAAAGTTATAAATTAATACCTCGGTAGCCTAGTGGTCTGGCCAGTCACCAGGAGGGTGAAAGGGTTGGAATGTTGAAACAGTCATAGAGCCATTTAAGTTCATTTAAGTTTCTGTAATGACATTTTTTAAGTTGTCTATTTTGTGCAAAAAAGTAAAAATAAAAATTCTAATTCTAGTAAAAATGTAAAAACATCTAAAGCTGTGCGTAGAAAATTTGTTAAATATTTTTTGTTTGAAAGAATGTACTCCTGCCTGTCACCATCTCAGGATCTGATGATGGAAATTTAGGGAGCCCGAAGTGACTTCAATTCTTCAATAACCAATAGCAAATGTGCTGGGATAATTTTTATTGTTGTTTCTTGTATTTATTGTTCAATATTTCTCGCAACGACCAGTATCTTTTGAATGCATTTGTCATTCTGTCTGTTTTCTTTCAATTTCTGTTTTACCTCCTTCTAATATAGTCGAGTAAAATGAAAATCCCATCTGCTCAGGTAGTATAAAGAAGTCAAATAGTGAGACATTAATTATTGATTCTTTCTATCACTATCACAATACTAATCAAGATCGTGAAAGATTGTGTCAACGTCGTCAAGATCGTGAAATATCGTTACCACGATATCGCCTATTGGGTTTTGAGGTTATTTCTTGTCGCATAATATGTAGATGGAAAATGTTATCATTCTGTGAAATAACGTTTATTTTATTATAAAAAAAAAACTTATGCGTGATAAGAAAAATAAAATAGATTTTTCTGATCATTGTTCGCAAGTTGAAACTGCACAACAACCATTTTGACGAGTTACGCTCATCGACAGATACGAATTCGAAATGACGTACACGACCAACGTGGAATCACGTTGGTCGTGTACTTTGGCAGAGGGGAAATCGTCCACATGCCACGTCCTGTGTTAAATTGTCTAACGTCACGCATAATATTTATTCTTTTAGATATTTTATTGCTCACAGTTTACACATACATACATTCGACGACCAGTTTGTAACAGTGGTAGTTAACATGAACATGTCTGTTTGTATTGGTCTGGGTATTTTTTACGTATTATAAGTACCTATGTGTTTATAAAAAAAAGTATTAAATGTATATATTTGTAATTCTGCTGCTGGTTCTGATATCCGTAACACAGGTACTTGAGCTACCTATCTCGGAGTCAGATCAATGTATGTGATATTTTGAAATATTAATTATTTATAGTACGTAGTTACAATAAAATTACACAACGGTTTTAAAACTTTTGAGTAACCTAATTAAAAGTAAACACAACATGCATCAAATTAATTATTAGCTATGAACTATTATTATCTAAATATAAATTCAATCAAAAACAGCAGGTATTTACATACTGATTATCTAGCTGTGACTTGGTCAGCCTTTTATATTGTAGAAGTAAATTTGAGAAAATATCCGACATTCCGCTGCATTCGTTTGTCAGTTTGAAAACTCTGGGGATAAGGGAATTCTCAAGACGAAAGTCTTTAATGCGTGTGTGTTGCCAGCGATAACATACGGAACCGAAACGTAGCCGCTTACAATGTGCGGATTAAGGAGGCTCAAAGTCACCCAGAGAGCAATGGGGAGGGCTATGCTCGGAGTCTCCCTGCGTGATCGTATCAGAAATGATGAGATCCGCAGGAGAACTAAGGTCACAGACATAACCCAAAGGATTGCATGCCTCAAGTGGCAATGGGCAGGGCACATAGCGAGGAGAACAGGCGGCTGTTGGGGCGGAAAGGTCCTCGAATGGAGGCCACGTACAGGAAGTTGTAGCTGCGGCCAGCCTCCCACAAGGTGGACCGACGATCCGGTGAAGGTTGCGAGAATCCATTGCACGCGGGCGGCACAGGACCGATCTGTGCTGTGTGGAGAACATTGGCGGAGACCTATGTCCAGCAGTGGACGTCTATTGGCTGAAATGATGAAGAGAATTAGAGCCAAAAACAGTTTTCCTTAGTGGCGGTGAGAGGTGAAAAGAATACAACTATCAATCTTTAATCCCAGTCTATAATTATCACGATGTGACAAATATTTTAAATATAAAGGAAATGCCTCTAAATGCGAAACAAATTTTAGTTAGTTATTCGCTACATAAATACATACAAAACTTTCCACTGTATAGACGTAATTTTCTCTTTATTTTAGGGTAGTTTTCGAACTGCCAAGTTTATTTAATCCCTGCTACATATTTGACAGACATTTCGTGATTTCGACAAAGCAATTAAACCCAACCGTTTATACAAACATTCGAATGTATAGGCTAAATTTCATTTGAAGATAATTGCGAGTGTAGACAGGGGATATACCTCAACACACAGGGTGTATCTAAACAGTTACGTGCTTCTAAAGCTACAAAACGTGTTGTATTGTAGCTTTTGTTTGGGATAAGTAGGTATATTGTAAGGGTCTGCGATTTTACATTGAAACACCACAAGTTCCTTACTTGTTTTTATTTCTCTTTCGTAACGCGAAGCGTACGGGGGTTTACCATCTCAATACGCGCAGACTGTGCACGTTCAATTTCTGGTTTAAAACTACTACGTCGGCCGCGGCGGCTTCCCTCTACAAGTAACCTCTCTAAGGCCCTCTTGACACTTTCATCAGGAGTCCACATTCAAAAGTATAAACTTTCTACTAAACGACTGACATTAAACCAGCAGCCAGCACTGAAGGGGTTCTGCATCGTTACAATATCTAGACTGACAATCCTTCACTGTCCAATCCATCCGCCACTAGAACTACCTGCCTCTCTCCATCCGGCTATCTCAATCCATTCCAATTTTTAACCGACTTTAAAAAAATATATTTGGTTGGAAAGTAGATAGTCCCGGAATGGTACCATAATAAGGATATCAGGATCTGATGATGGAATGCTGGACAAATTTTATGGACATCCTAATGTTTTTGTACCTTTTTTCAAAACTTCACCAGTATTTACTCCTGATCGTATTAATTTAGTGGCTCTGATGATGATGGAAGGTCAACTCCTCAACGGTAAGGAGATAATGCATTACTCATTAAATCCTGTACTCAAAATTAGTTTGTTAGTTATTTAGAATAGAATAGAAAATAATTTATTTCCTGACAAAAACATAGAAATATTTATATAAAAAAGTACTTATACATAGTGTCAGTGAAAAAGGCGTTCACTCAGCATAATATCGTGTCGTCTACTGACGCCGCGACGCTGGTCTTCTGTGAACACCTCGAGAGACCACTGCGATGCGCACGAGAAACACTGTATTATGCACAACCAAAAGGTACAACATAAAGTAGAAGCTAAAATTAGAAAATAGTTCAGGTACAAATTTTTATCAAACAACATCCAGACTAATTCATGAAATTGGTGTATTTGGCGGGGGTAGAAGGGGGATCTGCCAAAAATGAGACTTGAGAATGAGAGAGAATGAGACTAAAAACCGACTTCGGTAAAACCTTTTCTCGAGTGTACTGTTATAAAATGTTATTTAAAGTGTATTAAGTGTTAAAAATATTATTTTACACATTTTAGTTCGTGGCTTTTGAAGGCGGTTTTCAAGTCCCGAATTAAACATACCTATATTTTCCTATTTCCTAAACCTGTGTCGTTTGTCTACCTGTCTCCCATCCTCGTCTAGTGTATTTTCCTAACCACAAGACCACTTTATTATGTCGGCACTGCCTAACCCCTATTATCCACTAAACTTTCTTTCTACCATCCTACCCATGATTCAGTTAGTCTTTTTCCCCTGGTAAAGGGTTGTGAAGGTCAGACGCTTTATTGCAATTACCAGACTCCCCAAATCCTGAATCATTGTCCAAATCGACAGCATTGGATGCTACCGGAAATCACACGCTAAGATGAAGACTTTTCCTCTGCCCCAAGGTTGCCTGGAAAAGATAGCTATTATCAATAATACCGCCTATTTGGTATCAGCATGACCATAGTACCCTTCACCTCACGTAACATCCTATACTTTATCGTCGCTCACCTTATTATTTTATTGTGGTGAAATTTTAGCCTTTTGTACACCCAAAAATAAGTCCCATATAACTTCCCGTCCCGTTTGGTGCAGAATGATTTGACCCACCAAACAGTTTGGTATCGCAGGTGTCCATGGGCGGCGGCAATCGCTTACCGTCAGGCGATCCGTCTGCTCGTCTCCCACCTATCACATAAAAAAAGTCTTGATCACGTTTCTTTCTCAGGTAAATTTTATAACACCTAAAAAAGATGTTATTACGAGTTAAATTGTCTCTTTAAAAACTTTATTTAATCTGAAGCTAATAAGCTTAATTAACAGATAGTTCAGCGTTGCCAATTAAGTTTCTTTTTGTTTGATCTGTAATTATTTTGAAAAGTTTCAGGGGGAGTAAATTGTCTGCAAGATTTTTTTAACTATTAGTCTTTGTTGTAAAAAATTATAAATTATTATATTATGCATGAGGTGAATAGGAAAATCTAGTTAGGTTAGGCAGCATTTGGAAAACTACGTCGTGTCTTCATATCGTCTATACCACAGTGCCTAAAGACGAAAATCTTCAATCAGTGCATCCTACCCGTCATGACATACGAAGCCGAAACGTGGACACAAGTTAAAGGTTGCTCAGCGGGCTATGAAACCGAAGTCATCGACATTGCTCACCGGATTAGCAAGCTTAAGTGGCAGTGGGCTGGCCATATTAGCCGCAGAACCGACAACCGATGGGGTAAACGAGTTCTAGAGTGGAGACCGGGTCTTGGCAAACCTAATGTAGGGCGCCCTCTGGCTAGGCGGAGGGACAATCTGCGCAGGATGGCCTACAAGAGCTGGATGCGAGAAGCCATGGATAGATCACGGTGGCGAACAATTGGAGAGGCCTACATCCAGCAGTGGACTGCGATAGGCTGATGATAATGATAGATAGATAGATAGATATTCTTTATTGCACAAAAAATTAAATACAAGCATGATACAACAACAGCAACAGACAGTACAATAAGGCGGTCTTATCGCTTGTAGCGATTTCTTCCAGACAACCTTTGGGTAGAGGAAAGAAATATCGTTTTCGTAATAAGGGAAGGCAGTGCAAAGTAGTTTAACAAATTAAACTAAGAATGGCAGAAAATACATATTTTATATATTAATAATATTACATAACATAAATAATAATAAACAATACATACATACTCAGTAATATATACATAGATAATTCATAACAAAAATTCAATAAAAATATTTCTTATAGATAGGTATAAATGACCAGAGAGCAGACCACATAAAAAAGGAAGAAGAGACAAGGAAAAAACAATGTACCTATTTATAGAGATAGGAAGTGAGTTTTGACACGGGACTTGAATATAGGAAGGGATTGTGATTTCCTTATTGGAACGGGTAAGGAGTTCCAAGACGAATGGATGATGTACAAAAATTGCGCAAAAAAGTGTAAAAGAAGTGGCGCAGGATTGACCGAAGCGGCGATATCTTGTTTCGGAGGCCAAGACTCTATTTGGGTCGCTGAACCAGCGGTGTAAGTAAGTTTTACAAAACTTAAAAACAAGGCATTACAGATCACAGACTTAGCACGCGTTTTCATTTGAAAAATCCAGAGATTCACTGAACTGACACATCCAGACTCAAACAACTACCTCCCGTTTTGAAGTCGTGTTCTGAATCACTGAGCCACCATCGCTCAGTTAACCCCTAGTCAAATATAGCCATAGTTAAATCAAGTGCTCCATTTTACCAAACGGAGCGGTCATTTAAAAGACAATTTTACCCTTTTATGGTAGGACGAGGAGTTTGTCCGGGCGGCCGTCAAAGGCGACCCACGTGCTCTCGGACAGATTTCGCTAGCCTTTGCCTAGACTTATTGGCCTTTCCAACCTTTTTGCCGTATTTAGACCGGGAGATAGGGTGCTTCTTATTTGTTTCAAAGAAATAATTGGCTCATAAAATGACATAAATAGTTGGTGACTCCAAATTATCAGAAATTTGCAGAGAAGTGCTTAGAGTCAATATCAAAACATAGAAATCCTGTCATAATATTTTATTCCCCAAAATGCGATACCAGATGATAAACTGATTCTTTCACTCAGTTTTACAAATAAATAAATTCAAACATCTCATATATTGACCTGATTCTGTACTAAATAGCATAAGCAATGGGGTATGGGAAAAAACATTAAACAGGTTCTAATCCGAAAACCATTTCGAGGCATTTGTATTTCATAACATATTATAATATTTTTAAAATTTAAAACCACTGGATTAAGAATATTTTTAATAAAATAGCGTTGACCTTCATTTAACCCTAGCTAGATACGCTAGCTATTCAGACAGGTTGTATTCAGAAGATTACATTTAGGTGAAAACAATGTCTCAGTGACTTATTCACCCGGACCACGTAACAGATGGCGCTAGTTTGACGTTTATTTGCAGGTCAAAAAATATGGGAACACTAAGCGTATTTATGATGTCATAAATTCGCTTTTCAAAATTTTTGAAAATTGATTAAAAAATAATTACCTGCTATTTTACAAAAATATTCAAATCAGTTACTAAAAAAAAATTAAATTGAAAATTTAAAAAACCCCCGACACAACTAAAGCTCTTTCATTTGATACCTATATTGAGGCAGATGGAACAACAAATAGGGTATTCGTCATTTTCTGATGGCGGCCATCTTGGATTTCAAAATGTTCACAATTTATATATTTTGCTACTCAAGCCCACCCATATTGTGGGAGTTGTGTTAAAACATAAAATCTAAATCTTTGTGACGGCGGCCATCTTGGATCGATTTTTATCCAACATAGCTAAGAACACTCCCTTCTTATTTATCTTTCAAACAAAAAAAAAACAAAATCAAAATCGGTTCATTTGTTCGGGAGCTACGATGTCCATAGACAGACACACACACACACACGATTGCCGCCGCCCATGGGCTCCCGCGACACTATTGGTATCTCTAGTGCGTTGCCAACAACTAACCCCCTTTTCCCCCGGATTGGGCCACCGGTACACTCACTCACGCAACGAAACACAGCATAGTGCGGCTTCACGCCGATTATCTGTGAAGCCATGGTATCACTCCGGTCAAGCCGGCCCATTCATGCCGTTGCGTAGCTCCCACGGTCAAAACGTACGACACGTAGAAACAGCTGTATTTCGCTGCGTGAGTGAGGGTACCGGAGGCCCAATCCGGAGGAAAGGGGGTTTCAAAAGTTGGCAGCGCACTTGTGACTCCACTGTTGTCGCTGGTGTCCATGGGCGGCGGCAACCGCTTAATATCAGGTAGCCCGAAGCCATGGTATCACTCCGGTCAAGCCGGCCCATTCATGCCGTTGCGTAGCTCCCACGGTCAAAACGTACGACACGTAGAAACAGCTGTATTTCGCTGCGTGAGTGAGGGTACCGGAGGCCCAATCCGGAGGAAAGGGGGTTTCAAAAGTTGGCTGCGCACTTGTGACTCCACTGTTGTCGCTGGTGTCCATGGGCGGCGGCAACCGCTTAATATCAGGTAGCCCGTATGCTCGAATGCCACCTATTCTATAAAAGAAAAACAGAAAAAACACAAGGTGTTTGTATATATGGATTAGGATAGGTACCAAATACAAAGTCACTGCTACCAGTAGGGTTAAATTTTCTACCAAATCTAAAAAAATGTGTAGATGAGCCAAAGGGACTTTTTTTTATGATATAGGTGGCAGACGAGCAGACGGATCACCTGATGGTAAGCGATTACCGCCGCCCATGGACGCCTGCAACACCAGTGGTGTCACAAGTGCGCTGCTTACCTTTTAACCCCCCTTCCCCTGGATTGGGCCTCCGGTACCCTCACTAACGCAGCAAAACACAGCGCATGCACTGCTTCAAATACCGCAATACTTTCTGAATAAATATAAAATACACATAAATATATATGACCGTATCATGAATACAAGCAATTGAGCACGCATATCAATGTCATGGGCTAATTAATGTTAACATGTTTACTGGTATAATCGATGTCCCCCACGAGACGTTATATGCCTGGGATATAGTTGTGAACACATATAGTGTGGAATTTTCACTATTAGATATGCAAAAATAAAACTAAGATCGATATGTAGTTGCTCAGTGTTTTTTTTTTTATGTAATAGGTGGCAGACGAGCAGACGGATCATCTGATGGTAAGCAATTGCCGCCGCCCATGTACACCCGCGACACCAGTGTAGTTACAAGTGCGCTGCCAACCTGTAAACTCGGATTTGGTCTCCTTGTCTGTGGCTATGCTCGCGTTAAAAAGAGATAAAAAGTAGCCTATTTATTTTTATATGACAGGTTGCAGACGAGCAGACGAATCACCTGATGGTAAACGATTGCCACCGCCCATGTACACCCGCAACACCGGTGGAGTCACAAATGCGCTGCCAACCTTTAAGACAACTTTTCCTCACTCACGCAGCGAAACAGCACAGTGCTGCTTCGCCGGTTTTCTGTAAGGCCGTGGTTCCGGTCGAGCCGGCCTATTTATGCCGAAGCGTGGCTCTCCTACGGTCTTAGTGAACAATAGTCAAGTCAAATGGAGGCACTGGTAAATCAAACAAGTCTCCTTTAGTGATAAAGAGACAATGAATCCAACTTTGTTGATGCGAAAAACTGAGGCGAAAATATGACCACTTTAGATAACACCTGCCGTGCAACCCAATACCGTATTTCAAACATCGAATCTAAATCCGTCAAGATTTCATTGATTGGTTTTATTTAAAACTCGCTTGACAAAACGAATAGAAGACATGAAGTTAAAAAAATAATTTAAAATTAAAAAACCCCTGACAAAATTTAATAAAAAAAGTTATAAAATCAATTCTATGAACAATTTTGGTTAAAAATTGACATGTGGGGGTCACTTTACATATTGATTAGCATAACGTTTGGTTAATGCACCCATTTTATAGGTAGATAAGTAGCGGTTCCTTGAAGCGACGATATTTATATAAATAAAAAAAATATATCATTTATTCCGATCATTATAGCAAATCAGTTCCCGCTTTCAAGCACCCCACTCAAGTATTTATATTATAATTTATTATTTCGCCTTTTTATGGGGCGTCCATCTTGGATTTGAAATTTGTTATAGTGTGTCGTATTCTACTACTCAAATCCTTTTATTTGATACCCCTATCAAGGGGAGGTTGATATACAACATGTTAATCCAACATTTTGTGGTGGCGGCCATCTTGGATTCTATTTCCATCTAATATAGCTAAGGACATTCCTGATCAAACCACGTTTCAAAATACAAAATCAAAATCGATTCATCTTTTCGGAAGCTACTATGCCACCGACACACAGACACGTCAAATTTATACCACTGATTTTTCGTCAGAGGTTAAAACACTTGAAGTAATGCATACAAACGCTTTGCAACAAAAACATCCGGATGATTAAGTTTTTATAAAAGCGTGTTCTTTTTCTGTAAAAACTTAATTCAAATTACCAATAAATAAATTATGTCAACATTGAGTTTTTAGAAAAAAAGGATGTAGGTACTATTGTACTTTTATTGTATTGCAGTGGTAACATTCAACATTGTCGAAGTTTTTTTAATTCCAGTTTCGAGTTATAGCACCATCCTTTCGGACGCGGCAGTGAGCTTTGTCTATCTAAATTTGTCGACGCGATTAATATGTCATGAATATGAAGTGGGATTCTGTAAGGATCACTTCGATGTTCACTTCACAGTTGAACTCCTAATTCAAGTGTCATCAAAAGTGATTGCGAATTGTTGTTTAAATTTTACAGAGTCGACATGCACCTCATCTTAGCAAAGCTGTCTCTCTGGAGCCCGGGGTACGCTTGGACCATGATTCTTGATTTGGGGAGTCTGGTAACAATGAAACGACTGCCGTTTGACCTTCGCAACCCTAACAGGGAAACCAGACCAATTAAATCATGGTTACACGTTTCAGAAAATATCCGAGACGTGCAGGTTTTCTCTCGATGTTTTCCCTCTCCGCCAAGGTAATAGTAGAAATACGCGCATAGATTGAAAAATCTAATTATGCATGTTTGGATTAAAAAACGCGTCTTCCAAAACGGGGGGATTTAACTGAGCCACTGAGTTACTATATCGCTCAGAATCGAGATACTGTCTCTTAGACTAAACCCTTAGGTGCTTTTTGAGCGCGCGGCGTGAAATCAAGCTCGCGTCTGCTGCATTGAAAACACATGCACACGTCCCGGATGCCCCTTGATTTATCGGCAACCACCAGCCTTGTGCAAAATGTTGGGGTTTGGAATAAAAATGAATGGGTTTCGCAAACAGGTTGTGATCAATCCGTTAGGAAATCTTTTGAGTGTAATGTATCAATACAGGGATTAACACGATATTTATTATATGAAACAGCATTGTGTACGCACATATTTGGCTCGACGTTTCGGCTACGTTACAGCAGCCGTGGTCACGAGCGGAGTTTGCTCGTACGTTACAGCAGCCGTGGTCACGAGCTGACTCCGCTCGTGACCACGGCTGCTGCAACGTAGCCGAAACGTCGAGCCTAATATGTGAGTACACAATGTTGTTTCACATAATAAATATCGTGTTAATCCCCGTATTGATACATTATAGTTATAATGCAACGCGAAAATCTAAAAAACTGTCTTTTGAGTGGTCGTCAAAAACTACTTTAACGTCGTAAACGAAAACTGATTGAAGGTTAACTTACTCATTTAGTTACTTTTTACACAGATATGGTCTGCGCAACGACTAATGCTTTACAAAGCTCAAGTCCGTCCGTGCGCAGAATACTACAGTCATATCTAGAATGGATCCGTCAAGTATCAGCTAGCAGCTCTAGATTCTATGGAAAAGCGTACCAGAAGACTAATTGGCGACGAAACTTTCGACAAATCTAACTTACAAAGCCTCGCCCACCGCCGCCACCGCCCACATGACGATATTCTACAGAATACACTTTGTACAAAATGCGAAGGAGCTACATGAGCTAATTCCGCCGGCCCCATTTCATTATCGGGATACTAGGCGAAGACTGGGTTACCATCCCTACATGGTTGAAGTTCCAGCCATTCGTACTACGCGTAGTGCAAACTCCTTTACTGATGTGAACAGCCAAGGAGTGGAACTTTTTTTTTTTACTGTAGATAGGTAAGCGTTTGACCATATTTCACCTGATGGTAAGTGATAATATGGTCTAAGATGTAGCACGATTACCTAGAAGATACCTGTTCACTCGCGCTTTGAAAACCCCAAAATTGTAGCCACTAGGGAACACCTCCTCAGGCAACTGATTCCACAGTTTCGCAGTACGAATTGAGGGTCTGCCTGGTGGAGTAGTGGAAGAACGGAGATGCTCCAATGGCATTGTACAGTTCCGTGGCGCGCTCTCCAAAATGTATCCGATAGAAGACCGATAAGCTTGCTACCTTGCGTCGGTGTTCAAGGCTTTGTAGCCTCTTACCCACAAGCTCGTCGTCGCCAATTAGCCTCTTGGCCCTTCTCTCAATACTGTCTAACGCCTCAAGAACTTGTTGCCCGCCGATGTATTTCCTGAACATTATAACCTGGACCTCTTTAAGGCAAGAGTGAATAAGCGGGCAATTTCACGGGCAAGTATGGCCCACTTTGTACATCATCTTCACTTAACACCAGGTGAGATTGAGGTCAAATTCTGGTATGTCGTATCATAAAAAAATATATATGTGGTTCACGTCGGTCAACTGGCTGGCCCATTTATGCCAAAATGAGGATTCCCCACGGTGAAAAAGAGATGATAGTAGGTAGTGAAACCTCATAACCAAATGGGTTGACGATATCACAAAAAATTGGGGGGGGACTAATCGATCCTAAAATTTCACAAAGGATGTTCAGCAGTTGACCGTAGGAGAGCCACGTTTCGGCATGAATGGGCCGGCTCGAACGGAGTTGTACAACAGCTTCATTGTAAAATAAACCGGCATAAAGTAGCGCTTGCGCTGTGTTTCGCTGCATGAGTGAAGGTACCGGAGGCTCTATCCGGGGGAAAGTTGGCAGTGCACTTGTATAAATTAAAAGCTAAATATGAGGTAAACCGAAGCGGACCAGTCCCCAAAGGTGGCACCTGTTCACAAGTATGACGTATGTGTCAGCCATCATTTCACTCAACCATATTAGAGGGAATGTAATGACCCGCCACATAACGCCACCACCTCAGAGACATTTAAGTGAACATGACTACTTAGGTTCCCCTCATAGGTCACAAAGAGTAGAGGTTACTTAATCCAATACTAATAAACTGAAGGACGAGGTGTACAATAGTAGGTGGTTAGCATCTTGTCAATTATTGAATAATCAATATAAATCAATTTTATACAGTAATAAATGCTGCTAAGCCTAATTTATTAAAATTCAGTAATTGTATTTAATAATTTCCGTTAATATATATGAAAATGCTACAAGTGTGCAGGCATGGAGGTCATTATGTCCATGAATCCTTATCATTTAAGTAGTCTACAATTTTATAGTATCCTTTACTCATTAAACAGGCTTTCACGTGAGATTTAAATTTAAATCCAAGCATACACCTCTAGGTTTTGATATCTGTGTGCGTATTTCTACAATTTTTAGCAATTGTTTACCAAGCGTTCCGTCTGCTCGTCTGCCACCTATAACATAAAATAAATGAATGAAGTAAATAATTTGCTCGGCGGTGAGGGAAAACATCGTGATGAAACCTACACGTTTCGGATAGTATCTGAAACGTGTTGATTCAGTGATCATGATTCAGATGGTCTGTTCCTCTGTCAAAGGGTCGCGAAGTTCGAACGGCAGTTGCTTCATTGTTATCACCAGACTCTTCAAATCAAAAATCATAGCCCAAGGGTACTCCAGGCTCTAAAGCGACAGCTTTGGACGCGACTGGCCATTACGCGCTAAGATACTTATATTTTATTTTATGTGATAGGTGGTAGACGAGCAGACGGATCACCTGATGGTAAGCAAATGCCGCCGTGCGCGTGTGCTACCAACCTTAAAACCCCAATTTCCCCCGGATTGGGCCTCCAGTACCCACGCAGCGAAACACAGTACATTACTGCTTCACGTCTGTTTTCTGTGAGGCCGCGTTATCACACCATACCATTCCATACCATGGCTCTCCTACGGTTAAATAATATAATCCGACAAGACTTACTCACAGCTAGACAAATGAACAGTCATTCTAGTACTCTACCAAGTATTTTATTACATCCGATTAATGACGCCAACATTATGACATATAACCGGCATAATTGGCCATTGGCCACGGAGTCGGGTTCTATGACCAACTGTTAATCTGACCACTTGAGTAATTTCGTAATATACAAGCATGTTTAGTTCTACTTGTTTGCGATTAATTCGAGACAACTTCATTTCCTACTTACAATAACGTCGGCTTATTGCAAGAACTCAGTAATCCATTTAAATATATTTTACAACATCAACAAATTTTATAAGCTGCAGAAAGTTCTCCAAATCCTACGCTTTTCAAAACTTTTTAACGCGAATACTCTAGAAAGAAAAAGAAAGATGGTTCGAATCATTTAAAAATCTTCGCAAACAAACTTCTTATAAGTACAAAGATCTACTGATCAATTCAAAATAATTAAATAAATAATAATTAAATATTTCACAACATCACATCACATTGATCTGACTCCGAGATAGGTTAGCTCAAGCACCTGTGTTACAGATAACAGAATCAACAGCGGAATTACAAATATATACATATTTTACTTTTCTTTTGTAAATACATACTTATAATAATAATAATAATTCTCACAACATCTCATACGTTGACCTGATTCCGTACTAAGTAGCTTAAGCACTTTTGTTACAGATGTCAGACAACAGAGGAACACAAATATATAATTGAATACATATATTACACCCAGACACCGTAAAAACACAAGTATTTATCGCACGAATGTTTGTCCAGGATGGGGATCGAACCCACGACCTTTGGCGTTAGAGGCAGGGTCACTACCAATTGCGCCATCCGGACAGTCAGTCAATTCTAATACATACAAACTCCCAGACCAATACAAACAGACATGTTCATGCGCACAAATGTTTGTACTGTGCGGGGATCGAACCCGCAACCCTTAGACTAAAGGCAGCGTTCACTACCACTGTTCCAAACGGGTCGTCAATATGTACAAGACAATTTATTCCCCACCAAAACATTCTGTAAAAAACTAGCCAAGTCTTGATGGAGCTCATTGTTTATCTCTAAAAAGTAATGAAATCTAGATAAAGTCGTGCCAAGTCTGAGGATTTTTACTGCGATTTCTTTATTGTTTACAGTTAATGTTGTGTGACTTGGCCGTTGAAGGGTACACTAGGGTACCAGGTGCTCCACGACATCACTACATCAATTTAACGATAGGCATCAACCAGAAGAGCGTATTTCAATAATATTCATGAATAGGCGAGCTTGAAACAAACAGTATAAAAAATATTTGCAGTAGAGTTCTCAAATAGGAGCCTAAAAATGCGGCGACATGGTTCCAGTAAAGGATGGTACGGCAGTGTTTGCTTCGCGGTCGACTTGGCGGGGGTACTGCCGTGCCCCCAGATAATAAGGATTGTTGGTCATGTTAATCGAGTAGTCTTTTGAGTTGTTATTCATTAGTCTGTGAAGTTTGATAATTATGTTTTTTTTTTCCCTTCTCAATTAAACATCATTAATATTCGAAAAGAATAACTACTGAGTTTCTTGGTAATCTAAAAACACGAAAAGCTAGCGCGATGCAATCGACACCTAGCGCCATCTAATGGTAGAAAGTAGAACTAATGTCCCGAAATGAAGTGACAGCGAGCCACTAAATACAAATAAATAAACAAGTGCAGTTCTAAGACTGAAATAAAAAAAGCAATAATTGAATCATTAACACTATTTTATTACGATAATGATTTTAATAATACCTACAGTAAGAAGAAAAATCATCGGAGAGCCACGTTTTGGCATGAATGGGCCTCACAGAAAACCGGCGTGAAGCAGCAATGTGCTAGTGTACCGGAGGCCCAATCCGGGGGAAAGGGGGTTCAAAGGTTGGCCGCGTACTTGTGAACTCACTGGTATTGCGGGTGTCCATGGGCGGTGACAATCGCTTTTGATTAGGTTATCCAGCTGCTCGTCTGCCACCTTTTAAATGAAAAAAATATATATACTTAATGATTATTTTTCTATAGATAAATATTCTTTACTGCACAAAAACATAATACAAGTATGATACAACAACATCAGACAGTACAATAAGGCGGTCTTATCGCTTGTAGCGATTTCTTTCAGACTACCTTTGGGTAGAGGAAAGAAATAACGTATATATTTATCTAAATAAAAAAAAATACAAGTTAAATTTCTAAGAGTTAAAAATATTATTTTACACTTTTTACTTCGTAATTTTTGAAGGCGGTATTTTTTTCGTAGAATTTTTTTTTCATGATTTTTAGTGTCTTTTTTTTAGCAGCACCCATTGGCAGCTCATTTTACCCTTTCAAACAAAAAAAAAAAAATCTGTTTATAATTTACGGAGCTATCCCGTTACATACATACAAAAAAAACCACATTGAGACGAATTGAGAACCTCTTAGTTTTATGTAGTCTTTTAAATAAAGAATACAATAAATAAAACATAACAAAAAAGAAAAAAACAAACATATAAACGTAAGCAACTGTGCCCAGTGTGCAGTGCTTTGTATTGTAAGATCAAAGTTATCACTTTAATTTAATTTAAATTTTATGTGGTTGGTGGCAAACGAGTAGACGGATCACCTGCTGGTAAGCGATTGCCGCCGCCCATGGACACCCGCGACACCAGTGGAGTTACTTTCAAATCCTTTAAAGCATTCTAAATTTGTGCGTGGTCTCAATATAACTCATTCGAGTAAAATATGCTGCATAGTTTACACATACCAACTGTTTTCATTTCTTCACATTCATATAATTATTTACATTTACAAGTTAATAAGGTTAATAGTTTGCTAAACATTCCTGAATTTAACGAACTCAAAGGAAATGAAGAAGTATATTTATTACTGAGAAATGCAACAACCGGTGTGGGATTGCATAACCCGAGCGCGGAGGAAAAATGATTATAAACAGGTCTATTTTAAAACATCTAGGATCTAATACAACGCTAGGTAAGTGTATACGTTATTTCTTTCCTCTACCCAAAGATTGCCTCTAAGAAATCGCTACAAGCGATAAGACCGCCTTATTATACTGTCTGTTGTTGTTGTATCGTACTTGTATGTTGTTTTTGTGCAATAAAGAATATCTATCTATACAAAAATAATCATCATCTTTGTCATTTTATGGGTGGCGTGTGGTCCCAGAGTAGAAAAGGCTCACTCACTCTTACCGAGGTGTCGTAAAAGGCGACTAAGGTAAAGCTGCTGGCATGATCATCAGCACCCAGAGAAGGAATACTCTGCATTTATATCACACTTGCCACCATGCCTGCACACTTGTTGCATTTTCACATATATTAACGGAAATTATTAATATTATTTAATTACTCAATTTTAATAAATTAGGCTTAGCAGCTTTTCAATTCAATGGATTCCCGCGATCTTCACCAGATCGTCGGTCCAACGTGTCGCCTCCACTCCAGGACCTTGCCGCCCCAACGGCCGTCTGTTCTCCTCGCTATGTGCCCTGCCCATTGCCACCTGAGGCATGCAATCCTTTGGGCTATGTCTGTGACCTTAGTGCTTCTGCCGATCTCATCATTTCTGATACGATCACGCAGGGAGACTCCGAGCATAGCCCTCTCTATTGCTCTCTGGGTGACTTTGAGCCTCCTTAATCGGCACATTGTAAGCGGCCACGTTTCAGTTCCGTATGGCAACTTTCGTCTTGAGACACTGCGGTAGATGGGCCGAAAATATGCTGCGTAGCTTTCCCAACGCTGCCTAGCCGAGTTGGATTCGTCGATCGACCTCTTTCTGGAAGTTGGACTTACCAAGTTGGACTTTTTGTCCGAGGTAGATGTACTCGTCTACAACTTCCAGTGTAGAGCTTCCAACCTTTACAAGAGTGGGTACGACATGGGAATTCGACATGTTTTTCGTCTTGTCCATGTTCATTTTCAGACCCACTTGTTGGGAGACTCTACTGAAGTCGTCAAGCATTTTACCTAGGTCTTCCAAGGTCTCAGCCATGACTATGATATCATCTGCGAATCGAAAGTGTGTCATGTACTCGCCATTTATATTGATGCCAAGTCCATCTCAGTCCAGAAGTTTAAACACGTCCTCCAACAAAGTGGTGAACAGTTTCGGCGATATAATGTCGCCCTGTCTCACACCTGGTCGGAGAGGAAGGCTGACATTGTCGCGTTTTCGTAAAATGACTGCAACACATGTATGTATCGGTAGTCTATACGGTACCTTTGGAGAGACTGTAGCACGGCCCAGGTCTCGACAGAATCGAAGGCTTTCTCATAGTCCAAAAACGCTAAGCATAATGTCAAATTATACTCTTTGGTCTTTAATAAGCTATCGTAATTAACTATTCAAAACTTCAAATGTCTTGTCAAAATCAACGTTGCTGGTTTTGACGCCTAAGTTTCGACATTGAGAAGTTTATTTCTCTTTGAAAACCTATTCTTAGAAACAATATACGAATAACATATAAATCTATTGAATAATACATATAATTAATTTTAAAGTTATAGTAGGTATTCTAAAAAAGAAACCTAAAATATTTCAGATAATGATTCTGAAGGTGTAACCGTGATCCTGTTGGTCTGTTTCCCCTGTCTAAGGTTGCGAAGGACCAACTGCTCATTGTATTTACGGCAATCCCGAATCCTGGTCTAAGCGTACCTCAGGCTCCGAAACTACAGCTTTGGTCGCAACTGGAAATCACACGCTAAGATGAGGTGGCGTAGGAGTTGGTATTCTAATAATATCTGTCTAATATTTCACATCGTCCCCGAGGTCATCGTTACCGAGGTGTCGTAAAAGGCAACTAAGGTAAAGCTGCTGGCATGATCATCAGCACCCAGAGAAGGAAAACTCTGCATTTATATCAAAACCCTCGCCAACCCATCTGCCAAGCGTGGTGAGTATGGCAATTACCCCTCATGTGATTGAGGGAGGCCCGTGCCCCAGTAGTGGGGACTTAAATGGGCTGATGATGATGATTTCACATCGTTCATCTAAGAGTATAATTAGTCTTATACTCTTTGTACTATACTCGGAAGTACTCTGAAGACCAAGTCCACCAAAATAAAATGAAAAATAATAAAAAAACGGGGAGAAGAGATTAAAGGTTGGCAGCGCACTTGTGACTCCACGGTTGCGGGTGTTCATGGGCGGTGACAATCGCTTAACATCAGGTGATCCGTCTGCTCGTCTGCCACCCTTGTCATAACAAACAAAATCAGGCGCTGAAAGCCACTGCGCTACCGAGGCAATCAAATGGTCTTGTACCTTTTCAATGACATATTCCCAAGTCTATGTAAATGTCTGTGTAAGTATGGTGTAGTATATTATGACGTCATCGAAGATGTTACTATTCGCCATCGCCAATATTATTAGCACATGTTATCTTCACACAGTCACCCTGAGCGTGTACAGTCGCGCTCTCGCATTGTCTGTTGCTCGCGAGTGTAAACAGATACCCTTTATTGAAGTTACCGGCCGCGGTATCGAAAAATGGCTCACTTCATAGTAAAAATGATTTCCGCGCACCTAAGGTCAACGCATTTAATTAGAGCGGCCTGTACCGGCCGTCGGTGTTAACGAGCGTGGTGAATCTACTATTTGATGTTTTTTAACAATAAGCCCTTGACCTAGGTTATGCACAGGTGTGTGCGTACACAAAAGTTCACTGTTTAAAAAGCCCATAAGGACACCATTGTCACACGACTGAAGAGAGGATTTCCGACCGTTGAAGAGCCACGCTTGGGCACGAATGGGCCGGCTTAACCGGAGTGATACCACGGCGTTTCAAAAAAACCGGCGTGAAGCAGCACTGTGCTGTGTTTCACTGCTTGAGTGAGGGTACCGGAGGCCCAATCCGGGGGGAAGGGGAGTTTAAAGGTTGGCAGCGCACCTGTGACTCCACGGTTGCGGGTATCCATGAGCGGTGGCAATCGCTTACCATCAGGTGATCCGTCTGCTCGTCTGCCACCTAAGTCATAAAAAACAAAAGGCGCTGAATCAATAAGCTTAACGTTCCTTAACGTCAAATGGTCTCCTATCTTTTCAATGACATAATCCTAAGTCTATGTAAATGTGTGTGAAAGTAAGGTGTAGTATATTATGACGTCATCGAACATATTTCTATTCACCATCGCCAATATTAGCACACGCTAACTTCACAGTCACCCTGAGCGTGTACAGTCGCGCACTCGCATTGTCCGTTGCTCGCGAGTGTAAACAAATACCCTTTATTGACATTACCGGCCATGTGTGTTGACGAGCGTGGCGAATCTACTGTTTACTTGTACTTATTATTATTTAGTTACTGTATGTATTTCCAGCCATAAATGCATACTGAAGAATAAGTTAAAGACATAGTTGTAACGGATTATGTAAGTCATAACAAATGATCGCATGGCTCTCCCAGAGCTACGCTTCGACATGAACAGGCCAGCTCGGCTAGATTTCCTACCTGGTGTTAATCCCCGTCTTAATTAATTATAGATTTATACCTCGGTCTTACAGAAAACCGGAGCGCGTTTCGCCGAGTGCGTGCATTGAGGTAAAATCTCAATGAGTGGGTGAGGGTACCGTAGCCCAATTCTAGGGAAGAACAAAAAGTTGTGACTCCAGTGATGCTGCGTATCTCAGAGCCACGATTCGAAAAGAATGGGCGGGCCGGCTTAACCGGGGTGATACCTCGGCCGTACAGAACACCGACTTAAAGTAGCGCGTGCGCTGTGTTTCGCTGAGTGAGTGAGGGTACTAAAGGCGCAATCTGGTGGGTAGGAAAGTTTGAAAATTGACAGCGCACTTGTGACTCGACTGCCGTTGCGAATGTTGATTAACGGTGGCACCGTCTATAAGTCTGCTCCTCCTCTGCCGTAATAATGTAGATGCATGTATCGACAACAGACAGAACAATAAGGCGGTCTCACGAATCAATGAATGAATATAGTTATTTGGACTCACAATATACAATGTGTGTCCAAATAACTATATTTTTTCATTGATTCGTAAGACCGCCTTAACTGTCTGTTGTTGTTGTTGTAACATACTTGTGTTTTATTTTTGTGCAATAAAAAATATCTTTCTATCTATCTTTTCGTTTGTTCATTCAGTTGTTCGTTCATTCGTTCGTTCTTTGTTTATTCATTCGTTCCTTTATATGTTCATTCATTCGTTCTATCATTTGTTCATTCATTAATTGATTCATTAGATCATTCATTTGTTCATTTATTCTTTCATACATTCGTGTACTATTCGTTCATAAATTCGTAAATTCATCCGGTCATTCATTCAATCATTTGTTTATTCATCATTCATTCATTAGTTCATTCATGTAATCGTTTGTTTGTTTATTTATTTATTATATACCTACATAGAAAAAGTCAGTACAGTAGAGCAATTCTACATTTGACCTTCAAACCTTTCCACCCGCTCCCACCCAGCCCCGTCCTTATTTACAAGTCGCCTACTGATCTATCTCCAGTTTAACGCCGGCCATGTGTTTTGTTTGCCTACGTTTATTTGGGTTCCTGCATTGCAGGAATTGGATAAAACAAATAACGGACGATGAAAGGCTGAGATACCTTTTATTCCGGCTATCGGTTCTTTCTTGTTTGTGAAACGAGACGATGTACCAATGATTTATTTATAAATACCATTACAATGAATTGGTAGACCTACCCCGAACTAAGTTCATCGATTCAGCTCACCGGTTCAGCAATTGGCTACAGAATTTGTCCTACTTGTGTATTTACGTCACTCGTGTTTAATTTGTTTTCTGTAGCCAATAAAAAAATCTTTATCTTTTATCTATAACAAGAGAAATGAGCAGCGGGCTGTTAATACAGTGTGATATAGAAGCAGTTGGTGGAGTACCAAAATAGTAATAAAATTATTATTTACAGTAATTACCGACTCCATTTTAATATCCGATTTTTATAGCGCAAGGCGAGGTACAGAGTCCCGTCGAGCGATCCTTTGTTCTCTTTGTTTCGATTTTTGCGGTTTTCTTTTGTAACGCCCAAAGAAATCTCTTTATTTTCCGTCAACCAAGCTTTTTCCCAGCACCACCAACATACTTTTACCATTCCGCAACTCCATCTGTCATACTTTTCTCCACGCGATCCCACTTTCCCCAACCGCAAACGTAAGTTTGTTTCTAATGATTCTTAATGTGTACCCCGATTTCTTCTAATAGTTCTTACCGTACTGTTTATAGAGCCGGTTTTCGGATGGCGGGGCTTCGTTAGGTCTGTAATGATATAATAAGGCATTGTTTTTGCTCATTGCTGGTGTTTTTACAAAATTCCGTCTAAGTGATGCCAACAAAATGTTTCTTTCACGTCGGCACTCTCTTTTGATCTATTGTTTTGAATTTTCTGTTGAGTTTTTTCTTATGAAATTAATGCTACTGAATGTATTTATTTGGTTAAATTGATTTCTTTCAAAAGAAGTCTGGCCATGATAAGGTAGGAATAATTATTCTCACTCGCCCGGTCGAAACACGAATAATATTCATTATACTCGTAAGTTGGTCTGGCGGTACTTTTGTCAAGAAACCTCTTAATATATCAAAGGTATCTAAAAATGTTTCAAAATTTTATTTAAGATATTAAATTTCCTTGGAACTTGTTCATAACATCCTGACAAATTGCACAATAACCATAATACGGACGTATTAAAATCGGGCAATATGTAGACTAATACACTTCAACATTTTTCCCGTTTTTTTTATTTACCCACCATACATGGGCATGTATGATGGCTTGCGTGATCGCATCAAAAATAATGAGATCCGCAGGAGAACTAAGGATACAGACATAGCCCAAAGGATTGCATGCCTCAAGTGGCAATGGGCAGGGCACATAGCGAGGAGAACAGACGGCCGTTGGGGCGGAAAGGTCCTTAAGTAGAGGCCACGTCCACGTACAGGAAGTCTCAGCCGTGGCAGGTCCCCCACAAGGTGGACCGACGATCTGGTGAAGGTCGCGGGAATCCATTGGATGCGGGCAGGATAAGGCGATCCAATCTGCGTGGAAAACATTGGGGAAGGCCTATGTCCAGCAGTGGGCGTCTATTGGTTGAAATGATGATGGTGGTTTACAAATCAGTTCTGCCTCTTCTTGATTCGGCCGACGAATTCATTTATGAGTACATACGTTAAAATGCATCCAGAGAGGTGGACCAAAATCATCACACATTGGCAGTGTAATGGTACGTCAATTGAGAGGTATGCTCAAAAATAAATGACGTGATGATTTAGACCACGTCTCTAACATAGAGAGAGTTGGGTTACTTCATGATGGAGTTGTTACTAAAAGAAGAAAAAAAATGAGGACGATAAAACTGCTAATCACCTTGACTGTATACATAGTTAAATACATTAACAATCCATACCAAATTTTCCGGGACCGGTCGCTGTTAATGGAGTACCTCTGGAAGTTGTTCAGGAATATGTCTATCTAGGACAAACGCTCCAATTAGGCAGAAACAACTTCGAGAGAGAAGCCAATAGAAGAATTCAGCTAGGCTGGGCAGCATTTGGTATACTTCGTCAAGTCTTCTCGTCACCCATCCCTCAAAGTCTTAAGTCGAAAGTCTTCGACCAGTGCGTCCTTCCGGTCATGACTTACGGTGCCGAGACGTGGACACTCACGGCTGGACTAGTCCACCGGTTCAAAGTCGCTCAAAGAGCTATGGAAAGGGCTATGCTCGGATTATCTCTGAAGGACCGCATCAGAAATGATGTAATCCGACAGAGAACCAGACTCACCGACATAGCCCACCGAATTAGCAAACTGAAGTGGCAGTGGGCTGGTCATATTAGCCGCAGAACTGACAGCCGTTGGAGCCGTAAAGTCCTTGAGTGGAGACCGCGACTCGGTAAGCGTAGTGTAGGACGCCCTGCGACAAGATGGGATGATGACATTCGAAGGCTGGCTGGTGTGGGCTGGATGAGAGTGGCCGAAAATCGGGAGCAGTGGCGTGCATTAGGGGAGACCTATGTCCAGCAGTGGACGAGTGTGGGTTGCTGATGATGATGATGATGATGACCAAATTTTACTCTCAAAAAATAATTCAGACGTTTTCAAGAGAATTGTATTGGATGTTACTAGCCAGACATGATCCACCTTCGGCCACGTCAACATTTGTCATCAGGTGAGATTGCGATGAAATGTCTGGTTATTCTACAAAAATAAAAAAAGACTAATAATGCAAATATGTGCTTAACTACTTTCAAATTCGGCTCAACTTGTAGTTATCCTAATAAAACTAGTATTTTCTTTGTGGAGCAAAATAAGACTAGGCGTATACTTCTGGCCATGCAAAAGTCTCATTTGCGAGTCAAACTATTGTTCGGGTGCCCTATTCTGTCGAAAAGTTTTGGCCTATTCTGTCGAATTGTTTAAAGGAATATTATGATGACTCTGTATATTTCCCATGATAAAATTATTTTATTGTTTTGTAATTAATTAATTTTCATTCATTATGTGAATTGAATGGTAAAATCCACCATTGTTTGGCCGTGTGGTCCCCGGCAGAGTAGAATAGGCCACCCTCACTCTTACCGAGGTGTCGTAAAAGGCGACTAAGGTAAAGCTGCTGGCATGATCAACAGCACCCAGAGAAGGAAAACTGTGCATTTATATCAAAACCCTCGCCAACCCGTCTGCCAAGCGTGGTGAGTATGGCAATTACCCCTCATGTGATTGAGGGAGGCCCGTGCCCCAGCAGTGGGGACTTAAATGGGCTGAAGATGATGATGATGATGAACCTAGGCCTTTTTAAGGCAGGAGTGAATAGGTTGTTCACGGGTAAGAATGGCCCACCTTAGATTTCAGCTTCACTTAACATCAGGTGGGATTGAGGTCAAATGCTTGTTTGTCGCCACTCACTCGACGAAATACAGTGCAGGCGTCGTTTCACATCGGCTTTTTTTAAGGCAACAATGGGAGGGTCATATATACGCAAAAATGATACCACAGTATCATTCATGCGTATATGTGACCCTCCTATTGTCATTTATTTTACATTATAATGTTGTATTCCTTCTTTTAGATCCACTTGCCTAACTCACTCGCAACCAGGGTACACTAGAATACCAGCATCGCAGATAATGCCGTAGCAGCAAATGCTGAGGTTGGGACCTGATTGACCACACACACTCACACCACTTCTTGTATATCTGCTTCTTATCTTCCTTGTATCCATTTCGTGCCATGTATTGTACTTATAATACTTTAAACTTGTTTTATGCTCTATCATGTTGCTCTCTGTGCTATGAATGTTTTTAGGGTTCCGTAGCCAAATGGCTAAAAACGGATCCCTTATAGATTCGTCATGTCCATCTGTCTGTCCGTCCGTCCGTCCGTATGGAACAGGCATTTTTTTTCCCAAATTATAAGAGCTTTGCTATTGAAACTTCGTAGGTATATTCTGTGAACCGCATAAAATTTTGATGCAAAAATAAATAAATATTGGGGGCTCCTCATACTAAGAACTGAAACTATTTTTTTTAATCAATTACATACGTGTAGGTATCTTTGAAAATTATATCGAGGTTGCTAATATCATTTTTTTCTCAACTAAACAGTTTGCGTAACAGACGCTGTAAATAATTGGGCCCCCCCTCTAATTTCTAAAATAAGAAATCGATAAATGAAAAAAAACATATGATGTACTTACATTACTATAAAAACTAACAACAAAAATTGTTTTGAACGAAAAGCAGTCAGTAGTTTTTTAATACGTCATAAATCGTAAACAAATAACTTAAATTCAAAAAAATAATAATTTCATTAATATAAAGCGTTGCACTTACCCGAACGGGCAGACACGTGAGGGCAGACTTCGTTATTGGTCGTGCGCGCGGAGCAATTTTTAGCGATATATTTGCGAATGCAAAATTTTGTACGCTTACGATTTGATACTGTTTTTGTTGGATAAACAAAAAAGGCCTTTCATTTCATAAATCAATGGTACGGAACCCTTTGTGCGTGAGTCCGCAACGCACTTTTTTGACAGTGCGAGTCAAAATGATTTTCGTCTTGGCATCATTTTACATGAAAAGAACTCTGCAAAATTTAGTTACTTAGTCCTTTTTGCGAGCGATATTCCGAGTTCTGATTGGAGCCAAATTGAACGTTATAATTTTGTGGGCTTTCCCTCTTTGTGAGCTACTATATTAATTTCTAGGGAAGGCTTCGTCACGATTTGATTTTGATTACTTTTCGTGTACGATGAAGATATAGCGAGTTATTTAAAAGGTATGATGAAAATGTTCGATTACTTTGTGACTGTGTTTTACCTGTCTCAGACAAATGTGTAGATTCCGGGTTTATTCTTCAGTTTATTTGTGTATACCTACAAGTTCCACCGTTTTAGGGTTATACAGTTTTAGGGTTCCGTAGCCAAATGGCAACAAACGGAACCCTTGTAGATTCATCATGTCTGTCTGTCCGTCTTTCCATCTGTTCATCTGTCCGTCTATCCATCTGTCCGTCTGTCCATCCGTCCGTCCATCCGTCCGTCCGTCCGTCCGTCCCTCCGTCCGTCCGTTTGTCACAGCCACTTTTTTCCGAAACTATAAGAACTAGGTATATGAAACTGAGTAAATAGAAGTATATTGTTAATCGCATTACGATTACGTCCCCATACTTGAACTCTATTTTTTTTTATCTACCCCAATCGTGTCGGATATCTAATAGATACCCCACACTGGATAGGTCTTTAAAAATGATGTCGAGGTTTGTCATATACATATATTTTTTCTAAGCTGAATACTTTGCGCTAGAGATGCTCCCAAAGTGATTAAATGTGTCCACCATAAAATAATTATAAAACAAAAAAAATATATTTATATTAAGTTTATGGTTTAAACTAGATCTAGTAAGTAGTTTTTTTTTAATACGTAATCGCAATTCACCTTCCACATATATCTTACTTGCTGCTACGAAGCCCTTCATGGGCGAGTCTGACTTGTACTTAGCCGTTTTTTCCTTTCTTTATGAAAAAGGGAGGCTAATGGACAAGCGAATCTCCTGATAGTAAGTGATCACCGCCGCCCATAGACATCAGAAACACCAGATGGGGTGGAGATGCGTTGCAGGCCTTTTAGGAAGGTAAAGGCTCGTTTCTTGAAGATCTCAATGTCGGACCGGTTAGGAAATACTGCTGCGGGAAGTTGATTCCACAATGAAGAGGTGCATGGCAAAAAATTACGTGTAAAGCGCATGGTGAAAGGTGGACCTACACCCATCCAGATGGTAAATATTGCGTTAAAATACTCGTTAATGTTTAAAGTTTTTTCAGTAGTTTCATATGCAATGTAATCAAACAGGACCGGGATCTGATATGGGACATAACCTAGTCTTATAAAGAAAAGATGGCAGTCGCTTCTTTGCATGTATAATTATTAAAGCATCAGGTACATGAAACCTAACGAAAAATATCAACAAAGGCAACACAAATATAAACTTAAATTGATTTGAAGCACCCTACCTCGGAACAAACATAAAAAGTTTATCACACGAATGTTTATCTAAATTAGTTACTTGTTTATTTGTTTTTGGGCACAACATGATCCTTCACTTAGGGCCGAGTTCACTAAGTTTTCAAGCAGCCGTAATTACTCTTTAACCATGCAAGCACCAATAGCAAGCGCGGTTAAAGTGAGATTATCGTTTTTAAAGTTGGTGAACACGGCCCTTAGTCGCGTAACGCAATTGTCGTTGTCAACGCACCGCAAAGTTTCAAACAATAAAAATAATTCGAGCCCAACTAATTGTACCTAATTTGGTCCGCCCTCCCTCTAATATAAACAATACTACTTGCGTCTCGGCAGTGAAATACTTAAATAAATAACGACTAAAAGGTATTTCTTTGTGCCGATACTCCAACGACTGATTTGTGAACGGCCGTCGAGTCTGCGCAAAGAATAACTAACTTCAAATGTAGAAGGGTAACTTAACTCTGCGCCACCAAAAATGTCCCTTTATACGACGTGCTTTATTAACACCATTTAAATTACCAAAGTATGGCATCTTCTTACCGTGTCATTTCCAGGTGCTTCAACAGTTGGAAGCAGAAGACCATTTCTATTGTCAAAGTATGCCATCTTACTCACCTATCGAGGTCATCCCCTGACCAAAAACAATTTCATACAAGTGCACAATCAGCTTTTTTTTATGCTAGAGGCGGACAAACGAGCAAGCGAGTCACCTGATAGAAAGTAATCATCGCCGCAGATGAACATCCGCGAAATCAGAGATATCCCTAATGTGTTGCCGGCCTTTTTAAAAAAGAGTACGCTCTTCTCTTGAAGGTCCTAAGTCGTAGCCGTCCGGAAATACTCCTGCAGCCAATAGGAAGGTGATTTTTTTCTGAGATAAGGTATGTTCCTTGAGAAAAATGATTATGTTTAGCTATTTAGTGTATCGTTGACTTCAACCAATTATTCCCGTAACACCTTTCTGTTGCGCTCCTGTCGTAATTATAACAGCGATTTCTGTGACTTAGATCTATTCAACACTACACTGCGAGCGTATAAAAAGGCTGTTGTAGGTAAAATGTCTCCTGATTTTACAAAGTAGATATTTGTTAATTGCTTAATTCTTTCTTTTTGTTTATAATACGAACAGCATGTTGCGGTTTTTACAATACTAGTTATCAGTGAAAACAATTGGTTTAAGATTATGTTTTGTGTGTTAAATAATGTAATTTTAAATACTGTACATTTTCTTATAATAAGGAAAATAAAATAATTAAAAAAAAATCCAGTATGATGCTCTTGACCACGACTCGGTAAGCGTAGTGTAGGATGCCCTGCGACAAGATGGGATGATGACATTCGAAGGCTGGCTGGTTTGGGCTGAATAAGAGTGGCCGAAAATCGGGAGCAGTGGCGTACATTAGACCTATGTCCAGCAGTGGACGAGTGTGGGTTGCTGATGATGATGATGCTTTGATAAGTGAGTAAGACAGTTTAAAAGGTTTAGAGGTGTTAGGCCGTAGGACTTGTTTGGTGACGCAAACTCTAGTGGGTCACCTGATGATAAATGATCAACTTGGCCCATATACACCCTTATTTTTTTAACATTTACATCCCGAAAACCACATAATAGGTATCATGAATGAGACCATTCAGCATGTTAGATCAACAATATAAGCGAAAACAAAACAGCTGTTCCATATATTACCGCCGGGTGGAAATTTGGTTTTGTATGGAACTGCAGATTTTTTTTTGCTTATTTTGTTGATATAACATGCTAAATGATTATTCACGATACCTATTATGTGGTTTTCGAGATCATCTTATCATCATCATCATCTTAAACCGTTTTCAATCAATTTGGTGTAGGCCTCCTTCAATATTCTCTATTCTTTTTTACATTATAGCGGACAAACGAGCAGACGGCATACCTGATGGAAAGTGATCACCGCCGCCCATGAACATATGCAACACCTGAGTTATCACATATGCTCTTAAGAAAGTATATTTTAATACGTGATTTAAAAGTTTAAATATAACAATATTTAAATAATTAATGTACACAAGGAGTACACCCTTTTCTTGAAGGTCACCAGGTGGTATCTGTTCGGTAACACCACGGATGACAGCTGGTTCCCCAGTTTTACTGTGCGTGGTAGGAAATGACGTGAGAAACGCACTGTAATCTATATAAATCCATCCAGGTGATGTGGATGGAATTTGGCGTTCTGACGTGATGTGCGGTGGTGAAAAATTGCAGCTGGAATAAGGCCGAACAGCTCCTCGGAACATTTCCCATTGTAAATCCGATAGAAGATGCACAGTGATGCTAGATCTCTACGCAATAACGGAGGATCAAGTGTGTCGGAAAGTGCCTGGTCGTCGAAATATCTGACCGCCCTTCGCTGGATACGATCCAGAGAAAGAAGCTGATATTTGGGAGCTCTAGTCCAGAAGTGAGAGCATTCTTTTCTATTTTGGGCAGTTGAAGTCCAGTTGTGCCCGCCAATCTTTGCTATGTCGTCTCTCCATCTCCATGGCCTCCACTGCAGCATTTCCCTACACCACGAGTCTGTCTTTCGGGCTATACGTCCCGCCCATTGCCACTTTGGTTGCACCACCCTTTTGACTACGTCTGCCATCTTACTGTGTCTTCTAAGCAAGTTGATAGTTTTTCTGTCTCTAAGAGTTACGGTTTCCGGGATGTAAACGATAAAAATATAACGGTGTACAATTGGACTATAGATTCTTACCTCCGACCAACCAAAGTGTTTCCCTGTTCGGGGGAAAGGGAGTTAAAAGGTTGGCAGTGCCACTGTGACTCCACTGCTCTGTTGTTGTGTTCTTGGGTGACGATCACAGATTTAAGCTATGTGCCTCCAGTCAAATAAAAAAAATATAAGTTAGAATAGACGAGAATACCTATGTATAAATTAGAGTATATTTTAATACGTGATTTCAAAGTTTGAATATAACAATATTTAGGTAAGTCCACGGTTTTATGGACCATTTCATCAAACGTGTATTGCATTGACTTCTGCTTTATAAGACTTTATTTAAACTCTAAGCCCGGTAGTTTTATTAAAAATATAAAACGGTTTCCCATAGCTTGATATTGCACAGCAAATTGCACAGTTTTTACAACAAAGGTTGAACTAAAAACCTGCGGTATGTTTCATAAAAATTGCTTCATAGGAATAGGGATTGTACAATAAACTGAATTATTCACAAAAATGTACTTCAATAAAAGGAGTGGGTAGATTTTTACGCTTTAAAAGCCGTAGCCATAAGTAATCGAAATGTTTTTTTAATATGTTTTATTTTTGCATGTTGCAGGTATACACTGTTGCGGAGGACACGGCACACCACACCCTTGCGGAGTGTGTCCCGTGGGATCCGCAGCGTCAGGCGCGCTGGTAGCGAAGGTCGCCCAGGACCTCGCTCTCCCTAGTAAAGCGTGAGCTATACTAGCGAGCGATGGGGCCTGTAAGGCCTTCGATGCCTTCAGCGAGCACGTCATGGTAGCGAAGGAGGTGGCGGAGCGCGAGCGAAAGTGAGATCCCCTCGCTAGCGCGCTCCGAAGGGTGAGGTGAGGGAGGAGACGCCGAGCTGATGCACGTCTCCCCCCTCTCCGCGGAGGGAGCCCGCTGGTGCATGGTACGGGGGAACCAGCACAAGCATTGCACAGGCTCCCTCTGCTGCCCGATAGCGACGGCTCAGTTCTCCCAGCTGTCACCATCCCCTCTCTCGGCACGACCGGAAGGAACCGCCTAACCCGCCGTACAGGCGAACATCCGCCCGGGGATTATCGCGGAGGGAGGCTTCGGCTGTATTATTCCCTAATATTCGGTCGCCCCCCCGGTGACTTGGTATGCATAAAATAGTCGGCTCATCTCTTGAAAAAGCACGATATATAACACAGAACATTATCCCAGTATAACAAAAGACTGAATGTGCACGCAGTGCCACAAACAGAGAAAGATGGAGTAGTCTCGCAAAAGCTGCTACCTAACATGCAAACAACCACAGAGAAGAAGAGAACAAAAGCTTTACTTTCTCCTTCTCTCTTGTTAGGGTCTATCTAAAAGCCCTTCTGTTTCACTTTAAAACATTTGGTTAATCTATGGGGGAGGAAGTTTGGTCTATTTATATCTGGAATGCAAGAACAATGTGCAGTCGACTTTATTATTGGCATGCATTGTTCTGTGTGTGTCCCTAAATGGCCAGTGTGTGTATGGGCCCTTATTTTAGACTAGTATTTCGTAGATAGGTGAAAGCGGTAAACGATGTTAGTGTGTGGGATTATCGCCGCCCATGTAACACCAGTGGTGTCACAAGTGCGCTGCTTACCTTTTAACCCCCCTTCCCCTGGATTGGGCCTCCGGTACCCTTATTCACGCAGCGAAACACAGCGCATTTACTGCTTCACGCCGGTTTTCTGTGAGGACGTGGAATTACTCCGGTCGAGCCGACCCATTCATGCCGAAGCGTGGCCACTGTTATAGCATACTGGCTAGACAGCAGATTGTACTGTGTAAACCAAACCAGTCTTAAGCAATTTCAATATTGAGTAGGTAGATAGATTCTAGGTGTATGGAAAACAAAATGAGCAACAGAAAAAAAACATGTTTATTTAGACTCAATATGCTTAGTAGATGAGCGAAGTGCGTTTATAATAAAATATCGATTCAGGCATGTTTGGAAACATGTTCAAACAAACTTTGTTGGGAGCTCGGCGCCATGAAATTTTGCACAATTTACACGAAATAAAGGTTCCCACCTGTTTGCTGTTTGTTTCTGGTTAAATGATATATGTTTGGTTGAAATAATAATACATGTCCAGGGTTTATTTGGAGATCACATTTTGGGGTGTTTGTACAGTCAAGGGAATCGAATATTTTTGAGGTCGACTAATTTCTGACATTGGTTTAATGGATATTTCCTAAAGGATAAGCGACTAAAGACAAAATAATTAAAGCTGTGAGCTGTCAAAAATATTCAATGTATAGCTACTTATGACGCTGACTATAGAAAGGTTGAAGTGTTGACTTTTAGAAAATTGTACATGAAAAAAGAAAATGAAAAATCTATTTATTGGAACAGAACGAACTTAAAAACTACTTAACTTAGAAATATGTTTACAAATGCTTAAATATTCAAAATTTCCAGGGGTACTCAAACTAAGTAAAGCTTGTATCTTGGGAAGCCAATTACCATTGGATTACAGAATTTAATTTATTATGTAGCAATAATATAATATTGATTCTAGGCTGCGTTTCCACCAGAGATGAACGAGGATATGTTGCGAGGAATGTGCTTTCAACAGCCATTAAAAAAATAAAAAATGATTTATTCAGAAAAACATCATTACAAGAAAAAAATATCGGACTTTGTTCTCACATAAGGTCGCCCTGTGTTGTGAGAGACAGGCTCTTTAATGGTTAAAAAACGGTGGCACACAATACACGTGTTTTTAATCCTTACCTAAACTAAACTAAATTTAATTAAATTGGACAATAGGTTGTCTGCGCGCGCGCGTTTGTGTGCGTATGGTGTATGCGTGTGTGGTGCATGTGTGTGTGTGTATGCGTGTGCATGTGTGTGGTGGGTGTGTGTGTGTGTGTGAGTGTTGTATGCCTCGTATGGGTGAATTTCATTTATCTAGCTTCTCTTAGTGAAGCGATGCTATTGGCTCTTACCAAACACATTTCGCTCATCTCTGGTGGAAACGCAGCCTTATTCATCATTAATGCGTAGTATGAGAGATTTTGTGTGTATAAATGTATGAGTGTCTATCTATCAGTTTGGGATAAGAAATGATCATAGTCAAGCCGTGTGGTCCCCGGCAGAGTAGAATAGACCACCCTCACTCTTACCGAGGTGTCGTAAAAGGCGACTAAGGTAAAGCTGCTGGCATGATCATCAGCACCCAGAGAAGGAAAACTCTGCATTTATATCAAAACCCTCGCCAACCCGTCTGCCAAGCGGGGTGAGTATGGCAATTACCCCTCATGTGATTGAGGGAGGCCCGTGCCCCAGCAGTGGGGACTTAAATGGGCTGACGATGATGATGATGATGATGATAGTCAAGCCAAGAAAGAAACTGTACTACTTTTAATCTCACTTCCCTCACAGAGACAAGTCTAATATTGGTGCTGTCAATTAAATTAGCTAATAGAGCACGGCTTACATACGGAGGGCAGTGCTTCGCATCTGAGCATGCATCTCTGGATCTAAATCTATGAATTTTTACCATGAAGGAAAACATTGCGAGGAAACATGCACGTTTCGGATAATTTCTGAAACGTATAACCATGATTTAGTTAACTAAGTACCAGACTCTCCAATCCTGCATTATGGACTAAGCGTACCCTGAGCTCTGAAGCAACAAATTTGGATGCAACTGGAAATTACACGCTAAGGTGAAGAATTTATATCTTCAATGGAGACTTTCCAGATACCGAACGAAAACTAATAATAATTAAATTCTTTATTCAAGTAACCAAGACTCAATATGCACAATAACAAAACATTATAATGAAGCTACACAACTTGCAACACAAAGTAAGTATGTATATAATATAAGTAGGTATTGCGTAGACACCCAAATCACCGATATACCATCCCGCCAGCCATTGCACAACAGTGATTCATGTACTGTGGGTCCAACCTGGTAGCTATCATACTCAGGACACTGTTACTACTGCCTTGAACCCTGCGCACCAGGGATTTTTTGCGTATTGTATCAAAGAAACAGCTGACATGCTCGTCTGCAAACATACCTGATGCGCTACAGAATCGAGGCAGTCCAGCCAAGAAGGTTATAGATAAGAACTTCGAAGTCCCAGCAGTATTCTGAAAGCATTATTATACTGGACCCACAGGGCCTTTGCGTGTATGCGGCCCACAGGCCACACGTGTAAAAGGAAGTGCAGTAAGCTTTAAAAAATAAAGTTTAGCAAATTTTTTTTAGTTCCTTACTTTAAGTCCCCAAGAGCGCCAGAAGACAATCAAGAAGCTTCTAACGACACATCATTTGTTCAAATATGTTAACTAGTTCCTCGCCAACCCGTCTGCCAAGCGTGGTGAGTATGGCAATTACCCCTCCTGTGATTGAGGGAGGCCCGTGCCCCAGCAGTGGGGACTTAAATGGGCTGACGATGATGATGATAACGTTAACTAGTTTAGAAGTTATGAGAGAACTTGTTCATCTAACAACCATACGTACATACATACAGGTCAAAATCATAACCTTCCTTTTTGCTTCGCCGTAGTCGGGTAGTAAGAGTCACTTTCACATTCCCTCCTCTCCTTATCTCCGCCTCCTAATCTTAGAGTATAATTCTTAGTTTCGTCCAAAGCTGTCGCTCTGGAGCCTTGGGTACGTTGCGTATATATGCATAGGTACTTGTTCATAAGGAAAGCTCTTATTATAGTGTGGTAATTTTTGGTACTGGCCGAATCCGCCGGAGGACATCATCAATTAGCCAAGCGAACTGTTTATAAAATCAGTAGTAATATTAACGTATCTACATAATTAAGGGATACATACGCATTTGTAAATTAGTATCATGGACATATCATCAGGGATCAGTAGCAATTTGCCTAATGATGTGCCTTGTAATTACCGTCGAGGCTTGATTTCCCGAAGCAATATTTTTGACTTTGGTTTGCTTTTTAATCTGCTACGACCTCCACTAATTAATAACATAGGTCGGATTTAAGATCATCAGAGGTCGGAATTAGGGCAAATTATTATGGTACCTACACTGATTTCATACAGCGAAAGAATAAAAAGGTTGTCTTGAATATTTATTTGTTTTTTTAAAAAGGTACACCAACAGCATATACGGCACTTCCAGCCAATATACAAAATAGTAAATATCGTAATTAATAATAAAATTATTAATGTTAATGAAAAAACGCCTTGATTTATAGACAAAAAAGTTTTTAATTTGTGCTAATCGTTAAATTTTGTCATAATTGATGTATCTGCAACTTTGCAGATACTAAATTTGTTTGAAAATGTGAATAATATTTTGTGTGCTTAATATTTTGACATAGTTAGTTATTTTGTTTCATTCTTGATAGGCCTCTTCTAACCTTAACTTTTATCTGAATAATATCGATAACCCTGATGTAGGAACTATTGATAGATAAATGCTTCACTAACTTTAGTATCCGTAGTCTTTATGCGTATCAAAATAAGTGTCAATATTTTTTCTTAAGTAGCCAACTAAGTTAATCAACGACTCTGAGTGTGGCAGTAAGTCAAATAATTATTATATGCATAGGCTTGTACACATCACTTACAAATCTTCATACATTTGAATGATTTAAGACTATTTATAAGTACTTATGTATGTATAATTTACATGTGAATACATTAATATGTTGATACATAAAATATACTAAATAAATAAATTAAACATAATGCGATTCTGCCACCGGCTCGGAAAATTGTTTCTGGTTGAGAAGATCTAACAAGAAACTTGCCAGTTACTCTTTTCTCCAAACTTTTATACAATGTTGTGTCTTCATAATACCAAGCCATACAGTTTAATTGTAACAGAAAATAAAATAAAAGAAATAATAAAATAAATATTATCAGTAAACCGAAGCAGACCAGTCCCCAAAGGTGACACCTGTTCACAAGTATGACGTATTCGTCAGCCATCATTTCACTCAACCATATTAGAGGGAATGCAATGACCCGCCACATAGCGCCACAGAGACATTTGAATGAGCATGACTACTTAGGTTCCCCTAGGTAACTACTACTCTATGACCTATGGTCACAGAGTAGTAGTTACTATCTTTTGCCTATCGATAAAATATGAATTAGTTTATCGAAATTTCACTATCAATCAACAACACTATCGCCGGTATCGTTTGTGCGTCTAGTTAGTTTTTAGCTATCCAACGCCTAATCCTGCGTTCTATAGCTAAAATCCATTTTGTTTAGTCTAGTTTTCAATTTGCTTCCAGCGATGGACTTTTTGTCCGGTGGATTTGTGCAGCGGTCGGGATTCGAGTTCCGGATAGCCCTACTGTAAAATGGAAATTTGTATACGGGTTTAACTGTGACTGCCATTGGCGGAATAGTGAATCAAATTGTTCAATAGTGCTGGGCGAACCTTTTCTGGTTACATTCAAGGCACACACATAAACATTTCCAGAGAGCAATGGAGAGGGCTATGCTCGAAATCTCCTTGCGTGATCGTATCAGAAACGATGAGATCCGCAGGAGAATTAAGGTCTCAGACATAGCCCAAAGGATTGCATGCCTCAAATGGCAAGGGGCAGGGCACATAGCGAAGAGAACAGATGGCCGTTGAGGCGGAAAGGTTCTCAAATGGAGGGTACGTACAGGAAGTCGCAGCCATGGCAGGCACCCACAAGGTGGACTGACGATCTGGTAAAGATCGCGGGAATCTGGCCAAACTTGTCACTTTGAAGCGCAGTGTAATCATAATCATAAATGCTCAATTGTAGTTTACATAAAGTAGGTGTTACAAAGTATTTGCGTCTCATACAACAAACGCTTAGATCATAATTCAAGATTTGGGGATCTGGTAATACAATCAAGCGACTGCCGTCTGACCTCTGCACCAAACCAACTGAATCATGGTTACACGTTTCAGAAACTATCTGAAACATTCAGCGTTCCTCACGATGTTTTCCTTCATCGCCAAGCCAATAATGGTAGAAATACGCACATCGATTCGGAAAGTCCAGAGGTGCATGCTCGGATTTGAACCATGACCCCCACATAGAATGCGCATCCTTATTGCATCTCTTGCATTAATATACCTACTCTATTTGAAATCAGCTCTTGATTTCAAATTTCGGACTCAATCAATTATAATTCGTTCATCACAAATTAATGAAATGAAAACTATTTTCAGTCATTCATCCATTGATGTTTGATGCCAGAATTGAAATTGGATGGATTTTATAAATTAAAAGCCGATTACTGTCGAAATTTTGGGCTTATGCGTACATTGGCTCGGAGAATCGGCTAATTACTAATATACAGTTATTGGTGCGATAAATTCACTTGGAAAATCAAATATCTAACAGAAATGACTAAATTCACTTTTATTGCTGACTTATCGTCGCCCGCGGCTTCGCTCGCGTGGTATTTGGTTTGTATCTAAGGAGGCTATGTCACTCTCCATCCTTTTAAATATCTCCTTTTAAAAATCATGCATGTCCGCGTCACTCGTTTTTCGAAAATAAATGGTGTCATTTTCGCACTCTTTACTTCCTGACCCCAAGGATGCCGAGCTTTTGCCACCCCCTAAAAAGTGCCGCCCTACCACGCTACGCTACTGCTTCGGCATTCACCATTCCAAAAACCATTTCACATAACTGAGGTACGAGGAATTAATGAAAGGCTAGTCAACAAACTATGTACATTGGATTTATGAGTAGTTCTGAGTATACTATTCCGCGAACCACCTACCTATCTTGTATTTGCTCTCAGGCAAACACCTGAGTCGATGGTGTGGTTTCTGCATTTAATGGTGCGGGTGAAACGTTATAATTTCATAATTAATATTGAGCCATTTTAGCCGTGAGAGCATACAACGGTTTGTGTTACAAGTGGCACTCAGAGCAATTTAAGTACGGTCTGCAAACATATTTGTACTTTCATTTTTTATGTGATCCTATCACAATCAATCCAGGGGGAAGGGGGGTTTAATGGTTGACAGCGCACTTGTGACTCCACCTTGGTTTTGTCCAAGTTCATCCGTAGGCCGATGCATTTAGAAGAGTCAGCCAGGTCATTCAGCATCAGTTGTAGGTCCTGCAGCGTTTCTGCCATTATGACGATGTCGTCAGCAAATCGCAGGTGAGAGATGGGGTAAACGAGTTCTGGAGTGGAGACCGCGTCTTGGCAAACGTAATGTAGGGCGCCCTCTGGCTAGGTGGGGGGACGATCTGCGCAGGATGGCTGGCAAGAGCTGGATGCGAGAAGCCATGGATAGATCACAGTGGCGAACAATTGGAGAAGCCTACGTCCAGCAATGGACTGCGATAGGCTGATGATGATGATGATGATTCGCATGTGTCCATGGGGCGGTGGCAATCGCTTACCATCAGGTGAGCCGTCTGCTTGTCTGCCACCTATCAAATAAAAAAAATCATCACGGATCACTTGAATTACTACCTGTTAACAGTGGTAGTGCACGCTGCCTTTGGTCCAAGGGTTGCGGGTTCAATATCCGTACAGTACAAATTTTGTGTGCATGAAGATGTCTGTTTGTATTGGTCTGGGTGTTTTCCATGTATTTTAAGTAAAGTATTATATGTATATATTTGTAATTCTGTACCACAAGAGCTTGAGCTCTTGCTCGTGCTTGAGATCTCGGAGTCATATCAATGTATGTGATGTTGTGAAATATTTATTTAATTATTTATCATTACTGATTTCGAGCAAAAAAGGGAAAAAAAATGTGTTTGTTGTATGGGAGCCCCATTTAAATATTTATTTTAATTTATAAAAACATAAAAATTTAGGTTTTTATCAATTTTAACTTTTTAATGAAACAATCTTACACGTTCCTAAAAAATAAATTATAGAGTAGTAGAATTAATAGTTATTTGCAAATAAAAAAAATTAAAAAAACGTTACTATGAAAACTTCTAAGAAAATCAAGAAGCAATCAGGCGTGAAGCAGCGCCTGCGCTGTGTTTCGCCGTGTGAGTGAGGCTACTGGAGGCCCTATGGGGGGAAGGGGAAAAGGTTGGCAGCGCACTTGTGACTCCACTGGTGTTGCGGGTGTCCATGGGCGGCGGAAGTGCTTACCATCAGGTGATCCGTCTGCTCATCTGCCACCTCTCAATTAAAAAAAAAACTCGCTATACGAAACGGCCATTTTATACTGATATGTAAACTATAGGTATTATAATAATTGTGAATCACGAAAACATATTCAGTAGTTTTTGCGTGAAAGACAAACGAACATAAATACATCTAACATAAATCAAGTAAGTGACATTTTAGTAGGATCACTGACAAACATTTGCTGCCACTACCCGTATTTTATACACACCATTACTAATTAATGTCGAACAGGCTTCGTGTGCTGGGATCTATTCCAGATCAAAGGGCATATTTTAATGAAGACTCGGCGGTTATTGTAATATCGGCGCGATCGAGGATCGTAGCGAACCGATTTTCTTCAAATATACTGTCGCACACGATACCTAATCGATTTGAATCTTCGATCAACGAAGTGTAAAAATCAATTCACATCACAGGAAACTTTTAATATTCATATTTATAACATAGATTCTGATGAATTAGGTTCGAGGTGTATTCCTAAATATACTTTAGGCGATGATTACGAATATGTCATTCGTTTTTTTTATCAGCTCTTGTTTATAAGTTACAGGTGACTGAAATTCTGAAAATAGGTCATTGGGGGCATATTCAAATGTAATTTAAATATATAAACATTTCACATATTTATTGGTTACTGCATTGATGATAATAATGATACTCACAAATTAAAATAATGATTAGATTCTTTTTTTTATCTTGGAACTAAGGTGAGATTATATTTATTTAAAAATCTTGTAGAAAACTCCATACAACGACGCACTCAGGTAAAGTATGGAAGAAAATGCAAGATTTAAATCTTTGGTATCTTTACAAAAACAAATCGTAAAATAATGATTTACCTGTATTTTACAGGTAAGAGTTAGTCAGTTTGAAAAATAGTATAAAAGGTAAAAAATGTTTGGTGAATATTTTTTTAAAAAGGCTGTTCATTCGCCATATTATAAAAAATAAAATTGATTTGCGTTGCTAGTGTGCCCTACCCGTCACCTTAACGTGAGTGAGTGTGTAATGTGTATCTGTTAGTGGGTGTGTGTGTGTGATTGTGTGTGTGTGAGGCCCAATCTGCAGGAAGGGGGCAGGGTAGGCGGTGGTTAACAGCGTAGGTACTTATAACTCCACTGGTAACAGAGCGAATGTCGATAACAGAGTACTTTTTAATATAGATATCGATGCTTTTTTAATGTGATAGGTGGCAGACGAATGGGCAGATAACCTGATGGTAAGACACCCGCGACACCAGTAGAGTCACACGTGCGCTGCTAACCATTCAACCCCCCTTTCCTCCGGATTGGGTCTCCGGTACCCTCACTCGCAGTGAAACACAGAACAGTGCTATTGCACAATGGATTTCTGTGAGGCCGTGGTATCACTCCGGTCCAGCCGGCCCATTCATGCCGAACCGTGGCTCTCCCACGGTCAAAAATGTCTCCTTATCTGCCACCTATCACATAACAAATATCAAACTTTTCTTCATCATTTCTTCTCCATCATCATCTCCAAGGTTTGACGTCTGCATGTTTTGAAAAGTTCTTCAATGGTTGATAGAGACACTCTCATTTGTTGAGATGATAAATCTAAAGTTGGACAACATTTAGACCCCAGTAACTTCTCCATTATAATAATAAGAACATGGAACGTGGTATAACTAAGTATCCCGGCCTTCCGGACTCCAGCATGATGACATTGAAAACTTGGTTTCCGATAAACTCATACACATTTTGGCCACAAGCGGAGTAGTCTTTTCACACTATTACCCTACTCGCCACTACGCCACCGAAGCAGTGAAGGCAGGATTCAGCGAGAATATAGTAAAACCAGACATAGCCCAAAGGATTGCATGCCTCAAGTGGCAATGGGCAGGACTTATAGCGAGGAGAACAGACGGCCGTTGGGGCGGAAAGGTCCTCGAGTGGAGGCCACTTACAGGAAGTCGCAGCCGGGGCAGGCCCCCCACAAGGTGAACCGGCGATCTGGTGAAGATCGCGGGAATCCATTCGGGATGCGGGCGTCACAGGACCGATCTGTGTGGAGATCTTTGGGGGAGGCCGATGTCCAGCAGTGGGCGTCTATTGGCTGAAATGATGAGAAATAATAATAAATACCCCGTTACATTGTAGCCGGGCCGTGTGGTCCCCAGCAGAGTAGAATAGGCCACCCTCACTCTTACCGAGGTGTCGTAAAAGGCGATTAAGGTAAAGCTGCTGGGATGATCATCAGCACCTAGAGAAGGAAAACTCTGCATTTATATCAAAACCCTCGCCAACCCGTCTGCCAAGCGTTGTGTCATGTGATTGAGAGAGGCCCGTGCCCCAGCAGTAGGAACTTAAATGGGCTGATGATGACCCCGTTACAGCTACGGCGGTCAAACTTAACAATCGGCCACGTACGCAGGATATAATATAGGGCCAAAATGTGTGCGCAAACACAAGTACACTCTCTATTCCCTTTATTCCCTTACCCTCATAATCTGATGTGACATCAGGTGCGAAAATGGCTTAACGTGCTTTCCAAGACCCGGGTACAATACTGTGAACTTCCAGACTTCGATGGACACTAAGAATTTCTTACCGAAAACTTTGGTACACATTTTCGGCCCGACCCGGGACTTTTAAAGTGCGACCCACTACCCACTGCGACATCGAGTCGCATCGAGAATAATGACTATCGAATCCAATAGTTAGCAAGTTAGCCGATTATCGTCGATTAACGGCTGAGGGAGTGTGTAACTTACTGACCCACGAAGTTGTTCCTTTGTAAATGATAGTTTCGGGCTTAGCGTTTTGTTCTTGACATCATATTTAAGTGAAAGTTATCTTCTATTGTTTTAGTTGTATGTGCACTTGTGACTCCCCATGAGTTGCAAGTGATCATCGTCACGGCGGCAATCGCTTACCATCAGGTGATTCGTCTGCCAATTATCACGTTAAAAAAACTCACTAGCCACTGCGTCACCGAAGGCTGTCGATTCTGCGAGAGTTATGACTGTTGAATGCGGTAGTTAGCAAGTAAGCCGCCCATGGACCACAGCAAGACCAGCGGAGGCAAATGCTTTGCCAGCCTTAGCCCCCAGCCGGCTTGGCTGGGCCCAGGTCCAAACTCCTCCCTGGTTGGGTCGCTCGGGAAGATGGGACCGGTGCTTTCATTCACTTGGTGAAATACGGCGCTGCTTCACGCTGGTTTTCTGTCAGGCATTTTTTAATGTGTTAGGTGGCAGAAGAGCAGATTGATGATGATGATACCTATTTGCCATGTAGGTTTTTTTTTTTCAAAATTATTTATTCAATAACACACATGTCATACAGATAATTGTGGTTGGATCTTCCTTTTAAGCAACATATTTGCTTGTATTAGGGAACTCTGCTCTTCTTTAAATTATTACATATGATTATGTTTAAACTTTCCTTAATTTTAACAATATAATATTTATTTTTATTTTACTTTAGGTATAATGCCATTAACTGCCTTTAATCTTGCGCACTTGTAACTCCACTAATGTCGCAGGCAGGCGATCCGTCTGCCCGTGTCACTTATCACATAAAAAAAACCACCTGAAAAACGTATAATATTTTTGATTGTACTTATGTCCTCCAAACCGATATTTTGGTCATGGCGGTCAATCTCAGCGATCAGCCATCGACGCAGGACATATTATAGTGCACAAGCATTTGCGCAGACTCAAGTGCACTCTCTATTCCCGTGCCCTTTTATTTCGATGGGACACCAGTGTGACACGACCGAAGCGGGATTAGGCGCAGGACCAACGGCTTAACGTACAAGACCGCAAACTTCCAGACTCCGGGCTAACACTGAGAATTTCTTAACAGAAAAACTCAGCTGCAAATTTTGATTGTACTACTAGGTACCTTATACTGTAAAAATAAAATATTTAAAAATCAACCCACGTTATAATATAATAACCATCTTCTGATTAACATATACATTTTGCATATAACAGCCAGTAAATCTGCGAAGCGGCATCGAATTTTAACAGATTGTCATTAATTAGTTTTGCATGTGATTATGGAGAATTCACGAGGCAATATTCATATGGGGAAAATGACAGGATTTTTTTGTAGATATCCGAGTGTATGAACGGGATAAGCCAATAGTAACTGTACAATTTTAGAACAACACGGGTCTTCCTTGGGGTAAATTGAATAAAATGTTATTTTTAACTTTCAGCGTTTTTTTTACATTCATTCACGTTTGTTTTGGGTAAAATAGTTTTTTGATTTTCGTGGATTGCTGCAAAACGTTCTTCTAATTTTACTCCGAAAATTGTCTACACAAAGATACCGCCTTCAAAAACCACGAACTAAAAAGTGTAAAATATTACTTTTATCACTTTATACATTTCAAATACCATTTTATAACAGTACATTCGACAAAAGATGTTTACCGAAGTCGTCGCCTAATCTCTGTTGAATAATTGAATGTTGTATTGTAGGTAGTTTTTAGATCGTGGTTTTTGAAGGCGATCTTTTTATCGTAAAAAGTTTTTTTTTTCATGCTTTTCAGTGTCTCATTTTTTGGCAGTCTACGCAGGCAGGCAGTATTGAAAGAATTATCCTTTAACTACTTATCGTTGAGGAGTTGACCTTTCATCACCAGAAAAGCCACAAAATTAATACAATTAGGCGTAAATACTGGCGCAGTTTTGAAAAATTATACAAAACGTTCATCATCAGCCCATTTAAGTCCCCACTGCTGGGGCACGGGCCTCCTTCAATCACAAGAGGGGTAATTGCCATACTCACCACGCTTGGCAGACGGGTTGGCGAGGGTTTAGATATAAATGCAGAGTTTTCCTTCTCTGGGACTGATGATCATGCCAGCAGCTTTACCTTAGTCACCTTTTACGACACCTCGGTAAGAGTGAGGGTGGCCTATTCTACTCTGGGGGGGACCACACCGCTGAAAAAAAAGTTACGTGTGCCTTTAAAATTTGAGGGTTGCCTCAATTTTTCTAGGATCCCATCATCAGATCCTGATATTCTTATCATGGTACTATTCCGGGACTATCTACTTTCGAACTTAAACCGAATCATACAAATCGGTTCATAAATCGTTAAGTAATCGGCGAACAAACATAAAAAATATGCGAGTCGACTTGAGAACCTCCTCCTTTTTTTGAAGTCGGTTAAATATGACATCAGAATCTTAAAATATTCTGAATAAACAAAACGCCTCTATTATAATGAGTATAACTTTTATGTGTTTTTTTAAGATTCTGTTGTCAATTTCAGAGTAAATTAGATTTGATAACGGCCACGAAAGTCTCATCTCGAAGAATCACTTAGTGTATTTGTGAGTTCTTTCATTACTAAATTCTTTCGCCACACTACTTTCTTTTTGCATGAAGCAAAGGTTGGTAGACTATTCATGTTATCATTAAGTTCACTTATTTATACTCTGTTTTATGCCCTTACGTTTGAATGTATTATATTTTTTTTAAAGAAAATAATAAATAACAGATAGTATATCGTATTAAGGCCGTGTGGTCCCCGGCAGAGTAGAATAGGCCACCCTCACTCATACCGAAGTGTCGTAAAAGGCGACTAAGGTAAAGCTGCTGGCATGATCATCAGCACCCAGAAAAGGAAAACTCTGCATTTATATCAAAACCCTCGCCAACCCGTCTGCCAAGCGTGGTGAGTATGGCAATTACCTCTAATGTGATTGAGTGAGGCCCGTGCCCCAGCAGTGGGGACTTAAATGGGCTGATGATGATATCGTATTAAGAGCCCTTTTAAATTAATGATGGCTACTTTTTTTTAAATCTTGCTAGTACTAGTAACCACATGTCATGAATAAAAACATAATCATAGAGCTACATGGAAAATTACACGAAGCGATGAATAGTTTTCTAATTCATTACAGTTTTTTCTACTAAACCTTCAGGTTATTAGATACAACTTGGTATCGCGATATCGGTGTGATTACTAGTTGATATTGCCTACAAGCTATAATTATTGATTACGAAGAATATTGAGGCTTATAGTCTGCGATCGTAAAACTTTTTATTTACCCGACAGACTTCGTCCTGTCAAAAAAATTTGTAATGTGGCAACAAATATGAACTTTATATAATAGCAATAAAACTCAAATTGATTCTACGTTTTAGTTAGAATACGTTTGTATGTGAAAAAGAAAAGGGTTTTTCCGACAATTATTCGATTTTTTCTCACCGTAAGAACCTTGGACTTCAACGAACATTTTAAAAAAAGAATTGGCCAAATTGGTCCAGGCGTTGTTGAGTTATGCGCTTACCAACACATTTTGCGATTCTTTTTTATATAACCTATAGATTAACTAAACGGGAAAGATTATGACTGGTAACCTTCACCAGCGACGCCTATAGATTCATAGTTGAAGGCGACAGGTAGCCCGTAAAATTTTAAAACAAATTTTCTTACAATCCTAGAAGGCTATGTAAACAACAGTATTTTCATTTTGAAAAAAAAATATTGTCGCGTTGTCCATTGGCAATAATAGGTCCAGTTTAGTAGCTTAAGGTGACTGGTAGGGCACACTAGCGACACCATTCGTTACAACCTCTCGGCAAACACTTATACTATTTATTAATTAACCATGCACAAATGTGAGGTCTGTTTTTGTACGCAAAAATTGAATACCGCCAAAAGCGGCCACTTTTAGCGTGAATCAATTTTTCGCGTCCGAATGTTGGGTCTGTATTTGTGCATGGTTATTTAATAAGTAGTATAAGTGTTTGCCGAGAGGTTGTAACCCCGAAATTGTTTAAAATAGATCCGGTTTTGTAGCTGACAATGAAAATCGATTGGCGTCGCGCCAATGGACAAAACGACATTTTTTTTTCCAAAATGAATAATACTGTTTTCTAGATAGCCTTCTAGGATTGTAAGAAAATTTGTTTTAAATTTTTTAAAAGATGTTGAATGAGAATTTAAATTAAATGTAAAAATCCCCGTGTGACGCCACAGCTCGTCATGACAAATTAATGACGCCTTTACTCACGTTGACCTAAGAAAAAAGAAAATGGCTGACAATAACTAGTGAATAATGACCACGAAGTTATAATAACCTCCTTGATAATGACAAAGAGAGAGTCAACTTTTTTATTGTATAGCAAAAACATCACCTACGTAGAGCCTCAGGACTACGTCACTTCCTGCATTTTTATCTTTTATGATTTTTTTTATTCAATAAAACACATTCAATGAAAACTTAAAATACGGGTCCTCTTTTTTTTTTTCTTTATTCGAAAAGCATATAAAAATGGTAAAATATTTTTGTCGTATTGTCCATTGTGAACCGTCGGAGACTGAGCAAATCTGTATACCTATTATTAATTCATTGTGCACTACTTTCGGATCTGTTTTTGTACTCGAAACTTTGGTTTACGTCAAAAGCGGCCACTTTAGGTTTCGAGTACATAAACAGATCAAACATTCGTCTATTATTATTAAATACATAATTTACATGTTTAATTGATGGATCCGCAATTGTTAAAAGTAGTACCAGTTCAGTAGTTAAAAAAAAATAGTCTACTGGCGTCGCGTTAGTTCCCTTCGTAGGTCCTTTAATATATCTGTTAATTATGTACCTATGGAATAGCGTCTGAATAGCACTAAAATTTCGCAGTATGCTAAGGTATTTATGATAAATAGTTTATTTCGAAGAACATGGTACAGAAGATTTTAAAGTTATGCACAAGTTCAACATATTCTGCCATCACTTTAGGCGTAGAAATATTAACATTACAAAATTGCTTATAATCTATTACATTATTATTAATTGAGAATTATTATAATTATTATATATTTATTAATTATACAACATTAATTTTCTCATGAGTCGTCAGTTACTAGTCAAAGGTACAGTCCCTTATTCTTGCGTCCTCAAAATCCTTAACAGAATAAAAGCATTCCTGCAGAACCTTTACCAACAAATCATAATTCTTAAATAATACTCGCATTATCTTTGCAACTATCGTAAGTTATAAAGCCACCAGCCCGCTACTTTGTGATTTTCCCATAGTTTTTCTGTTCCATTCAGTAACGTTTTTGTACAATTATTGTAACACTACCGCAAAATTGCTCCGAGCATGATAGCTGACGTGTTTACTTGAAAAAGTTAAAGGAGTTTCGTAATTTTGCCGCATGTTTCATTTCTTCTTTGATTATAGGCTAAGCCTTCGTTATGTATACGAAATTGGTTTAACGTTTCAAGACTAACTAGATTCTTCTGAGTTACGTACTTATTATGCATTAAAACATAAGCAGTACCAGGTTTTATCAGTGAACGAACTGGGTGTTATAATATACTTTAGAAAGAAAGAAGGAAAAAAAATACATTTATTGGCCACAAACAATATAACAATAATACATATTAACATAACATATGAATAGGTAATGTAGGGCGCCCTCTGGCTAGGTGGGGGGACGATCTGCGCAGGATGGCTGGCAAGAGCTGGATGCGAGAAGCCATGGATAGATCACAGTGGCGAACAATTGGAGAGGCCTACGTCCAGCAGTGGACTGCGATAGGCTGATGATGATGATGATGATGAATAGGTGTAAAGCATAGGTATCGTACAACAGCGGAAACATTTAATGGAGGAGATACATTTTGTAAGGCATAAGTGAAGGGTGTGGCCAATCAGGTCCCAACGTCAGCATTTGCTGCTACGGCATTATCTGCGATGCCGCAGCAGCGCTGGTATTCTAGTGGAACCTACCTACTTTATAGGTATACCGTAATTACAAGAAACTAGGAGCTAATCTCAAAAACAAATTTGCCTTTTGATACAATTTGCACCAATCCACTGATCACTTTTGTATAGGTAGGGTTTTTTTAAGAGATTAGTTAGACCCTATGTTCCTTAAGGAAATATGTCCCGGTAGAAGGGGTAGACCTAAAAAGGTGTGGCTCGACATCGTGAAGGATGACATCATCATCATCATCATTTCATCCAATAGACGTCCACTACTGGACATAGGCCTCCGCCAATGTTCTCCACACAGATCGGTCCTGTGCCGCCCGCATCTAATGATTCCCGCGATCTTCACCAGATCGTCGGTCCACCTCGTGGGGGGCCTGCCACGTCTGCGACTTCCTGTACGTGGCCTCCATTCGAGGACTTTTCCGCCCCACTGGCCGTCTGTTCTCCTCGCTATGGGCCCTGCCCATTGCCACTTTGGGCTATGTCTGTGACCGTAGTTCTCCTGCGGATCTCATCATTTCTGATACGATCACGCAGGATGATATGCGTGGCAATAAATTGACTACATGGATGCAGAATATCGTGCGAAGTGGAGGAGTAGAAGCAGGAAAGCATACAGCTTGGAACGCAACCGGGACAAAACGCTAAGTTGATGAAAGAGATGACAATATAAACAAAACTTACAAATATAAACAAACGAAAGGAAATCCTTCACCTCTCGACAAACTTCAGTCAGCCTTTACCAGCCACAATATATCACGTCGGAACCAGCTCACGATTCATACTCGCAAACTTTCAATTACAAACTCCGGCGCAAGTTACCACCTGGCTGCCTGCCAGCACCTCCAACGATGCCATATGGAGCCACGGAACTGCAGCTATAAATCCGATTATTCAATTGAAATTGCTTCGAAGACACCCGCGCGTCAAACTAAGTTCGAGCTAGCTTAGTTTCTTTGGCGGAAATCAAGATAACGATAGAGGAAGGACATGAATGATAAATGTGGTCGCAGTAACTGTTAGCTTCCTTTTTTCCCAGGGAAAAATATCATACTTTGCACTCTAAAGCGACAGCTGCGCAAGATGTCCCGGGTTCCATCCCCGTGTCGGGCCAAATATTTATACCTAAGTTTTCGGTAAGAAATTTTTAGTGTCAGCCCGGAATCTGGAAGTTGGCGGTCTAGTACCCCGTGCCTCGGAAAGCACGTTAAGCCGTTGCTCCTGCGCTTGATCCCTCTCCGGTCATGTCACGCTAAAGTCCCATCGCAATATGAGGGTAAGGGAATAGAGAGTGCACTTGTGTTTGCGGACACACATGAGCACTGTAATATATCCTGTGTATGTGGCTGATCGTTGAGATTGGCCTTCGTATCCGTAATCGGTTGGAGGATATTATTATTATTCTTAGTGGAGCTACGAAAGACCTTACTTAGTTAAAAAAATATGTGATTGGTAGGCAGACGAGCAGACGGATCACCGCGGTAAGCGATTGCCACCGCCCATGGACACCCGCGACACCAGTGGAGTCACAAGTGCGCTGCCAAGCTTTAAACCGCCCTTTCCCCTCGGATTGGGCCTCCGGTACCCTCACTCACGCAGCGAAACACAGCAAAATGCTGCTTGACGCAGGTTATCTGTGAGGCCGTGGTATCACTCCGGTCGAGCCGGCCCATTCATGCCGAAGTGGCTCTCCTACGGTTTAAAAGTAGTCGATAATTTTTTGTAAATGTCAGCTTTGCCGTGAGTTGCACTTTGCCGGTTTTTTCTTTGCAATCCAGAATCGTAGCTATTATGTAGATACCTAAGTCACTCGGTGAACGTAGTGTAGGGCGCCCTCAGGCCTGATGGAGTGACGATCTACGCAGGATGGCTGGCTGGAGCTGAATGCGAGTAGCCAAAGATCGATCGGAGCGGTGTACATTAGCAGAGACCTATGTACAGCAGTGGACTGAAAAAGGCTGATGGTGAAAATGACGATACATGTAAGTCATTTGAGAAATAAAAATAGAGATGGCAATAAAATCAAATCATATAATAATTTGATTATTCATAATAATGGAGTCGCAAAAATAAAAACGTGGGGCCCCTCTGAAATCCTACCTATGGCAAAGCATATCTTTATACTTTGGTAGATCATGAGCTGGGCGTTCGCTGGTGAAGCAGCCACGGCTGGTTATTGATTGTCAAAATCTCCAGTTACGATTATAGTAAGTCGATGCAATCCACACTTAGTATAGAAGTATTACAGCAATTGTTAATGGGCCCCATGTTTTTATTTTAGTCTAATAGGCCTAAAAGCTATTCTGTTTGGTATTAGAATATTTCAGAACTAGAAGTTTAAAATACCTAATTTTTATTATTATTTTCTAGTTTTCAGTGCACATAAGATAAAACCGTTTAACTTAAAAGTTTTTTTACCGATTTTTTATTTAATTCGAATTGGAAACTAAGTTCGAGCTTGCAGCTTTGTTTCTTTGTGGAGTAAATCACGGGACAGGGGACAGGGGGGACTATCTGGATAGTTTTGATGAATCGCGACAGTTTAATGTCGACCAGTAAACAGATAAATCGAATACAAGTATTATTGGCCCATTTTGAGTGAACCAGTCGAAATTTTTGGACCACTGAAAATTTACCTACATATTGTGCAGGATGACCTCCTGTAGTATAATGGATGCAGTATCCGCTGGCTAGAGGAATATACAAAGTTATTTTTTATGGTTTACATCCCAAAAACCACATAAAAGGTATCGAGAATAAAGGCTATTTTAGCATGTAAGATCAACAAAATAAGCGAAACAAAATTTCAGCTGTTCTATACAAAATTGAATTTCCACCCGGCGATAGTGTATGGAACAGTTGTTTTTTTTAATTACAGTGTATACTCGTATGGAAAAGCCAATCTTTAGCATGAATGGGCCGGCTTATTGCTTATAGTAGGTAGACGAGCTTGCGGCCCATCTAATGGTGAACGGTAACCGCCGCTCACAGACATCAACAATGCGAGAGAAGTGAGAGAAGAACTCTTTTCAAACCTCGTTTAAGAAGGACATGTCATAGCGATCAGGGAACACAGCGGCTGGAAGCTCATTCCAGAGTTTGCACGAGCGAAAAAGGAGCGCTGGAAACGAAGCGTTCTGGAAGGGATTGGTTCCAGGTAGTATTGTTAAAGTTTGCCGCGACGTCTAGTCGTGCGATTGTAGAATGGTGGCCCTAGTATGATATTAAACAGCTCCACAGAGCACTCTCCATGGAAGAGCCTAAAGAAGAGGCAAAGAGACTACTTGACTGGACTATTATCAGCCGCACAGACAACCGGCGTGAAGCAGTGGCTGCGCTATGTTTCACCAAGTGAGTGAGGGTACTAGAAGCCAAAACTGAAAAGAAGAGGAGTTAAAAGATTAGCAGCGTACTTGTGGCTCCATGGGTCTCCATAATCGGCGACAATTGCTTACCATGAGGTCATTCAGAACTTTGTTGGACAAAACCTTGGTTATATGTATATCTTAGAATAATTTCATGCTAACCTAACGTAACAGGATATACCATGAATATGCGTAACAGGATGCCAGAGGTTGATATAGTATACATGGTAATACCAACTATGTTATAAATACTAATAGTAGTATTTATAACACACTTGATATTTTTTATAGCAATCTTTTGCAATTTATTCTTAAGTAAATAACACACTTAAAAATTTCATCTCGTGTTCAGGCGGGACTCGAACCCACACCTTCCACAATCCGTTACGATTATACAAAAGATTGCTATAAAAAATATCAACTATCAATTAAGCAGTCTCATCTTAACTGGTGGTAAAATATTTGTAATAATATTTCCACTGGATATTTTAAATATACCTACAATATTGATAAGACTATCGACAGCTCATGTCGAATCAAGCACTTACAAATTTCGTCGGCTTATTAACTCGTTTAGTGGTCTAATTGGTAGAACATTCACCCTGATTGTGGAAGGTGTGGGTTCGAGTCCCACCTGAACACGAGATGAATTTTTTAAGTGTGTTATTTGTTAATAATATGTTCTTAAAACTTACTGCTCCGTATGTTAATATTCAATATGTATAGTGGTCATTGTCGTAAACTGAAATGGCTTTTAAAACAACCATAAAAGAACTAATTGCACACTGAAACACTTCTGGCTGTAAACTAGTGCCTTAATAGTTAGTGAATAGCCATGTGTTACACCATACGGAATCGCTAAACAATGACTCACAACACCATTAATGGTAAGTCTAAAATTTTATGACCCATCTACATAAAGCTTCGAGTGTAATTATAACAATTTTCATGTACAGTGGCGGACAGGTCAAGCTATCCAAAACTGTAAAATTTCCTTAATCGATTTCGAACTCAATGTGTAACCATATAAGGTTTATAATCGAATGAAGAAATTTGACAGTTTTGTATAGCTTGATGTGTCCGCGACTGTACTAGACTAGACTTAATTGCAAATATACTCGTACATAAATGTACAGACGATGTCAGGGGGATACCTTGATCCCCCATGCAGTGCAAAAATAGCACTTGTGTCTCAGATACAGGCTCTATCTGTGAACATTAACCATTATGAACAACATTTGTTCTATCACTTTTGGAAATTCGTTTGAATAAATTTCAACTTTTCAAACTTGTAAATTTTTCGATGAATTTCGAAAAGTCGTTGAACAAATATTGTTCAGAATGACTGGTACACCCTGTTTAAGCGCGGTCCAATGTCCGACAAGCGTAACTACACGTGTCGTCATAGTACTTACTACCACGGGTTTTGAATGACCATGGGCGAGCAACGCTTCGGTATGAATTGAGTTTTTCCATCCAAATGATCGCGCCCGAGCGCGTCGCGAACAAACAAATTTAGAAAATCGAGCGAGTCTCGGCCGAGCGGCTCGCGGAATGAGAGCGTAACGGCTGGACCCCTGGGGGAAGGGGGGAAGTAAATTCTAGACCGTGGTGGAGCCATACTTCGGCATGAATGGGCCGGCTCGACCGGAGTTTAAAGGTTAGCAGCGAACTTGTGACTCCACTGGTGTTGCGGTGTCCATGGGCGGTGGTGATCGCTTACCATCAGGTGATCCGTCTGCTCGTCTGTCACCTATGTCGTAAAAAAAAAGATTCAAAATGTGTTTTGATATTGCGAGTGTCCACCATGTATGGGTGACAACGATCACTTAGCATCACTTATAATTATTTTGAATGCCACGATTCGGAATAAATAATCCGGCTCGACCGGAGTGGTACAACGGCATCACAGAAAATCAGCGTGAAGCAGCGTCTGTGCTGTTTCGCTGCATGAGTGAGAGTACCGATGGAACAATCCGGTGAAAAGGTGGGTTTAAAGATCGGCAGCGCACTTGTGAATCCAATGGTGTTGCCAGCTTTCACAACTGATGTAGAGGCGTTTCTCCTATCGCCTCTCGTCCCAATTTAGCCAAAACCTATAGCACACATGCTCATTTGTAGCATGCTTTTTAAGCATGCTTAAGGAACTGTCCACATTTGCTATCAATAACCATGCTATTACCCATATAAACATGCTTAAAAATAAACAAACCTGTCTACATGTGCAGCAATCCGCCACACTCCCCCTTCCACCCGCACTACACGAAGCATGCTTAAAAATCGAACGGCGTGCGATTTTTGAGCATGCTCAAAATAAGCATGCTTATTTGTAGTACGTTCATCCAAACGCTACTATATAGCACTTGCTCTAAAGTAGCATGTTTTAAGCATGAAAATTAGCATGTGTAACAGTACCTTATCAAAAGACAGAAAGTTGAAATAAACTCCCCCGCACGAAGCAACAAGCAAGTTTGCGCAAGAAATTGGCTTGTAAGTAAGCTATGCTATTCGTATGTTCGTCTGTTTGCCCGCCGCTAATTAGGGACGTAAAGATACTGTTTACAAGTCTGACGATATTATCGTTTAACTTAAACGTCTGTCTGTGCATATTTCTGCCATTAGCTCGGCGGTGAGAGAAAACATCGTGAGTTTTGGATAGTTCCTGAAACGTGCAACCATGATTCAGTTTGTCTGGTTCCCCTGTTAAAGAGTTGCGAAGGTCAGACGGCAGTCGCTTCATGTGATTACCAGACTCCACAAGTCCTGAATCATGGTCTAAGCGTACCTCGGACTCAGAGTGGCAGCTTTGGACGCTACCGGGAACTATAATGAATCAAGACGGGAATTAACACGATATATATTATGTGATATAACATTGTGTACGTTTCGGCTACGTTACAGCAGCCGTGGTCACAAGCGGACGGCTGCTGTAACGTAGCCGAAACGTCGAGTAAAATATAATAATAATTCTCACAACATCTCATACGTTGACCTGATTCCGTACTAAGGCTTAAGCACTTGTGTTACAGATATCAGACTACAGAGGAACACAAATATATACTTAAATACTGTAAAATTTTTATTTCACTATTATTATTCGTCTATTTTATTTTTTTTTGCATTTATTTTATAATTTACGTTTGACATGTAATTTTCTGTGGAAACTTTGCTGATTTGTGTATTATTTAATTGTGTAAATTATTCAAAATATCTAAATTGTTTGTTTCCCAAATAAATAAATACATATATTACACCCAGACACTGAACAAACACAAGTGTTTATCGCACGAATGTTTGTCTAGGAATACACAATGTTGTATCACATAATAAATATCGTGTTAGTTCCCGTCTTGATTAATTATAGTTATAATGCAACGCGAAAATTTAAAAAACCGAGTATTACACGCTAAGATGAGAGAAAACTAAAACATTTGTATCGGTTTATTGTTTGATGCAGTGTGACATGGCTGTTAGGACAAAAAGATTACATCGATAATAATTACTTACCCTTCGTTGCACTGAAAATTAATTTTCTATTAAAAGAGAACATTTCAATATCTTTAATTAAAAGTCTGCCTTACAATTTTGAAGCATACCGATATATGTATTAGTTTAATCAAAATAAATGATGAAATTTGACCTACCGCGTTTATAGAATGGCAAAAGTAATAAAAATGCAATTCAGTTCAGTTTGTGGTAAGGTAAGTCACGTCCACATACGTGATACCTTACTACATAGATACCGAAGGCATCTCACTCCTTAGCACGTATTAGTTAGTATATAAGCTGTAGAGTAATAAATAAATAGGTTGATACCACACCGAACACTCGTCTTATTATTATGTATAAGTGGATCATCCCCATCACGACGTAGCGACGACACATTACCACATGGCGACCGTGACGTAGAAGAGCGTGCTGCTGGACGAAGTCCATGTAAGTCCTACAAATTATATTTCTACAAGGACCACAAAGACCCTGAAGGGTTAGTCCGCAAGTTATTCTAAAGAAGATATTGATGGCCGAGCTACCTACAGTTTTTCGACGTTATTGAAAATATCAAGCAATCGTGTTGAAGTGATACAGAAGTCAAATATGAAGAATCTTCATTATATTTATTCCATGTCAATTTAAAGTGCAAGTTAAACAATTTGGTAAGAACGCTGTTGCAGTAATTAGGTATAGCATTGACTTTGAAAATTTCGCTTACGATTTTGTTTATTTTCGCTGACTGGTTTGTTATGTAATTTTGTAACAATTTTCTTATTTATGTTGTATTTATTAATTTAATTTTTAGTAAAGTTTTTTTTACAATATGAGTAAATTCGAATTAGAAAGCGCGATTTTGTTGCTACCTAGAATAATAGACAGAAATGATATAAAAAACTTAATAGGTAAAATTTAATTTTACAGTAGTATTATCGATGATAATTCACAAAAAAATTTAATTGATTTTGTGTTAAAAATTACATTGTCCGAATTCTCAAAACTTTATCTAGATTCAAGTTATGATGATGTAGAGACTTTAATCAGTGACATTAGAAAATATCTTGTACCTAAGAAATGCCCATATTCCATTCAAAATAAATTATTTAATTGTAAACAAGGTAGTAGATCTGTAGAAATATTTGGTTATGAAAAAGACAAATTATTGTATGAGTTGACGGATAGTCAAGCGGAAAATGATGAACAAAAGTCAAGAATACTACTTCCAATTAATGAGAAACTCGCCATAAGATGTTTTATTAGAGGTTTAAATAGTACTCGAACAAGCATTATTGTGGAGTGTAGGCAAGTCGAATTTTTAAGAGATGCAATTCTAGTAGCTTTAGAAGCAGAGGCCACATTTTCAAACAGAAGGCAAAATAAGTTTGAGAAATGTTATTTTGTTAGGTCGAATAAGCCGCGTGATGGTTATTATAAATACTGTAATAATGAAATAGCAATTAATACACGTACAATGAGTGTAAAACGTGATACGTTTGATTATTATCGCGATGCGCGTAGTTCTCAAGTTTTGCTTGGTCAGCAATCATGTGCTCGAGGTGACACAGTTTGTTCATATACTCGTAATACTAATGATTATGTATGTAAGTCTAATTATAGTCTTAATGACGAGTGTTTAGATGATTTAAAGTTAGACGATTTTTTTGTAGAACCAAGCCATTATTATGATAAAAAGATTTATAAAGGTGAGGACAAAAATGCGCAAGTGGATATTGTGAACCCGTCTAGGAAACGGAAGAAACAACGCAAGTTGAATAGTTTTGACATTAATGCGGTTAATATTGATATTCCTGCAAAGAAAGCAGATGTAAAGGCTTATCGTTACGTAGACGTTATTTTTAACGATTCTTTTAAGTGCGATTATGATAAATATGCTCATGTTGAGTCTAATAATAAGTTATGTGTCTATGTACCATTGAAATGTACTATGTATTTAAATGATACGTCGGTATCAGATGAAAAACGATTAGCTAATGATGTAGAAACATTTTGTAACGATTTACGAGTAAAAGCATTAATTGTAAATGAAAAGGATGTAAAAAGGATTAATAAATTGATAGATAAATATAATATTACATTACCCAAGTTAATCGTTCACAGTATGTTGAAAAAGAAAACCAATAATGTATTGAATATGATTACAACTAATAATATTAAAAGAGTTAATAACAAATATGTATTATATGACAATAAATCAGTCATAAATCGGAAACATAGTTTTAAAGATGTATTATTTAAAGAGAGATATGACCAACGAGCTGTAGGTATAGATTAAAATGTTTGTATTGCTTATTTATAAGTATGTTAATTGTATGGACCCAAAATACGAGTCTATGAAGATAGTATATTATATTGTTCTTAGTTACTTTCATAATTGTAATTAGAAGTTTTTAAGTTAGGGACCTTCTTTTCAGGGGAGGGACGCCTAACGTTTCAGGGGAGGTGTGGTAAGGTAAGTCACGTCCACATACGTGATACCTTACTACATAGATACCGAAGGCATCTCACTCCTTAGCACGTATTAGTTAGTATATAAGCTGTAGAGTAATTAATAAATATGTGGATACCACACCAAACACTCGTCTCATTATTATGTATAAGTGGATCATCCCCATCACGACGTAGCGACGACACATTACCACAAGTTTTTTAAGTAATACTACTGCCCTAAGTGACTTCATCATCATCATCATCAGCCCATTTAAGTCCCCACTGCTGGGGCACGGGCCTCCCTCAAACACATGAGAGGTAATTGCCATACTCACCACGCTTGGCAGACGGGTTGGCGAGGGTTTTGATATAAATGCAGAGTTTTCCTTCTCTGGGCGCTGATGATCATGCCAGCAGCTTTACCTTAGTCGCCTTTTACGACACCTCGGTAAGAGTGAGGGTGGCCTATTCTACTCTGCCGGGGACTATCTAAGTGACTTATAATTGACTTATATTATAATAATAATAATAAAAATATTTTCACAACATCTCATACGTTGACCTGATTCCGTACTAAGTAGCTTAAGCACTTTTATGGAATCGCCGAGTTGTATCTTGCTGCTGTTCTCACCACCACTCTTTGTCATTCACAACTTATTTTGTATCGACCTTTAATATCAAGTATTATTATTGACTCTATGAGGTTAGTAGACCACTTACTTACTTACTCCTTATTTTTCGTTGCGACCATATTTGTTCTATTGTGACCTCCGTTCCCATTTACTCCCTACACTTGCTCCCACGGTCAGCATAAACCGTATAAACTTTGGAGCGATACGTATAACTTTGGATGGATAGCGTGGCCTTGGGAGTGATAGCCTTAACATCCTCTGAGCCGATGTGGTAGCTGCCCAGTGTTCGGCTTCTTGGGTGCCGCATTGACTAAGGACGTGCATCGGTGTCTCGTCCTTTGCCTTACAGAATCTACTAGCGGGGTCTCCGACCGGCCCGGTTCTAGTGGCGTGTTTGTTCAGCCTGCAGTGACCAGTAATGGTTCTTGTAAGGATACTCAGGTGTCCGCGAGATAGCGCTAAGGCCTCTAGCTTACTCCACTGGCTCAGCGACCCAAATAGAATCTTGGCCTCCGAAACAAGAGTTCGCCACTTCGGTCGATCCTGAGCTACCTCTTGCCAGTTGTTACCAGAACCTCGCGCAAATCAGTCTTGACGACGAATATAGAGTGCAGTCGATTATTTTTGAAATAGGGGGCAGACGGGCACAAAATCACCTGATGGTAAGTGATCACCATGGCCCATAGACACCTGAAACACCAAAGGAGTCACAATTGAGCTGCCGGCCTTTAAAAAGGAGTTCAAGATTTGCAGGTTGTATCGGTCCGAAAACACGACGGCGGAAATAGTAGCAAGACGGCGGAAACGGTTCCGCCGTCTTGCTACTATTTTACTTTAGCATAAACGTCAAATCAAGTATGACTATTAGAACTTATCAGGAGAACATTTTTTTCTAAGAATTACCGCACAAAATAAATGAATCTGTAACATCAGTAAAGACAGTTGAAAATATCCTTTGTGGCTAGTGAAATCATCCAGAAAAGCAAACAAATTGCCTGTAACGTCTTTAAGATATATTTAATTCTCCTATCCGAAACGAAAGAAAGGCCTTGTTACCGACAATTTGTTGCTCAAAATTGGCCTCTATCAATAAATAGGGCCAGGGCCAATCAGAAGGCGAATCAAAAGGCCATCCCGCTACAGCCATACGTAATAGGGCCATAATTCGCGCGGTGCAGGAAACCAGGCCAATTTTTGTACGGAAAATGTATGTCCTTATTAAGTGACTGGGTGGCGCTAGTTTTTTTTTTTTGTAACAGAGTAATTTGGTTCACCTTAGCTCGAAGGTAGGTAAGCAAAAGGAGACCCTACATTGTAGAGAACAGGCGCCATGACATGGCATCACTTCTATTGGCACTGCCATATTGGCCCGCGAGATGCTTCTTCCCGCCAGGGTATTTTTTTTTTATTAGGATAGCCAAACATATGGCTACAATCTCACCTGATGGTAAGTGATGATGTGGCCGAGGATGGATCATGCCTGTCTGGTAACAGCCTATTCACTCTTTTCTTGACTAAGTTCAGATCATAGCGTTCAAGGAACACATCTTCCGGCAGAGAGTTCCATTCCTTAGCTGTACGCAACATGAATGTACATTTCTACCACATAAGGGTTACCACCCTTCTCCGTCTTGTGTCCCGATGATGAAAGGGGCCGGTGGAATTAGATCATGTAATTCCTTCGCACACTCTCCGAAATGCAACCTGTAAAAGACCGAAAGACACGCTACCTTACGCCTGTGTTCAAGACTTAACAACTTGCGGTCAAAAAGTTCGGCGTCGCCAACAATGCTTTTAGCTTGGTTTTTGATCGATTCCAATGCAGCCATTTGACTTAGTACTTTTTTCCTTAGTTCGGGAAAGATAGTTCAGCGGTTTTCGTTAGATGGAGCTTGTAAAAAGCAGATGTAGGTTTAAAAAGCAACCAAGCAGATGGTTCGGCATTCTTTCGGTAGATGTCACTATGCATTTTTACATTTCGCTAGTAAAGCGCTAGTAACCAACAGTCGGCAGCAACTAATTGATCTGATAGACTCATCATCAGCCTATCGCAGTCCACTGCTGGACGTAGGCCTCACCAATTGTTCGCCACCGTGATCTATCATTGGCTTCTCGCATCCAGCTCTTGCCAGCCATCCTGCGCAGATCATCCCCCCACCTAGCCAAAGGGCGACCTACATTCCATTTGCCAAGACGCGGTCTCCACTCTAGTACTCGATAGACTACTACTATCAGATCAAATAGTTTTTCTTTGGGTGAGCCACGCTTTGACATGAACGGGCTCGAACGTAGTGATACCACGGCGTCACAGAAAACCGGCGTAAAGCAGTGCCTATCCTGTGTTTCGCCGAGTGGGTAGGTTACCATCATCATTTCAGCAAAATAGACGTCCACTGCTGGACATTAGGCCTCCCCCAATGTTCTCCACACAGATCGGTCCTGTGCCGCCCGCATCCAATGGATTCCCGCGATCTTCACCAGATCGTCGGTCCACCTTGTGGGGGGCCTGCTACGGCTGCGAATTGCTGTACGTGGCCTCCACTCGAGGACCTTTCCGCCCCACCGTCCGTCTGTTCTCCTCGCTATGTGCCCAGCCCATTGCAACTTGAGGCATCTCATCATTTCTGATACGATCACGCAGGGAGACTCCGAGCATAGCCCTCTCCGAGCATAGGTTACCATCAGGTGGTTCGTTTACCATCAGGTGATTTTCTGCTTGTCTGCCATCTATCACATAAAAATGTGAGGTCCAATATGTAGTCCCCTAGTGTGTACAGTGAGGCGGTCAGCGCCGACTGAATATTTATTAATAGGCGATGAGGGCGGCTCCGGGCGCTGCGTGCCGCGAATACGCGCTATTGTTGCCTGCCCTTACACAGGCTGTACCCTACATCGGCTTAGGATTAAGAAAAAGCTAGAAAAACTGTTGCCAACTACAAATTAATAGCCTAAGCCACACTAAACACGAAAGTGTCGCGTAATTTTATGTTACTAATTCAAATTAAATTATATCTATTATATTACAATTAATTACATTAAAGTTAATTATATCTTATTTAATTTAACGTAAATAAAACAATAAAAACAAAATAAAAAATATCAAACACTAATGTTTAATCACAAATATTCATGTGAAAATTACATGAAATTTTAACAGTTTTAATGATGTAATAATTGCTTGCTTGTTTTTGTGATGGGTATGGTGTTTACACATACTTTTGGAATTAAAGTCTACCATGGCTGGACATTAATTTTGTATTATTTTCATCATTTCACTTGCTGTAACGCTGTTGTGTGTAACTAATAAAATAAATAAATAAAAATAAAATAGATGTATGAAGAGAAGTTCCCGACATTCAAGATGGCATTTTTCCTATTATAGCTCTTCTTCTTCTTCTTAAAGTGCGTCTCCGACTAGCGAAGGTTGTCTTTCAATCTAGCATATTCTACTCGGTCTCTTGCGAGGCGAAACAGCTCGGCGGCGCTCGCGATCCCCGTCCACTCCCGGATGTTACGCAGCTATGATTTATTTTTTCCTGCGACTCACACGCCTCTTACCAAACTACTTTCCCCGTCATAATAAGTTGCAAAAAACTCATATCTATCGTGTCTAAACACATGTCCTATGTCAACTTTCCTCTGCTTGACGGTCGATAAGAGTTCGCGTTTTTGGTGCACGCAATATTTGTTACCTTTTGAGTCCAGCTAATAGGCCGTGGACACTTACGGTACGGCTGGTCCACAAGTTAAAGGTCGCTCAGCGGGCTATGGAACGAGCAATGCTCGGCGTCTCTCTCCGAGATCGAATCCGAAATGAGGTGATCCGGCAGAGAACCAAAGTTATCGACATTGCTCACCGGATTAGCAAGCTTAAGTGGCAGTGGGCTGGCCATATTAGCCGCAGAACCGACAACCGATGGGGTAAACGAGTTCTGGAGTGGAGACCGCGTCTTGGCAAACGTAATGTAGGGCGCCCTCTGGCTAGGTGGGAGGACGATCTGCGCAGGATGGCTGGCAAGAGCTGGATGCGAGAAGCCATGGATAGATCACAGTGGCGAACAATTGGAGAGGCCTACGTCCAGCAGTGGACTGCGATAGGCTGATGATGAATAGGCCATTTTCATCTATGAACAATAAATTATGAAATTATATTACTTGTATAGTTTTCATCACGGGAAATGCAAAATAACGTTATTTTCCCATGAAATCCTAAGATAAATTTTATTTTTCAAAATCAAAATTGAGGTTTTAGTATCTGTATGTCACGTGATTTCAAACGCCGACCGCCATGATGTGACGTCAATATACTAAAACATCTTTTTGACATCTTTGTTTACTTACCTACAAGACAAACTTTTGCATAGCATAGCATTTGACATTTCTCAATTTTAGTTCAATGCCCTTTGATTTAGTTATAGTGACGTCATGCGCCGTCACCATCATGGCGGTTGGTGTTTTAGCGCGTATATTTTACGTCAATTTTTTAATAATTTTTTTATAACATTCAGCAAGCATATTTTGCAGAAATAAAAATATTGCTTGATTATCTGATAAATATGAGCATTATAAAAAATATTTGAAAAAATAGGAGAATTCCCTATTGCAAGCATCCTTCGATAAGCCCTCATTTCGAATGCCTCGATCCGATTTCTGATGTCTTTCTTGATCGTCCAAGCTTCGTATCCGTATAGAAGAACAGGTTTATTATAGCAATTTTTGTAATTCCCATAAAAATTTATCGACAGTCTTCAAGTGGAAGAGATGCGAATTCTTATGTACATGCATAATACAGTAGAAATTTTTGATGATGAGATGCCACAGTTAATTACAGATATTATACAGACCTCGATACGTTCCTAAGAAAAATCGTCTTGACGGTGGACCGACATCGAACTGATAATAATAATAATATCCTCCAAGATTTCGGCTAAGACAGCTAATCTCTACGATCAGTTACTTCGGCAGGATATATTGCTTATATTATGGTACTCAAGTGTGTGCGCAAACACAAGTGCACTCTCTATTGCCTTGCCCGCTTATTCCGATGGGACACCAGTGTGACACGACTGGAGAGGTATAGGGCGCAGGACCAACGGCTTAACGTGTTTTCCGAGACACGGGGGTACAAGACCGCCAACTTTCAGACTCCGGGCTGACACTGAGATTTTTTTAACTGAAAAACTCAGGTACAAATTTTGACCCGACCCGGGGATTGAAGCCGGGACCCCAAGCGCAGCCATCGCTTAATATTACGACTACCTGCTGCGGTAACGAGATAGTCAACTGATAATAATAGCATTTATATCACTACCAAAAAACTTGGTGTTCTAGAATTTTTTTTTGTGTTAGGTGGCGGACGAGCAGATGGATCGCCTGATGGTAAGCGATTGCCGCCGCCCATAGACACCCGCGACACCCATAGAGTCACAAGTGCGCAGCCAACCTTTCCCCCGGATTGGGCCTCCGGTACCGTCACTCACACAGACAAACGCACAGTGCTGCTTTACGCCGGTTTTCTGTGAGGCCGTGGTATCAATCCGGACTGCAGGGTTCTCCCACGGTCAAATCTCAAACAAGTGAAATACAAGGTATGTTTAAAAATTCTGTATGTAAAGGATCCGCTTTTCCTTTCAAGGTACGGAACCCTAAAAAGAACGCCATTTTAAACTCCTCACATGAAACTCAATAGCCAGCAACTATTAACATAGCTTTATGAAACCCCGCTCAAATAACTTCCCCATGTCAAAACAAACTTGTGGGAAAAAGTTTACTTTTTTTTCTTTAATGAGGATGGGCTTACGCGTCATATAAATTTAATGCGCCGGCGTTCGTAGAAAGAGCTTTTTTGATTTATATCTGTGAAATCTGGCCCATGTTGCTACCACATGGGTTGTGGTAAACGGAACGTTATTTTGGTCACCGTAATAAACAATGATTTGTATGAAAATTAACGTTTGGTCAAGGGAGTTTCGGGCAGTTGTATTAATTATATCAATATGTAATTGTTATTGCGATGGCTGAAACACCGGCTGAAACAATTTCGTAGTTTTAATTATTGAATTGGAAATTGTTTATTTCGTCGAAATGGAATATTTTATCAAAATAATGAGATGGTTGTCAAAATATCAGCGGTGTTTTGTTCAATGCTATAATTAAATAAATTTCGATGATTGAATACTTGGTAAAACTCTCAAAAAATATTTTATACTTTTTAAAAGCCATTTCAAAAAGATCTGTTGTTGCAACCCCAGAACCTATTATAGCAACTCATGTAGCTCCAGCTCCATTATGAACCCGAGAATGAAGCTGATGGGGGAGCTTTTGATCTCGTCTGCAGAGATCGTGTGTGCTCCCAGGTGCCGGCTTTTGCAGTGGTACAGCGCTATGCACTCGCCGAGGACGTGGATAATCGTTCCCTCGTCCTCGCGACAGAGCCTGCAGATTTTGGTGTCTGAAAGGCCCATGTTGTGCAGGTGCTTGTTTAATTTGCAGTGCCCTGTGAGGGTCCGAGTGAGTGCCCTAACTGTCCTCTACTCACTTTTATTATTTCTACAGCTCGTTTCTGGTCGAACGCTTGTATCAACGCCTTGGACTGTTCTTGTCGAGGTAGTCTTTTCCAAAATTCAGTGCTTTGCTTATGCTCCCAATCCTTTAACTCAAACCTGACCATGCAGGCTGGCACGCCACTTATTGGTTACGGTCCGATTAGTGGGCTCTTTGCCCCAGCCTTTGCTTTCGTTGCCTCTGATATCGCAGAGTCCCGGTACCCAAATCAGCTTTAGATTGTTGGCATTGCCATGTAGGAGTTGGACATACTCACTAATGCGTTTGGAATCAAGTTCACTGGATGTCTTGAGGACAGCTTGACTATCTGAGAAGATGATAATTTTCTTATTTTGGAGATTCATTTGCAGACTCGTCTGCAAATGAATCTCCAAAATCTGAAAATGGACACAGCCAATTATTGCGAAGACTTCTGCTTGGTACACTGTAGTATAGTGACCCAGTTTGGTGAATTTGCGATATGTGCCTCGATAAATTCTTCAACTTTTAGTACTATTCACATCTTTATTTTACCAAATTCCTCTAGCGAATACGTAATCAATATTAGTCTCAGGTAATTTGTACTCATACCCAACCATTGTCAAATTGTCTTTTTTCCAATCAAAAAAAAATCAATCTGCTTATTTATTGCCATTAAGGCGGAACAAAGTTCGCCGGGTCAGCTAGTAGTAATATAATTTGCTTTATATAGAACTGGACTTAAGTAGTCTCATTTAATCTTTTAAAAGTATTTGTACAAACTATACCACCGTGGGAGAGCCACGCTTCGGCATGAATGGGCCGGATTGACCGGAGTGATACCACGGCCTCACAGCCGACAACCAACACCGGCACCAGCACTGTGCTGTGTTTCGCTGGTTGAGTGAGGATACCGGAAGCCCAATTCAAAGGAAAGGGGGGTTTAAAGGTTGGCAGCGCACATGTGACTCCACTGGTGCCACCTATCACATAAAAAAAGAACGTTATTATAAATTGCTGTATAAAGTACCTAAATTACCGTACTAAAGCTCATGTTATCCTTTTTCAACACGGAATGATGAAAGGGGCTAGCAAGAGTGTTGTTCCGGGACTATTCTTAGTTCACGATATGTAATAAGGGGGAAGTAGTCTCATTTAATCTTTTTTTAAAGAATTTGTACAAACTTTACCAATCGAACCCTATATTTAAGAATAAGAATAAGAATAAAATAATTTATTCGGCGCCAAACATACACAAAAAAAAATAAAAATATAACGAAATGGACATTAGAATGGCACTGAAATGGGCTCCACTCAGCATGTGTCACAGTGTCTAAAGGACACCCCGACGCTGGTCTTCCGCGGATTTACGAAAATATTGACTGCTTCAGTGGCGCAGTGGTTTGCTTGTGGGTCGCACTTTAAACGCGCTGCTGCGCTGCGCTAGAAGTCCCGGGTTCGATCCCCGGGTCGGGCCAAAAAGTTGTACCTAAGTTTTCGGTAAGAAATTCTTAGTGTCAGCCCGGAGTGTGGAAATTGGCGGTCTTGTACCCCCGTGGCTCGGAAAGCACGTTAAGCCGATGGTCCTGCGCCCGATTCCTCTCCGGTCATGTCACAGTAGTATCCCATCGGAATATGAGGGTAAGGGAATAGAAGTGCACCTGTTTGCGCATACACTTGAGCACTATAATATATCCTGCGTAAGAGACTGATCGTTAAAATTGGCCGCCTTAACCGTAATCGGTTGGAGGATTTATTTTTTTAAATATTGAGCGAAAAGTGAAACAACTTTGTTTTTTGGGTACACCGCCGCTAGCACAGCACTTTAGAAATTGCAAAAACCGTTTTTTGCCATTTCGCTACGGAACCCTAATAAGGAAAAAAGGTGTAAGTAAAATTTTTAGTGAGCGGAAAAAATGATCACGATCATAAAATAAAAACTTTTGCAAGCACAACCATTGATTTCATGGCCAATTTGACTGGACTTAACGTAAATTAGTTACCAATGTACCCAAGTATCGACATGGGTATTGAGGTACGTACAGCCACACATCAAAGTATACAAAAGTGTCAAATTTCTTCATTTCGATTCGGACCTATCAAACACGTTCGGTTCCATATCAATTGAGGAATTTTGACAGATTGTTGTAACCTGATGTGCGGCTGTTTCTACATACATACGCATAATCTTTATGTTGAAAGTAGTGTTGCGGATTAATCGAGAGTTTCCCTATCGATAGTTGACCTCGAAAATCATTCAGACTATCGATATTGTTATTGTATTGCTATTGGTCAAAACTATCAATACTATTAATAATAAAATTTGATCGAAACTATTGATAACGCCAATACTATCGATGCTATCGATTGTTTAATGCCCGATACTATGGATAGTATTGTGTTTTCTAACAGAATTAAGAAAAAACTATCAATACTATCCATAGTTTTGTACTATCGATAGTCAGCTATCATCATCATCATCATCAGCCCATTTAAGTCCCCACTGCTGGGGCACGGGCCTCCCTCAATCACATGAGGGGTAATTGCCATACTCACCACGCTTGGCAGACGGGTTGGCGAGGGTTTTGATATAAATGCAGAGTTTTCCTTCTCTGGGTGCTGATGATCATGCCAGCAGCTTTACCTTAGTCGCCTTTTACGACACCTCGGTAAGAGTGAGGGTGGCCTATTCTACTCTGCCGGGGACCACACGGCACACCTCGGTAAGAGTGAGCTATGTTTCGATAGTATTGCTGGTTGATTAAATATGTCTGATACTGTCGATAGTATTGGACATTAAACAATCGATAGTATCTATTAGTGGTACCTATCCTATAGTATTGATCTAAAATGATCTTATTATGATTTTTATTTTTGATTCTGATTGTAGGCAAATTATTGTGCTTAATTAATTATTTAGTTTTCTTAATTTTGTCACTATATCTCCGTGTACCCACACAGCCTCTGGGTGACGGCTGAAAATTAGTGATTTCGCCTCGTGCAGATACTTCACGCCGTGTGGTCCCGGCAGAGTAGAATAGGCCACCCTCACTCTTACCGAGGTGTTGTAAAAGGCGACTAAGGTAAAGCTGCTCGCATGATCATCAGCACCCAGAGAAGGAAAACTCTGCATTTATATCAAAACCCTCGCCAACCCGTCTGCCAAGCGTGGTGAGTATGGTAATTACCCCTCATGTGATTGAGGGAGGCCCGTGCCCCAGCAGTGGGGACTTAAATGGGCTGATGATGATGATGATGAGATACTTCACACTGAGCCTTGACCCTCTGATTACTGCAGCAGACACAGAATTGGTTGTAACTACCTACATAATATAAGTTTTTTTTTGTTTGCCTTTCTTTAAAATTGCTACTGGACGCTGTTTATATATGTTTTATATTGTGATGTGTGTATGTTGTTGTAACCAATAAACGTTTTATCTATCTATCTAATTTTACTATCGATAGAATCGATACTATTGACAACCAGCAATACTAATTTTACTATCGATAGTATTGATTGCACTTTTATTATCGATAGTCAATCGATAGACTAATGGTAGTGGACATTTCAATTCATTTATTGCGTGTCACATTATAAAATAATTACAAAGGTGGAATAAGTAAAAATGTATTCATGGGAATATCGATAAGAGTCACTAATTGAAAGTTATCATCCCAAAATTTGTAAAGTAGGTATGTCTGGAGGACAGACAGAGACACGTCTAACTTTAACAAACTCGAAACTTTATTCTCGGATCGAGACTCATCGATAAATCAAATGTGACTGATAATCTGTGAAAATACATTTCACAAGTTAAAATGATACTTAATTTGATGTCTAGACAGGTGACCTAGGAACGTAGCTCATGGATAAGAACGCGCCTCCCATACGAGAGGTGCGTGTACCTCTGGATTTTTCTAATCTATGTGCGTATTTCTACCATTAGCTCGGCAGTGAAAGAATCAATATATATCACCACTAGACAGTTTTAATCTTTATTACAAAAGTCCTCCTTCAAACTTCCAACCCGCGCAACTAACCCATAGGGGATGAAAATTCAAAAGTCACTTTTTTATTTAAAACCGGTGCCCAAACATCAATTTTAAGACTCTAACTTTTAAAATGTCTCAAAGGGTGATTTTTCAAAAACGTTTAAGTAAATTAGTTTTTATTTAATTATTAGTCTTAATACAAATTTTCACAATTCTAACATCAAAGATGGCGGACTTTCATACAAACTTATAACCCCCTTTTTACCCTCTTAAGGGTTGAATTTTCAAAAATCCCTTCTTAGTGCTCCCTTACACTATTAAAGGAACCATCTACCCAAATTTCAAGTTTGGAGGGTCAGTAGTTTGGGCTGTGGGTGCATTCCTAGTCACTTAATACCTTAGTCACTCAGGTTCTCCTTTTATATTTATTTATTTATTAATACACAAAACAAATTGATTCGTAACATAACAGACAATACAAGTACAAAGGCTTAGACCTAGAAGCAATCTTAGACTATGTGTACACAGCTTGATTTTCAGACTAGGCTACTCTATCAGGTATAAACTATTTATAACCAACTATTTATTCTATCATCATCGGCCCATTTGAGTCCCCACTGCTGGGCACGGGCCTCCCTCAATCACATGAGGGGTAATTGCCATACTCACCACGCTTGGCAGACGGGTTGGCGAGGGTTTTGATATAAATGCAGAGTTTTCCTTCTCTGGGTGCTGATGATCATGCCAGCAGCTTTACCTTAGTCGCCTTTTACGACACCTCGGTAAGAGTGAGGGTGGCCTATTCTACTCTGCCGGGGACCACACGGGGTGATGATTTATTCTAAATTTCAACATTTAGTAGAAAAAAGATATTGATTGAATCATAAATAGTGCAGTGATTTATAGATAGATAAGATTTAAAGTTTTGCTACCAACACCTTAAATGTGTTTGAGGCATAACGATACACCATTACTTGTATTTAGCTAGGACTACTAGAACTAGAAATGCTCGAAGCAGTTCACTGAAATAAAAAGAGTGTTTTGATTATGTCTTATCTTAATTCATAAACGTACAAGCTAACTAGCTAATAAAGGTATATTGACCTTTGTTAGCTACGGTACGGCGCGGTTTACGGTGTTATAGAGCCGGTTTGACGTTTGAAACCAAAAAGTTTTCGAAAACAGAATGAAAACTGCTTTATAACACCGTTTCCTAGGCTCAACAAACATTCATGAATAAGATCTTTAGAGTTCTGACTTGCGCGTGAACTACACGAGACATGCATTGATTTTTTGACTTTTACTAAGGTAAAAAAAAAGGTAAAAGGGATATCAAGATATCCCATTATTAGTTAAGCCTTTTGATTTACTTTCTAGCGTTACAATGTCCTATTTGCCAAACTAGGGCTACTATATCTATATTACACAATATATTATATGTTTCCAGTTAGATTCAAACCCTTGACCACCGCATTCTAGAGACTCTTAGCCAATGACGGAAGTTAGAAGGAGATATACCTAATTATGTGATTGAAGTATCAAAGCGACATATTTGTTTGGTTATTGTTTAGGTTTCATAGATGGCGTTGCATGCATATTGAATCGCACATGGACTATTTTTTTCTGCACATATATAGGTCTCTGATGTAATTGCTATAGTTGAGTAAAGAGTAAATAAGAAGTCCGTGCGTTTTATTTCTAGGAACTGCTCCCAATCGCGTCGGGATCAGTGCCGAAGTAAACAGCCAATATGCCACGGAAACTTACTGAAACATTATTGTGGCAGATGAGCAGATGGATCAAATGGTAAGCGATTGCTGCCACCCATAGACAACCGCAGTTGACCAGCGTAGTCACAAGTGCACTTACATAACAAGAATTTACACCCCTCTTTCCCCAGATTAGGGCCTCCGGTACTCTCACTGACGCAGCGAAACACAGCATATTCACTGTCGCTACGACACGCCGGTTTTCTGACAGTCCGTGGTATCACTCTGGTCAAGACCAGCCCATTCATTCATAGAAATGGAGTCACGGAAACTCACTTTCATCTGACCCTTGACCAGATGAGCTACGGGATAATGAAGAATGAGTGACATGGTGAGGCCTTTAAGTGAACTGGTTTCTAAGTGAATTTGAACCACTCACTCAGAAATTCCACAACTCTAGTAGTGTGCAGTGGAGGTAGTGATTACCAGGGCTGCCACACGTGTGCGACCTAATTATTATTTGACTATCGTCAGATGTCTTTAATGGCGATCGTGGGATTGCACATGTGTTTTGTATTGTGAGATAGATCTTGTGAATACAAAGAGCAATTCAATTAGGGTTTCCGCAAATACAAAATTAATTATGTGTGTTGTTTGAATTAATCTTGTAATCGCTTGGCATTACCATGCGTCCCCTCTACTCTCCTTTGAGTGATTTTCCTGCATAAAATAATATCTTCTAACTGTTTTCGGTTGCGGCGGCCAATCTCACCGATCGGCCACTTACGCAGGATATATTATAGTGCTCAAGTGTGTCAATGCAAACACAAGTGCACTATATTCCGTTACCTTCATATTCCGAAAAATCCCCATTAACCAGATGGGCTGATGACATTGACAGATGGGTAAGACCTGGATGACCTGGCACAGGACTGTTTCAAGTGGCGAGCACAAGAGGAGGTCTACACCCAGCAGTGGGATCATATTACATGCTGATGATGATGATATTCCGATGGGACATCCATTAGACACGATCGGGGAGTAATCGGGCGTAGAACCAACGGATTGACGTGCTTTCCGAGACATGGGGGTAAAAGACTACCTACTTCCAGACTCCGGGACACTAAGATTTTCTTCCCGAAAACCTAGGTACAAATTTCTACACACTGAACAAACACAAGTGTTCATCGCACGAATGTTTGTCCAGGGTGGGGATCAAACCCACGACCTTTGGCGTAAGAGGCAGGGTCACTACCAATTACGCCATCCGTTCAGTCGGTCAAGTCTAATGTTACAATTTATTATTTCGTTATTTAATGGCGGCGGCCAACTTGGATTTACATTTTTGTAATGTAATGTATTTTACTATATCGCAGAGGGTAGTCATAGAATGATTTTCCGAAATTTGACCTTTCGGTTTCTTCGCGGCTGATTTCCATGGGCTCAAAAATATTGTTCAAATGAGAATTAATATATTGATATAAGTGCACGTAAAGACACCTACCCTTTTTTCATTTTAAAATTCTTCTGATTTCAATGTAAACTTCTAATTTGAACAATATTTTTGAGCCCATAGACATCAGACGCGAAGAAACCGTAAGGTCAAATTTCGCCAACCCACAATAATATGTTAATCCGACATTTTGTGGCGGCGGCCATCTTGGATCGATTTTCATCTAACATAGCTAAAAACACTCCCAATCAACAACAGACATAATCAAAATTGGTTCATCCGTTCGGGAGCTACGATGACACGGACACACACATGTGTTTGTGACAAACACAGACACACACAAACACAGACACGTCAAATTTATAACACCCCGTCGATTTTTCGTCGGGGGTTAAAAATTGTTATTTAACAGATTTCGAGTGGCTTTCGGCCTTTTAAGGTCACAGACTAACTGAAATAATATGTAGGTAGAGCAACAACTTGCGATGTATCCTTTTATATCCGTTTTATTCAGATTACAATCGCGCCCAACATGCAAAATCTGTCCTCGGATCCCAATATCGCGTACAGCACAGCCCCTCAACATAGTATGGTCGCCATTAAACCCCCAATAACTTGCATTCATATTCCTATGACGATATATCGCCCTAACCTAAGTCTATAGGCATAGAGTTCGGATTCCCCTGGCGAAATTTGCCTCTGGTAGATTTACCCGAATCTAAATAGTAATGATACGGTTATAATGCCATGAAGGTCGCGTTTGTTTAATTTACAAGACCAAATGGGTCCTCAATTTTCCATATGGAATATTAGGAAAACAATAGTGTTGCTGGAAACTGGATAAATGGGGATTATGAGGAATGGCCCGGTAATTAGGCAATAAAAAAGATTACGCACTGCGACTTGCTATTACCAAATCTAATATGCAAAATCAATTGTAACCACGCTGCGATGGATGACGTACCTAATCGTAGCACACGAACTGCTGGAGAGTCGCTAACGGTGGTATCGGTCATGTTCTGCAAAAACTGGACAGCTTCGTGGGAAACAGGCCTCTGGCCATGCCATCACCACCGGGTCCCGGCAGATGGAGAAGACATAAAGACCTGACAACGTAAAGAATGACACCTGTGCCAATAAAAGAGTACAAGCAGGAAAGCGGGCCAAAGGCTTCAGATCGATAGCCTGGGGCGCAACCGAGACAAAACGCTAAGATGATGAAGATGACTAAAATTAATACCTACTTTTGTATCATCTCGACGTAAAGACAGGTTCACTACCAAATGCCCCATCGGGCCAAAAAAGACCGATATATGGGGCAAAATCGATCACGAGTCAAACGCTCGTTCGAGCCCCGTAAGACGGTCTCGAACGAGCACGTCACTACACGACTTCCCCGTCCACAGTTGATCCACCGTACTATACAATTTCTTTAAGAAAATTAATCCAGACGGTGACAACTTGAATTTTCTGTTTCAAGTAACCTTTGAAAGTTATATAAAAGTACCTGTCATGAATGTCACCTGCGAGTAACTTTTGAACAAAAAAGACTAACTCGGCCCCAAGTCCTTCAGACGGGTGGGACTTGACTAACTTTAAAACATCATTTTGCAATCACCTTTAGAGTTAAGGGGGTGCGTAGCCGCGACTTCTAAAATGTTTTACATGTTTGTGTTAGAACGTGCAATGGTGTGAACAGCCACACATCAATGTTACAGTCAAAACTACAATCAGCCGAAATCCACTTTTGACTGCAAAAATCAGCCAAAGTGGTTTTGAAGGTTTTGAAAGATTGCTTCAGTTAAAAACAGTTTTGATTTATCATTTTTTTTTTCAATTGATACTCACCCTTACGTAACACAAGTGTGGTACAATATCAACTGAGGACATTTGGCAGATGCAATAACATGATCTATTTGCAAAATATAAATTTTGTAGTAATATTTGTCACAAACCTTGATTAGTTCTGAGCTCAACTCAGCGTGTTTTTCCCAACTTACGTTGACAATGAACTCCACACAGATCGGTCATATGCCACACTTATCCAAGGGATTCCCGTGACCTTCACCAGATCGTCGGTCCACCTTAGGGAGGCCTGCCACTGCTTCGACCTCCTTTACACGGATTCCACTTGAGGACCGTTCTGCCCCACCGACCATCTGATCTCCTCGCAATATGCCTTGCCTATTGTCACTTTAGGCATGCAATTCTTTGGGCTATGTTTTAGACCTTGGTTCTCCTGTGGATCTCATCATTCCTGATGCGTTCACGCAAGAAGACTCCGAGCATAGCCCTTTCCATTGCTCTCTGGGTGACTTTGAGCCTTCTTATTTGGTATTCTTGAGCTCGTTGTAAGCGGTCACGTTTCGGTTCCGTATGTCATCACTAGCACAACAAGAAAACAAGAAAACACACAAGAAAAGGTCATCACTAAAATATTAATGATATGACACCATAATAGAGTTAAAAGTGCTGTCCATCTTTTCTTAATTACTTTAACATCTTTTTTTATTTTGATGACACGTTTTGAACAGTGGTAGTGAACGCAGCCATTGGTCCAAGGGTTGCGGGTTGGATCCAGGCACAGTAAAAACATTGGTGTGTATGAACATGTCTGTTTGTGTTGGTCTGGGTCTTTGTATGTATTATAAGTATGTATTTACAAAAGAAAAGTGTAATCCCACTGTTGATTCTAATATCCGTAACACAAGGAGCTTGAGCTACCTATCTCAGAGTCATATAAATGTATGTGATGTTGTGAAATATTTAATTATTATTTATTTAATTATTTTGAATTGATCAGTAGATCTTTGTACTTATAGGAAGTTTGTTTGCGAAGATTTTATATGATTCGAACCATCTTTCTTTTTCTTTCTAGAGTATTCGCGTTAAGAAGTTTTGAAAAGCGTCGGATTTGAAGAACTTTTTGCAGCTTATAAAATGAAGTTCTAGTGAACTAGCCATTTATAACAGTTCAAAATAACCACTGAATTATGTTAATTCTGTTGTTTTTGTTACATTTGTGTAGTAATGGGTAAATCGATGACCTACTGAACAGCTTGTAACCAAACCTTTCATTACGTTCAGTACTAACAAACAAATAGTTCTACAGTATTATCCAGCAGCAAAATACTATAAATTATTATGTAATGGGTTTCTCGAAATTAGTGAATACTTATTCAACAAAGTCGCGTATAAATTCTTGTGCAAGGCTTTAATGGTAATTCAGCTCATGCTGAAATAACTACTAATGTAACTATTTGAATTAATTCTAAGGCAAATATGTTATATATACCTACCTATACCACAACATTAGCCTTATTAGATTTTATTTTCTTGTTCTGATATAGTTGGCAGACGAGCAGACGGGTCACCTGTTGGTAAGCGATTACCGCCACCCATGGACGCCTGCAACACCAGTGGTGTCACAAGTGCGCAGCTTACCTTTTAACCCCCCTTCCCCTGGATTGGGCTTCCGGTACCCTCACTCACGCAGCGGAACATAGCGCATGCACTGCTTCACGTCGGTTTTCTGTGAGGACGTGGTATTACTCCGGTCGAGCCGGCCCATTCATGCCGAAGCGTGGCTCTCCCACTGTTAGTATGCAGTATACAGGTTGTATGTACGTTTAGCATCAAAAGTAGCATAACACTTGAGTACCATGTCAAAGTAGCATTTCTAGGTAACCTCGTACCCTTAGAAACTGACTACAATAAATAAATAAATAATAAATATTTCACAACATCACAAACATTGATCTGACTCCGAGATAGGTAGCTCAAGCTCCTGTGTTACGGATATTAGAATCAACAGTGGGATTACACATATATACATTTAATACTTTTCTTTTGTAAATACATACTTACAAGACATAGCAAACACCCAGACCAATACAAACAAGCATGTTCATGCACACAAATGTTTGTACTGTGCGGGGATCGAACCCGCAACCCTTGTATCAGAAGCAGCGTTCACTACCACTGTTCCAATCGGGTCGGACAATATAATATAGATAAATAATATATCATAGGCAGAACAGTTACTTAGACATGGTTCTAACTAAGGTGTTCAGCTACTTTTGATGCTGACCGCACCTACTATTAACAATGAGACGCATTTAAGTAGGGAAACAGTTTTATCTCTTACTAACTAATAACTAATAGCTTAGAAGGCTGGAGAATAGCGATGCCAATTGATTAATTCTTCAACTACTACGTCGGATGTAATTTTTACTATTGCGCACCGTTGGAGACTCGGAAAACATATATATTATTTATTTCAGGTGACCCATCGACGAAACTAGCGCCGCCAATATATCTGTACTATTTGCGGCGATTATGAGAAAATTTGTAAAAGTTTTTTTACAAAATGTCTCATAATCGCCACAAATCCGGTGAACCCGATCCGATGTAAAGAAACGGTTTTCTGTGTGGCCGTGGTATCCGTGGTACTCCGGTCGAGCCGGCCCAATTATGCAGAAGCGTGGCTCTGTCGTCGTGAACCTGTATACTGTTTATTTGCAAGGGTTTGCAGGTGCAAGGGTTGCGGGTTCGATCCCCGCACAGTACAAACGTTTGTGTGCATGAACATATCTGTTTGTATTGGTCTGGTTGTTATCTATTTATTATAAGTATGTATTTACAAAAGAAAAGTATTATATGTAAATATTTGTAATCCCACTGTTGATTTTAATATCCGTAACACAGGTGCTTGAGCTACCTATCTTGAAGTCAGATCAATGTATGTGATGTTGTGAAATATTTATTTATTTAGTCATTGTGCAATACTTTGAATCTGTTTTTGTACTCGGAACCTTGGTTAGCGCCAAAAGCTAAATAGTGTGTGGTCACTGTATTTAAAAGTAAGAAACATTGTACATTTGTTTGTTATCCCCAATAAATAAATAAATCAAGCGATACCACGGCCTCACAGAAAACCGGCGTGAAGCAGCACTGTGCTGTGTTTCGCTGCGTGAGTGAGGGTACCGGAGGCCCAATTCCAGGGGAAAGGGGGATTAAAAGGTTGGCAGCGCACTTGTGACTTCACTGGGTCGCGAGTGTCCATGGGCGACGGCAATCGCTTACCATCAGGTGATCCGTCTGGTCTTCTGCCACCTATCACATAAAAAAAACCTTTTGCCCAGCCGTCGCTTAAGAGTGCGACCTACTAACTACTGCGCCACCGAGGCAGTCACTTTAGTTGACTTAAAGCAAACCGATTTCCGAGACTGAACTTCTACAACAAAGACAACCCGACTTCCCGCAAACGACAGAGCCGCACAAATTTAACACGCCACAGACGAAAAAGAAGCCGCCTCTTCGGTTCCGTAGTTAAAAAACTGTCGTTTAATTTAAACTTCATACGCGTACTATCGGTGCACGGCGGACATGTGACGCAGCCAGTGTTACCAACTTTGCGAGACAAAAAGTGCAAAAAATGACACTGGCAGAAACGTAAAACTCCCCCTGATGGTCAGTGGGTGGCAGAGAGTAGGGATGCAGAGGGATGCCAATATTTTTTGGTTAGACATTTTTTTGGTTGCGGTGCAGTGCTAGTTCACTAGCCCAGCCATTTTTTTTTTATTTGTAGACTTTGATTGCAAGTAAAAATATATCCTAAGTGAGTAACATTAATGTGCATCTAACACTATCCCGTTTGTAAACTGTACAACAAATGTGACTTTTTGGATATCCACTGGGACTCAATCTTTCAATTTAGGAAAAAATTAAGATCTCTGAGATCAGAACCATGATCTTGATAAGTAGATTGTGCATCAAGGAAAATTTCCTTGAGTAAAATTGTCTTAATTAAAATCAAAAACATTTAATTATTTTTTTTGTGTATGTATAAGTGTTTTTTTTTTATATTTAATATCTGTATTGTTACTGTGCATGCTGTGTTTATCTGTAAATCTATTGTGCAATAACTTGATTCCTACAAACATGTGTCCACTAGACTTAAGAGAAATTGTAACAATAGTTGATAGACCTAATAAATAAATAAATAAAAATAAGAAATAAATCCCTTTTTATAATTTAATTGGTTTTTATTATAATACTTATCTGTTCATTGTCATCAAACATCATCATTTCAGCCAATAGACGTCCACTGCTGGACATAGGCCTCCCCCAATGTTCTCCACACAGATCGGTCCTGTGCCGCCCGCATCCAATGGATTCCCGCGATCTTCACCAGACCGTCGGTCCACCTTGTGGGGGGCCTGCCACGGCTGCGACTTCCTGTACGTGGCCTTGGCCTCCACTCGAGGACCTTTCCGCCCCAACGGTCGTCTGTTCTCCTCGCTATGTGCCCTGCCCATTGCCACTTGAGGCATGTAATCCTTTAAACTATGTCTGTGACCTTAGTTCTCCTGCGGATCTCATTGTACTATATCAAACTCATTGTACTTTATCAAATTATGCTTATAAATGTACAAATTTGTGTCAACTATGCCGAAGAGGGTTACATGATGTACTGGAATATTTCTATACCACCTGTTTTGTAACATTCTTGAAAACACTTTTGAGTTTCAGTTATTTAAATTATTATAAATGAGCAATTAACAATTTGACTTCCATTTTTTAACGCCCGTTACCCTTAGCTTTAATGTCGTTATTGTCATATTCGCATTAAATTTGCCTTAGTAAAAGATAGCATAATGGTTGAGTAGCTCCTAAAGTTAAAAAGGTTTTGAGTATTTGTAATTCGCTCGGTACATTTTTAAGAAAATTCATATTAAACTCTTTGCCTGTTTGTCTCAACGATAATAATCGTGTAATAGGGTATATGACTAAGCTCAAGATTTTACAAAACATAACTATTTTATCAAAATATAGGTCAATATGTGCCAATGGCAAAAATTCTCAATTAAAAATATAACGTCTAGCCGGTTTTATGGTCATTCAAAAATTCATGGCCAAGTCCATTTTTAAACTATGAAATTATTAAAAAATAATTATACCATTGAATAACCCATACAATTTGCACCCATTATTATAATAGAACCGTTGGCATAAACGAAACATTTGATATAGCTACCATACAAAATTCAAATGAAATGCATACAAAATACTTAGGTGTGACGTCACATCTAAGTAGCCATTTGTATGGAGCGTTTTGGGTTTGCCCAAGATAATGTGATTTTAAAGTTGTGATATCTCAGGTAGTTTAAATAAGAATCAAGTGATTCTTTCAACGATGTTTCTATCATTGCGAGGTCTTTTGATTGCAAAAATAAAAAAATAATAGTCATATACCGTATTATAACCTAAATTTGGTAATCTCTAACGATGAATTCCAATTTTCTATTTATTTTATTTATGTTAATATAATTTGTAAAACATCTGCAGTCACTTCTCATGAATCATGAAACGATCGTCAGATTCATCAAGTCGCAACGTCTCAGATGGGCAGGAAATGTTGAGAGAATGGACAAAAACAGAGCTCCAAAAATAATGACCGACTGGAGGCCGCAGCAAAAGAGACCAAGGGGAAGGCCTCAGAAGAGATGGTGCGATTGCATCGAAGACTATCGTCAGGCTTGATTAAATTACATTAAATAAGATGATAATAAATGATATGAAATTAAATAATGTCAAATTTAATTAAGCTTTGATTAAATTGAGATTAAAGTTTTAGCTTTCAGAATTGATATTGTCTATACAAGTTAACTCTTTATAAATGCTATAGATTAACAATAATTTCAAATGGCAGCGCTAGTACCACAAACAAATTCAACCTCAATTGAAAAGGTTAAAATAAAGACTAATTTCAAAACACCTACGCTGGTGTCGCTTCCACAGTTGTCGGTAAAGGATGAGTAGGGTCAACTCTTTTGCCTCTGACATAAAATAAAAAATGGCTAAGTGCGTGTCTGGCCAAGTGTAATGTAGGATTCCGTAGTTGCCCATATAGTCCAGTCAAATTACACGTTCCAGTTTGCATTAACTTCCAACAAGCTGGATTTTTGTGTAGGCCTTGAATACGTCATTACAAATATACTTATGCCAAAAGTCCCCATCGATCCCGATTGTGCGTTGATTTTTATTCGAGATCAAAGGTCACAAATTTGCGTATATCTCTGAAACAACGAGAGCTACCGAAAAATGGTTCAGTCTAAATTTGTAGTTCGTAAAATTTCCTACAAAAAAGATCTCATCACTTTTTCTTCTATAAAGCATCGCTTTCGAGATATCGTGACATTAGACAGCAGGAAAGTCATATAGATCAATAATGGAAATCACCTTCTACTGACCGTGGCGCGGTCTTCGTGTGGAAGCAGGTCCTAAGTGGGTAAACCTACATAGCCATAGTGATAGTTTTCTTTAAATTTGGGAGAGCCACACTTAGGCATGAATGGGCCGGTTCGACCGGAGTGATACCACTGCCTCACAGAAGACCGGCGTGAAGCAGCGCCCGCGCTGTGTTTCGCCGTGTGAGTGAGGTTACCGGAGGCCCAGTGGGGGGGAAGGAGAAAAGCTTGGCCGCGCACTTGTGACTCCACTGGTGTTGCGGGTGTAATTGCTTACCATCAGGTGATCCGTCTGCTTGTCTGCCACCTCACATATAAAAAAAACTTTTTTCAGAATTTTATAACACAATTTCAGTACTAAGAGTCTTTGAGACAGAGATCAAGGCATACTGCCTGGGCATAGATAAACGAACTCTTGGATTTCCATGTTAGCGAAATAAGGGAACAATTTAAAAATATATATATTTTAACCGTGCCTTCCAATTTATCCTCGACTGCATTATGTATGTACGTAAGAACTTGCACACTTTTCCAAAAAAGTCCGATAGTCATAGTCTTAACACCAGAAATAAACATAGGCTTGCCCTCCCGGTCCTCAGACTTCATAAAATCGGTAATTTATTTGTATTTAATAAGCTATCACAAAATGTCATTAACCTATCACTGGATAAGTTTAAGTCTCATATTAAAACCTGCCTAATGAAGAAAGGTTACTATAGTATACAAGACTTTTTAAATGATAAGGATTCTTGGTCATGTTAATTGATTAATCTTTTGAGTAGTTATTCATAGTAGTCTATTAATTTTCATAATTGTATTTTTTTCTCTTCTCAATTGAAACTCTGTAACATCATCAGTATTTGAAAAGAGTAACTACTGAGTTTCTTGCTGGTGTCTTCTCAGTAGAAATCGACATTCTGAACCAGCGGTAGATATTATGTACCTATTTTGACATTCATAAGTGTTCTGTGTGAACCTAAATTGAATAAAGATTTTTTATCTTTTTATCTTTATCTTATCTTTTATCTTAGCGAAAGACGAGTACTTCTGTGTCTATTTATTATGTGGTACTAAGGTACTATGTAGTAAGTATGTGGAGGGCATCTTCATACTTACTATTTAGAATCGAACACGAGATGAAATTTTAAAGTATGCTATTTTCGCGTAACTCTTACACCTAGTACATATTTTTACAGCCAACCGTAATCGGGTATTAGAATACTGTAACCTATAGCGTATAATTTAATGTGATGTAGACACCAACAAACCATCAAACATCCCTTTTCCCCGATATTACCTCTGAGTCTACTAGGTATGGACCTAGCCTCCAACCTTAACTTTGGTCGCTCTATTGAGGCCAAGGCAGCCACTGCTGCTAAAAAACTTGGTATCCTATGCAAAGATAGGCGATGCTTCACGCCGGAACAGGTTCTCAAACTCTATCAAGCTCAAGTTCGTTCGTGCATGGAGTGTTGCAGTCACCTATGGGATGGCTCTGCCAAGTGTCACCTGGCTGCCCTTGACTCGATTGAGCGTCATGCCATGAAGTTAATTGGTGACGCAGAATTAGTGAAGGGTAAATCCCAAAGCCTCGTCACCGATGTAGAGTGGCCTGTCTATCGGTTTTTTATAGGATACATTTTGGAGAGTGTTCGAATGAGCTTCACGACCTAATACCACCTTCTCTTTTCTACCACCGGACATTGCGGAAGACGACAGGAGTCCGCCCTTGCACTGTGGAAGTTCCACCAGCTCGTACTAAGCATTTCGCTTCTTCTTTCTTGGTACGAACTGCTAGGGAATGGAACAACTTGCCGGGTTCTGTATTACCCAAATTTGGGTGTCTTTAAGTCGAGAGTGAATAGGCATCTTCTGGGTAGGCACGCTACATCTTAGACCTTATTGTCACTTCCCATCAGGTGAGATGAGGTCAAGTGCAAACCCATTTAATATATAAAAAAAGTACCTTGACTTACTCGACGAAACACAGCACATTGCTGCTTCACGACGGTTTTTTGTAAGGCCCTCCAAGGCCCATTTATGACAAAGCGTAGCTCTCGGTAAAAATAACAGGCATAGACTCTAACACGTCCAGCCATCGCTAATCTTTGCGGAGCGAAGCGCGGCTTATGCATGGCGGTAAAATTTAACGTTCACAATAAAGTAAGGGGTAAGTCCAAGCGGCGAACGTAATTCGCGGCACATGCTCCAAGATTTGGAGTTGCCAGATTTAAGACTTTCTCCTTGGATCGAGGGAAATTTTGGGATAAGTAGTTAAGTAGGCTTCGACTTATCTGTGAATATAGGAGTATCGAGTAGTACTTTAGAGGAGGTATCAATTTGACCTGCTTGTAGGTATATTATAATGTTTAAAATACATAATTTTTCGTTATGTTTATGTATTGAAGTCAATCGCACCTGATGGAAAGCGACGATGAGGTCTTAGGATGGTATACGTTTGCCTAGAAGAATGAAAAAAAAGGAATTCACACAACATCTCATACATTTATCTGATTGCCTATTAAGTGGCTCGTCTGCCACCTATCACATAAAAAAGTAGCTTAAGTAATATCAGACAACAGAGTTCATCACACGAATGTTTGTACAGGGCTGTGGATCGGTCCGGCGTTCCATCAAGGGTCAGTTTTAGGACCACTATTAGTGGAACGTCGGATATGACTGGGTCCTGCGGGGACCGTTCTTCTCCCGGGCATGAGTGTCATCTGCTATGACAGATGAACTCGAGGTCACAGCTCGAAGGAGAGACGTTTGAGCACGCCGCCCGACGCTCCCGGCTGTCCCTAGTCCTCCCCCCTCCCCCGCTTGACCGGGGGAGGCCGTGTCGGGCCCGCAGTGTAAGTGGGCCTTCCGCATGGGGAGGGACGTGAAGTAAGGTTCTTTAACCCGTACTCATGTCCCCACTCTTGCGATGAGGGAGCGTCGCTGGGGTTTAGTCGGTATGCCTCTGGCCGGCTTCTCGCTAGGAGGATATCTCGGCTGGAGGTGCATACCCTCCAGCCGAAGCATTCCCCAGCGTCAAAAAAAAAAGGGTGTGGATCGAACCCACGACCTTTGGCGTGTTTTTTTTGTTACTTTAATTGCCACAAATTTTCACAAACGAGTTGTCATCGAATACCTCAAATAATTCGAAATTAAAAAACTGAATACGATAATAAATTAAGGTTTGCCTGCAAATTTTGTTTTAGTTAAGTGATTTTTCTTACAAAGTCTTTTCACCCTTACTTAGTATATTATTGTGTATACAATATTTAGTTTTGAACTATAAGGTTCAAGTTTGCAAAGTCCTTACCAAACTTAGGTTTAGACTAAGTGACATATTGGTATTTCCCTCGAGACTACTGTTATAGAAATTTTAACCACTTAACTATTAACTAAATCAAGTGATTTTGAGTTTGTAGTTCAATATTCATAACTTAGTTAAAAAGTCGATCGTGGTTAGCCGATCACATTTAATTTTGTGTTTCGAGTCCAAAGTATTCCGGATCAACCCAAAAATTGTTACTAAAGATTTTGAATTTATTTTTGAGGCATTTTTTTATGTGATAGGCGGCAGACGAGCAGACGGATCACCTGATGGTAAGCGATGATTGCCGCCGCCCATGGTCACTCGCGACACCAGTGGCGACACAAGTGCGCTGCCGACATTTAAACCCCTCCCCCGGATTGGGCCTCCGGAACTCTCACTCACGCAGCGAAACACAACACAATGCTAGCTTCACGCCGGTTTTCTGTGAGGCCGTGGTATCACTCATGCCGAAGCGAGGCTCTCCCACGGTCAAAAGTGGAAAAAACTCTGTATTATTTTTCTTATTGCGACTGGACTGAAGTTTAAATTATGATAATTATGAGTATGTAAGCTAATTCAAATTCCGATCATGGCAAATTTTAAGATATTTTCACGGATATGAGGTTAGTCAGATTCGATTACACTTTTTTGTTCTGTTTTGACTGCACTGTTCTATAACTAATTTAAGTTCCGATTTCCATTAATTTTTTGCTGGGTTCTTTTTAACCGTTTAACCAGGCAAGCTAACTATACGGGACCACTTAATTTTAAACATTGTGCAGATGAGATAAGGTTGAAAACCAATGAAATAAATGATGTCTTGTTGCCTGGTTAAAATACTTTTCTTTTCAGTTAAGAAATTTCGATTTTCTATGATGTAAATATAATTCCATTAAATATCGATTTAAATCTCTCTCTAGACTCAAAACTCTGTTATTTTATTTGATTGTCTTGATCAATATTAAGTATAACAAAGTCATCCATGACTGCCAGTCTAACCCAATCAACATAAAATGTACAATTATAATCATCATCACATACCCTTAAATTGCCGTTTCCTTAATTTCGTTACGTACTCCATGAATTAACCCAACAATATTCAAAACTAAAAACGCATAACAAATAGGGTCCATCCCAGATTTATCCCTCCGAGTTTCGGCACTTTCAGCCATATTGCCGAAGTTAGGGCCCACCGGCTAGGCCGTAAAATTTTACAACAGCAACCGCTGGAAACTGTAAAATTTACTGTACCGAAACTGATGTTTGCTGCCATGTGCCGGTTGTTTATGGAATGAGCCGATAGATAATATTATCCTTGTTTAGTTTAATGCGACTCTAACAAGCTTTTATCTTTGTTTACGTGACAATTTAACTTTTACTAGTGACTTAACCCCGGTATTAGATGTCAAACATCGGAAATCAATATTCTGTAAATCAAAAATGCGGCAACCGGTTGTCGTCGCTTAAATATTACATAATAAAGTATCAGCTTATATCTGTCCCACTGCAAGGCAAAGGCCTCAATTATAGAAATCAAGTCATCGCTACAAATTAGGCTTAATCACCACGCTTGTCTAATGCGGATTGATGATCACAATCCCAAGCTATGTTCGAAAAATTTGAAACATACCTTTGCTCGACCCGGGAATTGAACCCAGGGCCCTGAAATCATGGCCTGGTACTAAAACCACTAGACCAACGGGGCGTTGAATATTATATGTACACTTATTACATTTATACTTATTGGTTTTGGAAGTTCAGGTGAATGAATCTCCCTCTTACTTAATATATTTTTGTCCATACGTTTATATTTGTTAACTATGTCTGTATTGTCCATGTGTATGTTAGTTTTGTTTAAAAAACGATACAATTCAACGATTCTTATTATAAGGATCACTTTGCGGCACTTCACTGCAGAAATCAACACCAAATTTGTTCACTAAAAACTACTAGATACTAATTTAAAACCTTTGAATTGCATCAGCCCACGCGGAGTGTTTCACTCCTACCGCTAAAATCGACATCATCATCATTTCAGCTAATAGACGACTGCTGGACATAGGCCTCCCCCAATGTTCTCCACACAGATCTGACCTGTGCCGCCCGCATCCAATGGATTCCCGCGATCAGATCGTCGGTCCACCTTGTGGGGGGCCCGCCACGGCTACGTCTTCCTGTACGTGGGATCCATTCGAGGACTTTCCGCCCCAACGGCCGTCTGTTCTCCTCGCTATGTGCCCTGCCCATTGCCACTTGAGGCATGCAATCCTTTTCTGTGTTAGTACCTTAGTTCTCCTGCGGATCTCATCATTTCTGATACGATCACGCAGGGAGACTCCGAGCAAAGCCCTCTCAATTGCTCTCTGGGTGACTTACCAAAATCGACACCAAAGTAATAAATGCAAACAAAATCTATGTCATATTGAACTCTAAAGAGTAAATCCCCCCCCTCGAAAATCTCTTCGAGAATCAACTTCTAAATTAACTTCAACCTACCACAAGTTGGCTCAATAAAAACATTTCCGCTCACAAAGCGACAGTCCAAGCATTTTTTCCGAAAACAAAAACAAACCAAAAACTGACATTACTCGCACTTCGGCAAACAAAGGTGACCTATTAATAAAGCTCATTCCCACCACAGACTCACATACAGGGTGTAGCAAAAACCAGCTGCATTATTCAATGTTCATTTTTCATCTTACATACTCGAAAGTGGTCTTTATTCTGTTGTGATAGGGACTATCTCCTTCCATAAATTACACGGGGACTCGACTCTACAAAGCTACGTTGTTACTTCTGTTATGCCATTTTGAACTTTGTTGTCGGGTGTTTAGAAGTAAGGATGGGTGGAAAGGGATGTGGTTTAGAGTGAATAAAGATGAATGGCGCTGTCTGTTTCGTAGTAGGTGGTCTTTGACAGACGGATGCTCCTTTCACGCCGTACGTAGTGCTTGTGAGGCCATTTTTAATTTCACTATGTTTAGTACTTCGGGTGTAATTTGTTTATTAAAGCGAGAAAATGCAATGTTTTTTAACTGGAAATGTTATAAAGAGGAAAAAATATGTAAGCTATTTCAGAGATTTTGCCTAAACCTGAAATGTTATGGAAAGAGGTATCTTATCTAATTTATAAGAAGCTTCCAGAAGACAAGCGTACTTCTTCCCAAATTTTAATTAAATCTTAATTCACTTCAATTTGAATCATCATAATTCAAGTTAATATACTTAATGTAAATTAATAAAATTGTATTATCAAACAGTTTATTATTACTTAAATTCCAATTTTATTCAGTCTCCTCTAATTTGATGGTATCTAAATCTAAATATAAGTTATATCAATTTAATTTGAAGGTAGCGTTATATGTTATATATTTTGATTTGTTACTTTTTTATAGCTTTTTTTATAGGAGTACCTACTGTCTAGCTTACTAATCTGATAGCTTAATTGACTGTAATCTGTTTGCGTAAGTTATTTAAATAAAAACCAAAAAAAAAAATAGAGCCGAACAGGCATTAGCGACTTCCCTTGATATTGCCAAAAGTAAAAAAAAATATTTGAATGTGCTCAATACTCAATATTTTTTTTGCATTTCACAGTGTACATTATAAGATCTTAAACATAGGTATACACAATAGATCACTGTGAACCCTGTCGGGCACAACAAAAATGGAGAGGAGGAACACCATTGATTAAAAAGAAAAGATTATTAATTAATTGCTCAAATCAGATTAGCAGAGCAGAATGAGATGACCCATTTAAATTTTAGATTGACTATCATTATAGAGCTTTCTATTGTCTTATGTTATATCTCTATCTATCTATCTTTCGACGACCCGTTTGGAATAGTGGTAGTGAACGCTGCCTTTGGCCCAAGGGTTGCAGGTTCGATCCCCACACAGTACAAACATTTAAGTGCACGAACATGTCAGTTTGTATTGGTCTGGGTGTTTCTATGTATTATACGTATGTATTTACAAAAGTAAAGTAATATATGTATATATTGGTAATTCCGCTGTTTGTTCTGATATCCGTAACACAGGTGCTTGAGCTACCTATCTCGGAGTCAGATCAATGTATGTGATGTTGTGAAATATTTATTTATTTATACTTGAAATAAAAAAAACTTACAGCTTTATTCATTTATTCATTATTAATATTTTTTATAATTGAGGTGAGAATAAAAAAATGTTCATTAAATAAATCGGTATTCAACTTCATCCTTCTTACTAAATATCCTTCTAGAGTTTTTACTCATTGCACCATTTCTCCGAAAAACGCCATACGTGAAGTGCATGCGCAAAAGGCACCAGCCGTGTTAATGAAGATAAGCGACTGCTAATGATGGACCGACCACCAGGCTTGGTTGACAAGTGAATCCAGGCCTGGTTGAACAAAACCTCTGACTTCAACTTTACTCGGATTTAACCCGCTGCAAGAATGCAAGAAGAAATTAAGTTTCAAAGATCCGTTTAAGTCTATAATTGTCATTTCGTTATATTTGAAAATTGAAAGTAAGTTGTTACTTAACTTTCAAATATAACGAAACTTTCTAAATCTGAGCCAAAGCTAAGTTAGGCTTAATTTCAATGAATAGTATTTTTGAGACCCTTTCGCTCTTTTTGTAATCCAGTTCGCTTTTACTGACTCTTGATTACTGTTTTATAAGACTCTTTGCACTTTCAAACTCCCAATCGTTCTCTAAGATTACCATTTACTTTCTTAAACAAGCCATAAGCTAGTTTAGCTTAAATTTAAGTTAGGATCTTTTTGAGACCTTTCCGCTTTTGTACTCCAGTTTGCTCTTTTAGACTCCTGATCACTTTTCTAGACTCTTTGCACTATCCGTCCTCAATCGCTCTCTCAAACTCCTACACCAATCCATATTAAACTTATAAATGGGAAAGTGTGTGTGTGTATTTGTTTGTTAGTTTGTCCGCCTTTCACGATAAAACGGAGTGACAAATTTATGTATTTTTTTTAAATTGAGAGTTGAAGTGAGTGATATAGGGAAATTAATGTCAAATAGAATTCCACGCGAGCAAAGCTGCAAGCGCCCGCTAGTCCTCTATAAGCCGTAACCCACAGTTTGGCTTAACCCCAGTTAAGTCCTGGTGCTACTGGCCCCACGACGATTTATCTCATGGTGCTTGAGCGTGACGCGCGAGGTCGCGACCATTTATTACGTAGAACAATTACATTCCGCGTTTTAAGAAATGTCGCTAACGCTGATTGAAAGGTGCCCCAGTTTTGGGGTTTGGCTTTTTGTAAAAAAAAAAGAAAAAATACATTTGCCGTTGACATACCAACAATTCATTCCAAACCAGTTTTGACCGTGCGAGAGCCATCGGCATCAATGGACCCGGTCGACCGGAGTGATACCAAGGCCTCACAGAAAACTGGCGTGAAGTAACACTGTGCTGTGTTTTGCAGCGTGACCCTCATACTGGAGGCCCAATCCGGGGGTAAGGGGGTTTAAAGGTTGGTAGCATACTTATGACTCCAGTGGTGTCGCGGGTTTCCACGGGCGGTGGCTATCGCTTTCCATCTGGTGATTCATCTGCTCGTCTGCCACCTATTATATAAAAAAACAATTCGAATGCTCATTTTGGTTGCGTACATATAAGAAGTGAAGAGTAATGATAGCTCAGTGAATGAGAACGCGCTTTCCTTACACAGGGTTGTGGTTCGAATCCGAGCATGCACCACCAGAGTTTTCATATTTCTACCATTATCTTGGCAGTGAGGTAAAACATCATCAGGAAACCAGCATCTATATACTCAAAATGTGTGTGTGTGTGTGAGGCTGGACGGCACAGACTAAAAAAATTGGCAGTTCCTATTTCTTCCGCACCATTAAGAAATGGAACTCGTTGCCTGGCGCATGTACTTTCCTCCTTCCTACAATATAGATTCCTTCAAACGAAGCGTGAAAAAGCATCTCGCGAGCCAGTATGGCAGTCCCAACGGAAGTGATGCCTGACATCGCTTCCGTTCTAATTTCAACGTGGGCTCATCTCTTGCTTACCATCAGGGTGAGGAGAGCCAATATACGGTGTCACTATAAATAAAAGTCAGTTTCATTGTAATTATCAAACGTCCCGTATTCTGGATCATAATTCGAGAGTACCCTGGGCTTCGAAGCGACAACTCTGGTCGCAACAGAGAATCACACACTGAGAGAGATTGTTGTGACATGACAAGTGACTAATTATAATATACACCGTGCTTTTAAAACCGTCTTAGTCCCTTATCTATGGTATTATACTGATGTTACTTACTCACTTACTCCAATGGCTCAGCGACCCAAAGTGTGTAAAAAAAAAAAAGTTAAAAAAATCTTTATTCAATTTAGTTCCACACAGAACACTTATGAATGTCAAAATAGGTACATATTATCTACTACTAGTTCGGAAAGTCGATTTCTACTGAGAAGACACCAGCAAGAAACTCAGTAGTTACTCTTTTCAAATATTGATGAAGTTACAGAGTTTCAATTGAGAAGAGAAAAAAAAATTCAATTATTCATAATTAAGTTAATAGACTACCATGAATAACAACTCAAAAGATTAATCAATTAACATGACCAAGAATCCTTATCATTTAAATAGTTTTGTACACTATAGTAACCTTTCTTCATTAGGCAGGTTTTAATATGAGACTTAAACTTATTCAGTGATAGGTTAATGAGTCAGCGGAAGAGACTTTCTGGGTCACACGGTGTTCTGAGCAACAGTGACAATTATTGTTGTGATGTGGTATTTGTAGTGTTTCAATAATCCAATAATAAAAAATGGATGGAAGTCCATTTAACAAGAGCGGAAAAACACTCCGAAGCCCTCCTTCTACCCCTGCGCCCCAACCCTCGCCGCGAGCGCAAGTCCAGCCTCCCCAACAGCAGCACTACCAGGATGATACTCCTACAGTTGTTAGTACGCCGGAGCTCCAGGATTGGATGAATAAGATTGAGAAGTGTCTAAATGAGGTATGCGTGATCTCATGTGAAGGCAAACTAAACTCCGACCAGAAATTGAGAATCAATAATCTGTGCCGCAATGTAAGTCTGGGAACTTCCCAATTAGTCGTGCAGTATCAGTCGCTCAAGTCCAAAGCCATAGAGTATCATAAGCATCTCCATAACTGTAAAGAAAATCAAGACCTCTTCCAACAGTTTCAAAACTTACGGGAAGTTATTACAGTATCCTCACATCAAGCCCCAGGGATTGCCTCCTTTGCCGACATGGTAAAGAAAAGCGAAACAAAATTTGTACAGCCGGCTAATATAAGCTCAGTAGCTATATATCCCACTGATAAAAATAAATCCAGCGAGGAGACGAAAAGCCTTGTTCAAAAAATAATCCGCCCTGAAGAAATGAAGCTGCAGGTTCGAGGTCTTCGCAAAACAAAAAACGGTGGTGTGATCATCAGCACGGACTCTAAGGGGGACATTGAGAAGCTGAAAAAATCTGAGCAGCTGACTACATCTGGGCTTACCGTAGATGAGCCTCATAAACGTGGGCCCAGAATCATCGTGGTCGGAGTGCCCACCTCAATGCTGGAATCCGAGGTCTTCAACTGCATATTTCAGCAAAATTTAGCCGAAAAGTTGAAGAGCATGACCAATGAAACCTTTATGTCCTCCATTAAACTAAGCCACAAGTCGGGTAAGAAAAACGCTGAGACATGTAACTACGTGATTGAGGTCTCTGCAGAGATACGTAAGGCCCTAATTACAAATGACAGAGTCTTTGTTAATTGGTCGTCGTGCCCTGTGACTTCACGCTTGTAACAAGATGTTACAAGTGCCAGCAGTATGGGCACGCCGCAAAAACATGTCGTGGTGAGAAAACCATCTGCGGTCACTGTGGAGAAGATGGACACGACATGAAGAATTGCCCAAAGAAGGCCGAGCCACCAAAATGTGCCACTTGCCTGCACTACAAAAAACAGTCCAATCATAAAACTGGTGACATTGACTGCCCTGCTAGAAAAATGGCCGAAAATCGATATATTCGATCGATTGATTACGGAGGCGCCTAATATCGCCATCGTTTAATTAGTGTACTTATATTTACTATAAATAGCTTATATTTTTAAATTATGTTCAGTGCCTACTAATTTTATTTTATTAGGTAATCATAGTCTTTGTAAGGTGTTTCGTAGTATTGCTAGATAAACGTTTTTATGTGTGAAGGTATGTGTGTCATGTAAATTTCAGAGTCATCAAATTGTTAACTAGGTTATTCATGAATCATTGTCAGTCAGGTTTATTTATTTTTAAATTTGGATTAAGTGTTAGTATAATTTAATGTTTTATTGTTAAAATTGATAAGCTCCTTTTGTCCTTTTCTTTCTTTCGTTTTTGCCTGAGATACAGGATATTCCTAGTTCAGGCAACAAACTTAAAATTAGTTACCTTAGTATAAGTAGATTATAAGTATTTATATTGTTCTCGTGGTTTTTCAATAAAAAACTTATAACTTAAAAAAAAATGACATTTTGTGGTGGCTTATTAAATATCTTAATACTTAAGCCAACAAACGAATTACCGATTTTATGAAGTCTGAGGACCAGGACGACAAGCCTATGTTTATTTCTGGTGTTAAGACTATGACATGTGAATGAATGTCTTTTGTTGTGGGGGTCGGCGGCTGAGATACAGACTATTTTTGTATTGCAGAAGAGGGCCATCCGCTCCATATACAACCTTAGGCCTCGCGATTCGCTGAAAGAACTGTTTAAGAATATCGACATTTTAACTGTAGCTTCCCAATACATTTTGGACTGTATTTTGTACGTGCGAAAGAACATTGATATTTTTTCTAAAAAATCTGATTGTCATGGTTTTAACACTAGAAATAAACACAAGCTCGCGATTCCAAATCTGAAGCTCCAAAAGATTAATAGTTCATTTGTTGGTCAAAGTATTAAAATGTACAATAAGTTGCCACAAAATGTTATTGAGTTACCAATGCATAAATTTAAATCCCACGTGAAAACCTGTTTAATGAGTAAAGGATACTATAAAATTGTAGATTACTTAAATGATAAGGATTCATGGACATGATGACCTCCGTGCCTGCACACATGTAGTAATTTTATAAATATTTACTGGAATCATTATTATTATATAATTAATCATTTTTAATAAATTAGGCTTAGCAGCATATATATTGTATACAAATTGATTAGTATTGATTAATCAAACAATTGATAAGATGCTAACCACCTACTATTGTACACCTCGTCCTGTAGTTTATTAGTATTGGATTAAGTACTCTGTGACCTATGAGGGGAACCTAAGTAGTCATGCTCACTCAAATGTCTCTGAGGTGGTGGCGTTATGTGGCGGGTCATTACATTCCCTCTAATATGGTTGAGTGAAATGATGGCTGACACATACGTCATACTTGTGAACAGGTGCCACCTTTGGGGACTGGTCCGCTTCGGTTTACCTCATATTTAGCTTTTAATTTGCTTCATTCTATTTTGTGTTGCATTAGACTGTATGACTTGGTATGAGGATAATAAACCATTGTAAAAAAGTTGGCGATTAAAAAGAGTAACTGGCGAGTTTCTTGCCGGATCTTCTCGGCCAGAAACAACTTTCCGAGCCGGTGGTAGAATCGCATTATGTTTATTTATTTCTTTCGTATATTTTATGTATCAACATATATATGTATTAACATGTAAATTATACATAAGTACTTATAAATAGTATTAAGTCATTAAAATGTATGACGATTTGTAAGTGCTGTGTACAAGCCTATGCAAATAAAGAATTATTTAAATTGAATTGAATTTGAATGTGCATGCATAATGTGTCTTGGCCTCCGATACAAGACTCCTCCACTGGTCTCGCTCATTCGCGGCTTCACGCCAGTCGCTGACTCGCAGCTCGCGAAGATCTGCCTGCACGACGTCATCCCAGCGATATCTGGGGCTCAGACAGGCTTTCTTGACACTGCGATCTTCAACCATCATTTCCATGTGGCCAAGTCATCGGAGTCTGTGACAAAAGCTCACAGACTCCGACTATGTTAGGCTCACATACAAGCTCCATGATCTCGGCATTTTTGAGAACTCTCCTACTACCATCAGGTCTAAGGATGAGCCCGAGGATTTTCCGCAAAATCTTTCGCTCAGCGACCAGAAGCCTATTCTCCTCCTTTAGCGTCAGCGTCCAAGCCTCGCAACCGCCGCATGAGCCGTACCTTGTTTTATAAATACGGATTTTAGTGCTTCTACTTAGAAGCTTGGACACCAACACTTTGTGTAAAGCTGCGCTGCATCGCAATGCGTTCTGTATGCGGATCTCTATCTGTATATAGGGGGTGGCAAAATAAAATATCTGGGCTGCACTATTCCCAACAGGAACACCCGGGAAGAAGGGATAGATACTGATGTGAGCAAATTGTTTTTCCAAAAAAAAAAATTGCCTCCCCATACAATTTACACCAATCAGCTGATTACTTTTATATCATCATCATCAGCCCATTTAAGTTCCCACTGCTGGGGCACGGGCCTCCCTCAATCACATGAGGGGTAATTGCCATACTCAACACGCTTGGCAGACGGGTTGGTGAGGGTTTTGATATAAATGCAGAGTTTTCCTTCTCTGGGTGCTGATGATCATGCCAGCAGCTTTACCTTAGCCGCCTTTTACGACACCTCGGTAAGAGTGAGGGTGGCCTATTCTACTCTGCCGGGGACCACACGGCCGTACGGCACTTTTATATGCGAGGGTAATTTTTTTTTCTAAGATTAGACCCTTTGTTCCTTAGGGGAAAATGTTTGTTTTCATCAATATAATGCTCTCGATAAGGGAATATGTCGGTTAAAAAAACACAATGTAACTATTGATATTTTGGAAACTCATAAATGGCACTAGTGAACTGAACTTAAACCCTTAAACAATTGGGACTTTTACCGGCCACCCATTCACATACCGAAAATCGGGGCACACACATGGAACCGAAAAAGCTATCTTTTCTGTCCATTTTCCGCTAAATGAAAGTAACGATTTCGTTTTTTCAACCGATTGTTAGAATAAGCACCCTCTTTTTCACCTAGTTTAGAATAGAACCGTGGGAGAGCCACGCTTCGGCATGAATCTTGACCGGAGTGATACCACGTTCTCACAGAAATCCGGCGTGAAGCGGCTCTGTGCTGTTATGCAGCGTGACCCTCATACTGGAGGCCCAATCCGGGGAGAAGGGGAGTTCAAAGGTTAGCAGCGCCCTCGTGATTCCACTGGTGTTGCAGGTGTCCATGGGCGGCGGCAATCGCTTATCATCAGGTGATCCCTCTGCTCGACTGCACGTATCACAAAAAAATAGAGGTAGAGCATTTTGAAGGGATTATTAAGTACCAGAGTCACCGACATAGCCAACCGAATTAGCAAACTGAAGTGGCAGTGGGCTGGTCATATTAGCCGCAGAACTGACAGCCGTTGGAGCCGTAAAGTCCTTGAGTGGAGACCGCGACTCGGTAAGCGTAGTGTAGAACGCCCTGCGACAAGATGGGATGATGACATTCGAAGGCTGGCTGGTGTGGGCTGGATGAGAGTGGCCGAAAATCGGGAGCAGTGGCGTGCATTAGGGGAGACCTATGTCCAGCAGTGGACAAGTGTGGGTTGCTGATGATGATGATGATTAAGTACCTAAGGTTTCACCCTCTAGAGACCCCACGTGTTCGTACGAGTACATTTTAATGTCGGATTCTTAACTAAAAGATTATTTGAGGTTTTCAGGGTTTATTTTATAATTAATTTTAATAATTGTACAGAGAGACGTGTTGCCTAACCGAGATCAAAGGGAAGAGAGGAAAGAGGGCGCCCTCTTGACAGATGACACTTGTGTGACATAATGTTTGACATTTTACTTTTTTAATCAGAATACGTTCCATACATAAGCTTCCCGTTATGCTTCCACCTAGAAGTGTGTTCACACGACCGTCCGCATGTATTTTGGTGGGCATAAAGAATAAACGTCGAGGAAAGCTGTAGATTTTTTTCGTATTTTTTTTCTATTGCTACATTTTTTTAAAAAAATCGCCCGGGTTTTAGAGGTTTTAGCTTCAATTTCTGACACTCATCTTAGCTTGTTATTTTCTGTTTTTTTTATGCTAGAGGTGGACAAACGAGCAAGCGAGTGACCTGATGGAAAGTAATCATCGCCGCCCATAAACATCCACGAAATCAGAGAGATCGCTTGTCTTGCCGGCCTTTTTAAAAATACTGGTTGCATCTTTTCGCCTAGCCCAGGGTTCGCTAGTATCATAGTCCAGGATTTGGTGAGTCTGGTATTTAACGTAACGGGTAGGGCACACTAGCGACGCCAATTGATTTAAATTGTCAGTAACTATACCGGATATTATTTTAACAATTTCGAAGCTCCAGCCTCTCGGAAAGCACTTAAGTTTTACTGTTTATTCTATACTTATACCTATACATTTATTTAATAAGATACTATACTTGTATAAGATATAACCAATACTTGTATAAGAATAAAATTAAAGTTTATATGTTATCATTATAATTTTGAAATTGGACTAATTATATAAGTATTCTTTTCGCGGCACCATTGTCCTTTCTGCATGACCCAAAGGTTGACTGGTAGATAATGCCTGGGCACTAGGCATTGAGTTCGCATATTGTATCGTTATGTGCAATAAAGTTTTAAATAAATAATAATAATAACACACTTAACTTTTTCATCGGTTTTTGCACCCGAAAAATGGTTTTACGCCATTAGTGGCCGCTTTTAGCGTTAATCCATTTTTCGAGTTTAAAACTAGACCAATAGGTAATGAACAATCATTACATAAATAGTTTTTGTGCTTGCTGAGAGTCTGGAGTCCCGATTTTGTTAAAAATAGATCTAGTTTAGTGACAAACAATTAAAATCAATTGGCGTCGCTAGTGTGCTCAACCGGTTGCCCTAAAATGAAGCGACTGCCGATTCGATTGACCGTAGCAACTCTTAAACAGTGGAACCGGACACATTGTATATGGACCTCACTCCTATAGTACTCCATCTATCGGATTTTCGCACGCAAAAACCCTCATTGTATACACAGCTATAAAAAAATATCCGAAGCTGGTACGGTCAGCATCAATAGTAGCTTAACACTTCAGTACCACTTCATCGACTGACCGGATGGCGCAATTGGTAGTGACCCTGCCTCTTACGGCAAAGGTCGTGGGTTCGATCCCCACCCTGGACAGACATTCGTGCGATGAACACTTGTGTTTGTTCGGTGTCTGGGTGTAATATATGTATTTAAGCATATATTTGTGTTCCTCTGTTGTCTGATATCTGTAACACAAGTGCTTAAGCTACTTAGTACGGAATCAGGTCAATGTATGAAATGTTGTGAGAATTATGTCAAAGTAGCATTTATACGTACACCTTAGAAACTGACTATAATAGGCAGATTACATAGTTAGATCAGACATAGCCCAAAGGATTGCATGCCTCAAGTGGCAATGGGCAGGGCACATAGCGAGGAGAACAGACGGCGGTTGAGGCGGAAAGGTCCTCGAGGGGAGGCCACGTACAGGAAGTCGCAGCCGTGGCAGGCCCCCCACAAGGTGGACCGACGATCTCGTGAAGATCGCGGGAATCCATTGGATGCGGGCGGCACAGGACCGATCTGTGTGGAGAACATTGGAGGAGGCCTATGTCCAGCAGTGGATGTCTATTGGCTGAAATGATGATTACATAGTTACTTTGACATGATACTAAAGTGTTAAGCTACTTTTGATGTTGACCGTACCTACCCGGGTAGGATACCTAGCCTCGACGTTTTAATCAAAGAATAACTAAGATAAGCATGCAAGAACATTTCAGCTTTTATGAACATTCATTTGAAGGGAATGTCTTCCTGTTATGAAAAGTTTATTGGCATTTCCGAGCATCGTAACATAATTTCCCTATTTTCTAAAACATAAAGATTAGTCGCTTCAGAAGATTTTTCCACAAGCAATCTCTACTTTTGTCTTTAAAAATAACGGGCCAATAACGCAAAAAAAAAGTTATATCTAATGGTTCGCCTTTGAAATTCGTTTTAGGTAGAATATTGCGAGTTTCCCTAAGGTGCAGTAACGTGGAATGGAACGTCGTATTTTGCAACCTAATAGGTACATATCTCGGTTATATTCTATGGAACAGCATAAACAGTGTAAGGTATATCACACGCGGTACCCAGAATAAAAGAACCTAGGTACTTTTTATCAAGCCTTTTTCGTGGTTTATATCCGCCAGTAGATTTGTATTAATGAACAAGAGAACAAAAACACAAGCAAATTAAGACAATAACTAAGAAATAAAATTAAACTAAAAGTAAAGTTAAAACAAAGTAGGTCCCCGTGCCAAAGTCCCCAAAATGCTGGCAGCATTACCCCGCTGGATCGCGATGGAAATTCACTGGGCGAGGTAGCTGCCAGCTTTTGGCTCACCCGTGACTTCGACTAGACGCTTAGCTAAGTAAGTAGCTTTGCACTGCCTGGTTATTTGTACTCATTATTTTGTTTTTCCTTTGCCTTGTTTTGTTTTTTTTTCTGTATCTATTTTTTTTGTTTGTTTGTTCTTTTGTAACTAATGTTGTACTCGTATGTAGTGTTGTGATGTCCAAAATAATAAATTTTTCTTTCTTTCTAAGTCACGGAAGAAAGAGAGAGTGTCGGAACCCCACGGGCCCAGTGTTTCAACACCGAAAGCTACAAAATGCTGGCACCAGATAGATGCCTATACTTTGCAGCTTTCAGTCTCTCTGTATTAATTAGTTTTCGGTAAGAAATTCTTAGTGGCAGCCCGGAGTCTGGAAGTTGGCGGTCTAGTAGAACCCTGTGCCTCGGAAAGCACGTTAAGCTGTTGGTCCTACGCCCGGTCGGAGTTTTCCGTCGGAATATGAGGGTAAGGGAATAGAGAGTGCAATTGTGTTTGCGCACATACTTGCGCACTATAATATATCCTGCGTGGCTGATCGTTGAGGTTGATCGCGTAAAGAAAAGTATTAAGATTTTTTTGAGCTGTAGGTACTTGTGTAATATTAGCATCGTACAAGTAAACATAATTCTTATTCTTGCCTAAAGCCGGCATTTTTAACAATTATACAAATTATGATTACTTGTAGGAAGGAATGATGTGTGCTGCTCCTTGCTGTGCCCTCCCAGGGCGTCACATGTATACCTTATAAGTTTATGTACCACCTTGTCTTGTAACGTGATATGCAATAAATAATTTGAATTTGAATTTGGATGATAAGTGTATAAAGTGCTAAAAATATTATTTTACACTTTTTAGTGCCTGGTTTTTGGATGGAGGATTTTTTTTTTCTGTGAGGCCGTGGTAGCAGTTTAGCTTGACCGGCCACTACGACCTGAATTGCTACGATTATGTTTTTTTTTCTCCCATGTCAGAATAAATCTCCCGCTACCTTTTCTAACTCCCACCCACATAAAAGCCCACCAAAATTCTTTGTCACTGTGGCAATTGGACTGTATGAAATGAGCACTGCTTACGGGCGCCAATATAAATAAATAAATATTTCACAATATCACATACATTGATCTGACTCCGTGATAGGTAGCTCAAGCACCTGTGTTACGGATATCAGAATCAACAGTGGGATTACAAATATACACATATAATACGTTTCTTTTGTAAATACATACTTATAATACATAGCAAACACCCAGACTAATACAAACAAACATGTTCATGCACACAAATGTTTGTACTGTGCGGGGATCGAACCCGCAACCCTTGGACCAAAAGCAGCGTTCACTACCACTGTTCCAAACGGGTCGTCAAAATAAGCCACTGATGGTGGCAAAACAATGGTTTTCTGGTATATTCATAGACACAGACACTAAGACAAAACAATAATCTTTCAAAACCAGTAAAAATGTATAAAAACAAATAATATTAAAGAGGCTGGTCCAGTCGCCAATCCTGAACAGTAACCCAAACCCAGGAACCCCATAAACAAAACTGTAACACACCATTTTTGGTAAAATGCATGCTGTATACGGCCTGGATTGAAGGCTGAAGGGATAACGGACTGAAGCTAAACAATGCCGTAAAGTGTAGTCCCAAAACTGTCATAGACTGGTAATATACACGGCCTAGCTGAGCGGCGTCATGTTATGGGGATATTAATATATTAATAGTTAATTAATTTTAGACAACGGTGACCATGGGACGAGCAGGAAGAAAGGAGGCTATCGCGTGCGCAAAATTCACTAGGCTCTAATGACTGTGGGAGAATCGGCATAAATAGGCCGGCTTGACCGGATACCACGGCTTCATAGAAAACCAGCGTGAAGCAGCACTGTGCTGTGTTTCGCTGCGTGAGTGAGGATACCGGAGACCACATCCCAGGGGAAAGGGGGTTTAAAGGTTCGCAGCGCACTTGTGACTCCACTAGTTTCGCGAGTGTCCATGGGCAACGGCAATTGCTTACCATCAGATGATCCGTCTACTCGTCTACCACCAAAAAAATTTACAATTTCTATAGCGGTGATCGTTTCATAACCAAAATTTGGACCTCGGTCCTTAGTACACTAACAATAAAGTTACAATTAAGCTAAGCTAATCAAATGAGTTATTCTTATTATTATTGTTAAATGTTTATTAACTTAGTTATGTCTTTATGCGTATTGAAATTAGTGTCAATTTGATTTGACTTCTTTGTGCGTTACTGTAGGGAAATAAAGTTTTTGTGAATAAATTCATTGCCGTGTGGTCCCCGGCAGAGTAGAATAGGCTCACTCTTACCGAGGTGTCGTAAAAGGCGACTAAGGTAAAGTTGCTGGCCTGGTGATCTTCTCTGGGTGATCATCAACACTCAGAGAAGGAAAACTCTGCATTTATATCAAAACCCTCGCAAACCCGTCTGCCAAGCGTGGTGAGTATGGCAATTATCCCTCATGTGATTGAGGGAGGCCCATGCCCCAGCAGTGGGGACTTAAGTGGGCTGATGAAGATATGATGATGATGATGAGGCTATACGAGAACATACAAAAAACACCCAAAAAGGGCCCTGCCAAAAATAGACAATGGGTTAAAATAAAGACTGGCATTGCGGTCACTCATAAACAGTGGCTGAAAGCTGCTACGAATCTTTTTAAATAACTAATGAATATTTTGTAGCATTTTTCAAGTTTTTTTTAAGATAAATTTATCAGAAATAAATATTTAGTACCAAGAATGTGCTGCTGCTGGCATGATCATCAGCACCCAGAGAAGGAAAACTGCATATATATCTAAACCTTCGCCAACCCGTCTGCCAACCGTGGTGAGTATATCAATTATCCCTTATGTGATTGAGGGAGGCCCGTGCCCCAGCAGTGGGGACTTAAATGGGCTGATGATGATGATGATGAACAAATTCATTAGGTCATTCAGATGTTTATTTGTGCAGTGAAGTGCCGTGAAGTGAGCCGAATAAGAATCGTTGACTTGTATCGTTTTTACACTGCTATGTGTCGAGCCAGTTGTCACGTGACAACTTGCTTGGACCTCATAGAGTCTTAAATCCCGCTTGCTTATTTAAGACTGATATCACTAGTGATATCGGCAGAATCCGTAGGTCGATAAAACACAAAACACCGGCGTTTTATTGAGTGATTGCGACTTTGACAGGCGTCAACTGTTTACGACCTACTTATTCGTAATGATTAACTTGACATTGGCAAAATGTCTTCGCGTAGACCCATATTATATAAAAAACCTAGGTACGAAAAAAAAGATTAGCTAGAACAAAATCATCAGGATAATCCTAGCGTGGGATTTCCGGTGATGTCCAAAGCTTGTTCGGAGCCCGGGTAAACTTAGACCAATGTGACTACATCGGCAGTGCACTTGACTACAAGTCCGCTGTCGGCCTTTTTCTTTAGGTGACGGGAAGGGTCAAGTTTTAGCTACTAAACCGGATCTATTTTAAACAATTTCGAGGTTACAACCTCTGGGTAAACACTTATACTATTTATTAAATAACCATGCACAAATGTTGGGTTCAACGCGTACGCGAAAAATTGGTTCACGCCAAAAGCGGCCACTTTTGGCGTGAATCAATTTTTCACGTACAAAAACGGACCCAATATTTGTGCATTGTTATTTAATAAAAAGTAAAAGTGTTTGTCGAGAGGTTGTAACCACGAAATTGTTTAAAATAGATCCGGTTTAGTAGGCTAAAAAATTAAATGGATTGGCGTCGCTAGTGTGCTCTACCCGTCACCTTAAAAGCTTCAAGGCCGCATTGCAGACAGTACTGGATTAAGTGAGTTCGGGGCCTGTAGCAAAATCTCTAATGGGGCCCTTGAGACCAAATCCGGGGAAAGGGAGAGCTTGAAAGATGGCAGCTCACTAGTGACTCCACTGGTCTCCATGGATGGTGGCAATCACTTACCATCCGGTGATTGGTTTGCTTGACTTACCTATCATAAAAATACCTATACACCTATCATAGCGTTGGAGAGCGTACCCCAATGCGTGGGCCTGGGGCTCGTAGCATATACTACTTTTTGTTACAGGGCCAAAAATGTGTACCTAAGTTTTCGGTAAGAAATTCTTAGTGTTAGCCTGGAGTCCAGAAGTTGACGGTTTTGCACCCCCGTGCTTCGGCACGTTAAGTCGTTGGTCCTGCACCCGACCCCTCTTCGGCCGTGTCACACTGGTGTCCTATTGGAATACGAGGTTAAGAGAATTGCACTTGTGTTTGCGCGCACACTTGAGCACTATAATATATCCTGCGTACGTGGCTAATCGTTACGATCGGCCGCCGTAGCCGTAATCGGTTGGAGGATTGCATGGCTAATCCGGCAATTATTGCAGATTTTGTAAGAGAATCGGTATACATCTATTAATTTAATTCTAATTGCTAATCATGATCCCAAAATGTTGACACGCTCTTTGATCTCATGATGAGATAAGTCATCTTGTGTATTATTCATAAATGAACCCTAATTATGGTTTGCAGACAGCTTGCTACATATTAAATGGTTTGCGTGCACCGGTACTAATTATGACGATTAATAATAAAATATGTTAGGCATTGCACAATGATTTTACTTGATTGGAACTTAAAATTTAATATAACATGCTGTTGTCCCTAGGTCTACACTTTGGCATGAATGGACCGGCTTAATTGATGTGCCCACGCCCATAAAGAAACAGGTGTGTAACAGCGCTTGTGCTGCGTTTTGGTGAGTAAATGGGATAGATAATTAAGTAAAGTAAGTTAGTAAACATTTATTAACCACTTATAAGAATTATATAGGACACATAACATTAAATAATAATAATAATAATATCCTCCAACCGATTACGGCTACGGCGGCCAATCTCAACGATCAGCCACGTACGCAGGATATATTATAGCTCAAGTGTGTGCGCAAACACAAGTGCACTCTCTTTTCCCTTACCCTCATATTCCGTTGGGACACTACTGTGACACGACCAGAGAGGGATTGGGCGCAAGACCAACGGCTTAACGTGCTTTCCGAGGCACGGGGGTGTCGGGGGTACAAGACCGCCAACTTCCAGACTCCGGGCTGCCACTAAGAATTTCTTACCGAAAACTTAGGTACAAATTTTTGGCCCGACCCGGGGATCGAACCCGGGACCTCTTGCACAGCCGTCGCTTTAAAGTGCGACCCACTAACCACTGCGCCATCGAGGCAGTCAACATTAAATAGACATTGCACGGTGATACACAGGAAAGAAATAGTCAAACAAGAACAGATAAGATAAGTTAATACATAAACTAGTGACCAATGAAGAAAAAAAAGAACAAAGTGAAGTAGTCCACAAGGTCCAAGCTCAGCATGTGCTGCAGCGGTTTAGAGCCGCTGCCGTGCGCCCACCGCGCACCGCGAGGTACCGGAGGCCCAATCAACCAACCAAAATAAGGCAGCCCAATTTGGATACCAAGATGTTGAAGGTGATTTTATTAGCGATGAGCATTCTCTTGGCTATACACTAAGTGACTCCGCCAGTCACAAGCAAGACAGCGCAATTGTGACTCCTTGGAAAGCCCAAGAGGTTTTCCATTGGTAGATTTGGATCTACTTATAGCGAACGTGAAAGATAATAGTTGCCTTTGAAGATGGCTGGTAAATGACGTTTGGTTTTTTGGTTCACTCTTGTCTTCAAATCAACGTGAGCAAAAGCGTTATTAATTTGTCATGCCGAGTAGATGACGTTACAGGAGGATTTTTACATTTTATTTTTATTTTAGTTTTCTCCATAAATCTCTGTTTAAAATTTTTAAAATAATTTTTCTAAAATTTATATAAGTCTAATCTAGAAATTGTATTATTCATTTCGGAAAATGATTATTTGTCTTATTGTCCATTGTTAAATGGTTAGTCACAACCGCCATAACTTCCATCCATGCTCCATCAGTTTATCATTTAAAAAAAAACATTCAAAAACACACACAAACACAAACTGTTTATTGCATTCATGAATGTAAAATGAGATCTTATACAAAGTTTCCTGTACATCATGTTAGCCTTTTGGCCATAGCATAATTTATATAAACGTGAAATGTACTTCAAGTAGCACTTCTTAAATAGTGTATTAATGTTTTATTATTCCCTATTCCTTTCTGATCTATACCTATAATATAATAGCATCACAGGTAAATAATTTATATAATACTAAGGAGTGTTTAAATCTATACATTTCCTAATTATTTTTATAGTAGAAATATTCTGTTAAATTTTAGAAACATTTTTCTTTCAATATTGTTTTGGGTTTTTCAAAGAATAATTTTGTATTATTTTTCATTCTTAGTTTACTAGGTAAATGATTAAACATTTTAATGGCACTATAGTAAGGGCTAAAATTGATCATAGCCATACGGCTACTTGGTAGGTATCTTATATTTAGTCAAATTATTAATACGGGGGGTATAAAATCAAAAATATTTGGGTTGTATTTTTTATAAATGTCATATTTCTAGCATTTAAAGATAAGTTACTGTTAATATTTCTAGCTGTTTGAATTACCCACTAGTATAGAATGAAAACGGGTCAAGTGCGAGTCGAACTCGCCCATGTAGGGTTCCGTAGCAGCACGTAAGATATATGGAAGGTAAATTGCGGTTTACGGTTTATAATGTATTAAAAGAAACTACTTACTAGATCTAGTCCAAACCAATTTTCGTTGTTAGTTTTCATGATTATGTACATCATATATATTTTTTAGTTTTTTAATTCATTTAATATAGAAGTTAGAGGGGGGGGGGCAAAGTATTGTCTTGAGAAAAAAATTATGCTAAAAACCTCAACGTCATTTTTAAGGACCTATCCATAGATACCCCACACGTATAGGTTTGATGAAATAAAAAAATTTAGTTTCAGTTTTAAGTAAGGAGACCCACCCAATTTTTTTATTTTTTCCAATTATAGTGTAAAAATCGTAATGCGGTTAACAAAATACCATTTACCAAGTTTCAATAGTATAGTTCTTATAGTTTCGGAGAAAAGTGGCTGTGACATACGGACGGACGGACAGATGGACAGACGGACAGACATGACGAATCTATAAGGGTTCCGTTTTTTGCCATTTGGCTACGGAACCCTAATAAAAAGGCAGGTTATGCTATGATCCAGGTACTGTGAGCGATGCTGAAGTTTGGAAGACGCAGGTTTCCATCCACTAAACTACCATTACTCTTCATAGTGTTACCATTAAATAAACTGTATCAGCTTGCCACCTGAGCTCCTCTTAAAAAATGACTAGACATGTTGAATTCTAGACATTTACACCCACACATTCATCACGAGCATAGACCTTTATTGCCATTTTCATCTCATTTCTGTCTGCCTTACATAAACTTAAGTGCGTACCGCATGTGACACCGTCATCCTCGCTAATTCCGAACATTAGTCTTACACGCCAACATCTGTTTTCCCTCATACTCCTCCAAAACCTCATTGGAGGTCCCTATTCCAAACGCGTAAGGTTCTCTCTCGGGTGGCATGGTCTTACCCGTCGGTAAAGGTTGTGGAGGGAAATATATGGAGGTAATGGCGAGCTCTGATGTACGTTATCAAGTGTTAATCAGGCATTACGATGTTTAATCCTAGCGGGTGAATGTGCTGCTGTCTCTTTCAATTTGTTATCAGTTTGTTTGAGATTGGTAAACATGAAGATAAGGGTTTCTTCGTTATTTGGGCTTTTATTTGCAGTGGTGCTACACTTTGGTTTTTTTGGTGATTTGTGGCAGACGAGTAGACGGATCATCTGATGGTAAGTGGTTGCCCATCGATACCGTTAATCAACCGTGGGAGAGCCACACTTCAGCATGAATGGGCCGGCCGGAGAGGATACCTCGGCCTCACAGAAAACCGGCGTAAAGCAGCACTGTGCTGTGTTTCGCTGCGTGAGTGAGGGTACCGTAGGCCCAATCCAGGGGAAAGAGGGGTTTGAGGGTTGGCAACGCACTTGTGACTCCACTGGTGTAGCGGGTGTCCATCAGGTGATCCGTCTGCTCGTCTGCCACCTATTACATAAAAGCAAATGTTAATAGAGTTACGAGTGCGCTGAAACTCTGCTCCCCGGATTGGGCCGGTTTTTTATGAGGTCGTATTCACCACAGAATAATATAGTATCTCTTCCGTCGAGCCGTCCCAATGCCTACATTGCATTTAAAGTTTTAATTTGAACGTCCACAAGTGAATATTTAGTACTGTCTTGCCCTTAGGTATTATCATCACCATGCAGTTGAGGTTAACTTAGGCCCCGTTAGATGTTGAGCGGGCCCCTTACACCCCCCACTAATCATAGGGGGCATTGGGCCTACACCCACCACGCTGGCCCAGTGCTGGTTGGTGGGGAACGCCAGAGCATCTTCCGTTGTGCAGCAGGGAGCGCCACATGCAGGTGACCCTGCTGTAGCATGGTGGGTGTAGGCCCAAACCCCCTATATGATTAGTGAACATTGGGGGAGACCTATAAAGGCAAGTCCAGCATTGGACGTCTATTGGCTGAAATGATGATTATCATCATCATGCTAGCATGTTCCTGGTTGCGTTTTTTTTATTGCTTATAGTAGGTAGACGAGCTTGCAGCCCATCTGATGGTAAACGGTAACCGCCGCTCATAGACATCAACAATGCTGGAGCACAGTCATGCCGCTGCATACTGACTAGAGTCGTCGCTTCGTAGCTTTGGGCGTAAATAACTTTGCTTGTTAGAACGCCCTTCTAGAGCGCTTTCTAGCTAGCTCTTCACGTACCCTCGCATAATAATATTCGTATATTAAGTCTATTTCTATTTTTTTATGTATATTTTTATTTTGTTTTTCCTTTTTTTTGTTTTCTTTGTTTTTTCTGTATCTTTTTTTTGTTTGTTTGGTTTTTGTAACTGATGTTGTACTCGTATATAGTGTTGTGATGTCCAAAATAATATTTTTTTTCTTTCTTTCTTTCTATTTCCTCCCGCATCAAGTTAAAAGCAACATTATGGCACAGTAGAACAAGAGCTCCTTTATATTGTGAGATTGTTAAAGCGTGAGCCATCGCCGTCTTATAACGCGTTGACTATAAAACACATTAAAATACCAGAGCAACTGCTTAGTTATATATATCCATCATGGAACTGAAAAACGGAGTATACCAAATTCGAAAAAACGTTAGAGTGTGAAAGAGATTCTACCGACCCTGATATCACCCAGCACGTCACTCCAGTACTAACGGCTTTTCAAGAATGGCTTTCTATGAAAAGGCACAGTCTCTTTAGGGTACATGTCTATGATATCCACTCAAATTGGATTAAACTGGAAAAGACATTACGGCTATGGAATACAACTGAGGTATTTTATTTTACAAGTTTTTGGAAAACTTACAGCTAGATTTAGGGATACACGTTTTCACTGATAATCACTTGGTTGTTTAATTGAAATGCAAGTGGGTAATGTTAAGAAAGAAAAAAGTTACTAAATTACAAACAAAACGAACAACGTATTTGCCACTCTTAGAAGAAGAAACATTGAAATTGATCAAGTCATCTGACATTATCAGGACAAAAGAAATTAAATAACATTTGAGAAAAAGTTATCATTCAGTACACGTTTCAATTTCAAAACTGAAGTGTTGAACAAGTCAATGTCGACATTTACTTTTGTCAAATTGTTAAATAGTTGCCATGTTCTAATGGAAATGTATCAATCAATCAATCAAATAATTCTTTATTTGCATTTACAAATCGCACACAGCACTTGCAAATCGTCATGCATTTGAATGATTAAAAACTATTTATAAGTACTTATGTAATAATTAATACATATATATGTTGATACATAAAATATACTAAAAAAAGTAAATAAACATAATGCGATTCTACCACCGGCTCGGAAAGTTGTTTCTGGTCGAGAAGATCCGGCAAGAAACTCGCCAGTTACTCTTTTTAATGAGGACTATGAGGACAGAAGCTAGGATTTGGTTATTTGATTACTGCAGAAAACTTATTAGCCTTTGACAATAGGTTGGTATGTACCAGGGCGGCAGGCATCCTTAGTCTATGGGGGTATGTATCTTATCTTCTTACTTACTTCATCCGAGCATGCGCCACTGGATTTTCAAAATCTATGTAGGTACGTATTTCTACTGTTTTTTTGTAATAGGTGGCAGACGAGCAGGCAGATCACCTAATCATAAGCGATTGCCGCCACCCACAGACACCAGCGACGCCAGTGGGGTCACCATTCATGCCGAAGCGTGGCTCTCCCACGGTAAAAACTGTTAGCTCATCGGTGAGGGAAAGCATCTTATAGGAAACCTCCACGTTTTCGGATAGCTTCTTAAACATGTAACCATGATTATTGGTCTGGTTCTTGAGTGACTAAGGTCAGACGGCAGTCACTTCATTGTAATGGACAACATTACATATTTTTGACATGTCCATATTGATTTTTTATATGAAAATAGACATAAAATGAACAGACCCATATTTTTTCTTTTTTCAAAATTTGGCCATTTTCATACATAAAATAATTATTGAAATTCTTTATATTCTAAATAGACGTAAGCGCCAAATGACGTCATCGGACGGCTGAATACAGCGATATTCCTTTGCTTATCATTGCTTTAATAAAAAAAGGTACTACTGTCAAAGGTAAAGAATACTAGTGTCATCATTGTCAACGTCATTCATTCATTCAACGTTGACAAGTTGTGTTCTGTTTTTGACAGTTGCATGTTATGGGTTTGACATTTCGTAAATTTAAAAGTATAATGTGTTAAGCAAAGAAATATTTTACATTCTGCCGTCCGATGACGTCATCTTAAGTTTTTTAGTTTTTAATTTTTTTCTCAGTAAATAAGCAATATAAAATATAAATAAATATATATTTGAGAAGCGGAAAAGTAAATGAAGAATTGGTATTTTTTGTTTCATAGCTCAGCAATTTTGAAATGTTGCCCATTACCAGGACTCCCCAAAACCTTAATCATGGCAAAGCGTACCGTTTAGACTTTAATATGAGGAGGATTTAAGTCTATTTCCTCCAGCATCAAGTTAAAAGCAACATTATGGTTAGAACGTGAGCCATCGCCGTCCTACAACGTGTTGACTACGACCATAAAACACTATAATTTACCAGAGCAACCGCTAAGTTATACATATCCACTCAAATTGCCTATTAAACTGGAATAGACATTACGGCTATGGAATACAGCTAAGGGATTAGAACAGGAGCTAGATTTGGATATTTGATTACAGCAGATAGCTTATTATACGTTACTTTATAAAATATAAATATAAAAACTGTTGATGTAAAAATATTATGTCATCATCATCATCATCATCATTTCAGCCAATGGACGTCCACTGCTGGACATAGGCCTTCCCCAATGTTCTCCACACAGATCGGTCCTGTGCCTCCCGCATCCAATGGATTCCCGCGATCTTCACCAGATCGACGGTCCACCTTGTAGGAGGCCTGCCACGGCTGCGAGTTCCTGTACGTGGCCTCCACTCGAGGACCTTTCCGCCCCAACGGCCGTCTGTTCTCCTCGCTATGTGCCCTGCCCAAATTTTAAAAATACAGAAAATTTACATGTTATCGGCCGAAACGTCAGAAGAAGAAGAAACGTCAAAGAAATACTTTTTCTATTTATAACGGCGCCTAAGCGGCAAGGAGGTCTGTCCTCGACACAAACCACAAGATGTTCACCTGATTGTAAGTGCCGCCTAATGGACATCAGCAACGAGGCATCAAAATACAATGCCGGCTTATCTTAGAAAAATACAATTCTTGTAATATAATTGTATATTGTGTTTTATCGTGAGTTGTAAATTTGCAGGTACATGGGTAAATGTTCTTAAAGCCTATTTAACTATACAAAATAGTATGCGAATGTTCTTAGGTATGTGGTTTTACCTATACAGTAATAAAAAAATACTTACTGCCACACTCTTGACTTAGTTGGCTACTTAAGAAATACTAAAGTTAATGAACATTAGCTTAAATGACGTCTCTGAGTGCGGCTGTTAAACTACATATTATTACAATATTTATTGGAAAAATGACCAATAATCAAGATTAAATAATACAAAAGCATTTAGTCTATGCTATTCTATCTATGCGTGAACTATACTGACGGTCTGTGCACCACTAGGAATCAATGATTTAGGTAATTTACTTTACTACAAAAAACAAAAAAAATTGCCGCGTTGATTGTGACTTCTATCTGAAACTTAACTTTTCGAAGATTGTGAACTTTAAATAGTGGATTTCTTATTAACGATAAGTCGTCCATCCTTTTTTCTGAAAACAAGTTGCCAATAATTTTTCCCTTTTTTCTTTTTAACTAAGCCAAAAATCAATTCAAAAACAAACACTAAAACACTGGCCGCGTACATAAACCCTATAAACATAAAAGCTCCTAGTAAATGTTGTATACTCAACGGCTCTATCTCATTCGTCCCTTCAGCAGACACCTTGTGTATGAACAGCTCCTCGTTCCATTTATCTATCAAACCATTCTCCGACACACTTCTTATTATGTTGTTAAATCTCCCCAACATCGGAAACCACTTCCGAGCCAAAAGAACAACACCATACTTGTACAAGTTATCACTCTCTGGAAAACAATAAATCAAAGGTTTCCCCCTCCCTAATTTTTGATCTTGGTACACGGCTTGTCTTCGCGACGAAACAACAGCGAAATTCCTATCTTGGGCTGCCCGTTTTATCCCCTCAGCGAACGTTGTCGAGTTGTATTTGCGATACAAATAAAACGAGCTCGCGTTATTAGTCTCAAAATAGGATCGGTAAATCTCCCTGCCTCCCAGAGGAATTCTAGACTGTATGAGATCCGTCTCGGTGCTTATCTGCTTTTCAAATCGCGGGTGCATTAGGAAACTCCTAAGGAACGATTCGTATGAAATCCCCATGTTTACGCTGAAACAAAGCCAACCGAAGATCAGAATTCGAAACGTTGCACTCTTTGGCTCGAACGACGCACCCCATCCCAGTAGCATACTGAAGGTCATCAGTAACGAATTAGTGGGCCATTTAGTTACTTTCTTATTGTTTTCTCTGTAATACAAATAGTGGAAAAGCAAACCCATTGTTATAAGACTGCCGAAGGTAGCAACCCACGTCGACCATTGAAAAATAATCACCAAGTTGTTCCAAGTCGAAGCTTGCCCTGCTTTCGGGACACACCAGGTCATTTCGTCCTGAGTATAGCTGACCGTTGGGTGGAACCATCGTCTTATTGTTCTAGTCACCTCGATATTGCCAATAACTAAATCAACTGAGTCACTCCTCAACACGTCATAAGCTCCACTAGCGGTACCATTCCAATATACGTTTCCCCAATTTTCTGGGATATCTGAAGTTCTTATTATGAGACTCATGTTTGTAAATTGAGATATGATCCTCACCAAATTGATTTCTCCTCCTTTTTGAAATTCATATGAGTCATTGTAAATCGAATTTTCTACTTGACTTACAGGAGGCAATACATACGGCTCCGATACAACAGCATAAGTGACTAAAGGACAGCCTTTTAGATCTAATGGGAACATTTCTTTCTGAGTAGATAGTTGGTTAATCACACTATTTTTACATTTATCTAAGATGTATACTGATTCACATTTTCCTCCGCAATTTGTGTCACTATAAGGTGTCCAAGTGTAAGAGATAACTTCTTCCTCTTCAGAAGAATATATGAATATAATGCTTTTGAAAAGTTTGTAATGTCGGAGTTCGTTTATAAATTCAATGGCTGTCTCCTCCGCATCCTCAGTTTTATTCAGTTGATAAAACACAATGGCTTTTGCTAATGGATTCCAAGTGGGCAATTTGTTTAGCTGCAATATATTCCTCGTTAGTTCGGACTTTTCTTCCAAAATCAGCATATAATTTTTCGCCTTCTCCGGGAAATGCGATGCGTTAGCGTGATGGTAAAAAGAATCCTTTACCATGACTGAGTACTTGATTCCGCCGTGGATGGTTTTCAAGAGTAGCACTTGTGTCGTAGAGGCATAAGAGTTGATGTTGATTATCACGATGCTGCCGCTTAAGGCTTTCTTTTCGACAAAATATTTCGCAGAGAGTTTTAAAACGCATTCTGCGGTTTTTGCTGTTTGCTCAGAATTTCCAGTTGTCGTCAGTAGTGAATTTTCACTTAACGCAGCAGAAACAATGAGAGGAAAAAGCAAATACTGTAGAAATGTTTTAGAGCACATTATGTCTGCGAGCACTGGAGTGGATACAAAAGAGTCAATAACAGAACAGCGGAACTTTTACATTTAAGTTTCCAGGGAAGCAGAACTTTTGAAATTATTGTTACGATGTTCAAGAAATAAAAAATGTTCTCAATTTCTCGAACTAGGGACATTAAGGATAAACAAAATCGCCTCAACCTAAAAACACTTTTAGGAAATTAATTAAAATGCCATTAATTTTTTCAACAATAGGTTTATACTAAGTTTGTAGTTTTAATCCTGTTTCTGTATGACTAACGTTTAGACCAAGATCCACAATTTCACAAATCTGGTAATTATTTTACATTGAAGCGACTTCCCTCTTAAAACCCTTTCGTTAACTATAATCCCCTACAAAACTAAAATTAGATTTCAAGATGACGTGTCCCAGCCTTTTTAAACACTGCAGAACATTACCGATCCACGTGCAATTTCAGTATACCTTACTAAAGGAGCACTTTTTCAATGAATCCTTTAAAACACAAATTGACCACCCGGTATACACTCGAGCTAGCTGCAAGAACCGGCTCTGGCAGCCCTACTGAGTACCTACTGCCTAGGCTTTATATGCCGCAGAAGTTAGTGGATGAAATCACAACAGAAAATATAAAATATAAGCTTAAAGATTACTTCCTTGGGCTACTGTAGTGATGACTGTTCATTGCTATAGTGGTCTTGGGTGGTAATCTTTATTAAAGTACACTACACTATTTGTATATTTAGTATTAGTTATTTTTAAAAGGTAATATAATTTATGAACTCTTAAGCTTTATAGTAAACCTTAGTGGTTTTTAAAAGCTTTTGTATAAGTTTTAAAGTTTTTTTTTTTACCATGTGATTAATAATTTTTAAAAAAAACAGGAGACCGATATTAGAAGAAAGAAGAATAATTTTTTCGTCTTCTTTTATTTGGACACAATTAAAAATTACAAGTACATTTAAATAACACAACTTAAAATTTTACAGTAGGCAAATCAATACAGGTGTACAAGTAAGTATATGTGCCCAAAATGGTATCCACTCAGCATGTGTTAGCAACTAGAGTAGGAGCCGTTAACGCTGGTTTATTACATTATGGATTTTATGATTGCTTTTAGTAACGAAATCTCATTTCCGTTAATATCATAAAATGCAGACTATAATATATCTCACTGCAGGGCAAAGGCCTCCATCATAGAAATAAAGTTATCACTACTTCGAGTCTGAAGGCAATAGGCTTAATCTCCACGCTTGCCAAAATGCGAATTGGTCATGATCTCAATCCCGAACTGAGTTCGAAAAATTCAAAACATACTTTTCATTCGATCCGGCAATCGAACTCAGGACCCGAGATCACGGCCCGGTACTTAAACCACTTGACCAACAGGGCGTTCTTTCATTCGTTCTTTCGTTGATTTCATGATGACTCAAAATTATAATTTCATTAAAAGCCTCTTTTTAGTCATAACTACAATTTTTTCCTTGAAGGATATTTTCCTAATCTAATGATATAATCTTTAAATACCCAAATGTTATTTATACCTGTGTTCTTAACCTATGATATTTACCTAATCATACTTGACATTTCAAAATAAAGTAGAGGCAATCAAATATCATAATCCACTTGTTTTGATTGCAGTCCTTGAACGGATTAAAAAGAAAAGCTTAAAGCTTTTCCTTCATGGCTTACTATTTATTCTGCTTAGATGTGAGTGCCTATAGCTCACGGTGAAATCCCTCCTCATATTATTAAATTAAATTAAAATTATTTCCAAGACACAATATGAGGTAACATATGAACAGGCACCTATACCTAACATGTAAAGTCCTTATAAGAAAATAATACCTTCCCTCCACCTATTCCTGCCGCACCATCAAGAAATGGAACTCGTTGCCGGCGCATGTATTTCCTTCCTTCCTACAATATGGATTCCTTCAAACAAAGCGTGAAGAAGCATTTCGGGGGCCAGTATGGCAGTCCTAACGGAGGTAATGCCTGACATCGCTTCCGTTGTAGATGCAACGTGGGCTCTTCTCTTGCTTACCATCAGGCTGAGGAGAGCCAATATACTGTGGTACTATAAAAAACACGTTTATTAGCTCAATTTGTCCTTCTTCTGGACAAATGCCTCCGTTTATTTTTTCCACTACTCCCTATTTATCGCTACAGTTGCCAGTTTTGGAAATGTTGGTCCAGATCGACACTCTTAGGGTCTTCATACTCAGCATAGTACTTGTAATTGGGAGGACCAATGTTAGAATTACTTGTTGAAGCAGCTCTTGCTGTGTTTCGCCGAGTGAGTGAGGGTATCGGATGCCCAATTTGACGGGGTTGGCAGCGCACTTTGGTCTTTACTGGTGCTGTTGGTGCCCATGGGTGGCGTTAATTGCTTACCAACATGTGATCTATTTGCTCATCTGCCACCTACGAGTATCATATACATTTTTTTAAATCTCGTTGTTATGGATAGTGACGTCGTATAGGTATGCCTACTGATCCAATTCGTCAGCTAGTGTAGCATTAACTAATAGAATTTGGAGCGAATAGGGATTATGGTAATTGATTATTTCCATAAAGTTAATGATAACTATATTCTCTAGTAGTTACTGTAACGGCGTCTCTGTTTCTGACGACGCACGGTTAAGTGTTGGCAGGAAAATGGTATTTCTTGTGCCTGCCTCCGTTAGACTAAAAACTAATAAATTATGGATTACCTTTCTTCACCATCATAGTCAGCCTTTTACAGATACTAAGTATTAATTATATTATGTTGATGTATCGTAGTTTTTTCTGAAAGCTCTGGTTTGCGTTTGAAAGATCGTTATATCCATTAATTTAAATGCTGCATGCATTTAAATTAATAAATTTTCTCGAACGTCTCATTCCTCTATATGTACTATGACCTAAAGTTCTTCGTAATATTATGTACCCAGACCATTGCTACGAGTACTTAAATTAATTATTGTTTTTGCAATTTTAATAAAGGTCAACTATAGAAAGATAGTGTTTTACACTTGGTTACATTAAACATGACCTGTGGGACTCACAATCCACAAGCTTTGTTGATTTCAACCCACAAACTTATCTTGATCAATATCATAATATAAATAAATCCCAGGACCTTACCCTACTTGTGCCTATTTAGAGAATTCTAAAAGGAATCAGTGAAGAAGATCAGATGGTAGTTGTTACATTGTAATTACATAGACTTCCTAAATCCTGGATCATATACAAGCGTAGGTACCCCTAGCTCTAAAGCGATGGCTTTGGTCGCAACTGAGAATTATTCACTGAGATGATGACAACTTAAGGGTTTGATTAAAACAACCAAATCGTATAATTTACACATATTATTATTTTAAAAATTGTCGCTTTTACACAAAACGAAACTTGGTCCGACCGAAGCCGAGTGTTCAACAACTTCAGGTAAATGGTGTAACAAATAAAATGTGTTTATATCCATCATATCAAGCTATTTATACAACTGCTACTATGTTTAAAACAACAAAACAAACGTATAAAGATATAAATAAGAGCAATTTTCCTATGTATAATAAAGTTTTTCGAACTTTTACCAATGTAAAACATACAAACCATTTTAAATGCTGAGTTTGCTAATGGTTATTGAAGGTATGGGATAACGATTTTAAGTTTATAAATATCTTAAATCAACAACACAATAGTAGTTGAACAGATAGCAACATATTTTCCAATAACTAAATAACTTCACGGTACAAATCATCAACCACATCAACTTTACCACTAAAATTGACAGATAAACAAATTGTTGATACTAACATTTTGTGCCGTAAAACGAGTGTGACGTACACCGTACCATACCGCTTAAATTACAATATCATAATTGTTAACTATTTACAATAAATGCAACTTCAATTACCTAAAACCTGTGCTTCATAACAATCTATATAAATATGTTTATTTTTGTCTTAATTTAAAGCTAATTTAAGTTTTTAATCGGAAAGAGGAAAACGGGACGGTGGATGTACAATACATTCTATTCGTAAAATATAGAGAGCAGTTTATCCTTTTAAACAATTGAAGAAACTGCATGCAAATTCTATATAGGATCAAGGATGTAAAGAAGAAAAGATTAGGTTTACAGCAGCGATAGTTAACAATATGAGAGTTTTTACATTTATGAATCATAATTTCGCTGCAAGGAAATTTAAGATTTTTACACGAAGAACAAATCTGGACCAAAAATAGTACCTTGATGCAGTACACCCTTCAATAGCTTTTATCAATTGCCAATTTCGATTTGCAACCCAAATTTACAATTATTCTACTAATAAAAATTATTTGGAATGATTTTTGTCCGAAAAAGTGTAACATTTTTAACATTACCAGTGTCTATTGTAGAGATGATGAGCCAAGTTTCCGTACTTCAAGTTAGATAAATGGGACCTTACAATCACAATGTTCAATTGTTTGAAAAAAGTAAAAAGAGAGTATGTAATAAAATTAAAAAACGTATTAAATAACAACATACACAGTATTGAGCAATAAAGATACAACGAGAATATAAATCGAGAAAGTTGCATACGAAATAAAAAAGCCTATGTTTCCCATACCAAATCTACAAGCTCATATTGTTGTTACGCGTTCTACGATAATATACACGCTTTGAGATTCTAACTTCAAGCTATTCTTCAACGGCCATGCTTCATTTTAAGTCCTCAGTCACTCTGGATTACTTTTAAATAAATTTTATACCACACATGAGTAGTATTGGTGTACTTATATAAATAAATTTTAAAGAGATTGATAAAAAGTTATTAAATTTTGACGCAGTGTTGAGATTGAGAGCTTCATCTAAAGAATGGCCGTCAACAAGTCTCATGATTATGATTTCATTCCCTAATTCTCTACATTCCGCGTCCCATCTACCAATAAAAATAGTGTATAAGACCTAATAAATATAGGAAAGATTATTGAAATTGTAAAAGTATTGTAGTCTTTAATTGAACGATATGCTTCATTTTCGTGATGGCAGCCCCAATTTACATTATAGCATTTAATATTTATCGCAAAACTTTATTACAAGTTCAAAGATCAAAATTGAAGAATTTTCGTATAGATTTTGTTCTACAATATTTTGGTATACCATTCTGTATCAGCAACAAAAAATCGCTTTTCCTACTTATAGTTTAAGATAAATTTTGGAATGGTACATACCAAGACGATAGCCTTGACGTTTTTAAGATGTGACTACAATTTGTATATAATTAGAAAAAGTGATTCAACTTTAAAGATTCTTGTTCAATTTTGATATTTGTAAAACACCTAAAACTGACTAACGATAGTCTTATATAATTTAAACTATGAAAGGCAATGCAGATAGATTTTAGTTGCGTAAATACTTTATGTTATGATAGCAATGTACAGTCAAAACTTATGAAGATACTCGTAGTCTAACTAAAAATTACAACTTAAAAGACGAGAAATAATAACATTTATACAAAGTGTGACTGATATATGCAATTCCAGATTTTACTATTCATTAGTTTCACATATGTATTAGAATATTGGAAATTGCACATCTGACCGCACAAGTGATTCTATAACATTACAGTTTTAATTAATATGTACAATACTAAACACTTGCGAATCAGTCGTCGTAGTTTTATTTCTTACATTATTCTCATTATCATTAAGCGACTTACGTTAACGATGGTGGGTTGCAGGATTTGGGTAAACATCTGGATTCTTGCGAGGTTAGTTAAATGTTCAAGCTGCTACGGGGCTGAATGTCTGTTCACTTCACCTCACTATGTCATCCCATTTACAACAAGTTTGGACTAAACAACATTCAAACTAGACTTTTGAAATTATTCTAGATATGTATTTCACGAAACTGGTAATATATTTTGTGACTATAGGTGCAGTCCACAATTACTAAATTTCTATTTTTATACCTCACTCAATCAATAGATAATAATAACAGGCGCATAGTAATGAAATAGATCTGTAATTAATTCAAACTAAAAATATTCCAAAAATGGGGACATTCAAGATTGAAATTCTTCCTACCACAATTCAAATTCGAACTGTGTCAAAAAACATAAAATCCCGGGTTTTAATTTACTCTTAAATATAATAATAGAACGCTAGGCAGTTATATGTTATGTGAAACGTTGATTCAGATACTGTTGATATCACAAAAGTGGATCAACTATCTATATCTATTACTATATGAACAATCTGGTACAATTGAGAAGATATACTGTACTCGATAAAATGTTTGTCAGTCCAAAACCTATTGTAAAAGAGACAGAACTTCCTATCGATATGTCCTTAGACGTACCACTCCTTGATGCCATCCCTCTTGACGGGTTGCGTGGGCACAGGTAAAGCTCCGTTGCGGTTGAGGGGCAAAGGCTGAAGGTTGCGCGCCCCCGCCCCCGCTCCCATGCCCGCGCCCCCCGCTGTGCTCATAGCACCGCTTTGATAACTTGAGTGCGCCTGGTAGAAAGAAAAATGTATGAAACATTTTTTGCACATTCTTGGTACTAAATATTTATTTCTGATAAATTTATCTTAAAAAACATGAAAAATGCTACAAAATATTCATTAGTTATTTAAAAAGATTCGTAGCAGCTTTCAGCCACTGTTTACGAGTGACCGCAATGCCAGTCTTTATTTTAACCCATTGTCTATTTTTGGCAGGGCCCTTTTTGGGTGTTTTTTGTATGTTCTCGTATAGCCTCATCATCATCAGCCCATTTAAGTCCCCACTGCTGGGGCACGGGCCTCCCTCAATCACATGAGGGGTATTGCCATACTCACCACGCTTGGCAGACGGGTTGGCGAGGGTTTTGATATAAATGCAGAGTTTTCCTTCTCTGGGTGTTGATGATCACCCAGAGAAGATCACCAGGCCAGCAGCTTTACCTTAGTCGCCTTTTACGACACCTCGGTAAGAGTGAGGGTGGCCTATTCTAGTCTGCCGGGGACCACACGGCTCTTTTAGCCTAATTCACGTGAATTCATAATTCAAGAATTTTGCTGTAAGAGCAAATTTAAAGTATGCTCCCTCTCCTCTGAAGGATTCTCGTATGCCGCTCATCACACAATAATCAGTCTCTATTAGATCCTTTCAGAGAATACAGACAGAATATACTTTTTTATTGCACACAACAGGTAAAAAAAACAGAGCAGAGAAGAAACAGAAGTATATAAACACCCACAGAGAAGATATTTAATTGCGTATTATTAGTTGTACCTAAAATTATTGCATCATCCAAGTACCTTGCAGGCCTTTGCCCTGCAGTGGGACAGTATACCTCATCGTCACTTTCTATCAGGTGAGATTGTGGTCAAGCGTGAGCCTACAGTTCATAATAAAAAATATATATATAGGCTGATACTATACTTTACTTTTTTACTTTACATCCAAATAAACAAACTTGTTCAATTTCATTGCAAATTGTTTACCTGATTGCCAAGCAACGCAGCACTAGCTCCCTGCTGGTAACTCTTGTCCTCTGTCACTTTATATGAGGGGTCGAGTTTGAACACAATGTACTTGAGCACGATGATCACTATCAGTATTATTGCTATCAACACTGATGCCACTATGCCTGAAAAAATAAATGAGGTTAAGTGAAGCAATGAAAAGTAGTCTACAACAAATAATGATTTTTGTGGGCTAGCTTTATTCTTATGGAACCTGACAAAAACCAGAGGCAAAGTCTATCAAAATATTTTCATCATTCATCTTTTTCATTAATTCTTGAGTTATCTTTAAGTTATTAATCATGGCTCGGGACAGAATTATTACACATTTCTTGAACTTTAGCAATATTAACTTATGGTATTTTTAGTTCGGTTACTCACCTACAATAGTGGCAAAGAACTCGGACTCGGGAGGTACTACTCTATTGTCTGTAGTCTTCGGTTGATACCACTTTGTTGTTATGTCATAGCCGTTGTAATCCTTAAAAAAATTTAAGCTGTTAATATTTATTTGAGAGATTTTAATATTTGAGAGATTTTAAATCATTGAAATGCCCTTAAACATTTCTAGTCGTAGTAATGTAGTCTTGATTACGGTATAGACAATAAACCAGTAAATCATTATATATCGCTGGTCTGATGAACAGAAGATCATATTGTGGAAGCAACATACAGAAATCCATTTTAGCCGGAGTAATTTATATTGAAATGATAATAGGTAATAGATACCTGATGGCCTCTCCCTGGAAGCCTCTCCTGCTCGCCCATCCCAATGCGGTCAATCTCGTAAGTGGGTGTTCGAGCTTCTATCTCGTTCCCTCTTCTGTCCTCATAATCTGGTATATGGTTTGTATCTTCTTCAGTAGTGTGCGTGGTCTCGTCTGGGGTGTGGCGGCCTGTCATAGTTGGAGTGTAGTGGCCGCTTGAGTGAGTGTGATCTGAAATACACATACAATTTTAGTTTAAACAATTTATAAAGTGGATTACTTGCAATCTATTAAAGGCTAATTTTAAACTGCAGATACATTTATAGAAATAGAATAGAACTAGAAAGTAATTCATTTCCTGACAAAACACAGAAATATTTATACGCAGAAAAAGGGGTAAGTCAGCTAATTATAGCGTTTGCTCTCTATGAAACTCCAACACTACTGTGAGGCATTTTAGCTTAAATATGGGATCCGTTTATTGCAAATTTGGCTATGGATGATTAAAAATAACTATGGCAAAGATCTCGCGCCCCTCGTTTTGATGTGGAAGCAGTACTGAAAACTCTTAACCTTTAAGAACGATAAACTTTACACTACATATTACATCCTCAAAAAATAAAATTATTTATTTATTTATTATCACACTAAACAGAGATACAGTAGGCACAATACAACAAGGCACGTTATTCTATATTATTTAGGCTGTATCTCCACTAATAAGTGGATTAGTAAATTGATCAAAGTATAATGATGATATTATATTTTACCATCAGTGGGCGTAGTTCTTCTCTCAGGCGTGGTCGCAGAATCGACAGTTTCAGAGTGCATATTGTCATGATCTAGTAGTGTTGTCTGAATATCAGCTTTAGTACTGCTTTGGGAGTCAGTGGAACCATCAGTGGATCCCTCGAGCGATTTGCCCACGTGTTCTGTCGATGATATAGAGGCAGTAGGTGACGTCATGCTGTGGGTACTAGTTGCTCCCGATCTGAAAATACAAATATCATTTGGGATAAGTTTTAAAATCTAAAATGACCAACTAATGTAATATTTTGCCCTTTTTACTAGTGGCAAGAATTTTCTACTACCTTTTATTTACTTACGTTGTAGCTGGATGTTCTGGTTCTGTGACCTCTTCTCCATTAGAACCAGACCCTTCTATACAATCTTCATCATCACAAGGTTTCATCAGTTTACCGCTTGTGTCACCCTGCAATGATATTATTAATATAATTTAATTCCCGCATCTTTTAATAATTTCGGTCGGTTATTCATACTATTTTTCACTTTGCTTTAGTAATTTTAGGACGATTGGGTACATTTTCTGTGAATCGGTCGGTATGAAGAAAATGATAAAAACTTAGTTTTTAAGTTAGGTACTTTTCACTATTTTTTTTCCAATTTTTGCATTTATCACCTTCTGTCATTGGATATTTATCTTCCACCTTAACACGTCAATTAAAAAATATCGTTTTCTTATAGGTATGTACAATCATTGGTATAATTTTCGAGACCTTCACTCCAAATATATGACTTTTTCTGGCGTTCTCTGATACGTTCCTTTCCATGCAGTCAACTGAAATCTTGTCACATAAATATGATTTAAATTCTTACCTTAACTTTATAAATTCTCGAAGGCGGTCGCTTTGTTGAAGGTACGTAAACTGGCGTGATCAAATCGTCTCCAGACCCGGCATCGGGAAGAACGCAAGCGTCCTCGTCATCGTCTCTGCACCCTGACCCTGCCCCGGAGTACACCAGTTCATCTAGGACCCCTGGACCGCCGTATCCAGATGGTGGTGTCTGTAAAGGAAACGTCATTGGGTTTTGGTCATTTGGCTATTTATTTTTTTAGGAAGAATCATGAAAATTTTGAAATATCAATTAAAATGAAATCTCCCCTTTAAAAGGGTGGTAAAGGATGACCTGAGCAACTTCCGTATGAACGGCAGTTGCTTCATTTTAATTATCACACTCTCCAAATCCTAAATCATGGAACAAGCTTACCTCGGGTCCCAGACCGACAGCTTTGGACGCAACTGGGAATTTACACGCTAAGATAAGGAGGAGGGTTGAGACCCTATGCTATATATTGCGAGTGATAAAACAGCTAGATTGCGTATTGTTGGGCTGAGGTACATCTCCTTGGTATTGGACGCAAACGGGAATCACATGTTAAGATGAGGATGACTCCGCCCCATTGGCTCTTCAGAAGAGCCAATGTGCTGCCACCACCCTGACTTTACTAACATCTCTGTTTGAAAAGACTCCTCTCCACGACCGACCGGAGTGATACCACTGACCGTGGGAGATCCACGCTTCGGGCATGAATAGGAGTGATACCGCGGCCTCACAGAAAACTGGCGTGAAGCAGCACTGTGATCTGTTTCGCTACGTGAGTGATGGTACCGGAGGCCCAATCCTGGGGGAAAGGGGGGTTTAAAGGTCGGCAGCGCACTTGTGACTCCACTGGTAGTCATGGGTGTCCATGGGCGACAGCAATTGCTTGCCGTCAGGTGATCCGTCTGCTCGTCTGCCACCTATCACATAAAAAAAAGACTTCAAATTAATTTACCTGCTGCATCCTATTGATATCTCTATCCAACGGAGTATGTGCTCTTCTAGCGTCCCCCCTTACGGACACCGATGGGTCCCCCGCCGCAGCCAGCTCGAGGACCCTGACGCCGTCGACCACGAGCCCCGCGATGACTCCGCTGAATGTACGGGAGCCCCCCGCCCCACCCCCCACGGAGATAGGTGGACATGCTGTTGAAGATTGTTGATTGTTGGCCACCTGGAATAGATCAAAGGATGACTATACTGGATAGTACTTGTATACGGTATTTAATAATAATAATAATTCTCACAACATTCCTGATGTAAATAAATCTCGCAAGAAATGTTCAATATTACAACTTGGGATCACTGGATCTTGATAATTTTATGTAAATCTAAATAGTTATGTTTACTTAGGAAGAGCGAGGCATTCCCTACACAAATGTCTTTGACTACTTTTTGGGAAGCCCCGGCAACTTAATTGTAAAAGATTTACATTAAATAAATACATTTTTATTTTTTATCTCAAACATTCACCTGCTTCCGTACTAAGTAGCTTAAGCACTTGTGTTACAGATATCAGACAACAGAGGAACACAAATATATACTTAAATACATATATTACACCCAGACACTGAACAAACACAAGTGTTCATCCCGCGAATATTTGTCCAGGGTGGGGATCGAACCCACGACCTTTGGCGTAAGAGGCAGGGTCACTAACAATTGCGCCATCCGGTCAGTCAATATTTAGTCAGTCGGTATTTAGTGGAACCTTTGACTTTTTTACTACACAGTGTTGTTTTAAATTACCAGACTCTCCAAATCTTGAATCATAGTCTATGCGTACACAGGGCACCAAAGCGATTGCGACGCAACCGGGAACTATACGCTAAGATCGAGAACCATGCTTCGGCATGGATGGGCCGGCTCGACCGAGGTGATACCACGGCCTCACAGAAAACCGGCGTGAAGCAGCACTGTGCTGTGTTTCGCTGCATGAGTGAGGGTACCGGAGGTCCAATCCGGGGGAAAGGGGGGTTTAAAGTTGTATGTGCTTGTGACTTCACTGGTGTCGCGGGTGTCCATGGGCGGCGGCAATCGATTACCATCAGGTGATCCGTCTACTCGTCTGCCACCTTATCATCATCATCTGCAGCCTATCGCAGTCCACTGCTGAACGTAGGCCTCTCCAATAGTTCGCCACCGAGATCTATCCATGGCTTCTCGCATCCAGCTCTTGCCAGCCATCCTGCGCAGATCGTCCACCACCTAGCCAGAGGGCGCCCTACATTACGTTTGCCAAGACGACGTCTCTACTCTAGAACTCGTTTACTCCATCGGTTGTCGGTTCTGCAGCTAATATGGCCAGCCCACTGCCACTTAAGCTTGCTAATCCGGTGAGCAATGTCGATGACTTTGGTTCTCTGCCGCCTATCACTTAAAAAAAAACTTTACTATGCTACAAAATTATTCAGTTTTAACCACAGACACAAGTAAATGTTTGTATGGTTCCCCTATTTAAGGGTTGCGAAGGTCAGACGGCAGTCGCTTTATAGTAATTACCATTTAATTCAAAATTATTATTTGCTAGTATACATACAGCACTTTCAAATCGTCATACATTAGAAATTATAACTATTTATTTGTTAGTATAATATACATGTAATTACACATATATGTCGATACATACAATAAACTAAGAAATGAATAAAGATATTTAATGTGATTCTACCACCGGCAAGTTGATTCTCACGAGAAGATCCGGCAAACTCGCCAGTTACTCTTTTTAATCACCAAAAATTTTAATACAATGTAATTTTTACTATATTACTCGCATAAATAAGTCGATTTCATGTCCAACAATAAATATATCCATTACAATATCTAAGGTGTAGGCGAACTGTTTATCATTTCCACAAATTCTTGTCATTTAAATAATCATCAACTTCAAGGAAGGAATAAACATACAAGGAAAACACAATAAAAGGCGTGTTTTATTTTTTCTACCTGAGTGTGTGTACCTATTTGTGCTTTCTTTTTGTTTATAAGGGGACATTAATGAGCGGGAGTATCTCTAACCATCGGCCCCACATTTCTTGCAACCTGTGTTTTCATTAAGAATTCTATCACCAGACTGGAAGTAGCTTTCTTTCTATTGCCCTCTGGGCAGAGGGCAATAGAGAGAAAGCTGGTAGGAGTCTCACTAATGGATCGCAAAACAAACAAATGGCTTCGAGAGCAAAGCAAAGTCGCAGATGTAACAGAGAGAGTGGCGCACTTAAAGTGGAGGTGGCAGGACATATCGCCCGCAATGAGGCATCATGATGTAAGCGTCTTCTAGAGTGGAGGCTCAAACTGGATGCAAAAAGCGCAATGGCGGAAGGAATGGAAAATGCTGAAGGAGGCCTACACTAAAACAGTTGAAACAGGCTAAATAAGAAGAAGAAGAAGAAGAGATCTCTAACCAGAGTGTCTGATCATCAGCTCATTTTGAGCTGGATCTGAGCTGGAGGATCATGTTTCCTTGGCTCCCACGAGCCACATCACTGATCTGTTTGGTTCAAAACTCGCTATCCTGTATTGTTTATTGTCATTAGACCCATACCTTGGGGATGCCTAATATTGACAGCGTAGTTATCCAGCTGCAGGGCAGATCGGCTTCCGTTTCTTGTGAATCGAGCTACGTGGTACGCTCCATCGTCGACTCTGGCCGCTTCATCACCCAGTGGATGATCACCACCACCCACGTTGTAAACCATGAAGAGGTTTCCTCGAATCTGTGAAAAAAATAGAAAGGCATGTTAACAATTTATTTGACATTGATATGAATGACTTTATAACTATAAGTTTCCATTGACAAGATTACCGGAGCTTAGTCAAAATGTTCAGTATCTTCTTATTCATATTCCCATTAACCTGCCGCAATCCAGTGGTAGACCAAAGCCTCCTCAAATCTTCACTACTTTGATCAATCCTCGGCATAGTTATTTGAAGAGACGTGGTCTTAACTTCAGGGGTTTTAGAGCAAACCGGACGTTACTACCGAACTAAGGCCTCAGAGCTTGGTAATCCCAACGGATGTCATCACTATGGTTATCTGACTGATGACCTGATTTCAGATTATATCCTGCAGAGAAACGTTAGGGCATAACTTTTTAACTAGCCCGCTGAGCAGGATTTTATCCTACGCCTTACTACTGGATGCTACTGGCTATCTACTATATCCTCTATAATAAACCAAATGTGAATACACTCACAATCTCCATCTGCATATAATCCTGCGTGTTCGAAGACTCGATCCTGAGGAGCACGGCGTCTGCTTTACTCGTCACAAAGCCGAGGGCGACCTTGTCAGTCTCGGTGTCATGCCACGGATGATGAGGGGAACGTGTAGGTCATCATGCCTCGGCCTGGGCCGAACTCGTACGCTATTGATTCTAAAATGATATGAAGAAAACCTTGGTGAACCTAAATTAATAAAAACATGTTTTGGATACATGTCTGGGTATACGACAATGAAATCATCATCATCATCTTTTCAGCCAATAGACTTCCACATCGCATCCAATGGATTCCCGCGATCAGATCGTCGGTCCACCTTGTGGGGGACCTGCTACGGCTGAGACTTCCTGTACGTGGCCTCCACTCGAGGACCTTTCCGCCCCAACGGCCGTCTGTTCTCCTCGCTATGTGCCCTGCCCATTGCCATTTGAGGCATGCAATCCTTTGGGCTATGTCTGTAACCTTAGTTCTCCTGCGGATCTCTCATTTTCTCGGATATTTCGTTATGTGGAATAACTCAGATGGTCTGGTTCCCCTATTGCAAAGGTCAGACTGAAGTCGCTTCATTGTATATATCGTGCTCTTTTGACCGTCTTACTCACTTATCAAGGGCATTATACTGATGATAACAAACATTTTTCTCAAACGAACACAGGGACTTATCTCAAAAAAAAATGCCTTCCGATACAAATTGTACCAATCAGTTGAACAATTTTGTATGGACGGTGATTTTTCTGAGATTAGACCCTATGTCCTTTGAGTAAAAACTTTTATTTTCATCAGTATAATGCCTTGGACTAGTGAGTAAGACAGTAAAAAAGTACGATGTATGTATATTATTAAAAGGTCTCACCCAATTCTGGATCATGGTCCAAGCATACTTGGAAGACCTGAAACTTAGGGCAACACGTTTGGGTGGACATCTAGTCCAGGCACAACTATGATATTCTTGGTTCTATCAGAAATTATCTAAAACTTTTAAGCATGATCGCGAAAGGGGCTCTCCAGCATTAACACTTTAACTGAGTATCGCGAGTCCTACAATCATTTACCAAAATCCTTAATATTCTGTTTATTTACCGTCGTAACACGTGGGTCCAGTGAACGAAGTAAGATCACAATCGCAGACGTAAGTGTTCCACTGCTGCACGCACACTCCTTTATTGGCGCATGCGTTGTGAGTACACTTTGTTGGACCTGGAACAATACACAAGAAGTTATACGTTGAGTGGGAGATCCTAGAAAATGTTACATGAAGGAAGTTTTTGGACGCTATGAAAAAGTTGAAGGTATGGTTTCCTGTAAATGAGCCACACAATAATTAAGTTTTCACTTTTAAATCGTATGTCTTAGTAATAAGACTCAGCATTGTGTTGCTAAGTTTACTTGATGACCCTATGTATGTATTAGATTATCTAATTCCACGTCTTATTAACCAGCTACCTCTCAGCTTGGGTGATAAGATTAATGATAAAAATATCAAACAGAAACTCAAGATGCACTTTCTCGATAATGTTGAATGAGATGCACTTACTTAAAACTTAATAGAATAAATTATGTAGGTAGGAATTGTGTATTGTTCGTTATGCACTTTGCTTAACTTTAACATCGACTCAGGTCGCGCCATCACAAACCATAGTGGTTTAAGTGCGTGATTATTTTAAGATAATTTGAAATGTATTTTTATATGATAAATAAAAAAATAAAAAAGTAAAACTTTTCTTACCTTCGCAACCTGAACCCAACGAGGAACTAGGTACAACAGCATCGTCCATCAGAGACGGCGACTCCCCAGGAAGGTCTAAACTGGACATGCAGCCTTCGAACCCTTGCCGTGAGAGCACGCCGACTGGTAGTGCTGAATACATGTCCTTTGGCACGCCCCCGACGAAGAGAACGCTGTCTAACTCCAGCATTAAGTTAGAACCTGAAAAAAGGCATTTGATTACTATCACAGTTCATATTTTTTATAGCAATTTATTCTTAAGTAAATAACACACTTAAAAATTTCATCTCGTGTTCAGGCGGGACTCGAACCCACACCTGTCACGGGTGAATGTTCTACCAATTAGACCACTGAACGCGTTATTAAGCCGACGAAATTTGTAAGTGCTTGATTCGACATGAGGTGTCGATAGTCTCATCAATATCGTAGGTATATTTACAATATCTAGTGGAAATATTATTACAAATATTTGACCACCAGTAAAGATGAGACTGCTTAATCAATAACATTCACCCGGATTGTGGTGGTGTGGGTTCGAGCTCCGCCTGAACACGAGATGATTTTTTTAAGTGTGTTGTTTACTATTACAATGCTTATAATAAAATAAGAAATATATTATAAATGATCTGTCTTAATATATTATTTTTGGAACCGACAGATCACTGTTGAATGGCTATACATATTTTGATAAAATCCTTTAGGGTGAGATCTCGACGATGCTAGCATACGATTATAAGACACATTTCTTTAACAAGTGAGCAACAAATACCTTAAGTAAAGTAGGTGTTAAACATTTTTTTAGGCAAAAGGTGGCAGACAAGCAGATGTATCACCTGATGGTAAGTGATTGCCCCATAGATACCCGTGACGCTAGTGGAGTCACAAGTGCGCTGCCAACCTTTAAACCCTCCATAAATAATAATTACTTCCTACACGTAACAATAATCTCAATAATTGCAAAAAGTAACCACTTTTGGCGGCGCTAGTAGCTTAAACAAGACTAAACAGTATTGCACGTTTTGGTTGTTAATATTTTGTTTGTACAGACAGCAACACGTCAATGTATACAGATTAGTTTTTCTTCAATCAACTCTAACGTTTATATCAAACACATTATTTTGATGCAAAGTCCATTGATGACATTTGACGGATTTTTGTTACCCACAGACGAAGAATAAGATACTACATTGTGACCTTATGTGAGGCTGTCTGTACGATATGTTTGAAAACGGTTGAATACGATAATTTGACAGAAAATGTACAAATATTATATTTAAAAAACCTTACTTGTAGTGTGCATTTCTAGATCTTCATCAACTTGCAATGTGTGTATTTTCGGTGTTGGTCTCCTCACAGAAACAGTATGCCACCTATTGTCGTTCAAGAAGTTCTTCAGTTTATCTTTCATCGTCACCACGCCGTCGCCAAGGTTGAAAACGCAATGAATGTGACCATTCACCAGCTCAATAGCTATGAAGTCTTGCTTCTTACCGCCATTGTAAAACAATAGACCATCCATTTCTGTTGTTCGGAAATAAAAGTCCAAGTAGGTGTTTCCATACGCTTTCAGTAAAGGAAGACCCACGTATGTATGTTTCGATTTGAAAGTCACAGATTTGTAGACATTTAGTGAATCTGGCTTCATAAAAGTCCCGGTAAAGATAATATTGGAAGTATCGTAAATGTTGTTGTTCTCATCACTGCTCCCGATTCCAAGAGTCTTCGCCATATCAATGTATCTTATCCCGTTGAAGACAAACTTTTGTAGATATCCCACAAAGTTTGGAAGAGTTGACGTCATCTGTATTTCCTCTTCTGGATGGAATAAACCTCCTAAATGTAGTGTTGAAATCTCTAAAGTAGAAGCTTTCCCTAAAATTGTTTCAGCTGAAAAACAAATCCATTACCATAAGTACATTATAAACGAAGACGCATCACACCTATCCACAACATTGACTTGAAAATAAAAATAATTAGCAAATAAAGTTTCATTCATAGAATATCATCGGCAGCCATTCGTTAAGTTATATACACAGAAATTTTCCAAGAATAGTTAGCATTTTCATTACATTAGTATAAGACTCAAGCTTGACAGATGCTAGTGGTAATGATGATTCATACAGCCTAGCTTTCTAACTAGAAGAAGTTGTGTTAGTAGACTCTGTTTAGCTGTGACTATATCGCGATTACTCCTACGCCTATTTCAACACACTACACTTATAGTAGTAAAATAATTTTGTTACCTGTAGAACCTTGTCCTGTTCTCAAATTCACACATGAACAGAACAAGTAAGATAGTCTGTCAGTAAGAGCACATTCACATAGGATACTACAGGAGAAAGAAATCAATATAAATGAAGTAAGAAATAAGGGCATTCAACTAAAAGGTGGAGCCAAAGTGCCAGCTATTAAATCCAACGTAAACTAAGCAACTAAACTACTTCACTAATAGGACATCTAACATCAAGGCTTCGCACTTTTCAAGTATAGCTTTGAAAAGTGTTTAGCTAAGAATTTGCTTGAAACTGGTATACTGTCTGAGCAAATTCTTCGGGACTTATTCTACATTTGATTTAACTCCATCATCGAAGGCTAAAATAGCACATTTTTTCTTTCTTATTGTCAATGTAAGAAGTAAATCAGGAGCTAGATCAAAACCAACCTTATATTCCACTACTTTAGGGTCAAAATAAAACTGTGCGGGTGCTGTCCCGTGCATACGTACATAACATACCGCGTACGGGCTGCCCTCCGTCCACCTGGAGCTTCAAGTTGGACGCTCGACGCGAGAACCTAACCGTGTGCCAGTTGTCATCCGCTACGTTGGAGCCAGCCAGGAGATTCTAGAATGATAGAGAACATGTCTCTGATAACGAGAACGATGCACATTCGTAGGTCGTGATTTGAATCTAAGCATGCACCTATGGATTTTTCAAATCTATGTCAGTACCTACCATCCCATCTATGTATGTATTTCTACACGGTGGTGAAGGAAAAAATTGTGAGGAATCGAATAGTTTCTGAAACGTGTAACCATGATTCAGTTGGCCTGGTTTCCCTGTTAAAGGGTTGCTAAGGGCAGATGGCAGTCGCTTCATAGTAATTACCTGACACCCCAAATCCTGATAATTGGTGCAAGTGTACCCTGGGCTTCTGAGCTACAGCTTAGGATGCAACGGGGAATTACACATTAAGATGAGGAAGATCACGTTTCTGATGAGTTAAAAGTCTGTGAAGATGTTTGTACTGCTTATGGTTTGAGATTAAGCACTAAAAATGCATAAAGATATCAAATTCTACAATTAGGCATAAGTAAATCCATTAGCATTAGGCAACTCAATTTGCAATGTGCCCAAAAACTCCATCTCTAAGGCACACGCTACAATTCTGCAGCCTTCACTAAGCTTATCTTATCTGCATAATGCTTTGTCTACAATAGAAGCCCTAGGTGATGTAAACCATGTATGATGAAGAGTTTAGCAAGCTCATATTTTTCTTATTGCTCAACCACTAGCAAAAATGCTTATATAGGATCGAGTGGTTAGAGCTTGTCTAACCACTCGATACTATAAGCATTCATTAGAGTGCTTCTGAGACTGTCCTCATTAGGTAGATACTCAATGGATTTTAAGAAATCAATATGATGTTTTACCTTTTCTCGGTCTCCCAGCCGAACGCTGGCTCTAACCCGCCCCGCCGCCACCGCCAACTCAATCCTATCAGCAGAGTGCTCCGAGGCCGTCCTCAGTAGAAGTCCTGCCTTCGTGGTCCGAAACCGTAGCATCAGCTCCTCTGTCTGCGTCGTGTGCTCTGGTCCTAGAGATGCAGTCAGGTGCTGGCTACCGTTGAGGTGGATTGTTGCCTGTTTCTGGAATCCATAATTTAATACCCTTTAGCCACAATGGTTTTCATCATCATCATCATTATTTCAGCCAATAGACGTCCACTGCTGGACATAGGCCTTCCCCAATGTTCTCCACACAGATCGGTCCTGTGCTGCCCGTATCCAATGGATTCCCGCGATCTTCACCAGATTGTCGGTTTACCTTGTTTGTACAATGGTTGTTGTTGTACAATGGTTTTAGTATTAAATAAGTCATCATTATAAACAGACCAAGTGGAAACTTTAACAACCAAACATTTCCTCGAAAGGAAGATATCTGGACCTGGTTTTGAAGATACTTTAGTAGCGTTTATATATTTATTTTCGCTAAAAGTCGGTGATATTTAATTGAATTGGACTTTGCACTCGTACAATATACGAGAACAATACTTTTTGATATTTAAATTTGTTGAAAGTATGCACAATACCTTTCAAATCGAACTACCTTTAAACATCCAAAAACATCACCTTTCCAAGCCGACTTCAGTATCAATGATTTTTTTACCTCTTCCACAGGTAGGTCCTCCATAGTTGGTCGACGAGCAGTCGCACAGAGGCCTGTTCCACCCCTCGGAACAGACGCCTCCGTGCTGACATGGCGAGCTGACACACTGTTTCATCAATACGTGACATGCTGGCCGCACCGAAGCTGGAATACGAGAAAAATTGAGGGTCTCAAAATCACTCTATGTCTTCAGTTTGCACATGTATTGCATAAGTTAGTAATAGAAATACTGTTTTATAGTAATGTTACGTTTTATGACAGACAAACCTTGTCTTTATACCTATAGGTTAACTACTTAAAAAGTACCTGATTATGATTGCAATATAGTCTTGACCGTTGTCCTTTCTATTTTCTATGTATGTATTTACATATATATATTATATGTATGTATTTACAAAAGAAAAGTATTATATGTATATGTTTGTAATCCCATTGTTGATTCTGATATCCGTAACACAGGTGTTTGAGCTACCTATCTCGGAGTCAGATCAATGTATGTGATGTTGTCAAATATGTATTTATTTATTTCGTACCCGAATCCTGTTGCCGTGCATAGGCTGTCAGATCCTGTGGCTTCCCATTTAGCACCAGATCTCTAATACAACCGACAAAGCCCTGCCTCAGAGCTGCTGTCCACAAAGCTGGCGGTGTTCTGGACGCGGAGTACTCATTGCCTAGACCACCGACGTATAATGGACCGTCTAGTTCGAGCTGGTTTGATTCACCTGGAACGTGAAAACCAATTTATTAGACATTGGATTACGATAAAATATCAGCGTAGTGTAGGATGCCCTGCTACTCCTTACACAGCTGACATTAGATACTAGTATAAACTTAAGTCCGAGGTCTTTCAGTAATTGAGAAAGAACAATACCTGCTCACCAGGAGTCTTTAGCATAGCATTAGTGCTGTTGTCGGACTCTCTTATGTAAATGCGGCTCCCCTTCAAGGAGGCAATAACCCCCTTATAACAAATCCCGACCTACGATAAATTCCGGAACTAAGCTCGTTCCAGCCCCTTTTAACATTGCGTGTTGGAACAAGATGGCATCAACTTTAGTATGGTAGTAATATTAGATCGCGTTTATCGCGAAATAATACGCCGAGATATTGTGAGCCAGACTTACCAGGTGTCTTAAACTCTGCATTGGCGCCATCAACGGTCACCCTTCCATCCCTCCCGCTTCTCCTCAGCAGAAACTCGTGCCAGTGGGAGTCGTCCACTCTCCTCCGAGAGGCTCTGACCCTCACACCTCCGGAGCCAAGGTCCACATGCACGTAGATGTAGCCATTCAGCATCTCGACCGCAAAAAGATCAGCCTGGAAGTGAATTTTTTTGGTGACGGAACGTGATTAAAATCAAAATTGTACAATAGTTTTGATATTTGACCTAAAGAATTTTGTTCGAAAAACTTTTTATGGTTATTACCAAATTCTTTTTACCCATATTTACTAAATTAAATAAAATAAGGTCCCAAGTACTTTTAGCCTTAATTGAATTTATTTTATTGACATTTTCTTTCATGATTTAAAATACCTTGTAGTTTAGGTTTTACCTAGACATGGTTTATGACCTTAATGGTCTTTAGCAAACACAACATAGAATATCAAGTAAGTCGTATATTACCTGTATTTGTTACCAATAAGGCGGCATAGTGCTTATTGGTCTGTTTCATTTCTCCGCACATTTTCAATAAGTGAAAAATAAATTATTTCTTTAAAAATCTTGTGCAAGGACATAAGCCATTATACAGAATAAACTTAATATTATAAATACATACTAATAAATATTAAAATAGCATGCTTTGCAAAGCTTCTACAACATAGATTAATTTAATAGGATGACAATAGTTTCAGTTAATTTTTGTAAAATAAACAAGTACATAAACAGAAACAAATTTGAAGAATACAATTATGTAGGTTTTTATTATCTTTCTAGTAAAGCCAAATAGGCTAAGCTTTACTACAATGAAACCATTCCGTAACGAACCAGTATTATATACTTATCTCATCAAAACAAAATAAATATACAGCGCGTGTGAAAGGGACGGAGATAAAGATTCGGTCGTGAATTCCATTTCGTTAAAGGCCGTCAGTATTCAAGAGCGTAAACATTGAAACGACTGCCGTCTGACCGCCATCCGAAACATAGATCACATTTAAGTACATTTGGCTACTAAATGTGTTTCTTTAACGGATTCTCACCTTAGAGGTGATCTCACATGACCCGTAATCGGTAAAGATTCTTGTGTAGAAGAAAAATAAGACGTACGTTTTATTTACGCACACGGTTTATAAAGACGGTGAAAAATAGTATGAAAAATCGGTCGACTATTGTAGGTCCGATTACCAAAAGTTTGTCATGTCAGGATATCCTAATAGGTGTAAAAAAGCACCAATTTATAACACCAATATTTTAACTCATCAAACGACTCGTTCATTGTTGCTAGTGGCTTTCACTATTGAAATTAAATGCCAATCAATCGATGGCAACCCTGGTTTGCTAGTTGAACAACTCTGACACCCAAATTGACATTTGGCAGCCGTGGACGGGACGGGAAAAACTGTGCCATTTCACTCGAAAAGGTCTGTCTCCCGAATTGCCTCGTAAATATTCTAGCGGGGAATACAGAAATCAATATAGCGAATTTGCGACCACGCAAAAACTAGTTTAATAAAAAAACCAGTCGACTGCACGTAATGCATGCAAACTATTCGCGAACCATTTGAATACTAACGTTAGAATTGACTAGACATGCAAATTTTGGCCTCTAACAACGCTTCCCATTGAAAATTCTCAACTTCGATAGGGTGGCCAAGAACCCGTTACTGTACAATTGCCATTAAAGTCAAATTAGAGATTTTCAAATAGGAATAAATTATAAATAAATTCCTACAACATCTCGTACATTATCCTGATTTTATACTAAGTAGCTTTAACAGATAACAGGAAATTATCAGACGTAATTAAAAATATATACCAACTTGAATATTATGTAACACTAACGGTCGCATTTAGAGACGACATTTAAGCTAATGTTCATTAACTTTAGTATCGATAGTCTTTATGCGTATAAAAATAAGTGTCAATATTATTTCTTAAGTAGCCAACTAAGTTGATCAACGACTCTATTGTGGCAGTCAGACACTGAACAAACACAAGTGTTCGCCATCAGGCCAGCCACAGAAAAGAATTTATTAAATATCTATTTTCAACTTTTCCCATTGGTTTGCAATCCTTTCTTTGGTTGCTTTGATGGAAAGGTAGCTTCAGTGCCATTTATTAATTTGTTATTAGGTATATTGTTACTCATTCTGTCACCACCTCACGTGCTGCTTACCAGCCACACAACGAGTTCTCCCGGGCCGTCCCCCTATTTTTGGCTTCCACTAAATCCAGGGTGTAGTTTACCTACTGTCCTTCCTTACCATGAATATGTACTAAATAATTCATAATAAAAAAATATGTCGGATTTAACTCTAGCCTAGTCTACTCTAGTCTAGCTCCTAGCTCAGACACATGGAGAGAGCGGAAAAGGATCGTACGACCAAAAGAGCTTATCTGAGACCACCGAAGGTACCTCTTGGTGACCTTCACTAAACGTGCAAGATGGGGCAGAATTGGTTCAAAACCGATTAAAATGGCTTACATTAATATCGTAACCCAAGACCTATTTTGAATCGCTCAGCTAGCGTAGTCAGTAGCCCTAAATCAAACACCAGATAGCTGGTCACCCTAAGCTACAATCCAATCTGAATTAGATCGGCTACAAATAGCTAGGTATTGTCTAACTCTGAATTTAGAACTTAGATAGAGGAGGTATAAATTCGCGAAACAGTAACAATAAATAAAGTAAAACGAACAGTTCGCTGTGGATAGAAATCCATCGGTTTGACTGCGTTTCTAAATTTTTGGATTGAATCCGCTGCAATATACGTACAGCATGAGTGGATAAATTGTGAAGATTTATATATAAGAAGAATATAATTTATTTTTATAGTTAACCAAATTGCGATTTCAGATATAAGTACCTACGAATTCTACGAATGAAGCAATAAAATAAACAACATACCTATTATTACAGGACAAGAGTACTTTTTACAGATCGTTATTTTAATACTACGAGTAGCATCATAATTTCAAACACATTATTCAAGAGAACAGATTTTTTTCCTGTTTTTAAAACTTGAATAATCTCCAGGATTGAGGACATATATTATCAAGTAACATATTTTATTTTCATTAAAATATTATATTTGAAAACTGATTTTTTATAATAAAAGCTGTAAATATTATACATTAAATAGAATATAATTTGTTAGAGGCTGAATAAAGAGTAAGAGCATTTTAAATATTTCACATCTATTTAATAACTATTATATAGATACATGTAATATAATACGTAATAATTCATGCATAAAAGTGATATATGTATTATAAGCATAATTTAATAAATAAACTATGGTGTAATGGTGCGAATTTGTGTAGGTATTAATAAAGCCCATACACCAAGCTTGAGTCGGTTTTATTTTGCTGGGTCCTATAGGGTCAGTGCTGGGAATATTAGGGTCATCATTATCACAATACCATTGATTGCTCATGGTAAATTTACTCAATTAAATAGCAGATGCTTATTAATAGTCACCTTTTTATCTGTCTTAGTATTTAAGTTACCATAACACTAAAATACCAACTGATATTTAAAGACAAGGTTTAACAAATGCATATTAACTACATTCGTAACCGAATTCACCAAAAAGAAATTCGGCTCCTTCCAATAAGGCTAGGCGAAGAATCACAGGTTTACAATCAACAATTGTCAATTTATTTTCTATCATAGAGCAACACCGAAAATCTCGCGATGAAGCGACCGCCATGGACGCAAAAAGTACAAAATATACCTGAGGGCAGGAACTGATGTAATGTCATACATAAAGTCATTAAATCCGCGTATGGATTGTAAAACTGTGGACCATGGACAATCAATGCACAAAATACACAAGTGTGCTCCAATATCTACGTGCACATTGAACGACAAACACAAAACACTTGACGATTTCAAAGTGGGTGAAACTTTATAAGGTACCGTACACAAATTCTCCTATTTGTGTCTTTCAGATTAATTAAATGTAGTTCGTCAGTTACCTCGGCCTACCATGCAGCGTTTTCAATGGATAGTACATCAAATTGTACGAAATTAAATTTCGCTCAGAGTTTAAGCGGAGTTAAATTTAAACCGTCATTTAAAATTTCAAGAGGAAGAGAATTTATTTAGTAGCTTTTGCGAAATTAATTTTAAATAATTAAATCTGCGTCGTTTATCCATTGAGTTTTATGGGGATTACATTGTTGGCCGCATCGTTTACGACTTGATATTTATTACTCGTATCTGTTATCCGTACGAAACGTAATTTAATTTTATAAAGATACCCATTTACCTTTTTCCAGCAACATTTATCACGATTGCAAAATTGGCTTAATATCTTAATAAGTGATCCGAAATTTTACTTTGTGCCCTTGTCTGATACTCTGTCGAAGGTCTTAGTTAATTGCCTATTAATACAGTTTCTGGAAATTCAAACAGCAATCTAAAATACAAATACTGGTAATCAATAGAAAGGAACTCATGAATACTAATAACTTCCACTTAATCTATTGTCTTCCAAGTATCGAGTTGTATTTCAAAATTTCCATGAAAGCAAATAAATAGACTGCTAGCTTAAATATTGAAAAGTTTAAATACCCTAAGTAATTAAAAATGTAAGATATAATTTCAAAATTAAAAAAAATATATTACCGGAATGCATTAATAAATTTTAGAAGGGAATTTGCATGAATATTAATCTGATTGAACAATATGATTTTTTCGGTATAGCAATATTTTGCGATTTATTCTTAAGTAAATAATACACTTAATAATTTTTCGACAGTCTTCGGGTGGGACTCGAACCCACGATCTTTCGCTAGCCGTGCAACTGCTTTACGGACTAAGCTACCGGAGACCTTAGTATATCAACGAATTTTGTAAGTACTTTAGCTTCGCCGTGAGCCTATGAAATTTATACCTACAACATTGATTGAACAATGTGCAACAAAGAATAAGTTTAGTAGATTCTAATTTAAGTATAGATGATAAGTTCGATTTATCTAGAATAGACACTACTTTCAAAATTTTTATTGAAAATATGAAATTCAAAAATTCTAGACTTTGCAACGACCTTCTGTCTAGGGCAGACAACTGATGAATAATAATAGCCTTCCAATATAACTTAACGATTTGTAAGTGCTTTTCGAAGTCTAAAGGATTGTATAGAATGAGTGTTTTTTAACTTCGACTACAGAAATAAAAATGCAATTAGAATATTACTTTAAGAATATTTGGGTTAAGATGCGATTTGAATTATTGAAACAATATAAATGAATCAATCATTATAAATAAATCAGATGTAATCCCCATAAAAACGAAGTGAATGGTCAGATTGATGGGAAACTTGATGATAATGATGATGACGGGCATGGCAATGGCGCTGGTTCGGATGGTGATATCTGCTCAACCCCAAAAGCTCCACCCCTTACCGTGCAACCTACCCTTGGTGGCTTGGCGCCCATGTTGAAGAGAATGAGTCCGTTCGGCTCGTTCGTTCTGAACTTGAATGATATCGTTCCGGTCTTCACTGCTTCCCATTTTGGTAGGATCTGTAGAATAATTGAGTTCGTCAGTGTTATAATGTAAATCATTTTCATAATGGAGAGTGTTAAAAATCGCTTAAAACTATTGTTCCAGTAGAGCTTATATCTATACAAATACACGTTTTGGTTTATCAAAAGAGACCAAGTATTAATAAATGTACAGAAAATTAAAATTTCGCTGATGCGCGCTAGTAATTGTGACATCACCGTTAAATTATTTTTTTAATGATCTGTCTCGGGAAATACACAGCTTATCGTAATACAATGTATTAAATACATGTAATCCGAATCTCATTGTTTTACTAATTCTCTATTTTATTAACTAAGTAATTGTATTAATTTAATTTTTTCCTTAGTTTTGTACTCTTGTTAATGGCTAAACACCTACCTGTATCTTTTGGTTATACTGTACCTTTTTTTCACACCATTTGTATTGCTACCACCTATGTTTACAAATAAACTATTTGTATTTGTAATAATATTTTCAGTCACGTTTTTTATTTTAAACCAAGTTACGACACAATACAACGTACGTTAAGAAACGGGCCATGTATTACCGGGACACGCGATAGGACTGAGCTAGTGTTGCGAAGTACTGGGACGCCGATGACGTCACTTTACAACATGTGTATTTTGAAATCAAATATCTCGAAAATTAAACCATCTATCGTAGTAATTTTTTTAATCATATTTTTTATTTTCAAACGAGTTAAAGGAGATCTGAAAAATTAAATTAGTGGACATTCTCCATTGTTAGAGATCCTACCTAGTTTTTTAAAAATAACCTGTATAATGTACCTATGTAAGGGCTTCACAGGCCTCTTCTGTTTTCCAGTACGACTGTTTGCAGCCAAAATCTTGATATTGTAGGTATCCTTGTTCTTATGTAGTTATGTACAGTCAGCGTCAGATCAAGTTACCCCCCTGCTGTGGAAAAATAGCGCTTGTGCCCTAGACATAAGGACGGTCCAAAGGTCAACAAGGGTAATTCGGCGTGACGCCTACGTGTGTCCTTCCAATGCATCAATTTAGAATAAAAGCCAATAACTAGGAGTGTGAATTTCCCAATATTAGCTGCTATTATGATTATTCCAGAAAAGAGGCCTGAAATATTTTTCAAATTCAATGCGTAAATTAGAAGCTGCACATTTATATCGAACAAATCCTCTGATAAAATCAATCTGGCTCGCAATTACGAAATCAATTCCAACAATTCCGTCGAAATATCGTTACTAATCAAAACACAAAACGTCGAATAATTTTATGAATAATTAATGAAATGTTGCCGCTAATCCCCAATAGATACAAATATTGACAATTATACATACACAATGTAATAATACAGGCAGATTTATTATGCTCAGAAATATACTGGAGGGCAGAACTCTACCACATCAAGCCTATTAATCAGTTAAATATGGTTATTTATCAAGCACACACACATATTACTGGTAGTAAAAGGAAATTATGTAACACCAAATAGTGTTTATGATTCATAATATTGTCCATAGAAACGTCCGTACAAACAGGAAAACCTCGATACATACAATCAAATTTCTTCAATCAATGCTCATAATTATTAGGTCTTTACCTATAAAATTGCCGCTTTGTATGGCGGTTTTCTTAGAAGTTGTCATTTCCATTCTTTTTTTATTTGTAAAGTAACTATTAATGGTACTACTCCATATTTAGCCGTGATTTAATGTAAAATGTTCAGGAAAGTGTAGGATAGTATTTTAGGATAAAATATTTTTAGTTTTTTGACGACCCGTTTGGAACAGTGGTAGTGAACGCTGCCTCTGGTGCAAGGGTTGCGGGTTCGATCCCCGCACAGTACAAACATTTGTGTGCATGAACATATCTGTTTGTATTGGTCTGGGCGTTATCTATATATTATAAGTATGTATTTACAAAAGAAAAGTATTATATGTATATATTTGTAATCCCACTGTTGATTCTGATATCCGTAACACAGGTGCTTGAGCTACCTATCTCGGAGTCAGATCAATGTATGTGATGTTGTGAAATATTTATTAAGAAAAAAATTTTATTATTATTAAGTTAAAAAGTTATTTTGCCAAGAAAAAAAATTTCAATTTTAACAATAAATTCTGATAACTATTGAATATAAACCGTTTTCGATTACAATAAGGCACAATGCTAACAAGTCATTTACATTTTAGAAATAAAATTAGATTGCATAATTACAATAATTTAAATTTAGAATGTCACATTATACCTTCACATACATCAAACAAAATGAATCAATCATCTATATATCTAACAACACATCCGAAATAAAGTGAGCATGATATCAAAAGATACATTTTAATTTAATAATAATAATAATTCATTAAGACATTTAGGCAACAAGATACATTAGAAAATATTTTAGTGTACGGGCGTATCATAAATACCTTACAGTCTTACATACATATATACCTAATAAAATTCACTTTTTTTTTCACATTAAATTTACGTGCGGCACCTAGAGTCAGCTGATAGCCGTCCTCGAAACTTTCGAAAGACGACAGCCAGAAGTCCTCCTTAATAAAGGTCGCTAGGGAGTGGGTCGGCACTCTCACCACAAATGAGCTGAAGTTCACTTTATGGCGAGACTCCAAACGTTCGACCCACAGCGTCCAGTTGGACTTCTTTCGCACATAATCTACGACTCCTTCGACCTTCGTAGAACAGTTTAGGCGGGAAACATACAGCTGTGTAGTGTGAGTTTCTGGCTGTAATAAGCTTTCCGTAAATAGGCAAGATCTTGATAATCCTACTGGTCATCAAGTATAATAATATAAGTTTTATACCTGTACAAAGAATCAAGTAAGTACTTATCTGCTCTTTTTTAAGTGGGCCATATCCTTTTAAAATATTCGATTAATTGATTACGCAAATTATCTATCTTCTACTTTCCTCTCCGTTTCCATAAAATAAGACCTAGAATTAGTTAGTTATTATAATTTTCCTCATAAATATTTCGTAAATGCGTGATTTATTTGCAAGGAAAATAAGTTTATCTTAGTCTCTACATTCAATGCCATTTTGCTTTCGTCTCATTTCCCTCGCTATTCTTGTTCAAATTTCAATCTTATGCATTTCTTTCTACACTTTTACGAACTCTACGTATACATTATTCAACTTTGACCTTTCATTTCGTTGCACGGATTTATTTTTTCCCTATACCATCGCTAATGAATCTCGCCTACCACGAACCTCATTTATTCCAGACGGTTCTAAAAAAGCGACCTTCAGTAAAATGTCAAGTATACTACGTAAAAATTAGAGCCATGCGAAGATCAGATAGTTGGACGCCATGTATGTCGCTGTCGACACTGTATTTGCCATCCCATCGCTATACCCCACGGGTGGGTTTACAAGTAATGTTTGTCCTCGTAGACCCACTTCACTAAAGTTTTGATTTTCTATTCAATCCAGCAGTTTCGTTGGATCCACGGGTAATTTCCTAAATATTTTCCTTCACCGTTGAACTACTAAATTGGTTCATTGGATAGATTTATCAACAGGTCCATCCGTCCATCTGTCTTCAATCATCATCGGATGATGATAATTACTTAACTTTCATTCTTAAAAAGTTCTTCTTTCCCGGTTGACAGCTGTCATCTTCATCATCATCATCAACCCATTTAAGTCCCCACTGCTGGGGCACGGGCCTCCCTCAATCACATGAGGGGTAATTGCCATACTCACCACGCTTGGCAGACGGGTTGGCGAGGGTTTTGATATAAATGCAGAGTTTTCCTTCTCTGGGTGCTGATGATCATGCCAGCAGCTTTACCTTAGTCGCCTTTTACGACACCTCGGTAAGAGTGAGGGTGGCCTATTCTACTCTGCCGGGGACCACGCGGCCATCTGTGCCCTTGCATTGTTGATTTTTATGAACGCAGAGATTTTTGTTCAGGACTTCTTACTTAAACTATATCTTTGTGCTTAAGGTTGATATATTGCAGCTTCATTGTATACGCCGCGGAAATCCATAAAAATCCAACAGCAATTTGTTATTATTCGATTTTTAGACTCATAATTTTTTTCACATCCCTGGCCGCAGCGGCCTCGACACGCTCTTGGCGCAAGGGCTGGCACTTTTAACGGCATCTGCAGTAGTTCCATTGTGTTAGCAGTAAATTGTTTTATTTCCAGATGTGACGCCGTAAAAGTGGCGATTGCGGACATGATACGCATTTTCTTGAGCTTTTATACAGGTACTTCTGTTATTTTCTTGCTCATAATAAAATTACGCAATACTTCCATGTGTACCTAATAAAATCAACTGGAAATCATCTAGCTGTGACCTAGTAGACTAACCCTGAGCTACGAGTATTACATTTGTACAGTCACAAGCTTTAATTTAAGACCCACCCAAGGTTGAATGTCGAGCTAACACTTTAACGTGTCAGTCTATTCATCCAAAAATCTAAAACATAGCAAATAAATTTTAACAATATCACACAAAAGTAGGTATATTTACTTAATTTACATGTATGTGTATACGAATTTATTGCGTAGCAGTATTTATGAAACAGCATTCAGAAAATATTCCCCTTTAAAGCAAAATAAAATCGCAGCTGAAAAAGTTACAATCAGAACACTACGCCCATTTGCATGTAAATCTGTTATTGTATTACGCTTTTTTGTTTTCATAATATTTTCCAACAGACATTTCGGCTTTGGCATTGGCGGCCACTCTCAACGGTTAGCCGTGAACGCAAACACATGTGCACTCTTTATTTTCTAACAATCATACTTCAATGGTACACTAGTGTGACACAACCGAAGAGCGATTAAGGTGACGCATCAAAAAAAAATCTACTGGCGGCCTAGTTACGCTAGCGCCGCCAATAGATATTATTATTTTTTGATTGAAGATAGGCTTGCTCTTGGCTTCATTTGAGAGGAAACCTACGATGGAAACGCCCTGTTGGTCGAGTGGTTTAAGTACCGGGCCGTGATCTCGGTGATCTCGGGGTCCTGGGTTCGATTCCTGGGTCGAGCGTAAAGTTTGTTTCGTATTTTTCGAACATAGCTCGGGTTTGTGATCACCAATCCGCATTTGGCAAGCGTGGTGATTAAGCCTAATCCCATCATAGTAGCGATGACTTGATTTCTATGATGAAGGCCTTTGCCCTGCAGTGGGACAGTTTATAGGCTGATACTCCTACTACGATGGAACGAGCTTACCCAAAAGTAGGCTATTCACTCCACCTTTTAAAATAATTATTTAAATTTTATGCTTTGTATTAATCGTGACAATTGTGAGATATTTTTTAAAAAAATTCAACGGTGAATCTATAAAGAAAAGTATAAATAATAATAATAATAATAATTCTCACAACATCTCATACGTTGACCTGATTCCGTACTAAGTAGCTTAAGCACTTGTGTTACAGATATCAGACAACAGAGGAACATAAATATATACCAGACACCGAACTAACACAAGTGTTCATCGCACGAATGTTTGTTCAGGGTGGGGATCGAACCCACGACCTATGGCGTAAGAGGCAGGGTCACTACCAATTGCGCCATCCGGTCAGTCTTTAAGATGTACTTGTGTATATTATTTTCTTCGTACAAGTAACCAAAATTCTTATTATTGTTTAAAATGGTCATTTTTAGCAATTACAAAAATAATAGTTACTTATGGGAAGAAATTATGACACAGTTTTGTCTCAAATTAAACTTAATACTTTCTTTTGTGGATTCACCGTCGCACTTTATTAAAAATGTCTCATAATGGTCACAATTAATACAAAATCTACTGGCGGCGCTAGTTAAAGCCTAGGCCAAACCAGTCGATCCTAATATCCATACACACACTCTAGGATAAACTGGTATATATGAGTATGATTGATTATTTTACTATTTATTATCTATAATTTTTAATTGAGACATTATTGCTTATATTAAAAAATAAATTATTTGTAAAATATACAACAATTGTTTGTAGGTATTATCACTTAACGACGAATTACGGCGTTAACGCTTACACTGAACACTGAATAAATTAGCACAACGAATTGACCTATTTCATTCCTCTTTGAGTGAATTCACACGGATGTTATTGTATGTTTTATGTTATGGTTAAAATGCAAAAGGATTGTTTTATAAGTTATATATATATCATATAAATAGGATTTTAAGTAATAGTTTCTGTATAAATAGGTACTTATATAATAGTTAATTTTAATGGGGTTGCTTGTCTATTGCATTGGGTCTCAGCCTGTAAAAATAGATTAAGTTCAGTAAATAAATAAATAAATTATTATATTTTAATAAAAATGATTATTTTTCCAAAAACGGAGTATTTTATTTAGTTTATCTATTTATTTTGACTTTCTTGATATACTTTAATGTTTAGACTAGGCCATACCAGTATATCCTAGAGTAAGCGTACTAGGATTAACTAGTTTGATCTAGTCTAAACTGGTCTTTCCTATTGGGTAAGGACAAATTCGTGTAGACTAGACTACACTGGTTAATCCTATCGCGTCAAGGAAGAACTACTTGAACCTAGGCCAAACTAGTTTGTCCTGAAATCGGGTTTGCCCGGTAACATATACATAGCTTTAGACTGAAACACTACCCTCGGAAAAGCTGTATCGCTACCTAAATAACACCATGCGATACCTAATCCGTTAAAAGCAGGCTGCGTTTGGTTAACAAAAACCGCTGATGCTTCTGCAAACCCACAGCGAACAATCGCTCAGGAAACAGTACAATGCTTTTTTAGGAACGAGATGAAAGGTATTACACTATGACTCGGGATTATGTATATTGGCATTTTATGGGTTCTGTAATTGAACATGTTGGCTTTTTTATTAGGCATTATAACATAATTGACATTTCCATAATTTGGACTGATATTTGATTACTTTTTTATTTGACAGGTAGCAGACAAGCAGATAGATCGCCTAATGGTAAGCGATTGCCGCCGCCCATAGATACCCTTGACATCAGTGGAGTCACAAGTGCGCTGCCAACCTTTAAACCCCAGTTTTCCCCGGATTGGGCCTCCGGTACACTCACTCAAGCAGCGAAACAGCACAGTGCTGCTTCACGCCGGTTTTCTGTGAGGTCGTGGTATAACTCCGGTCGAGCCGGCCCATTCATGTCGAAGCGTGGCTCTCCCACGTTTAGTCTTTGAATCAAATCTATATATTCGTGTCGATTTAGCATAGTGTTGAATCACACAGTCAATTAAGCCATAATGACGATCCATTCAATTAATATAAACTGACTGATGTCCACTACAAATTGTATTGGAAATAATTGGGAAAAGAAAAAGTTTAGTAATGAAATCAAAATAGGAATGTGACCGCGTTACTGTAAGTATCAAAGTCAATAACTTTAAAACATATAAAAATAAAATTTCGATGTATTTTTTGAAACTCTTGTCACACAAAATGTTTAGAGATCTAACTGAACATTTTTATAATGTACCTATTTGGACATTCATAAGTGTTCCGTATGGACCTAAATTGAATAAAGCTTTTTTTTATTATTTATTGAGACGGTTACAGAAAATACTCAAAACACTCTTTCACATTTCTGTTCAAGCAATGTCAAAAGATCACTAGGTACCTAATTTATTCACAAGAATAACAAAAGTTCTTTCTTACCCCAGACAAACCATAAACCACCATAACGGAAATTCAAACCTATTACTTCCAAGTAAGAAAATTACCCTTCCAAGGAAACCCCCTTTGGGGATAAGTAGAGGAACGAGACTTCTCAAGGCATTCGGTGGCTATTAAAGTAAATTATTATAACTGGCACCGATACGCACTAACCTCTATTAAGGATGCCGAGGTGTCGATAGATCCCTATATCGAGAGTTGAATTTAATAACTAACATTTTGTACCCTTAAACCAAGAAAAAACTTACTCATATTTTATCGCTGGCTTTAATGATAAAAGCAGCATTACATACAAGTTGCATCCACTAAGTCTGCTGTTTGATATTAATTTATTTAGATATTAAATTTAAGTTTTTATGTGATAGGTGGCAGATGAGTAGACAGATCATCTGATGGTAAGCGGTTGCCGCCGCCCATGGATACACACGACACCAGTGGAGTCACAAGTGCGCCGCCAACCTTTAAATTCTCCTCTCCCCCGAATTGGGCCTCCGGTACCCTCACTCACACAGCGAACACAGCACAGTGCTGCTTCACGCCGGTTTTTTGTGAGGCCGTGGTATGACTCCGGTCGAGCCGGCCCATTTATTCCGAAGCGTGGCTCTCCTACGGTCAAGACGGTAACTTCTGTTGATCTGAGTTGCCATAAAAATGATACCGGCTTTGATAATTTTATAATAACCACATGACATGAAATGAAATGGAAGGGGGGTTGAAACGTAAGCAGCGCACTTGTGACACCACTGGTGTTGCAGGCGTCCATGGGCGGCGGTAATCGCTTAGCATCAGCTGATCCGTCTGCTCGTCTGCCACCTATATCATAAAAAAAACATGTATCTACACTTCACAGTGTCAGTCTACACAGTCACTTAGTAATGACTGAACTCTATTTTCTACTTGTGTAAAGACTCAACCTTAAGTGCGATCTAACTTGGTGCAATAACACATAAACCAACCTCGTGCGAAGAATTCCATAAAAAGTCGATACTATCGAAATTTATATTGAGAATCAATTTTTCGGGTATTGCATCGATAGTAGTCAACGAACAACACTACACAACAGGGTAATGGAAATAACTGATTTGAACGCGAGATAAGGGTGCGGGGCGAATTGTAAAAGTGTTGTGGTAATAGTACAGTCGTCTGGCTGAAATTGCCTGTTTGTTTTTTGGTAATGTTGTCATGTAAAGATGCCAAGACGCGAGTTTTAGCTTCCTTTCGAATAAAGAACTTGGCAACGCCACTTTAACCTAGCAGAAAAGAAAATGTGAGAGGGTTGTTACAGAACGGTTTTTTCTCTACGGAGTTATAGCCTGACAAATCAGTAGAACAACTTCTGGTTGTATTTAGTGGTGTAGTGCGCTGGCTATGTCTGCCGGAACTCGACAATCGTTAAATCAAAAGTGTATTTAGACATATAAATGTTACGGGCAACTTAAGAAATCTGGTCCCTATAAATAATGATCGGCCTGTGTCAATAAGGCCCATGTCTAATTAAAATTTCTCCATACTTTTCCCGGTCAGTATGAAAAAACAAATGAAATGAAATGTTTTTGTTTATTATCGATATAAAACTTCGAAATTATCATAGGAAGGAACATAAAAAACGATTTATCATAATAGTACAAAAGAAATTAAACAATTTAACGTAATAACATAGGTTACTTAGTAAGTAAGCAACATTACCCTTATTTTTAAAGCACTTTGAGCAAAATGATAAAACACGTGTGAACAAACCACGGACCTCAGCGCAATTTGGGGCTAATATAAGTACAGAATAAAAGCCAATTTAGGTGACGAATAAAAGAGTTAATTAACGAAGTTCTTGAGCCTATAAGTATTAACAAATAATCTCGTCATCGCGATTTTCATTGTTTAGCCGACGTTGTTTTAACTAGCGCCATCTGTTGGCGGCCGCATAGAACTATCGCGTTCTTTACAGCAAAGCAAGGCGCCATTTTTACTTACTTATTTACAATGGTTTATACAACGTGAAAAGTATTTTTGCTTATCAATGAAATTAAACTTGCAACATTTTCATACTAAGGAACATAAAAAATCTATTTAACATAATAGTGTAAAAGACATTTAACAATCAAATATAAAATTATGAAATTAAATCACATTGTTAGTTACCTTACCTTTATTTAAATTAAAATATTTTTCAATAGTCAATTGTTTTAGTAGGAAAAATATTGAGTTTAACTATTAAAAATCTGGGTAAAATATCTTTCATAAACTGAAATTTCAAATAATGCAGTACTAATCTTTAAAATCTGAAGTTTGTGAAAGAAAATTTTATTACCTAAAAAATTTTTTTTTGCAAGTCGAGCTTTTATAATATTTAGAATTGCGTAGAATATTTTATTTCTTGCATTTACAGCGCATAGAATTGCAGTCACCAGTGCAATTGCAATGAAAGAAGCCTGATTTTTTAAATGGACCACGGGCTGTCGGGCATTATAATATAGACCGGTCTAAGTAATAAAAATACTACAATTAGTCAAATAGCCCCAGGCTCTTGGGAACTATTCATAATACTCGGCCCTTATTAATCACGTTGCCCGTAACATATATAGTGTAGGTCGCCTTGTCACTTGTTAGTTTTCTAACCCGACTAGATAAGCATGACGCAAAAAAAAAGTCTACATTCAGATTTAGACAGTTGATTGACCGAATGATTGTAACAATCTTCTAATAAAACTCAATGAATGACAGGGTCATTTCAATCAAAACTTTTATCCTTAGTATGGGAAAAATAGTTCAGCGGTTTTCGTTAGATGGAGCTTGTAAAAAACCGAAGTAGCTTTAAAAATCAATCAAGCAGATGGTTTTACGTTGATTCGCAAGATGTCAATATGCATTTTTAACCAACTTCAAAAAAAAGAGGTTCTCAATTCGACATGTACATATTTTTTACATCACCCATAGTAAAACGTGTTTCCAAAATAATTACCGCCGCCGACCCCACACTAGTAATTTTGGAAAACTACGGGATATAAACCAGAGACCCAACATGAATTGGGATTTTTATTAAGTAACAAATAAATGATTTCTGACTCAAAAGTGGTCGTTGTAAGTAGCCGTTGAATGTTGGTCATTTTCCTCCAGATGGAGCTAGCACTGGTTCGCCAACTAATGCATCTATCTTAGTATATATAAGTGACTCTTAGGTGGATGATACGCCACTGAGTATATAATGCCAATATCTTCCTACGAAGATAGCCTGAGCAATGGATACGTTGAATAACATTTGGTAGTGATTTTGCCTCATAAGTTAAAGGTCGTGGGCTCGATCCTCAATCTTACACGTCATATTCGTGTGATGAACACCCCTGTCTGTTCTGTGACTGGGTGTTAAATTATAAATGTTTATAGATATTTTAATTGTGATTCCTCGGTTGTCTGATATCCGTAATACAGAACGGCATCAGGTTGATGTATTATTTTAATAAATAAGAAATTATTTCACAACATCACACACATTGATCATTTCTTATCTTTCTAAGCCTTTGTAGTTCCTTTCATTGTCTCCTATTTCCCTGGTTACGTATCTATCAATCCAATAAACTGTTAGTATGTATGTTTATTTGTTTTGTAATGTACTAGTATGTATTAGTATTTATAGCTAGTATATATTTATTTAATATAACGTATGTATGTATATAACATACTCGTATTTATACAAAATTTTTTTTTCTCTTTTTCTGACTTGCACTGCCTTACCCCTTTTCTTAATTCGCTATACTTTTCCTCTACCCTGAGGTTGTCTGGAAGAGATCACTATTAGCGATAAGACCGCCTACATTGTTTAGTATAATAACTTAGGCTAAGATTTGTAAATTTTGTGCAATAAAGTGTATCTATCTATCTATCTATCTATCTATTGATCTGACTGCGAGATGAATAGCTCAAGCACCTGTGTTACGGATGATTTTAATATTATTGACTACCTCGATAGCCCAGTGGGTAGTGGGTTGCACTTTAAAACGGCGGCTGCAAGGGGTCCCGGGTTCAATCACGGTCGGCTCGGGCTAAATCATTTGTAAGTTATCGGTAAGAAATTGTTAGTGTCAGCCCGGAGTCTGGAACTTGGCGTTCTTGTATCCCCGTGCCTCGGAAAGCACCTAAAGTTGTTTGTTCTGCGCCCAATCCCTCTCTGTTCGTATCACACTGGTGTTCAGTTGAGTTATGAAGGTAAAGGAATAGAGAGTGCACCTGTGTGCGGGTGTATCTGTGAACATTTCCATCCCTTTAATCACGTGTTCTACCAACCATTCTGAACAACATTTGTTTAACGACTTTTCGAAATTCATCGAAAATTTTTTCGACTCCCTATACAAAATGACCAAGTCACGTGACCGACTTTGTATGAAAAATTGACATTTTTTTCATGCGAACTTGCAAAAGTGATAGAGCAAATGTTGTTCATAATGGTTAGTAGAACACGTGGTTAAGGGGATGTAAATGTTAACAGATACACCATGTATGTATATCCTGCGTAAGTGAACGATCGTTGAGATTTTTTTTCCTTTTTTATGTCATAGGTGGCAGACGAGCAGTATGATTGGCCTTCGTAACCGTAATTGGTTGGAGGATATTGTTATTGAACATTTCAAATTGCTGCCATCAGGAGTGTTATGTATTGTTAAATCATATTGCAGTTCGATACACGCAACATGGGACTAATGGAAACAGCTAATTACACTTAAACTGGTTCAATCCTACGTAAATAACTGATTTTAATACGCGATAAGAGTGTGAACGCGCTTCGGGAATAGTTGGCTAAAGTGTAATTTGAGCTTTTTTGTCAATACATTCTTATGTACTCTTGTACATTGGAATATGTACTCTTGTACATTAATAACTTGGCCCTCAGTTGTACGGATTCGCGAATATTCGGGACATCAATCCTGATTAAAACTTCATACCTTCTTTAAGTACATGGGTATGGACATATTACGTAACAATATACAATTCAATGATTCTTACTTTAAAGGGATATTGATATTCCTTCGTCGCTGTCACCGGGGCCACGAAGTTGTATCTTATTCTAAATCTTTATAATATCCTCTAACCGATTACGGCGACCAATCTCAACGATAAGTCACGTACCTACGTAAGATATATTATTGTGGTCAAGTGTGTGCGCAAACACAAGTGCACTCTCTATTTCCTATGGGACACTAGTGTGACACGATCGGGGAGGAAACGGGCGCAGGACTAACTCCAACTTCCAGACTCCGGGCTGACACTGAGAATGTCTGATCGAAAACTTAGGTACAAATTTTTGGCCCGACCCGGGGATCGGACTCGGGACCTCTTGCGCAGCCGTCGCTTTAAAGTGCGACCCATTAACCACTAATCGACCGAGGCAGTCAATCAATAAATCTATATACCTGAGCAAAAGCGGGCCTAAGCTATAGGGGTTAGAAACTAGAAACTTTACACAGGGGTACCTTTTATATTTTATTATAACGAAGGTTCAAAGTTAAAAAAGTCAACTAGAATGCCACTAATCATTTATATACCTATTTACAAATATGTACTTGAAAAAAATACATGTAGTTTTATATTACATTTTATAATCTGTATGATATAAAATATTATTAGCATTAATTTCTTGATTTTCATCCACAAATCTCTGAAATTTGAATCTTAATAAAGTGGCCCACCTTCACTTCGTCTCAGGGCTTAATTTTGCTATTAGTTCTAAACTTAACACCGTGTAAGTATTTCGTCTTTTTAATTAACCTTTATAAGCCTAGGATTAACCACTTTATAATTGACTAGTGGCCCGTCCTCACTTCAATTCGGAACATTTGTTCTACTTCATATCAATAGATGGCGTTAGGTGTCGATTACATCGTTTAGTGTTTTTGCATTACGTATAAGTATTGCAGCTGTCTGTAGAATTTACCTCTTTATAAATGGTATAGACGGGTTGGCGAGGGTTTTGATATAAATGCAGAGTTTTCCTTCTCTAGGTGCTGATGATCATGCCTGCAGCTTTACCTTAGTCGCCTTTTACGACACCTCGGTAAGAGTGAGGGTGGCCTATTCTACTCTGCCGGGACCACACGGCAACCCGTCTGCCAAGCGTGGTGAGTATGGCAATTACCCCTCATGTGATTGAGATAGGCCCGCGCCCCAGCAGCGGGGACTTAAATGGGCTGATGATGATGATGATGAAATGGTATAGATATAGATCGCAGAATCACAACTTGTAGCCAAATCATCGAATAATAGATAGAGTTATATATATATGTATAAGATTGAACATCCCACTGAACTTTCGCATTAGAAACACTGGACATAATCCCGTATCTGGTTACCCGTCAAACAGCAAACTGGCTTACAATCTCGTCTTGCAATAGTTCGTGAACTAGTTCTCACTCCGCTGATGACACCATTCAAAGGCTAGACTTCGAAGTTAGACGTGGCCGAGTTGACAGGCGCTAACAAAATCACAGCACTGGGTGCCTATTCTCTTACGATCGACATAGATCTAGAATTTGACATTTGCATGGGTTAATGTATTGAAATTTTTTCATTAATTATATAGCTCATGAGAATCGTTGTGGTAAGTACACCACGTACGCGTGAGTATCTTATACTATTTTGTGAAGTGAAAGAAGATAATACATTTTTTTTGATGAATAAACGTTGTTTTTTAAAGTTCCGTAGCCAAATGGCAAAAAACAGAACCCTTATAGATTCGTCATGTCTGTCCTTCTGTCCGTCCGTCTGTAAATGCATGTTTTTTGTTAACCGCAATACGTTTTTTACACAAAAATTGGAAAAAAAAAATTGGGGGGGTCTCCATACTTGAAACTGAAACTCAAAAATATTTTTTCATCAAACCTATACGTGTGGGGTATCTATGGATAGGTCTTTAAAAATGATGTTGAGATTTTTAGCATATTTTTTTCTAAAAACATTAATTTGCGCAAGAGACGCTCCCAAAGTGGTAAATTGTGCGTCTGTCAGTTTAATCAGCCTATAAACTGTCCCACTGCAGGGCAAAGGTCTCCATCATAGAAATCAAGTTTTCGCTACTATGATGGGATAAGTATCATATCACCAAGCTTGCCAAATGCGGATTGGTGATCCCAAACTCGAGCTTTGTCCAAAAAATTCGAAACGTACTTTTCGCTCGACCCGGCCCATGTACACGAGCAAAAACAGTGGAGTTACAAATGCGGTGCCAACATTTTAACTGCCTTTTTGGCATATGACCCGATTGGGCATATGGTACCCTCACTCTCTCTCTTGATAAACACAGCGCAATTGCTGCTTCACACTGGTTTTCTGTGAGGCCGTGCAGAACGTTAGGCCTAGCACTTGTGCACGATAAGCACTAAACACGTCCTCCATTCTTGGCTGATCGTCTAGAGTAGATCCATAGCCGAATATCATCAGTAAGACATTGTAATAAATTGGACTTGTATTTTCAACATCTATCCTAAATCCTACCTAATGCTCCATGGGCGCCCTTACAATAATACGCCTCTGACGGTTGGAGTTTTCCAAACTAAATCCAAGGTTTCTAACAGACTAAGTTGACCAAGTCAGCAAGTATTCTAGATTAGATCAGATTAGAAGTAGACCAGGGACTTCTGAGGAACAAAAGTTATTGTCGTAATATTGTGGCAATTGAACTTTTATTATTGAATAGTATAATCTGGCGATGTGATGCTAATAAAACTACTAATATCAGCAAAATAATGGTTTTCTGATATATTTAGAGGTTCGTCAGACACAGACACCAAGACAATAAGACAATACTATAACAAAACAATAAATCTATCAAAACCAGCAAAAAAAGTATAAAAACATATACCACTTTATTCTAAATCGCGATCTAAAGTTATTACCGTACTAAATGTCATGTCACCCCGTTCCAGCACGTAATATAATCATATCATAAAAGGGGCTTGCACGAATTTAGTTCCAGGACTATCCTTAGTTCGCGATTTATAATAACGGGGATACAATTTAAAAGAAGCTGGTCCAGCCGTCAATCCTTAACAAATATTTTACTATTATAGACTGTGATTAGATTTATTTTATTTTAAATTTATATTATAATTAAAACTACCAACCCAAGTGTTTCTAGGTTATTCAAATTTCGATCGATCATTGTGCTTTCATAAATGTTGAACCTCACTTTACAGAAAATGAAATATTAATTCTTTACATTTTTTTTTACATTATAGCGGACAAACGAGCAGACGGCACACCTGATGGAAAGTGATCAGCGCCGCCCATGGACATCTGCAACACCTTAGGTATCACATATGCGTTGCCGCCTCTTAAGAAAGGAGTACACCCTTTTCTTGAAGGTCACCAGGTCGTACATACTATTTTGTCAATTTCAGGTTCATAGAGAATGTATCATTTCAAATTAAATCAAAGTCGATTTCTAGGCACAACCAAAAAACTCAGAAGTTCAGGCTATTTTCTTATAGAAATAATATTCTTAATAGTTTCATTTTGAAAATAATTCAAAAAATTGAAAATTTAGTTTGTGATGATAATGACACGTGTTTAAAGAAAGAAAAATCATCTAGATATAAAACATCACAGACCAACCAAAAAACTTAGAAAGGACTTAGAAATCTTAGAAAGGACTATTTTATACGTCAAGAAATATATCCAGGTACATCGTTGGTCACTTTGTGACTTTGAATGACACTTTTCCCTGTAAATTAGCCTTTATTACTCAAGGATAACGGCGTGTTTTATGGGTGAAAGGATTCTAAAAATTCTACCATTAATTTTAAATTTATTTTATTACATCATGATAATGACTCAATTGAGTCTAAAGCTGTTCCTATCTGAGTACACTTATTTCTTAAAAACATACATAAAACATGTGGAGCGATGATAACTCAGTGTATAACGTGGATCGTGATTCGAATCCGAGCATGCACCTCTGCATTATTCAAATCTATGTGCATATTTCTACCATTAGCTCAACGGTGAGGAAAAGCATCAGGTAACCGTGATTCAATTCGTATGGTTCCCCTATAAAGGGTTGAGAAGGTCAGACGGCAGTCGCTTGATTGTAAATAACAGACTCCTCAAATTCTGCTTCATGATCCAAGCGTACCCCAGGCTCCAAAACGACAGCCGGGAATTAAATGCTAAGATGAGGAGGAAGATACAAAAAAAATATATAAAAGATATACCCGTGGATGCAAAAACTATTATGGGCATTACAAACTAGCAATGTAACAATAACCCTCCAGACAATCGGTAAAAGAAGCCCTAAAGCAAACAATTCGTCAAGTACATTAGCCATAACCCATAGCAACCATTCACATACTTCATTACCCAAAGGGTCACGTCGCAAAAACTAAGCACCAATTAAAAATTATGGTGAGGGGAAAATGGGCCCTGGTAGACGTGGTATTGTTAACTATCGATATTTATGTAGTGATGTTAACAATGGGTTTTTTTGTTTTAATGTAGAACGCAAACAGTTTAAAAGGCCAATGCTTACGATTTCGATAGAAGCAAATCTCACAGGAATATTGTCATGAAGAAAACACTCAAAGACGTCAATTTAGCTAAATGTCATCATAATCATCATAATCAGCCCATTTAAATCCCCACTGCTGGGGCACGGGCCTCCCTCAATCACATGAGGGGTAATTTCCATACTCACCACGCTTGGCAGACGGGTTGGCGAGGAAGCTAAATGTAAATTAACTTAATTATGGAAAGTCTTTATGCGTATTGAAATAAGTGTCAATATTTTTTCTTAAGTAACAATTTAGACGTCTCTGCGTGCGGCAGTCAAAGTTGGTGGCGGTGCCTAATAGCTAGGTTGGTTAAATTTTGTAATAAAATTATTGCTTAGAAAACAATAATATGAGTTTGGGTTTTTGTTTTCGACTAAAACGGAATTTCCGTACTGCAGATCTAACATTAACAAGGGCACAAGTTACATTAGTTTCGTGCCACCCTTTTAGACCGTCGATAAAGCAGATTCTTTTTTGTTTGAAATTCTTTTAATTGTTTCGTTTTCTTTTATTTCGGAAGCAGGCACACACTATCGATAGCTTAGATTTTTCACTACGTCACTACCATAAACGACCGGCATTTATCTTGGTTCTACTTCGTTGTGGTCAAATGTCAAGAGACTACACGTTAGTAAAATTTAACTGAGGTTATATAAAATACAATTCAAGTATAAATTAGGTCGATGAAATGCACACATTTCACTTATACCTATATGTTCCTTTGCTTGCGAAGATCAGGCAGTAATAAATTTGATTTTCAGTCTTGTCAAATCCAGGACCACGGCCTGAGCATACCCCGTATAGAAGCTGGATTAAGTGCTAAGAGAAAAAAAGACGCGATTGTACAAAAGCTGACCCAAACTGACAGTATAAACGAACTAAAGGAACCCCACACAGAGACTAAGCACCAATTAAAAGCGAATGGTCAGAAGACTCCCAATCGCGGCGTCTGCCGAGAGCCCTAGTCGGTCACTCGATTCGCTCGAGTGTCCGGTCGCTGATTAAGTCGGAACAATCGTTATTGGATTCGAGTTGACCGATTTCGTCGTCAAGAACACTAGAACTACCGGTGATTGATCCGGATTTGCGGTTCATGTCTTTTCAACGTGTGGTTAATAAGAGGATATTGGTTTTGTCACACGAGACATTCTTTGGTTTAAGTAATGTCATTTATTTTTCCTTAATGTGTGTCAAATGAATTTTTATTGTACTATAATAAAAGAGATGTCAATTTCGTTCTTTGAGATGACGCAAATATTTTCCTTAATTTTCAAAGCTCCTTTATTTTTTCTTTAAGTCGCAGTTGTTATTTGTGGGTAAAGCACACAAAGTTAACTTTGCTGAGAGTAAACTTTTTTGATGATGCGCAAAAATTTTTCTCTTCCAGATTATCCTTATCCAGTTAATGCCAGCTGCAGTCTTCTTAAGGTCAGCAGTGGGCGTGGCGTGCTGTGGTTGAGTGTGGTGGATGAGTGTGTGTGTATGTGTGTACAAGATAAGGCGTTCAACACTACACTAGCCTAAGCGCGGTTTTCACTGCATTTTTTAACAAGAAAAGTTGAGCGCCAGACTAAGTCCTACGGCAGACTAATAATTCATTTAATGCCAGTGTCACTACAATAAACATCTTCAAGATTACGTAGCAGCACTTATAAATACATGCCAGCACATCTAAATATAGTACTTCCAATTTAACGACCTCTCAACGCTATAAACTGAATACGGAATGAGGAAGGACCAATATGAGGCCCTTGCGGAACACCTCTTATCGGCTCGTTTATAATGTGTTCGGCGGCAGTTACCTCTAATTGTTCAAAGTTTCAGGTATATCCGGGGAACTTTATGAGGGAACTCGTTTGAGGTTGAATATTTTACAGCAAATTTCTGGGCAGGTAGAAACTTTTAGATGTTATACTTGTCGATACTCCAAAAGCTTGTAACATGCCATGACCATTGTCACACGGTCTAGACATCATCATCATGTTTGGGTAAGTCCTAAGATGCGTTTTCCTGCTTTATCCAGTTTCCACGGTCTTTATTATCAATACTATTGAGGTTATTCCCACACTGCCAGGTTATTGAGGATTGAGCATAAAAATGTTTAATAAGTTACCTCAGATTATTATTGACTTGCCCACACATAAGTTTAAATTGTATATAAAAAACTGTTTAATGAAGAAAGTCTATTATAAAATAGACGATTTTTTGAATGACAATAATTTAGGGACATATTAGTAACACAAAAATTTTACTATATTTTTAAGTTAATGGTGACATTTTGTAAAACTTTTTTTTTTAAAGAGGAACTGCTGAGTTTCTTGCTGGTGTCTTCTTGGCAGAAAACTACATTCCGAACCAGTGGTAAACATGTTGACATTCATAAGTGTTCTGTATGGACCTAAATTGAATAAACAATTTTCATTTCATTTCATTGCCATAATTGATAATGTAATATGGAAACTCCTAAAATTCACCGTATTTGGCACTTTAATTTAGTATATTTAATATGTCATAATCATAATTTATTATTTTATTTTATTATAACTACACAAGCCTATTTATTTTCATTACTATGTGTTCCTTCGTTTTATGTTACTTGTAGACTCTTATTATCATACTTTATGTTATCAGTATTGTTTGTTTTCTTTTTCTACTTTGTTTTTCTTCCTGTTGTATGTATGTGTGCACGTACGTCGCCCAAGGCTCTGCCGGCTTCGGCCACTGCAGCAAATGCTGAGGTTGGGGCTTATTGGCTACAGAATTTGTCCTATTTGTGTATTTATGTTGCTCCTGTTTGAAGTGTTCTGCGGCCAATAAAGAAATCTTTATCTTTTATCTTTTAAACATGGCATCTGCGCAACATGCGCGCTGCGTTTGGAAACACTTTTAGTTCAACCTCAATTTAGAAATTTCAACAGTTTGCACTCTGGACATTGACCGTATGAACCAAAAAACAGACGTAGAATGTGAAACGTCACAGCTCTATCCCAAACAATTCAGTAGTGAGTGGACCCCAAACGGATGTGGCTACATTACTGAAACCACAAGTGTGATGTTAGATGCTTGGACCACTTGAATAGGAATTCGTGACACTCTACAAGCATTCGGAAACCCTCGGAGTGAGTATTTGTCATATTTTACGCTTTGTCAATGATTTCTTTAGTTTCAAATTTTTTAATCATTATTATTTTTAATGTATGATCATGCATATGTTTTTACTGAGTTATCCGATTTGGGTAATTATTTTTTTGTTGGAAAGAGTGTACTCCGATGATTGTCCCATATCTATAAATTTGAGAATCCAACAAAACAAACAGTGGATTTTTCACTCGCTGGTTGTAATCATCTTTACAGAGTAGTAGTCTAAGCTTTTTAGCATGTCTCAAAAAAAATTGAATAAAAACGTTTTCACAAAAAAAAATACTTCTGAAAAAACCAAACAGTTTTTTTTTTATTTAAAGGTATTTTTTTCAATATTGATATTTTCTCATGTTTGTTTTATTTCCTTATTATACTGAATTATTCTACTCCAGGTTTAAGGCAGCACTAATTATCACCCCTGAGAGTTCTCGAACTAGTCCAGCAGACTCAATCCTAAGACTAGCGAACTTGGTCGTAGTCACGTATGCATGAGTGCCGGCATTCGCAAACAGTGACGTCACATGACCTAATTACAACGTAATAGATGCTGTATTTATATCCATTCACATCTACAAATATACTTATCAAAGTAATCCTTTGACATTTGTATTGTATTTAATTTAATAATGATATAGTTGTGAATTAGTATTATGATTGACGGTTAATAAAAGTTTTTTAATTATTTAAGATTAACAATAAAATTTTATTTTATACAAAATGTATTTGTGTATGGAACTAGTTTTTAAGGTTTTTATGTTTTGCTATGCCCTAATAAGGTGCTTGTGCTGTACTTTTATTATATTTATTATCTCTGTAATACCACATGTAACGCAATAAAATATTTGAATTGAAATGTAATAATTAATTTAAAAAATGTCAATAGAAAATTGTATAAATTATAGTCATTAATGAATAATAAATCTATTGTAGGTTCGACTGTACATAATAATCGTAACTAAAAGTTGCTTACATAATAAATAAGGTATTAATTACCATTTTTCACTTATTCTCATAAAAATTAAAATATTTCCAAATGCCCCTTTTCAACTAGTTTTTAAGTTTTTGCTTTTGCTGCTTAGATACTACATCAACCGCGCGAATTAATTACCATTTTGGTCTAAATTTGGTCCAATTTTTTAATAATAATGTTGTACCTACCATTAGTCCATTACGTTTCATAAAATTAATATAGTACATCTCATCAAAGTATATTTTTATTACACTAATTTATGACGCTTTGTAGATGTAAGACATAATAATGGTCTTTCTAAATTACTATATTTTGGCAAAGGAAATACAATAATATACTCAATGTGGGAGAGCCACGCTTAGGCATGAATGGGCCGGCTCGACCGGAGTGATACCACTGCCTCATAGAAGACCGGCGTGAAGCAGCGCCTGCGCTGTGTTTCGCCGTGTGAGTGAGGTTACCGGAGGCCCCATGGGGGGGAAGGGAAAAAGGTTGGCAGCGCACTTGTGACTCCACTGGTGTTGTGGATGTCCATGGGCGGCGGAATTGCTTACCATCAGGTGATCCGTCTGCTCGTCTGCCACCTCATATATAAAAAAAAATAAGAACTTACTTGCGTGCTTTTACACTCTTAACATACATCTGAGTCAAAGGCTTCTATCATTATAATGTCTGATCGAAAGTCAAAGGATTTTTACAGAAACCGTGTCTTTGCAAATAAGTACTTTTAGAAGGGGTAAATCTACTTTGTCAGATCAGATTAAGACTACTAAAGTTCACGTCCGCCTCTGCTCTGCATGGATGAATATTAGTTTTAAATATTATACATACATAGGGCTTTATTCATAAACGTTCAATAAACCTTTGTTACCTAAAACTGAAACAGTGTTATAAAACAATTTTTAACGATAGAAAAAAAAGCAAAATCTTCGTAAAAAGAATGAAATGAAACGAAAGTTTAGGAATAATACACGCTTTTCTATTTTATTTAATACTCGATTGTAGCATTTGTCAATCGGGGATAAAGACGCAATCGAATAGCGAAAGAGAGAGAAAAAGAAACAAACAAAAGTACGTATATAGAGATAAAATATATCTGTTAACTTCATAACTTATCCTAAAAGGGTCCACAATTGCGTGTCGGTCGTATCTCTGCAAAAAGCACTATATTTTTCACAAAGGGTCTTAAGCTCATCGACATTACCGCGAATCAATAGAGATTGTGCTCGAACCCTATAACCAATTTAATCAGAACTTGGCGGACTTTTGGGTGAAATCAAGAATTTCCGTGAAGGACATGTCACGACAGTGTGAGTGCCTTTCAGTCGCTTATTGAATTCGGAAAGTTGGATTTTCTAGGAATGTATTTGTGGGGGATAAGTCAATCTTCAAATAGATGCGGTAAAGTTTGTCGATATTGAAAGTAAATACTCTACACTACACTCCTACCAAGGAATCGTAAAAGGCGACTAAGGTAAAGCTGCTGGCATGATCATCAGCATCCAGAGAAGGAAAACTCTGCATTTATATCAAAACCCTCGCCAACCCGTCTGCCAAGCGTGGTGAGTATGGCAATTACCCCTCATGTGATTGAGGGAGGCCCGTGCCCCAGCAGTGGGGACTTAAATGGGCTGACGATGACGATGATGACCCTACACTATGAGTTTCTGACCAGAGAAACTTCTCAAGGGCATTATAAAGGCGATTTTTTTTAAGATCAGATCTTATATTCCCTGGAGAAAATATTGTTTTCATTAGTATGTAGTAGTAATTTAGACACCATAGGACTCAAACCACAACGCAACCGCAAACGTTACGACTTACAGTGTCTGCAGAAAATAATTCACTCATCCATCGTGGTAACGGATCTTCTCTCCTCCATCAACATTCAAACTATGCTATTTCTCTCTCTAATTTAAGAGCGACGCTCTTGTCGGTGGAGTAGTCTCCATTCCTGTCTCGACTCTGCCTGCACCTTCAGTTCCGTGCACGACATGACATTTGATTCTTCCTTAAGTTGTTGGATGTAATTTCTTCTTGGTCTTCCTTTCTTTCCTTCCATCATTATTTTTATGAACATGTCGAATCGCACCAGGTGTCCCATCATATTTCCTCTCTTGATATCTATAGTCTTGAGCAAAGACCTCTTCTCCTTTACCATTTCTAAAACTTCTTCATTCGTTTCCTTTTCAGTCCAAATAACACCTACGCTTTTTAGACCATTTATAATTAAATTAAATAAATATTTCACAACATCACATACATTGATCTGACTCCGAGATAGGTAGCTCAAACACCTATGTTACGTATACTCGTATTATTATCTGATAGATATTAACACCATAATCCAATGGCAAATATTTGCTGATGGGTAGGGACAATCAATGCCACTATATTACAACCCGTTTGACGGGAAGCAGTTACGGTATTCAATAGCCTGCAATATTGGAGAGGCATAACTATAGCAACAGGCCCTTTGTCCAATCTCACATGCCTGTAATGATCTTAGCTATCCTCCATTGAACGCAGTATAATAAATATTCCAGGTTTAGCAACATATTTCACATAAAACTTGGGCTTTAAGATGACTCCAACGCTCCATAAGTCCAATTATTTAACGTTTTTTTGGGTATGCCGTGGCTTGTTAAGATAAGATAAGAAATCATTTATTCGACACTTAACATGGACATTTACTGAGGAAATATCTTAGAAGCTAAGTGCTGAAACGGTCCCTACTCAGCATTCAGCTACGGCCTGAGCCATAGCGCTGATTTTCAGTAAAGACCGAATCGCATACTAATTTATAATTAACTTATTTTTATTGCGCTTCATGCATACATAAAAATAATTACTTAGTAGGTATACAACACTGACTTTTGACTGACCGGATGGCGCAATTGGTAGTGACCCTGCCTCTTACGCCAAAGGTCGTGGGTTCGATCCCCACCCTGGTCAAACATTCGTGAGATGACCACTTGGGTTTGTTCAATGTCTGGGTGTAATATATGTACGAGTCATCATCATCATCATCATCAGCCCATTTAAGTCCCCACTGCTGGGGCACGGGCCTCCCTCAATCACATGAGGGGTAAATTGCCATACTCACCACGCTTGGCAGACGGGTTGGCGAGGGTTTTGATATAAATGCAGAGTTTTCCTTCTCTGGGTGCTGATGATCATGCCAGCAGCTTTACCTTAGTCGCCTTTTACGACACCTCGGTAAGAGTGAGGGTGGCCTATTCTACTCTGCCGGGACCACACGGCCATGTACGAGTATTTAAGTATATATTTGTGTTCCTCTGTTGTCTAATATCTGTAACACAAGTGTTTAAGCTACTTAGTACGGAATCAGGACAACGTATGAGATGTTGTGAGAATTATTATTATTACAACAATATTTCTTCAAATTAATAACTTGTAATTATTTATTTTTAAGGAGATCTTTGTTATGACTAATTATTGTAGCATTAAAAGTATTACAGACACTAATAGAATTACAGTAATGACATTAATAGTATTGCTGTTAATAGTATTGCAGTAGTGACAGTGATAGTATTAATGAGATCTTTCTTAAATGACTGATTATAGCATTAATAGTATTCTATTATTATAGCATTAAAAGTATGTTAGCTACGGTGTACACACACAGTGCTTTGGAAATTGTAAATTTACAACTAAAAATATTTACAAGCAAGACCCCTTTTTCATTTTTAATTTGACTTAATAATAAACAAATATTTCACAACATCACATACATTGATCTGACTCCGTGATAGGTAGCTCAAGCACCTGTGTTACGGACATCAGAACCATCAGCGGAATCACAAATATATACTTACATATAATACTTTTCTTTTGTAAACACATAATTATAATACATAGAAAACACCCAGACCAATACAATCAGACATTTTCATGCACACAAATTTTTGACTAAACTATCCTCTACAAGCTTAATATAGTTAAATGCGATAAGAGTAAATATATTAGACGTCTTTCTGTTGCCGTTATCAGATAATTATGCGCAAAATATGGCAAAAAAGCACATGTCTGTCAAGCAACGGACATACATGTGCTTTTTTGCCATATTTTGCTCATAATTATCTGATAACGGCAACAGAAAGACGTCTAAAATATTACAGATGTATAAGTACATACTTGGAGCCCCCTTCCGATACAAAATTTAACACAAAAAAGGTTTGAAAGCTAGTGTCTAATATTGCAAATGATAATGGTACTGAACCTTTCATCGGTTGGCCAGTTTTTTTTTTCTTTCCAAAATTTTCACGTTGAACAAAAAACTAAACGCTAATTGTCCAAGTTTGACTCCAAAAGTGCTGGTTAGAAAAACTTACCTTAATTTTAGCTACTTTTTAAAAATAAACTATTGTTGGGGCATCAAAAACTTTTTATCAATTCTATTGTTAAGGATACTTTCTTTCGGGCATTTATAAAAACTGTCATCTTTTGCTGGTTTCCTCTTTAAACAATAGGGGATAGAAGTTTGAACATTTGACTCCAGGCGCTCAAAGTTTAAGCCGACTTAATAAACTTGGCGTCTTAAAATAGAATCTCATCTTTATATTGCAGCCCACGACCTCGGAAAAGGATCCCTTTTCTGTTTTCTCATAAATGCTAACGTTTTTATAAAGATTGTTTCACTTGGTACAACCTTTTTGCAATTTAGTGGAAAACTTTTCATCCAGGTCGCTGAGGAAAGAAAAAAACCGGCCAAGTGCGAGTCGGACTCGCCCATGAACGGTTCCGAAGCAGCAAGTGCCTAAGATATATGGAAGGTAAATTGCGATTTACGGTTTAAAACGTGTTAAAAAAAACTACTTACTAGATCTAGTTCAAACCCATTTTCGGTGTTAGTTTTTATGGTAATTTATATCATACATTTTTTTCAGTTTTATAATTCTTTTATTATAGAAGTTAGAGGCCGAGGGGGGGGGGGCACATTTTAGCACTTTGGAGGCATCTCTTGCGCAAAGTATTAAGTTTCAGTAAAAAACAGACGGACAGATGGGCTGACATGAGGAATCTAAATGGGTTCCGTTTTTTGCCATTTGGCTACGGAATCCTAAAAAGGTATTGGAGGTTTTCTTTCACGGTCGGGAAATTTAAAGGAGGATATGTCGTTTTATTGAAATTGAAAACTTGATTACTTAATCATGCGTAATACATTAACAATTATTCATAACATTAAGCTCTTTGTCTATGTAAACCTACTTAGCTTTTATTCGCTATTTTTTGGATTATATTTTTTGTTTGAAATGTCTCTTTGTTTTTTATGATTATGGATAGAGTCACCACGACGTTACGACGTACGATTATTATATAGAACTGACTCCAGATGGTGAACAGTTCCTCGAAGAACCTCTCCCCATCGAAGATATTCTTTATGTGATAGGTGGCATATAGGTGCCGAGCAGACGGATCACATGATGGCAAGCGATTGCTGCCGACCTCGGACACCCGCAACACCAGTGGAGTCACAATTGCGCTGCCACCTTTAGAGAGTTGCCTAACTGGCGGATTGCGGAGTTTTCAAAGCGGAGCAACGACGCAGCGACCACGTCGCGGCTGCGCAGCTTTCACGCCGCGGATATGCAACGGATTTGCAACGGAAGCGCGACGGATTCGCCGCAGAGATAAGTCTGAACGCCATTGTTATTTTTATGGAGGCCACGCAAAAAAACGCCGAATCCGTTGCGCATCCGCAGTGAATCCGTTGCGCAGCCGCGACGTGGTCGCGAGAACGTGACTGGTCGCTGCGTGGTCATTTCGCTTAGAAAACGCTTGCAATCCGCCAGTGTGGCAACTCTCTAAATCCCCCCTTTACCCGGATTGGACTTCCAGTACCCTCATACAGCGTAACACAGCACATACGCTGTTTCACATCAGTTTTCTTTGAGACGAGATATCATTCCAGTCGAGCGAGCATATTCTTGGTGAAGCGTGGCTCTCCCACGATATAATGTAATCATCATCGTCATCGTCAGCCCATTTAAGTCCCCACTGCTGGGGCCCGGGCCTCCCTCAATCACATTAGTAATAGTTGCCATACTCACCACGCTTGGCAGACGGGTTGGCGAGGGTTTTAATATAAATGCAGAGTTTTCCTTCTCTGGGTGCTGATGATCATGCCAGCAGCTTTACCTTAGTCGCCTTTTACGACACCTCGGTAAGAGTGAGGGTGGCCTATTCTACTCTTCCGGGGACCACACGGCGATATAATGTAATAAAGTTTATGAATGACTTACCAAATGCGCGTCTCTGGTGGAAAAAGTGACCGGATCAGCTGTATCGGAGGCAGTGCAGGCGTACTCCAAGCGGCCGGTTACGGTTATCAGCTTGCTGCCGGTCCTCGCTAAGGTCGATCAGGTTTAGGCGCAAGGTGTCCGCTGAGAATTCCACCTGGAGGAAAGGATGTTTGAGGATCAGCAAAGATATGTTGAGTGTGGTCCGCCTTCACTTCAGGACTTAATTTTGCTATTAGTTCAAAAATTCGCTAATAGATGGCGCTCGGTGTCAATTACATCACGCAAGTGTTTTTTCTTTTTGGATGACCTATGTGGTTAAACCTCGTCGTCTAAAGGTTAACCACTTGCTACGCAAAATTACAGCTTGATCGTTGGCTGCCACTTGGTACTTTTCTTTTAATTAATAATTATTATATTATAAGGTAATGTAGCCAGTCCGACAACTTGGACAAATGGACTCACTTTGCCAATTGCCCTAAGACAAGCCGAGGATAGGAAAGAATGGAAAGACCTTGTCACCACTTCGGTAAAGGCATTTCAAGAAAGGCATAACCTTCAGCAATGAAGAAATCGATGATGAAGATAAGGTAATTAAAATACTTCACAGAGATCAGGATTCAATTTGTAAACTGTCAGGTCAGTATGTAACCAAGCACTTTAACCTTTATTCACTATTATTCTGCTTAACGATGTCTAATGGCGTAAGCATACTATTAATATTAGTAAATTAAATATCTTTAATATTTCCAGTGCCAGTTTGGCATAATATTGTGTGATCAAGAATTTCAGTATCAAAGAACCTTCAGCATTTAAAGCAAAGAAAGATACCACATACTCACTTTCTTCAAACAACCAATAAAGTTCGTATGCACCCTCGCTCCAGGCAGAGCCCTGGCGTTGAGGGAGCCCCCCACGTGCGCCCTGGAGCTCGCCAGCATCGTGAAGGAACCAGCCACGTGCGAATGCTCCGAATATACGTCATCCACAATCGCTGAGACCTGTGTGCAAACAATTAAATAAGTGGGTTTCATTCTTACAATTTACTTCATCATCATCAGCCTGTCAAAGTCCACTGCTGGCCATTTTATGTTATATGGGCTTTCTATGTTCGCCACTTTGATAAATTCTCGGCTACTCGCCTCCAGTCAAATACAATTTACTTCATCATACGCAAACAAACGATTTCAGATTCTCTACATCAAAATAATAACAAACATGATTTCAGGGAGTCAAGATAGTTCGCACTGTGTTTCGTCGAGTCAGTGCGGGTAGCGGGAGACTCATTGTGGGGTAAAGGTTGGCAGCACACTTATGATTTCACTAATGTTGCTGGAGTCTATGGGCGACGGCAAACGCTATCATTATCAAGTGATCCGTTTGCCCGTCTACCACCTATCACATTAAAAATTAATAAAAAATGGATAAAAGTCGTATACGCGTTGGGTAAGGTAGTTTGCAGGGCAAAGTCTGCAGGAGGACGAGCACTTATGTGTTTTATTTTTAATTTACATTTTGTATGAAAAAATATTTTTCTTTTTCTCCTTTCTATTTTTGGGAAGATTATATATTCATTTACAAGGTTACCGAAGAGCTCCTCTAAAAGTTATTTGTTTGTGTACTGTAGCTAAAACTTTATTGCATTTAGTTTGTTTGATCAAAAAAAATAATTTTACTAATTCCAGTCACAATTCAGCCTTTACTCCTCTTTCACCAAATAACTTCAACCATACTTTCCAAACTCAAGTTCCATCACAGTCTGATACTAAGCACACAAACTTTTTTCATATCGAAACCTCTGCTCGAGTTATTGCTCGTAAAATATATTGGACAAACAATTTGCCGACCACACCATTTGGCTCGCCAAAGTGATCGGATAATGAATGTTGAATATTCGCCGAAAAAATCTCTAAGAAACATGTCGACGAGAGAACTGTCTTTATGGTAAGAGTTCGAGTTTAATAATGATAATAAATTATGAGATTATGCTATAACGTATTTTGTCGACTGAATTCTGTCTTGAGGGAGTTTTGAAATTGAACAACAAGATAATTTTATCATCATCATCATCATTTCAGCCAATAGACTGTCCACTGATGGATATAGGCCTCCCTCAATGTTCTCCACACAGATCGGTCCTGTGCCGCCCGCATCCAATGAATTCCCGAGATCTTCACCAGATCGTCGGTCCACCTTGTGGGGCGCCTGTCACGGCTGTGACTTCCTGTACGTGGCCTTCACTCGAGGACCTTTCCGCCCAAACGTCCGTCTGTTCTCCTCGCTATGTGCCCAGCCCATTGCCACTTGAGGCATGCAATCCTTCGGGCTATGTCTGTGACCTTAGTTCTCCTGCGGATCTCATCATTTCTGATACGATCACTATATTGCTCTCTGGGTGACCTTGAGCCTCCTTAATCGGCACATTGTAAGCGGCCACGTTTCGTTTCAGATAATTTTATATGTTTAGTTAATTAGATACAGCATTATCTAATTACTACATAATAGTATAATTTTACCAGTCAAACTAAGTGCTACCACGGTATATCTAGGAGTTTATTCACATAGGATAAACGCTGGGGGTGGTTTAAATGAATGCGAAGGTGCCAGGTGTCGAATTTTCTAGTGTACCAGAGCGCTAGGTGATAGACGCTTGCACACGCAACTGGATGGGCGAAAATAATCCCTGCGCTCCCGCATAGCGCAGTACAAGTGATTTTGACGGCTAACGTTCGCTGATCGTACGTCGTATGTACGCGTTTCTACGCACACATTAGAATATGTACGCACGGGTAGATTCGTATGCGGGCACCCGGGCAGTTACAGTGATTACATTCTCTTTGTGCAGTACTGTGACTGTAGCACGCATTCACTTGTATATAGGTAACTGCACCCGCTCGCTGAAAAGTGACAACCCTAACTCAACGCAAGATTAGGCTAAGAACTTGCCGAGCGGCTTTAGTCAAATTACTGTATTACTTTTCTATGCTACTGTCAACGGAGCGTGTAGCTCCATATTCTTCTTCATTATTATACGCCTAATTGCAGTTTTTTTGTTGTAGGTGACAGAGGATGGTAAGCGATGGTCGCCGCCCATGGACACCCGCGACACCAGTGGAGTCACAACGCGCTGCTAATTTTTACACCCCCCTTTCCGGATTGTGGCTCCGGTACCTTCACTCACGCTTATAAAAGTTCTATGAAAACAAAACCGCCTGCAAAAACCACGAACTAAAAAGTGTAAAATAATATTTTTAACACTTCATATACTTCAGATAACATTTTATAACAGTACATTCGAACAAAGGGCACCGACCTCGGTGACACCGTTTTTTCGTAGAATTTCTTTTAATGATTTTTAGTATCTCATTTTTTGACAGCTGTGGACGCAACCAAGAATAATATAAGAAAGGAGTCACGGTGTTGTTGCTAAAAAGCATAGTTTTGTTTATAAGATGCAAATATGTGTTTAAATTAATCATCATCATCATCATCAGCAACCCACACTCGACATAGGTCTTCGCTACTGCTCCCGATTTTCGGCCACTATCATCCAGCCCACACCAGCCAGCCTTCGAATGTTATCATCCCATCTTATCGCAGGGCGTCCAACACTACACGTAGCGAGTCGCGGTCTCCACTCAAGGACTTTACGGCTGCAACGGCTGTCAGTTCTGCGGCTAATATGACCAGCCCACTGCCACTTCAGTTTGCTAATGTGGGCTATGTCGGTGACTCTGGTTCTCTGTCGGATTACATCATTTCTGATGCAGGTCCTTCAGAGATACTCCGAGCATAGTCCTTTCCATAGCTCTTTGAGTGACTTTGAACCATTATAAATTAATACGAATGAGCATCTATGAAGCTTCGCTTCGTGGTCACACAGTCTACGTAATTTGGTATCATCAAAAAACGTTATGATTATTCTTCTGTGAGCTATCCGTTTTGCAAGGGAGGAGTACCGACCCCCCACCCTCTCCCATGGGCTGCTATGAGCGAGAACTTTTGTACCTATCTTTATAATTTATTTCTTTCATCATCGGTAATTCATCTTTCGACGTTAAAATTTTCCTTTGACTACAAATAAAATCAGAAAGTTACGAAAGGTACGAGTTAAGGGGATATTTTTGATTTTCCGTCTCTTAATAAATATTTGATTCGGAAATCTAATGAATTATTATCAAAAAGATATTTGGAAAAAGGTTTGATTAGATAAGTACCAAATTAATTTCTCAACTCATGTCTGTCAGATATGACTTGTGTTTTCCTAGCAATATTCGTTGGAGGGACACCATGAGTAATCCGTAATCACTTGTATCCTCGCTCCCCCGACTCGCATTTGACGAGAGATGTGATGTAATATAGTCTGCTCGGGCCAGTCAAATTCCATTTAATTACCTTCAACTCGTGCATCTTAATTAACTTATGTATAATGTATCTACAAAAAAAAATGCTGACTTTACTAGCCGAGTTTGCCAACTTTGCAAACGATGGTAATCACACTCTAATCCAATTTGTTATTTCATTGGGAAGACCGAACTTTCATGCCTTTTTGTATCCCGGTCAAGGCCGTCCAATTAAAATTCAACCTTCTCGTGATTCCCAGCCAAGACAAAAGAACAGCAATTAAAGAAGCTACTTAATTACTCAGAATTGTGCACATAGCAATAGCAAAACTTTATTGTATAAATAAAAACAAGTGCACAACTGAATATTCATTTCTATCCCCTTGAGAATTAAGTTTAAATTCTACTGTAGGTTCTGAAATTCTGGTCAGTGTCAATTTTATACGCAATAATTAAAACTTTAACGTAGAATTCTGAGCTCAGTAAGGAATTTGGAAATTAATAGAAACTATTTTCTTCTCCTCAATGTCACTTTTGTTTTGTCAAGATAACGTATTGACGGGTCTTTTCCCACGAAAAGAACCCCTTTGTTGCAGGATTTCGTTTCAGAGTTAGGTATACTAAATAAACAAAATCTTGATATTATATCAGAAGGATTGCACCACCCTCCCCTCTTTTATCTAATGTCCTTTACCTGATGGGTGTGTTAGCGATAAAACCGGCTAAATTGTACATTGTATCCCTGTATCTCTGCCTAGTCGGTCCCTCATAGTGAGGATCATGGTCACTGGAACTCATCAACCAAACTTTCTCTATTAATTGCGATAAGAAGGAACCTTTACCACGTCGTAGAACTTTGGTAGGAATGTAGCTCCTTTTATTTGCTCTGACCATCGTGTTGGTGATCAGCCTCGTGGTCTTTTGCCTTCAGTGTTACCAACAATCACCAGTTTTTCAAGGCTATCATCCCCTCTTCGCATTATGTGGCCGAAATAAGAAAGTAAACGTTATAGACATAAGCTCGACAGTCGGGTTCTTATACCAGGTTCGGAGAGAACAGATACATTTGTGCGATTAGCATTAGAGTTTGTATCTCTGTATACCTCGCTTTTAAGTGTTGTATGTTGTGCAATAAAGAGTATCTATCCACATGTAAGTATTTCAATATTTGGAGCCAGGACCAGACTGTCGGAACCCTGAGCTGCTCTCTGCTTATTTTTTCCTGATTTCAATCAGTGAGTGAGCAGGCACCATCCATCATATTCAGCTGGACCAGCTATGGAGTAGCTGCCCAGTCTACTAGCACTTCAACCGAATAGCCCAGTTAATTTAGTTTTCTATTAATTTTAATAGGCCTGCATCAACCGAGGACGGTCCTTGTCTGCATTTCTACACACATCCTAAAAAAACTGCGATCACTTCATGATTTTTATACAAAATACCTGTTTTCGTTTTTCAATTTGATGCTTTTCAAAAGATAGAATAATCAACGATTTCATTGTTTTTTGTTTTAGATAACTATGCTGATTTTCAAACTCTTAATTTCATACAATTTAGATCTTTTTTCAAGACTGCACAATCTAAGTGCAAACAATCGAAAAACAATTAATTCAAAATAAATAAATAATAACGTCGAAATATTGAACATTCTAAAGGTATTCATTTGAAAGGTACAGTAGGCATAATATTGGTCAAGATGTATGATCGTACAGCCAGCCACACATCAAACTATACAAAACTGTCAAATTTCTTCATTCGATTTTCATTTTAATGTCAAACGCGTTCGGTTCAGGACAGGTGACAGATTGTAGTAACTTGGTGTGTGGCTATCTGTACAACAATAATCCTCCAACCGATTAAGGCTACGGCGGCCAATCTTAACGATTAGCCACGTACACAGGATATATTATAGAGCTAAAGTGTGTGAGCAAACACAAGTGCACTTTTTATTCCATTACCCTCATATTCCGATGGGACACTAGCGTGACACGACCGGACGCAGGACCAAAGGCTTAACGTGCTTTTCGAGGCACGGGAGGTACAAGACCGCCAACTTCCAGACTCCGGGCTGACTAAGAATTTCTTACCGAAAACTTATTAATCCGTCGCTTTATAGTGCGACCCATTAACCACTACGCCACCGAGGTAGTCAAGTAAGTAAGTACTATAACATCACTATATGAAAACAGGCATTCAGTGACAAGATGTACTATAATTATATAAATATCCCTTTATTAACATCATCGAGAGATCGCAATTTTCGATGTGTGTATAATAGGTATATGCCATATGACTTGTTATATATTAAAATTCTTAGCTCCACCCAAAGGCAACCAAACCAAATAAAGCCTTTACAAGGCAATTACGAGCAGAGGGCCTAATTTAAAGCAGACGTTACAACCGAATTGGAGTTTCCCTCTCTTTCACATGCGCCGTGTGTCTCCTTTGTTTAGATGCGACAGGTACATTCTCGGTGGTTAGGGGACGGCTTCAAATTAAGCCACCAGTTTCGCAATATGCCAAGTACCCATATTTGCGTTACAAAATGATAACGAACAAAGGATGTAACATAATTTGAGAATGATCAAAGCTTTTGAAATTGGCAAAACAAATGATAAATTTGTAGCATCGAAATGAAGATCGAATACATAGATGACTGAAGTATGTTTATTAAACGTATAAATATAGTGCAGATTACCAAAAAAACCTGAAATGCAACTAGCATTTTTCTTTCATGAATTGAACTCAATACTTAGAGCAAAATAAGGTGAGTACCTTATTTTGCTCTAAGTATCGTGTTCAAACAACAGTCAATGGAATGAATAGAAAAAGATTGGATAATGAAATTTAATAATATTTAACGACCGGATTAGTTTGACAAAACGATAATGGCAGTGCATATCATCATCATCACTTTTTTCTTTTTTTTATGACATAGGTGGCAGATGACACGGATCACCTGATGGTAAGCGATTGCCGTCGTCCACACCCGCAACACCAGAGGAGTCACAAGTGCGCTGTCAACCTTTAAACTTCCCTTTCCCCCCGGAACCCTCACTAGTGTATTACAGCCAATAAACGTCCACTGCTAGACATAGGCCCCCTATGGTGGTCTCCACACAGATCGGTCTTGTTCCGCACGCATCGAAGGAATTCCCGCGATTTTCACCATTATCACCGGCTCGATCGGAGTGATACCAAGGTCTCACAGAAAACCGGCGTGAAGCAGCACTGTGCTGTGTTTCGGTACGTGAGTGAGGGTACCGGAGGCCTAATCCGGGGGAAAGGGGGCGCTGGTGTCGCGGGTGTGCATGGGTGACGGCAATTGCTTACCATCGTGATCCGTCTGCTCGTCTGCCACCTATCACATAAAAAAAATGCAACAACCCTTTAACAGGGGAAAGAGACCAACTGAATCATGGTTAAACGTTTCAGAAACTTTTCAAGACATGCAATTTTCGTTCTTATATTTTCCTTCACCGATCTAATGGTAGAAATACACACCGGCTGACACACCGACACTGTTAGCCGAATAAAAATTTAATATTTTTTTTGGTTATAACAATATTTTGTAATTTATTCTTAAGTTTACTAATGCACTTGAAACAGTATCTTGAAGACTGTTGCGAAGAGAAACAATTTAAATCGATTGGTATCGCTACTCGTCGCCTTAAACTGAGTTCCATTAAAATAGTCTGGACATCTTTGAGGCGAGATTGAACAGACATTTTGTAGGCGAACACGTTACATCCTAGACTTAATCGTCACTTTCCATCAGGTGTGATTATGGTCATGCGTTAGTCTATAGCTCATAAAAAAAAGTTCTACGTTTCTCTCTACAGACCCCGCCGTAGATGAATAAATAAATATTTCACAACATCACATACATTGATCTGACTCCGAGATAGGTAGCTCAAGCACCTGTGTTACGGATATCAGAATCAACAGTGGGATTACAAATATATACATAAAATACTTTTCTTTTGTAAATACATACTTATAATACATAGCAAACACCCAGACCAATACAAACAAACACGTTCATGCTCACAAATGTTTGTATTGTGCGGGGATCGAACCCGCAACCCTTGTATGAGAGGCAGCGTTCACTACCACTGTTCCAAACGGGTCGTCAAAAATGAATGTCTACAACTAACAGCACAAAAATTTAACGAAGGACTATCCATAACAGCTCCCTATTTACATACCTACTTGAACTTTCAAAAGAGCAATGGTGGTCTCCTAACCCTTGTAACCCTAACTCAACTAGCTCGATAACTTAGAATAAAAAAGTGAATGCCAGGTCACTAAGGCTGCTCAATTAAATTTTTCCATGAGTCGATATCGCTGGCTCTTTTATGACGCGTTGGGACAATAGTGGCTGGACAAAGCGTTGCGAGCACTATAAATTAGTTTGGTATCAGGTCTAGAGAATAGGCATGCATAATTCGGCCTTAAGAAGCGCGTTTCAGTCACCATCAACATCAAAATTTGAGCTTTAAGCCTATATACCAGACGACCAGTTTGGGACCACGGCCTGGTACTTAAACCACTAGACCAACGGGGCGATTGATTGTCGGTACTGACTTCATCATCAGCAACCCACACTTGTCCACTGCTGGACATAGGTCTCCCTTAATACACGCCACTGCTCCCGATTTTCAGCCACTCTCATCCAGCCCACACCAGCCAGCCTTCGAATGTCATCATCCCATCTTGTCGCAGGGCGTCCTACACTACGCTTACCAAGTCGCGGTCTCCACTCAAGGACTTTACGGCTCCAACGCCTGTCAGTTCTGCGGCTAATATGACCAGCCCACTGCCACCTCAGTTTGCTAATTCGGTGGGCTATGTCGGTGACTCTGGTTCTCTGTCGGATTACATCATTTCTGATGCCATCCTTCAGATATACTCCGAGCATAGCCCTTTCCATAGCTCTTTGAGCGACTTTGAACCGGTGGACTAGTCCAGCCGTGAGTGTCCACGTCTCGGCACCGTAAGACATGACCGGAAGGACGCACTGGTCGAAGACTTTCGACTTAAGACTTTGAGGGATGGGTGACGAGAAGACTTGACGAAGTTTACCAAATGCTGCCCAGCCTAACTGAATTATTCTATTGGCTTCTCTCTCGAAGCTGGTACTGACTTAAAAAAATTGAAATCTAAATATCTTTACAAGGAACGAATGTGAATGCCCGGTAAATTACTAAACTACTCAATTAAATTTCTCCATCAATCGATATCCCAGCTCTTTCATTACGCGCTGGGACAGCAAACAAGTGCCTGCACAAAACGTGTATATTTATGTCTAATGTATGTCATGTTTTTATCTTAATATTTTTCTGTAAGTCATATTTATATTATGAACTGCATTTTGCTATGTTAGTTTTCAGGTTTTAAGGTGTAAATCGATGTTAGCTTTTACTATTATGTTGTGTGTTTAAAAACCACCTAAGTCCCTAGCTTCAAGGGACGGTTAGGGCACACTAGGCGACGCCCAATCGATTTTAATGTTACTATAAACGGATCTATTTTAAACAATAATATATTAATAATAATCTCACACATATCATACGTTGACCTGATTCGTTACTAAGTAGCTTAAGCCATTGTGTTCAGATATCAGACAAAAGAGGAAACCACAAATATATACTTAAATTACATACATTACACCCAGACACACGAGACAAACACAAGTGTTTTCATTCGCACGAATGTTTGTCTAGGGTCGGGGGTCGAACCCACGACCTTGGCGTAAGAGGCAGGGTCACTACAATTGCGCACCTGGTCAGTCGAGCGGATGGCGACTGACCGGATGGATCGGACAATGTCGGGGTTACAACCTCTCGGCAATCACTTGCACTATTTATTAAATAACCATGCACAAATGTTGGACGTACACGTTGGACCTAACATTATAGCGCCACCAGCATCCTGAACGAATTATTATGTTGGATTCGGAGTGCGCTGATGTCCCGCTGAGTATAGTTAATCCATAGATTGCAGGTGTAGAGAGTTTGACAGTACGCTTTAAGCAAGGTAATTTTGACCCCTAAACTACACCGCGCGAATCTGCGAGCCAACATATTACAGCGGACGGCCATCGCCCTCCTCTCCCTTTCGATGTCTCCATCATCTTTTAAATCCTCGGTAACCACATGGGCAAGGTACTTAAACTCCCTAACCCCATTAAGAGCTGCATCATTAAGCAGCACGGGTGGCACCTATCCCAACCTGCGACCTCTTGCTTTAAATATCAATAGCTCACTCTTCTTGACATTTATTTATTTATTTATTTGGACAAGCAACAAGAACATACACCTTAAAAACTAAGGGATACAAATTGTCAAGTACATGCGTTGGTGCTGCCTTAATTACAGGTTGCCACGGAAAGCGTAAACAAAAGTAGTTGGGGGCATATGGCTTCCCTTAGCTTGTGAAGAAGACATTGTACATTGTCAAGCGTTGGCCTATAGTTATTTTTCTTGCATGAACATGCTAAATGGACTTCATTCATTACACCTATTATGAGGTTTTCGGGGTGTTAACGATAAAAAGAGAAAGGTGTATAAATCATAAATAAGTAAATATGACAACACAAGCTTAATTGATTAGAACCATCACAAGAGTTTTAAGTAAACTATTTATACTAAATGATGTATCTAAGATAGACATCTACTGCTGGAAATAGGCCTCCTTCAATCTTCTCCACACAGATCGGTCCTGTGTCGCCCGCATCCAATGGATTCCCGCGATCTTCACCAGATCGTCGGTCCACCTTGTGGGGTACGCGACTTCCTGTACGTGGCTTCCACACGAGGACCTTTCCGCCCCACCGGCCGTCTGTTCTCCTCGCTATGTGCCCTGCCCATTGCCTCTTGAGGCATGCAATCCTTTGGGCTATGTCTGTGACCTTAGTTCTCCTGCGGATCTCATCATTTCTGTATCTAAGATAGATACTTGGATCTACTCTTTATTTCACAATTTTTTACAGAACTTAATGCTATGGTCACTGGTAAATACAATCTCTGCGATCTTATCAGTAGCGATATCTTCCAGACAACCGTCAAGATAATTATTCGAAAGCATCATATACAGGTAAGGTATGACCGTGGGAGAGCCACGCTTCTGCATGAATGGGCCGCCTCGACCGGAGTGATACCACGGCCTCACAGAAAACTGGCGTGAAGCAGCACTGTGCTGTGTTTCGCTGTGTGAGTGAGGATACCGGAGGCCCAATCCGGGGGAAAGGGTTAAAGGTTAGCAGCGCACTTGTGACTCCACTGGTATCGTGGGTGTCTATGGGCGGCGGCAATTGTTTACCATCGGGTGATCTGTTAGCCGTGTGGTCCCCGGCAGAGTAGAATAGGCCACCCTCACTCTTACCGAGGTGTCGTAAAAGGCGACTAAGGTAAAGCTGCTGGCATGATCATCAGCACCCAGAGAAGGAAAACTCTGCATTTATATCAAAACCCTCGCCAACCCGTCTGCCAAGCGTGGTGAGTATGGCAATTACCCCTCATGTGATTGAGGGAGGCCCGTGCCCCAGCAGTGGGGACTTAAATGGGCTGATGATGATGATCTGTCTGCTCTTCAGCCAACTATCACAAAAAAAGTACTAACAAATGAAAAGTGAATGCCCGGTAAATTAATAAGACTGCTCAATTAAATTTTTCTACGAGTCGATATCCCTGGCTCTTTCATTACGCGTTGAGACAGGGAACAATAGTGCTTGCACAAAGCGTAGCGGGACTATGAATTAATATGAGAGTAGGTGCCTGTACGCTTTTAGGTCACGTAAAAGGGGGGGCAAGGGCTGTTTATATTAATTAAACGGAATGCCCAGGCGGTAGAGAAATGAAAAACAGTTTATTATAAAATCTATTGTGTCGCGTATTACCCTGCCTAACAAGAGAGCTGTTAATGTGTGTGTGTCTGTTGGTTGACAGATGCTCGGCAAACTTTTTACTGCGATAGGTGGCAGACGAACTGACGGATCACCTGAAGTTTTTGATTAATTCTGTTAGGAAACACTACTACTACTATCGATAATAACGGGCATTAAACAATCGATATTATCGATAGTATTGGCGTTATCAATAGTATTGATCTACTGAAATTTTACTATCGATAGTTTTGACCAATAGCAAAACTATTGATAGTCTAAATGATTTTCGAGATCAATTAATTATCGATGGAGAAACTATCGATAGTTCCGCAACACGATATGGAAGCTAGTCGATGGTGACACGACTAAGTAATTTTCACTTTAAAACATTTTAAAACACTATACTCGAAACTGGAATTCAAGACCAATAAATAAAATGCCAATGCAATAAAATGATCTTACAATAGTATATACCTATTTCTTAAAAACACACGCTGACATAATTTATTTATTGGTAATCTATAATTAATTAATTCTATAATTTAAATAAGTAAATGTATTTACTTACTTTTACATAAATACAAGACGCGCTAATAAAAACTTAATCATGCGTATTGTTTGGTTGCAAAGTTGGTATTGAGCGTGTATCACTTCAGGTGTTAACATTTGACTGACTTCGACTTGGTCAAAATATCACTTAATTTTTCCTGACGAGTTGTTTCGCTTAATAACACATAAAATCGAAAACTAAGAATAAAATACGACGAAAATAAGAAGAAGAATCTGAAGTTTACTCAGACTGTTCGAATGTGGTTTTGCTCCGTAGTGGTTTCTGTTTTGTTCAATTTTTTTGCTAAGTTTTGATACAAATGGTTTAATATCACTTTTCCATACTGTCTTAATAATATGCCACAATGTCGTTCCTTTACAAAAAATGTTGTCAATGTTAGTTGAGTTAATAATAAAGTTTATAATTAAAAATTCTTTAATATAAGAAAATCCTTATTAATAAGCATATAAAATAGGTTGGCGAAACCTGAAAAATGCATTTGACAATGACATAAGTGACATTGATAGATTTGACAGTGACGTATTTGTCATAGTTTTTTTGGTCTTGAATTCCAGTTTGGAGTATAGGTAAAGAACAGGGGCCTTAGCGCGAACAGGTATATTACCGTTCGTTACTGGACGTTACTTCGCGCTAGGGCCCCAGTTTGCAAGGCAAGACGACTTCGATGGTGAAGTCACCAACAGTGTTGTACTCAAGCAAAAACCCCGGTTCCCACTCAGAGGGGCAATTCTCTTGCAATCGCCATTGAATGTAGAGATTTCATACATTCGCCCTTACAAATCGCAAAGTCGACTTCAAAGTTGAGTGCTCAAGAATAGACCCTCAGGTAAATTTAGGAACGAATGATTTTTTTAAAATTAACTCGGGTTTGGGTATGCTAGGTGACTTCTAAGCCACCTACGTTAGCTAGGACTCGTAGTACAAGCTTCTAGTTGGAAATCTCGAACTTGAGGGAAAACTTGTTATTGGCTGACCGGTGTGAATTTTAGGGATCATTTTTTTTGCTTTTATAACTATTTAATCTTTTAGCAATACCAATAGAGATGCTATAAAACCTTGAGAAATCTAGAAAAGAGATATCGATATACTTCATAAACAAACAAAGCTATGTAAACAATTAAATTTCGTGGACTATTTAGACGGTCTTATGTTCCCAGAGGGAACATAAACAATACAACCTTCAGGTAAAGAACTCTCTTCAACAGAACCACCCGATTGAGCTCAGGGGGTTTGTCTTCTTTTTGAATAAAAGCAATTGAATCAAATATTTTTTTGTATAGTCTTTCAAATTACTTACCCTACAAAAACTGGTGAGCGGTGTAATCTGAAACAATAGAGAGAAACAATTAGGCAAAATAACAGTATTTTTCGGTTTTCTCACAATCAAATTATTTCACTCTAATATAAATAAATCTCGGAACTAGAGTGAGCTGCAGACCACTAGGGTATACATACGTGTTATTTCTAACTGGAAGAATTCACTTAAAATATTGTAACCTCTAAAAGGTTTGTTTATTTCACGCTATTTGAGCTTAGGTAGCTCTGTAGATAAAATCGTAATGCGGTTAACAAAATAGGTACATCTATTTACCAAGTTTTAATAGTATCGTTTTTACAGTTTCGGAGAAAAGTGGCTGTGACATACGGACGGACGGACAGACGGACAGACATGACGAATCTATAAGGGTTCCGTTTTTTGCCATTTGGCTACGGAACCCTAAAAAGAATTAGAAAAGAACATTAAGGAGCTGTAGGGAGATATCGTAGCTTCAGATCCTAGCACCTTTTTGCTATTCAAAGCTTTATTATTTCTACAATTCTCTCAATGATATGGTAAAACATCGTGAGAAAACCTGCACGAAATTTTCTGAACGCGTAACCATGACCCAGTTAGTTTGGTTCCCCTGTCTAAGGGCTGCGAAAGCCAGACGTCGATTCATTGTAATAACCTTGGCTGACTCTACAAATTCTGGATCATGGTCCATACATATGCATGATATCATCATCGTCAACCCATTTAAGTCCCCACTGCTGGGGCACGGGCTTCCCTCAATCACATGAGGGGTAATTTCCATACTCACCACGCTTGGCAGACGGGTTGGCGAGGGTTTTGATATAAATGCAGAGTTTTCCTTCACTGGGTGCTGATGATCATGCCAGCAGCTTTACCTTAGTCGCCTTTTACGACACCTCGGTAAGAGTGAGGGTGGCCTATTCTTCTCTGCCGGGGACCACACACGGCGGTCCATACATATGCATGATATACCCCAGGTTTTTAATCGCCACCTTTGGACGCAACTGGGAAAAAATACACTTGTATGATGACGATGAGTTTAATAACATATTTTTATTTTAAAAAACATGGATTCACACTTCTTCTGCCTGAATTATATTCTTTGTTTTTCTAAATTTAGAATTTTAATAAGGATGATCTTAACAGTATTAGTCTGACATAGGTCTAATATTTAAATAGATAAATTATTCATCCCAGAGACATTGGGCCCAAGTCACCCAAGAAGGTCGCACTAAGCGCCATTATTTCAATATTATACAGATTTACCATATTCTATCAGGGAATTCTAAGCCCTTTACGACCCTTCGTATAGTGACAGCAACCGCGTAAGACCTACATGCATAATTAATGGCAATGGCCACAAGGATCACGGGAATAATGCTTCCGTGACGAAAAAAAAAACTATTATCACAATATAAAGATAACCAGGAACAGGCTTCGACATGAATAGACTGGTTCGAATTGAGTGCTAACATGTCCTCACAAAAAAAAAACAACAACGCCTGAGTTGTGTTTTGGGAAGTGAGTGAGGGGATTGGAGAGTGAGACCCAATCCGGAGGAATGAGAGATTAAAAGTTGCCAGCTCACTTGTAATGTGTCTCCATTTATGTTGCAAGTGTTAATGGGTGATGGCAATCGCTAAAACCATCAGTTGATAGACGCAAAGGTATTACCAAATCTCCCTTCCTTTACTTTGAGGGTAATTGTAGGGTAAATAATTAAATGGGACACCCGTGCGACACGATTGGAGAGGGATCAGGAGACCTATTTTTGATTTAATCGTATGACTTAGCGTCGTGACCAGCGCACGATATCTACTGATTTTCCTTCGAGATACTATATTCCGCATTTTTGAATCATTCGTCTGCAACGAGTGACCCCACCCACTCGTTGGTCGAGCAAAGAGAATATAATCACTTTGTCGAGTGAATTAAAACGAGCGGTAGAAGCAACGTCAAAACAGTTGTCAACGTCAAAACTTTGATTTGACTGATTTTGACAGTTGACACAATGTGACATTCATTGTTTTTTGTGACAAAAAAAGATTTTCATTTTCAGCCAATAATCTATGGTTTTTGCGTTCCGTTTGCAATGCGGAAATTACCGTTTTTTGTAAAATTCTGCATGCAAGGGTTAGTATGTCAATCTACCGTATTATATTGGCAACATCGAAATTGAATGATTCAAAAATAAGGAGAATCGGCTTCATGCGACTTATATGGCGAATGGGACTTACGTCTCATGCGACGACGCTAAGTCATACGAGTGAAAAATAGAGCTCCAGGCGCATGACCAACGCGGCATTCGTAAGCACGGGGTACAAGACCGCCAACTTCCAGATTTCAAGCCTTACACTAAGATTTCACAACAAAAGAGATAAATTTTGACCTGTCCCCGGGAATCGATCTCAAAGCGCAGGCATTGCTTTAAGGTTAAAAAAACGGTAATGAATAATACCCATTATGTTTAGAATAGCATATCTGTTTTAACGTTTTGGTTTTGCTTGGATAAATTAATAACCTATTACAAAGACAGGTGAAAGGATTATTTGACAGATAAAAGGATATTTCGATGACTGGTTATAAATCCTTGGTTTTTTGGCAACGATTATTGACGACTCCTGCGACGTAATCGCTCCCCGAGGCTCGCATCACCCGTTTTTAATAAAAACGTTCTATATTTTTCTACCCTGCGTCTCTTCTCCGTCAAAGATGTTCGCAGTAGGCAAAATAAGTGATGTTCTCGATCCGTACCAGTATCCGCGGATATTTTTTTATATTTTAATTAGAATTATAGTTGTAATTCCTCAATTTTTTATGTCAAGTCACAAGTTTTTACATGTTACTTAGGCTAATTTTCAAAATCATCATCATCGTCAGCCCATTTAAGTTCCCACTGCCTAGGGCACGGGCCTCCCTCCATCACAAGAGGGGTAATTGCCGTACTCACTACGCTTGGCAGACGGGTTGGCGAGGGTTTTGATATAAATGCAGAGTTTACCTTGTCTGGGTGCTGATGATCATGCCAGCAGCTTTACCTTAGTCGCCTTTTACGACACCTCGGTAAGAGCGAGGGTGGCGAGCGAATTTTGAAAATACCGACTGTTAATATTTAGTTTTGCTTAGTTCAATCGGAAAGTATGTTATATTAATGATGATGACGACATCCAATCATAATAAGACTTTGGGCTCTAAGATGCGATTTCTTCTGTCTCTAATTCTAAGTTCGATAACCTAGGTCTTTTCCTGTTGATGGCCTTTCTTATTTGGGGATGAGATATATAATATAAGATACTTCATTTATTTCAGACAAATTAGTATATTTATGTTAGTAACAATGTCCTGACCTTATAAAGTAACTTAGTAACTGATGGAAACCTCAATATTTGTAATGCGTAGGTACCGAGAGTCACCAAGCTAAATTTCATATTCACAATAATGAAAGCGGAATACCGAAATTGCTACCTATTCACTCATGATTCGTATCCGCGGATATTATATTTATAAACACACCCACCACATTTCGGAGCCAAATGTAGAGTTGAAATGTTTAATAGGATTTCGATTCTGTCGGGAATGATATCTTCGGTTGAGTGACTCGGATGACGGCGAGGCACAATTTTCTTGTTTATTCTGATCTAACTTTGTTCGGTGATATGGAGTGTAGTAAACGGATAGTATCTAAATCAAGGGTAATTTTTGTGTTCGGTTACATTGAGTGAATGTTATCTCTTATATTAAAGAGGAAAACCGAATGGTTAAATGCGTAGTGTTCGTGGGAGTTAAAGCTTCTGTGTAAATTATTCTGTGTATCCTGTGCGCGTGGGACAGCGTTTTGACATAAATGGGCCAGCTCGACTAAAAAGATACTAGGGCCTCTAAAAAAAGCAGCCAGCACTAAACATGCGCTGTATTTCAAGGAGTGAGTGTGGGTTACTGGAGGCCCAATTCGGGGGAAGGAAAATGGTTGACAGTGCATTTGTGACGTCATAGTGCGTTGTTGTTGTTCACAGGCAACGACTATCGCTAACCATGTGATCAAATTGACCTATCATATTGAATTGATAAATCAATTCAGGCAAAGGGTACCGCACACTATCGATGCCAATCGATTTAATTTTGAGCAACCAAACTGGAGCTATTTTTAATCATTGCGGACCGCCGGAGACTCGGCCAACCTGTATCATCATCATCATCATCAGCCTATCGCAGTCCACTGCTGGACGTAGGCCTCTCCAATTTCATAAACTCTGATCACAGTGGTCAGTTGGCTGTTATCGACTGTCATCGAAATGATCCGTCTACTAGTTTCACATGTAGGCCCATTACTAAGGGGCGTGTAAAAAAGTTCAAGGAGAATATTTGTAGGAAAATATCCACAATTCCATATATTGAAAATAGTGTTGATCAATTATATGAAAGCCTTTTCGAACTTGTTGAAAAGGAATTTAATGGCATCTTCACAAAGAAGACCATTAAAAGTAATTCTAAAAATCAATTTAGTGACTGGGCCACTAAAGGTATATACATAAGCAGAAGAAAATTGTTTGAATTATATGACATTAAGGCTAATTCATGTGATCCTACAGTAATAGAATATGTAAAAAACTATTCTAAATGCTTCAAGAAAGTATGTGCTGTTGCTAAATCAAACTACATTAAAAACAAAATAAGTAAAGCAACTAACAAAATTAAAATCACATGGAATATCATAAACAAAGAGACTTGTAAAAACAAAACACAAGAACACAAGGTCTCTCTAAAAATCAATGGCAAACAACTTGACTCTGATGCTGATGTGGCAAATGCATTTGAGTCTTTTTTCACTAATATACCAGTGACAACGACAAGTACATTAAACTCAAGTTCACATCTTGCTGTCTCCTTGCTAAAGGCAAAAGTCGACGAATGTAAAACACCTTTCAGATTTACCCATGTAACACCTGAGATAATAGTAAAAACTTTTAAAGATCTGAATATAAAAAAAACTGAAGATCTTTGGGGAATATCCGTAGACATTTTAAAAAATATAATACTGCATATCGCACCCCATTTGGCAATGATATTCAACAGATGTGTTGACGAAGGCCAATTTCCTAACTTAATGAAGTATAGCAAAATCATACCGTTATTCAAATCAGGTGATAAAAGTAACCCTTCTAACTTTAGGCCTATTTCTATATTACCAGCACTGAGTAAGATTTTTGAAAAAGTCATATTCGTTCAGTTGCTGTCTCATTTTAAAGTTAACGACCTGCTTCATAATAAACAATTTGGGTTCACTAAAGGTAAGTCAACAACTGATGCAGGAGTTGCACTTATCAAGCATATTTTTGATGCATGGGAAAACAAGCAGGATGCTGTTGGTGTATTTTGTGACCTATCGAAAGCATTTGATTGCGTTACGCACCAAACATTGTTGTTAAAATTAGCTCATTATGGTGTATCCAAGATTTCACTAAGTTTGATAAATTCTTACTTGTCTGATAGAATTCAGAAAGTAAACATTAATGGGACATATTCTTCAGGCACTCCTCTATTGATGGGAGTGCCCCAAGGATCGATATTGGGGCCTCTGCTTTTCCTGATATATATAAATGACCTTCCCTACTTTACACAAGATCTTTGTGAGGTAGTGCTATTTGCTGATGACACTTCGTTGATGTTTAATGTTGACCGACGAAAAAATACGTTTGACGATGTAAATGACACTCTGTCACAAGTTCTCCATTGGTTTACCACTAACAACTTACTTCTTAATGCTAAGAAAACTAAATGTGTAAAATTCACAATGCCCAATGTAAGACAGGTCAATACTAACATCACTATGAATAATGAACGTATTAAGGTCATTGATTCAACAGTTTTCCTTGGCATTACCATGGATGCTAAATTGCAATGGGGTCTTCACGTCGCAGCCTTGCCGGGAAGACTTAGTTCCGCCGCGTATGCGGTTAAGAAGATTAGATATCTGACCGATATTGAAACCGCGAGATTGGTTTATTTTAGTTATTTTCATAGTGTAATGTCTTATGGTCTCTTGTTGTGGGGGTCTGCTGCTGATATACAGACTATATTTGTATTGCAGAAGAGGGCCATCCGCTCCATATACAACCTTAGACCTCGCGATTCGCTAAAAGAATTATTTAAGAGCATTAACATCTTAACCGTAGCTTCTCAATATATTTTAGACTGTATTTTGTACGTGCGAAAGAACATAGATATTTTTTCGAAAAAATCTGATTGTCATGGTTTTAACACTAGAAATAAACACAAGCTCGCGATTCCAAATCTGAAACTTCAAAAAATTAATAATTCATTTGTTGGTCTAAGTATTAAAATGTACAATAAGTTGCCACAAAATGTCATTGAGTTACCAACGCATAAATTTAAATCTCACGTGAAAGCCTGTTTAATGAGTAAAGGATACTATAAGATTGTAGACTACCTAAATGATAAGGATTCATGGACATAATGACCTCCATGCCTGCACACTTGTAGCATTTTCATATATATTTACGGAAATTATTAATATTATATAATTACTCATTTTTAATAAATTAGGCTTAGCAGCATTTATTACTGTATAAAAATTGATTTATATTGATTATTCAAAAATTGACAAGATGCTAACCACCTACTACTATTGTACACCTCGTCCTGCAGTTTGTTAGTGTTGTATTAAGTAACTACTACTCTTTGTGACCTATGAGGGGAACCTAAGTAGTCATGCTCACTCAAATGTCTCTGAGGTGGTGGCGCTATGTGGCGGGTCATTACATTCCCTCTAATATGGTTGAGTGAAATGATGGCTGACACATACGTCATACTTGTGAACAGGTGCCACCTTTGGGGACTGGTCTGCTTCGGTTTACCTCATAATATTTATTTTATTAATATTTCCTTTATTTTATTTTGTGTAACAATTGCACTGTATGGCTTGGTATGATGATGACACAACATTGTATGAAAGTTTGGCGATTAAAAAGAGTAACTGGCGAGTTTCTTGCCGGATCTTCTCGACCAGAAACAACTTTCCGAGCCGGTGGTAGAATCGCATTATGTTTATTTATTTCTTTAGTATATTTTATGTATCAACATATTTACGTATTAACATGTAAATTATACATAAGTACTTATAAATAGTTTTAAGTCATTCAAATGTATGACGATTTGTAAGTGCTGTGTACAAGCCTATGCGAATAAAGAATTATTTGACTTTGACTTGACTTTGACTTTGAATTGTTCGCCACTGTGATCTATCCATGGCTTCCCGCATCCAGCTCTTGCCAGCCATCCTGCGCAGATCGGCCCCCCACCTAGCCAGAGGGCGCCCTACATTACGTTTACCAAGACGCGGTCTCCACTCCAGAACTCGTTTACCCCATCGGTTGTCGGTTCTGCGGCTAATATGGCTAGCCCACTGCCACTTAAGCTTGCTAATGCAGTGAGCAATGTCGATAACTTTGGTTCTCTGCCGGATCACCTCATTTCGGATTCGATCTCGGAGAGAGACGCCGAGCATTGCTCGTTCCATAGCCCGCTGAGCGACCTTTAACTTATCAACCTGCATACCTGTATACTCTTTACTTTATCATTTTAAACTACTTTTTGGTCTGCTTTTGTACCCAAATCTTTGGTTAACGCCAAAAACACCAAAAACAGTATCGAGAACAAAAACAAACCGAACCTTTGTAAATAGCTTACATGTTTGCCAAGTCTCCGACGGTCCGCAATTGTCAACATAAACCCGGTTTAGTTACTAAAAAATTTAATAATTTGGCGTCGCTAGTATGCAATGCCCCTCGCCTTATCGTTTGGACGATTCGGCATGATTTTTAAACATAGGACTATTTGTCCATTTTCTCAAACGTATGGAAATCGCTCTATCTACACTATACCTACTCACAAACTTTGCTTAACGTATCACTTTATTTGTCCTCTCAATAGATTTTACTACACAAGTCTAGTTCTTACACTGAAAATCTCATTACCTCTATAATTACGAGCCTGACCTTGAAGTCGGAAACCCATACAACCTCATTCCACCACCATTATTAAAGTTACCAACACAATTGTGGAAAAAATCGTGTTCCAGAACCACTCGGGGGTAATTTAAAAAACAAACATGCAAATTCGATGAATCCCCTGCCTGGCCATTATTGTTGGAAACTCTTTGTGTGCCCAAATAGGATTCCACTGTAGGCCCAGAATTAAGCATTTAGGGTTCTCTTGTAGCGAAAGAACGGTGGCGAACATTTGGGGGGTCCTATGTCCAGCAGAGGGCTGCATTAGGCTGATGGTGGATGAAGTAAAAGAAATTCCGTGTTAGAGTCCGTGTTCCGGTTGCCATCGCCAGGCTCTACCTGAATGATACCACGGCCTCACAGAAAACAAGCGTGAAGCAGCACTGTGCTGTGTTTCGCTGCGTTATTGAGGGTACAGGAGGCCCAATCCGGGTAAGCTGTGTTTAAAGGTTGGCAACACACTTGTGACTCCACTGGTGTTGCGAGTGTCTATGAGCGGCGGCAATCACTTACCATCAGGTGATCCATCTGCTCGTCTGCCACCTATCACATAAAAAAAATGTTCCTTGGGTAACATTATTGTTTTCATCAGAGCATGTAATGCCGTGGCAGGCTCCCCACAAAGTGGACCGACGATCTGGTGAAGATCGCAGGAATCCATTGGATGCGGGCGTAACAGGACCGATCAGTGTGGAGAACATTAGGGGATGCCTATATCCAGCGGTGGACATCTATTGGCTGAAATTATGATGATGATGTAATGCCCTTGCAAATTTTTTAAGACGGTTAAAAAAGCACGGTGTATTGGTAGCGATAAGAACGTGCCTTCCAAACCGGGGATCCAGGTGTAAATCCAAGTATGTGCCACTGGATTTTTCAAATCTATGTGCACATTTCTACCATCAGCTTGGTGATGAGGGAACACATCGCAAGGAAACCTGCATTTCTCGAATAGTTTATGGATATTATGGATACCTACAATATATAAGATAATTAATCTAAACGTGTAGCCGTTTCCCTGTCTGGGTCCCTGTCTGGGTTGCGAAGGTCAGACGGCAGTCGCTTCATTGTAATTACCAGACTTCCCGAATCCTGGATCGTGGTCCAAGCGTACCCCTGGCTTCGTAGTGAGAGCTTTGGACGCACCTGGGAATTTAAGATGAAGATTAAGTACTAGAAGTCTCCAGCCGTGTGGTCCCCGGCAGAGTAGAATAGGCCACCCTCACTCTTACCGAGGTGTCGTAAAAGGCGACTAAGGTAATGCTGCTGGTATGATCATCAGCACCCAGAGAAGGAAAACTCTGCATTTATATCAAAACTCTCGCCAACCCGTCTGCCAAGCGTGGTGAGTATGGCAATTACCCCTCATGAGATTGAGGGAGGCCCATGCCCCAGCAGTGGGGACTTAAATGGGCTGACGATGACGATGACGATGAATCTCCAGACGATATTAAAATATTAAACGACCTGATACCACCTTCTCCTTTCTACCACCGGACATTGCGGAAGACGACAGGAGTCCACCCTTGCACTGTGGAAGTTCCACCAGCTCGTACTAAGCGTTTTGCTTCTTCTTTCATGCTACGAACTGCTAAGGAATGGAACAACTTGCCGGCTTCTGTATTTCCAGAGAGCTACAATTTTGGTGTATTTAAGTGGAGAGTGAATCGGCTTCTCTGGGTCTTAAACCTTATTGTCACTTTCCTAGTGAGATGAGATCAAGTGCAAACCCATTTAATATAAAAAAAAACATACAGAACCCCCTCGAACTAGCTCGATATGGAACGCATTGTACGGAAGGTGATCGGTCCTAGTAAATAAGTAAAGGCAATTTGCGTGTAATTCCGCTCTCAATGGCGCGCACACTCGCCTTAATTAATTTGACGAGAGTTCCGAAACTAAGTTATTTTGAGCGTATCCGTGAAAGGGCATCCATTTAATCCCTATTTTTAGAACACCCTTAATTACTTACATTTCTTAAATAACTTGATTAATGTAAATTACGAGTAAAGTATCAGCCTAAATACTGTCCAACTGGTATGTCTTACATAGGCCTCCATCATAGAAATGCGGATTGGTGATCACAAACTCGAGCTATGTTCGAAAAATTCGAAAAATACCTTTGCTCCTCCCGTGGGACCCAGAGATCATGGCCCTGTACTTAAACCATTAGACCAAGTGGGCGTTACAAGTAGGGTAATTAATATTTATAAAACCCTCTTAAAAAAAGTGTTCATTTTTTGCCACTAGCCACTAAGTTTATTTGATGACCTCGATAACACAGTGGCTATGTGTTGTGCCCAAGCGCGGTAGCTCTTGGGTACGATTCGAACGTATATGAGTGTGCTATCATTCGGCACTGTTATGTCAAAAGATTGATTTGTTCCAAAACTTAAATAAATTATTACGCTATGGTATTAAATTATAGTTTACTTTATTATTTAGGGTTTCGGGTTCGATCTCCGCACAATACAAACATTTGTGTGCATGGACAGGTCTGTTTGTATTGATCTGGGTATTTCCTATGTATTATAAGTATGTATTTACAATAGAAAAGTATTATATGTATTATATTTGTAATCCCACTGTTGATTCTGATATCCGTAACACAGGTGCTTGAGCTACCTATCTCGGAGTTAGATCAATATATGTGATGCTGTGAAATATTTATTAAAAGCATTATTATAGTTATTATAATTTCATCATCATCATCAGCCCTTTTAAGTCCCCTCTGCTGGGGCACGGGCCTCCCTCAATCACATGAGGGGTAATTGCCATACTCGCCACGCCTGGCAGACGGGTTGGCGAGGGTTTTGATATAAATGCAGAGTTTTCCTTCTCTGGGTGCTGATGATCATGCCAGCAGCTTTACCTTAGTCGCCTTTTACGACACCTCGGTAAGAGTGAGGGTGGCCTATTCTACTCTGCCGGGACCACACGGTCATAATTCAATTTTAAACAACTCTAAAATTGCTTAACGACTCGTGTTTTTTATAAAATGCACACAAATGTTTGTACTGTGCGGGGATCGAACCCTGATCTAAACTGGTAGTAAATTGATATAAAGATATGGAAAGTATTACTTTCAAAAAGGTATCCAATTAATACCTCAACATTTTTTGTAGAAAATTCTGCTGTGGTAGGTATTAAAAGTGATGAATATTCCATCGATCGAGGCTTGTGGTTTTAAGTCATTAGGCTATTGATCAAGGTTTCCTGGAATTCTTAGGTCACCATCAAACTGTTCTCTATTTGTAGACCAATACTTCGAAGTCATTAGTAATGGAAGGCTACTTGGTTGTTCATAGGTAGGCCTTGATGCCATTTTACTTGTACATAACGAAGTTACATAGAAAATGTATGATGAGTATCAGGTATGGTATAGCGCGTGTCCCCTCCGCAGCCTGGTAGGGACGGCTCAGTTTTCCCAGCTCTACACCCTGGAACCGCCTGGCCCGCCCTGGGAGGTTTATGGCGCCAGGGTTCGCCCTTTTTGGAACCTATGACTCCTCCCCACTTAAGGATGGTGAGGGAAAAACCGTTCGGGATTAATAGTTGATATTTTTATAGCAATCTTTTGCAATTTATTCTTAAGTAAATAACACATTTAAAAACATTGGTAGAACATTCACCCAGATTGTGAAAGGTGTGGGTTCGAATCCCGCCTGAACACGAGATGATTTTTTTAAGTATGTTATTTACTTAAGAATAATCTGCAAAAGATTGCTATAAAAAATATCAACTATGGACTTAGCAGTCTCTTCTTAACTGGTGGTCAAATATTTGTAATAATATTTCCATTGAATTTTGTAAATATACCTACAATATTGATGAGACTATCGACAGCTCATGTCGAATCAAGCACTTACAAATTTCGTCGGGTTAGTAACGCGTTCAGTGGTCTAATTGGTAAAACATTCACCCGGATTGTGAAAGGTGTGGGTTCGAGTCCCGCCTGAACACGAGATGATTTTTTTAAGTGTGTTATTTACGTTCGGGATTAGTCGGTATGCCTCTGGCCAGCTTCTCGTCAGGCGAAACCCCCGCTAGCGGCGAGCCCGACATAACCCTCCTACTCTCCTACATAGCAGGAGGGCATGCATAAAGCGCTGCCGAACGGCCGGAGACGTCAGCCCATTGCACTTCGGGCCGGTAGCATTACTTGACGACAAAAAAAATGGTATGACATGTGTCAATGTTTTTTTTGTTAAACTTGACCACAATTTCACCAGATGAATAGTGGGGATGAGGTCTAAGGATATTACGTGTTTTCCTAGAAGTGCTCTGAAAAAGCAGAGCTCGGATTTTTCTAATCTATATGCATATTTCTACCACTAACTTGGCGGTGAGGGAAAACATAAATAAATAAATAATAATAATAATAATAATAATAATTCTCACAACATCTCATACGTTGACCTGATTCCGTACTAAGTAGCTTAAGCACTTGTGTTACAGATATCAGACAACAGAGGAACACAAATATATACTTACATACATATATTACACCCAGACACCGAACAAACACAAGTGTTCATCGCACGAATGTTTGTCCAGGGTGGGGATCGAACCCACGACCTTTGGCGTAAGAGGCAGGGTCACTACCAATTGCGCCATTGCAAATATATCACAACATCACATATATAGCCGTGTGGTCCCGGCAGAGTAGAATAGGCCACCCTCACTCTTACCGAGGTGTCGTAAAAGGCGACTAAGGTAAAGCTGCTGGCATGATCATCAGCACCCAGAGAAGGAAAACTCTGCATTTATATCAAAACCCTCGCCAACCCGTCTGTCAAGCGTGGTGATTATGGCAATTACCCCTCATGTGATTGAGGGAGGCCCGTGTCCCAGCAGTGGGGACTTAAATGGGCTGACGATGACGATGATCACATAGATTGATCTGACTCCGAGATAGGTAGCTCAAGCACCTGTGTTACAGATATCAGACAATCATCTAAAGGAAATCTGCACGTCTCGAATAGTTTCTCTAAATTGAGGATACCTACAATTTTTGAGATAATGATCTGAACGTGAAACCGTGATAAAGTTGGCTGCTTTCCCTGTCTAAGGGTTGCGAAAGTGAGACGGCAGTCGCTTTTTTTGACTTTCCGAATCCATCCAGGATTCGGAATTAATTTCTGTAAAATTTGTGCAAGAGTAATATATGTATCTTCTTGCATTACTAGTATGTATCCTTTTAATAATTATGTACTTTTAAATAATATAATATATATACATACATAAAGACACAAAATATATATAATTTATTATGACTATTAGCACTATGTTTTCAAGAGCGCCTTAATCTTAATATGTTAATCGCATGCCAGGCCCTCACGATACAGGTTATCCTAGTGTGAGGACCAAAGGTAATCTAACTGGACATCTTGTAAGCAACAAAATGTTTTGGTGTAAGAATACATTGTCCTTTATAATTATAATCTATCTTGGAATGTAACATCATTTTGTTGGAAATAAATATTTTTTCATTTTTTCATTTTCATTTTCATTCATTACTACACTATGTATTTCTTGGTCTCTTCTAAAATTTCAATACATTTATGTATGTAAGCTTTCTCTGTTTAAGATATTAATTATTTAATGAAGAGGCTATACCAAGAGCCATACCATGGCTTCAAATAACTTTTACGAGACATTTCTACGTACAGTTAACTCCAAAAATATGTATACACTTTAGGACCTTGTCACAATACTTACCTATAAGAAAGTAGATGTTTACTGTATTATATTATATATTGTGACAACGTCTAAAGTGTATACATATTTTTGGAGTTGACTGTACTATATTCATTTAGCGGCACATTTTATTAAATCCCAAAATAAATGAATACCTTTCAATGTTAACAGCTTTTTCGTTTTACTTATTTTTAGTTACTTGCAGTGCCATTAGACAACATTATCGACCTTTCTATAAAAGTAATATGGACACTATATATAATAGCTAACGATGATCCAAAACATGGTAATCTACTTTTAACGGTTTGACTACTAGAATTTCATAATATTTTCGTTTTCTCGGAAAATAATGATAGAAAACATGATGAAGCGGAATATTTTACGCCGCAATATTTTCGAGGAATGATTCATAGTATGAAAAATCGTGAAATATGTTTGTCTAGACAGCTGCATGGAAATCAAAAGCGTGAGAAAATTGTAGTCGTATTCTTTTGTGTGAAGGAAGGGTGAAGCAACCCGATAGCTTTCATAAGAATATTAGCTTTTTGTTTGCAGCTTTTTCCTACCCATTATTTATATTTTTTTTCATCAAAGAAAAACAAATCAAGAATAAAAAGAGTTTTCACGATTTCGATTCAGAAATTTCAATCCTCGCTCAATACATACATTTGTGTGCATGAACATGTATGTTTGTATTGGTCCAAACTACCCAGGTGTTTTCTATGTATTATAAGTATGTATTTACACAAGAAAAGTATTACATGTTTATAATTGTAATTCCGCTGTTGGTTCTGATATCCGTAACACAGGTGCTTGAGCTACATATCTCGGAGTCAGATCAATGTATGCGATGTTGTGAAATATTTATTAATTATATTTGGTAAGATTGGTCGAATCCATCCTAAGTCAAGAAACAACTGGACCAACAAATTTTCTTAAAAACATACTTATTAAAACTATGTTTTCAAACTCACCTCTTGCACTCTTCTATGGACCGTCAGCTTGTGCCACTGGTGGTCATCGAACCTGGTCTTCGCTGGCTTGATGTGCATCTCTTGCTTCCCGTTGCCGAGGCCCATGGTCAGAGACACGCCGCCGTCCCTCACTGCTAGGTTTAGGTAGTCGGCTTCGTGACCTGATGGAAAAAACAATGATAACTGAACCAGTTTTTTACTAAACGGGCATTTTTTCCAGTAAGTGAGGTTGCCGGAGGCCTAATCTGAGAGGCGGAGGACGGTTAAAAAAGGGACACAACACCTTAGCAATCTGTGTGATTTCGAGGCTGTTCATGTGCGGCGTTGATTAATTTCCATCAAGTGAGGCTCGTTTGTCGCCTCTAGCATAAAAACATATAACGCTGTACACAGCTGGCGCAGTATAGAAATAGTGTCACAGTGCAAACGAAATATTCGACGCTCTAAAAACTTCTGCTACTTGCCTACTAAATAGCCATTACTAGGCTTAGGCCTCACCAATGGCACTTTACTCAACTCGATTATTATGGTCTTGTATTTTTTAGTATCTAAAGAACTCTTCAATCCCAATTGGTGAATTGCTGCCAAAAAATGGGACTAAAAAGCATGAAAAGAAAGTGTAAAATAACACTTCATACACTTCAAACAACATTTTATAACAGTACACTCGTGAAAAGGTGTTTCCGAAGTCAGCGCTTAATCCCGTAGAATTTTTTGTACATTATTAAAAGGTAATTTATTCCTTATTTAGATAGATTAAGTACCTCGCGATTTGCAAACCGATACTCTTAATTAATTATTTTGTCGTAATTCAAAACTGATAAATGAGTGCCTAAACAAACAAAGCGAAATGTAATAAATGATTTCCAAAGCAAAGATAATTACTCAAAGGTTGTACAAATTGTAATGCATAATGAATTATTGTTATGGTGTTTAATTAAGAGCCGTCGTTTTAGATGTTTCTTTGATTCAAGACCAGTTAATGCATAATAATTGAAACTTAATAAGAGTGAGCGTTGGTAGCTCAGTGGATAAGAACGCGCCTTCCATGCGGGGGTCGTAGTTTGATTCCGAACATGCACCTCTGGATTTTTCAAATCTATGTGTGTATTTCTACCATTAGATTGGCGGTGACGGAAAACACCGTGAGGAAACCTACAAGTTCTCTGAAACGTGTAACCATAATTCAGTTGATCTAAAAGGTTGCAAAGGTCACAGTCGCTTCATTGTAATTACTAGCCTGTGTACCTTGCGCTCAAGAGCAACAGCTTTGAAAGCAACCGGTAGTCTACTATCGATAGTATATCGATAGACTATCTATAGTAAAAGTAAAATCAATAGTATCGATACTATCGATAGCCTGAATGATTTTGGAGGTCAGCTATCGATAGGGAAACTATCGATAGTTCCTCAACACTGTTACACGCTAGGATGAGAGTCCTCACGCCCATGAATTATCACTTTCTTTTTTCGAAAAATATACAACACAAATAGTATACTTTTTTGACAGGTACCGCCCACTCAGTGAAGCGCCTTATTCTGTAAGGCGACAGACAAACAACGACAGACTATGGAATAAGATTCGAATCGATATAATAGAGTCTAATGAAAAAGTATTATTTAGATCTTTATTGTGATAAAATTCAGCACCGTTTTTGTAAATTTGTTAACAAAATAAACAATATCAATGCATCAAAAAATCGTGAAGACCTTTTTCTGGGGAACAAAAACTAAAAATCATATTGTTCACTGAATCGTATCCTCTGACTTAAGTACCTAAATAATCTTGGTATAATAATTTCATGGTAGTGTTTTTTTTAGTTTAAAATGAAAATACAATGATGAAACGACGTCGTCAAAACTGCTCCTTAAAACCGTTTTGGCCAATAAAGGTTTATTGGACGTTTATTCTGATTATATTTATTTTTATGATTTAAATCTTAAGAATAATCAAATAGTGACAACCCAAATGCTCTTATCAAAAGTAGCTAGCTATCTAAAAGGTCAGACTAAAGCTGAGGCTAAGATAGAGCTTTAAAGTTAAATATATAATTCAATTTTACGAAAATTAAAGGGACAACCCTTGATCACTCAACAACATGGTGGAGTGTCAGTACTGCTCTAGCGTATATATCTACTGTGGTAAAGACCTATTTTGCCATGCGTATGAGACGGACGGCATCCGGCCAGTCAATTTATAAATCCCCCTTGATGGGGTTTCTCAATGGAGATATGTGCAATAACCCTAATAGAAAGAATTCATAATAATAAATAAATAATAAATATTTCACAACATCACATACATTGATCTAACTCCGAGATAGGTAGCTCAAGCACCTGTGTTACGGATGTTAGAATCAACAGTGGGATTACAAATATATACATATAATACTTTTCTTTTGTAAATACATACTTATTATACATAGATAACAACCAGACCAATACAAACAAACATGTTCATGCACACAAATGTATGTACTGTGCGGGGATCGAACCCGCAACCCTTGCATCAGAGGCAGCATTCACTACCACTGTTCCAAACGGGTCGTCATAAATATCTTATCTTTGTTTTTTAAACATCCAATATTCCAATTTTTCTTTATTGACAAATTCCATCATGCAATATTGAGGCATCAGGTTTTATCACAAATTAAATATTGATGAAGATAAATTTTCGTTACAAGGGGAGCGACAAAATCTATAGGAATGAGGAAAACAGGCACTTTTTTTCTCTATTAAATATTCTGTATAAACATCAACTTATGAGTATGCTGTATAGGTTGTGAACAGTGTAAACACAGTGTCATGTGGAGTTACCTTATTGCACTTTGACCCGCCCTTATATCTAAGACTCCAAGATCTATTTTTGCACTGCTGGGTTACTCGACCTGACACCGTCTGTATATAGTCATAAAATATCTTCTATTTATATGCAGAAAACATTTTTTTATTAAATGAACCAATTGTAAGGCTGCGTTCCACCGAACTGTGCGGAGTTGAGCGGAGATTTATAAAAAACCGGCCAAGTGCGAGTCGGACTCGCCCATGAAGGGTTCCGTAGCAGCAAGTAAAATATATGGAAGGTAAATTGCGGTTTACGGTTTATAACGTATTAAAAAACTACTTACTAGATCTAGTTCAAACCAATTTTGGTTGTTAGTTTTATGGTAATGTATATCATATATTTTTTTAGTTTTATACATAGAAGTGGGAGAGCCACGCTTCGGCATGAATGGGCCGGCTCGGCCGGAGTAATACCATGTCCTCACAGAAAACCAGCGTGAAGCAGTGCATGCGCTGTTTCGCTGCGTTAGTGAGGGTACCGGAGGCCCAATCCAGGGGAAGGGGGGTTAAAAGGTAAGCGCACTTGTGACACCACTGGTGTTGCAGGTATAGGTAGCGGTACTCGCTTACCATCAGGTGATCCGTCGGCTCGTCTGCCATCTATATAATAAAGAAACAAACTTTTTTGGCTTCAAAAACTTACCTGTATAAAAAAGCAGTCCATTGGGCTGTCGAGTCTTGAAGTACAAAGTCAACGCATCCTGCGTGCTGACTATCGGCTCGCCTCCCGTCTGAGTCAGGTCGTAGGAGAGGAACTCCGCGCCTCGAAACGTAGCCTCAGACGGTGCCTTGTCTGTAACAAGAGAAAGAAACTGTTAAGTATTTAGTACTGAACGTCCGCCTGTGAGAACTGGAAGCAGGGGATAGATAGGTACTCTTTATTGCACATCATACAAAACTTAAAAGCAATATTGTTTTTCTCATGATCCTCCAACACCAATAGGTAAAGAAGTAAGGAGACTAAAGATTCGCAGTTAAGAGAGAGACAACGCCGTACGCCGCCCAGTCCGCTTGTGACCTACTGTGACGTAGCCTAAAGGTCACAAACCTATACATCATGCTTCTGTAACCGTCTTACTCCTATATTTTTCCCCAAGGAACATTGAGCCTAATCTCTAAAAAAATTTTCGCCCACTGATACAAATTGCACCAATCTTTGCTGATCACTTTTGTATGGCATAGTGATTTTGTTCCTGAGATTAGATCCTATGTTCCTTGGGGAAAATATTTGTTTTCATTAGCATAGTATCTAAGATAAGGAAGTAAAAAACAAAATAATAATTATCTTAATTATTCCCTGGTTATCTGGGGTAGGTATGTCTTCCTCTTTCATACGTCCCTGCTATTTATCGTCGATTCTTCCACCTCTTTTTCCATCATATCATTCAATTATTATGAACAATTATAACAAATGAACAACAAATAAAGAATTTTTTAAACATTTGTGAAGGCGGCGCTCAAACATTTGTGAACATTTTTGAAGGCGGATTTTTTCCCAGAAAAAATTTTCAAGCTTTTTAGTGTCTAATTTTTTGGCAAAAATCGAGACACTAAAAAGATCTTTTTAAAATTTGAGGATTCTCATTTTTTTTTGGAAGCATGGCATGACCTTCGTTTACTATCAGGTGAATCTTTTGTTCATCTGCCACCTATCACATAAAACACTAACACGAATAAGTAGCTATGCAATTTATTACCTTAACAATACAATTATACAATGCCGGATCGACCGGAGTTATTACTCCGGTCGATCCGGCATTGCACGTGGTATTCCACGTCCTCACAGAAAGTGCATGCGCTGTGTTTCGCTACGTGAGTGAAGGTACCGGAGGCCCAATCCAGGGGAAGGGGAGTTAAAAGGTAAGCAGCGCACATGTGACACCACTTGTGTTGTAGTGTCCATGGGCGGCAAAAATCAATCCTTAAGCATAGTTATATTTTGTAGGTGATAGAATAGAAATATACCTAGTAATAATATTTTATAACTTAAATTACCTGTGTTTTAAGATGTCTTAACATCTTAATTTATTTGATACCTTAAAAATACTGTACTATAATTACACCAAATTATTTTCCTTAACAATTTTTAATTATATGAAAAGAAAAAAAAAAGTTTCGCGCCTACACGCGAACGCTACAGATGAATAATAAAAAGAAAATTCAGAAAATATGTCGCAATGGCGGTCGAGTTTCTAGCCGGCCAGTTGCCATGTTAAATATTTACGTCCTCTTTGCACGAATTTCACTAAAATTCAATAAAGATAAATTATAAGTTTTAATATTACATTCGCAGAATTAATTCGTCATTGGTAAAAAGTACTCCTCCATCCCAACAATTTTCATGTATAGCACTTAGTGCGTATTTCATTGTCATTCTTCTGCTTTACTCAATACTAGTCAAATATAACCCTTATAGCTTCCTCTAGATTTTCTCGTACAAATTGTTTAAGCAAAGCGTGTAATTAAAACCGCTATATATAGCGAAGTGTTTGAGCCAGAAGCAACTTGAGGCGATTAATCAATTCCCGCTATTCAGGAGTAGTCGAGGTGAAACTGCACACCTGTTAGTGATGTTCCTGTACCGAGATGAAATTATCGATAAATAAAACCGCTGAAAATAAAGTGATCTAGTCAGAAGCAACGTGAGGCAAAAAATCAATTTTCGCTATTCAAGTGAAGGCACAGCTGGTTGTTTTCTTTATTGTACCGTGATAAAATAATCGTTAAATATAAGACTGCTTTTAATTATAAACAAGTGTTTGAGTCACAAACTTTCAACAAATTGGAAATTCGCATACAAATGTCAATAATTTATCCTTATCCGTTTTTTATCATATTTATTGATCTATTGATTTTATATCGGAAAGAATGAACACATTATGATGAAGCGCTACACATTAATATTTACATTTCATTTTTTTAGTCCATTCACCTTAATACCAAACATGTTTGGTTCAATATCAATGAGAGTTTTAATAAATATAGATGATACGATAGATGTATTTGGATATATTGGGGTGTGAGATCCGACAACCAAATGAATTGATTATATTTTAGCATGTAATGCCAAAATGAGGATGTTATAAATAAAACAACTAGCGCCGCCAAAATTGGACCTGGTGCTTAAAATTAAGCAATATATTGGATTTTCAATTAGTTGACTAAAATCCTCAGGAAATTCGAAACATTGTGGTCACCTGATGTGAAGTTTCTGATGAGTTTTAAGTTCAAAATAAACTAATGTATGAAGTTTGCAATGAAGTGAAATCGAAGTCTATTGACCTACTTACATGATCTTTTTAATTTAAAGTTTGTAGTAAACATATTATGCCACAAAAACATCGACAAGTCGTTGCCATCCCTATTCCGTACCAACCTGAGGCGACTCCGCAAACTGTGATTAGTCGAGTTCATAATAAATTAAAAAGTACTAACGGTCCGCTAATTAAAATGGCTAGCGTTTTTCTTCTTTAAGCTGATCTATCGATATAAACCGCTATTTTTACATCGTTCTTCTTAAAGGTTTCTTGAATCAAACCCCTTTAGTACGACAGATCAGCAATATATTAAGCAAAAACGCTACATTGAGTCCATAGCAAAAACAGCTGCAAAAAAACTAGGCATTCTTTGGAAGGTCAGGCGGTACTTTAAGCCTGAGCAGCTTTTAAATCTTTATAGAACCCAGGTTCACTCCTGCTTAGAGTACTGCTGTCACTTTTGGGATGGATCTGCCCGGTATCAGCTGGATTATCATTTATTTATGTACATTAGTATTTATTTATTTATGGTTATTCATTAACACGGTCGTCACTCACAACAGGTCCTGCCAGAATACCAGCGCTGCCGCAGCATTTCTGTCGGTGTCGTGGCAGCACCATGCTGAGGCCAGGACCTGATTTACCTCACACTTCACACACGCCTACTTATTTAGAATATTTTCATTATATAACTGTGTATTTACCTACCTATCGTCTGTTCTCGTACTCACCTTTGTCTGTAGTTTTAATGTGTCAATGTTACCTATGTTTTCTAATGAGTGTTCATTGTTAAATTATTTATTGTGATGGTCAATAAAATGTTTCTTTCTTTCTTTCTTTCTTAAGGTAAACCTAGAACAATCCCTTACGATAAGCGATAAACTAACGTAAGGATCTAAAACATATCAAGCTTTCACACATTTTACTCGGAGCCAGTAACTACACATCGACATTTATTTATTTTTAGCACGCGGGTCGCCTGATGGAAAATAATCAGGGCCGTTCATGAACATCCATGAAATCGGAGAGACCGCTAATGTGTTGGCGGCCTTTTTAAAAAAAGTGCGCTCTTCTCTAGTGCGTTTATAAATCGTCCAAATTGATGAAAGGCAAGCCTAGCTCAACAGGACACACGGTCGACACAGAAGACACAGTGCGGCGTTTTCTCCGCACTGTAAACCTCACCTCTCCGCACATTCAATAGCCATAGGCTATTTAATCAATCATGGTTCTGAATGGAAAATCAATATCGAAGTCAGTCTGGATTGCTGACTACAGAGACACCTTGGACAGTTGCGACAAACGTATTCCAATCACACGGACACAGTATTCACTGACATGATTCTGGGAGTAGGACTCAAACACTTGGCGTCTGCTGATGGAATTCAAAGGATTTAAATTAATATCTAGTGATTTTGGTGTACTGGTGTTCATTTGCAAACTGATGCTAAAAAACAATATAATATTTATCGGACAGCAGTACATACAACTTTAATATTTAATAATTAGTGTTAGTACTTAATAAATAAGAGTGACTGAGTACCTAATGGCATAAGTGCTCGGAGTAGCGGACAGTCCCCACCATCGGCGATGGCCTTTAGGACAATGTTGCGGCAGCTGCGCACTCGCCATAAAAATGAGCGGTTTTCTTACACAGTATGGCCGGGAAACTTTCGACCCCTGCATGCGCGAACATGCTAGAGGCGCTGCAGTAGCGCGGCAGCCCCAGCAATGCCCTGAACGCATTATTGTATTGTATATAAGAATCGCTGAATCGTATCGTTTTTTTAACACTGCTACTGTTTAAGATAAGATAAGAAAGAATTTATTCAACACAACACATTATACATAATAACAAAAGAGAGAAACAAGGTACAAACAGTTGCGGCCAACAAGGCTCAGCCTCAGCATATGCTGCAACTGCCACAAACAGCAGCTGCAGCGCTGGTTTTCAGCCTGGACCTTGGGTGACGCCTTAGCATTGGGAAAAATTAAGTAATATAAAATATTGACATGCGATATTTATAACTATGCACAAAACAATTTTAAAACATTAAAATGATATAAAAAAAAACAAAACAAAAATAAAATAATTCATCAAAGGATGGCATTCGCGGGTGCCAACCCATTAATGACAGTGGCGCCATCAATCATTCGCTTATAATTACATAACATATTATTAATAATCTGTGCCACAGTATACAAAAGAGAAAAAAGATAAAAAAGTAATTTAAAAAAATAGAAAAATATTTTATATGACATTAACTGACACCCGACTGACTACCCTTTATACCAGAATTATTTTTGCCTGCCACACAAGAACATGAAAATACCAGAACCACAAAATCATGTGTGTTTATGTGTTACAAAGTATTATCGTAGTGTGATGTTTGTCGAATGAGTTGTCACGTGACAACTTGGTGGGATCTAATAGAGGCTTGAAATCCCCAATGTGTCCATGGATTTGCCGCAGGTCGTTAACCAGATTATCCATTTGCACGACTGCAGCTCTCAAAAAAAATTATATACTTTTTATATTATTTTTTGAAACCTTACAGAATAAAAATCTGTTTGCCAACTTTCTTAATAAAGCAGTAACCAAACTTATCCTAATTTAGGCAACATTTCATAAAAAGCACATTAAAATACAGTGTGACGGAAAATGAAGAAGTTCTTTTATACTTTAAGCACTCTCCTGTTGAATAAACTTTGAGACCAGATTAGTTGAAAGAGGTCCCCCGGGGTCGTTCCCGAGGTTTCAGCGGGTAAGGTCTGTGGCGAAAATAGCTAATAAAGGAAAGCCATTAAGTACATATTTCACTGGTTCGGGTTATCAAGGCTCTGGCTCTGAGAACTATTGTATACGGAAAACGTATCACGTTATTATTTCGACAAGGTACCTACATAATATATACTGCTTATGTTTCTCATTTGTTCTAGAGTCACGACCAATTATTGTTAGGTAGGTTGTACCATTGTTAAGGATTGACGGCTAGACCAGCTTCTTTTATATGTTTATGTTTTTTTTACTTTTTCACTGGTTTTGATATTTTTTTTTGTTTGTTTTATGATTGTCTTGGTGTCAATGTCTGTGAATATACTAGAAAACCATTTTTTTGCTTTTTACTTTTATCAGCATCCACTCGCCAATGGCCACTACTATTAAGTAAATCTATTTTATTATATCTACAATAAAGTGTTTTAATGTACGGCTCGCAGTTTACTTCGCTTATGCCATTTTTTATATCTTAGGTGACAGACGAGCAGACGGATCACCTGATAGTAAGCGATTGCCGCCGCCCATGGACACCCGCGACACAAGTGGAAATTCAAATGAGCTGCCAGTCTTTCCGGCCGAGCACCAAAGCATAGCATGACTCAATGTTCTGCCGTTATTTTCACAACTTTATGTTGCCATTTATAGTTCGGGAAATAAGTACACAAAGAAATTATCTGGTAAATAAGATGACTAGATTCACTGGAAATAGTTCAGCGTTTTTCAATATTAATTCACTAAGTTTTAGATAATGAATTCGTAGAATTGTAAAGCCTTTTGATATTGCTTTCTGATTTTTCATAATAACTGGCAATCAAGTTCAATTACTGAAGCTATGACATACTTTTTCCTTTTAATGTTCAACATTTCATATTGTTACAAAAAAAAATTGAGACAAAAAATTTCATAAGAGTAGTTTTTTCCCATTGTACATTGTGGATTCCGTAAATCCTATAACGTTAGTATCAGTAACGTTACTTAACTTTGTTACCAAAACAATTACCAAATATACCAAAATACATTAGTTACTTTGAATAATAGTTCTACTACGTCACAGCACAACTATTATTCAAGTATTTAAGCACGTAACGTTATCTAGGTACCAACCCAACTGAAGACAAATTTGTGTTTCATAGGTACATCTGAGTATAATAATGTTTCGTAAACCGACTACGTCTTGCGACTTAGTATAACTAATTATAATTTCTAATTACAAAGTAATTACAGCGACCAAATGAGCTGGACTTATGGAACTGTTTAGTAATAGTTCTAGAGAGTCTTAGAAATCTGGGTCCCTTTGATATACTCATACAATATTATCAATGCATTGAGCCGATTTCATACTAAATAAGTAGCTTACATTCCTTATTAATTAGCAACCACTAGTGTTGCGCACGACCACAGATGAATTACAAATAACATTAGTAAGTAATAATTTATTTGGCAAAATAAAGATACAAGCCTAACATGCAAAAGAAAAGGATCGGTTAAATACAATACAGTAGAAGATATGAAACTTATAACCAATTACTGACAAATAGGCGCCCGTTCAGCATATCGCCCTAGTCTTCCTGATCTGGCCAGCCAGGGCGCTGATTTTCAGCGGGACCCACTTTAGGGGCCCCGCAGCCGCTCAAAACTTGACAATATCAGAATAAAGCAGACACGCAACTAAATTTGTAGCATATAATAGTACTAAGGATACTACTAATGTATTTTCTTTTTCCTTTAAATTGTGAGTATTAATTCCTCTTTTGGGCGAGTGAATGAGTAGACGAATTTCCTACATAAGATTTTTTTTCTCGCGAGGGAAGAAATAATGACTTATTATGTAATAATAGATTATGTATGAATTTGGGTTGATTTTTCCATTTTTCGTGTAAGAAATAAAATAATATGTATTTGGAAAAGTCAGCCCGTATGTCGTGACTATTGCAGATTTGCAGATTTGTTCCTCTTACAAGTGTAACATAAATAAACGTATAATCATAATAAACTCATATTAACACTTGTTTCTTCTAAATGTTCTTTAACATATTTAAATGAGATTTGATGTTAGTGTATAATATAGTATCGCTTCGCATGCCGTGGCAACCTATAATTAAGTCACCACTAAGAATTTAATTACCTACTGCAGTTAGTCTTAAGAATGTTGTAGTGTATGCCTTGTTGGTTGTCCAAAAAATAAATAAATACATTAATTTACACAAAGACGCAAACACGTGTTTATCACACGAAATTTATTCTGGACTCTTGGCTTATTAGGCAGGGTCACCAACCATCGGGCCTAGTGCTTGTTACAATAAAATTCTAATCAGATTCGATTAACTTCTTCATAGCGGGCCCGATGCACGATGGAGCATTTATGCGATTGGTGGTTCCCACTTTAGAAAAATATTCGTGTGATGAACACCTGTTTGTTAAGTGTCTGGTTGTATTTTTAATGTTTTTACGTACTATTTTTGTAATTTTTCTGTTGTTTGATATTTGTAACACAAGGGCTAAGTACAAAATCAGGTCAATGTAAGTATAAGAAGTTGTGTAAATTTATTTGTTTTAAACTATATTATATCTGAGTAAATGCTTTAGCAAGCTCTTTTAAAATTAATAAAAGTGTTCCATCTCGTGATCGTCTTTGCGATTAAATAAAATACAGAGCATTAGTACAACCATCAATCTTGTGTTTACACTTAGTTTGACATCCCTAAAACACGTCATTACATCCAACCCAAAACCGCTATTCAACCCCTTTCGAAAACTTTTGTAAGATATAATTGTGCTATAGTATGCTATGGAAGAAATACATACAAACTTTAGCAGCTAATGCGAAGAGGTGGTCGAAACTTGGAGGACTTTGCTATTTATTAAAGGCATGAGAAAATGTAAACCGAAATGCCCTTCATTTCGGGTATGATTGATGATATTCAATTGCGTAATAATGAAATATGCTACCTATATACGCCATTATTAGTATGTACCTATACAATTCTAAAGTAGGTTTTTAAATGTTGTTAAGAAAAAGCACGTGTGTACCAAATATGTCCGGAAGCAAAGTTTTCTGAGTCACTGGTTGGTTGAGGATAATTTTTGCCGGTCGTCGCTGCAGCTTTTGGTGATGCCCGATGGATCGCTAGCTCACAACGCCCGAGAGAAGGCAGACTTGTTTGCTTCTCTCTTCGCGAGCAATACTCAACTAGATGCAGCTTGCAAAAATCTGCCTAAGATACCTCAATGCATCTTCTGCGATGTCAGAAGTCCATATTCGACAGAAGAGGTACTCAACACGCTCAGCGCTCTAGACATTAACAAGGCTAGTGGTTCTGATGGCATCTCTGCTATTGTCTTGCGAACCTGTGCCCCTGAGTTTTCGCCTATTTTGACTCGCCTATACCGCCTTTCCCTCTGTACTGGACTAGCCACGAGCACCTGGAAGCTTGCTAATGTTCAACCTATACCAAAAAAGGTAGCCGTGCTGACCCATCTAACTACCGTCCTATCGCAATCACCTCCATATTCTCTAAGACTATGGAGCTTGTATTGAACAACCGAACGTCAGGTTGGCTTCCGCCGCGGGCGATCTAATGGGGACCTTCTAGTGTATGCAACCCACCTGTGAAGCGAAGCCATCGAGAAACACGACGAATCTCTCGCTGTTTCTCTCGACATCGCCAAGGCTTTCGATAGAGTCTGGCACGCAAGTCTCATTAGCAAGCTTCCATCCTACGGAATCGCCACCAGCCTTTGCGTATAGGATTGAGGATTTTCTGAGGGGCAGATCGATACAGGTAGTCAATGATGGCTGCTCATCTGATCGCCATGGCATCAAGGCCGGTGTACCTCAGCGCTCTGTTCTTTACGCAACTCTATTTCTATTACACATCAACGACTTGCTGTTGACACCCGGTATCTTCGGGTATGCTGATGACAGCACAGTTGCGGAAGGATACCTGTCGGATGTGAGATCCGGTGCAGATATCGGTCCTTTAAGGGAGGGCATAGTTCAGGGTATGAATACAGTCCTGAATGCTGTCTCCATATGGGAAGATGCCAATTTGGTAGGGTTCAACCCCACTAAAACACATGCCTGTCTTTTTTCGGCAAAAAGGAGTCCATTTCATCTGACTCCTACTTTCCGAAATGTTTCCGTGCTAGTGACTCGAGCTATTGGGCTTGAATCTGTCGGCTAGTCTTAATTTCGGTCGTTACATTGAGTCCATAGCCAAAATTGCAACAAAAAAGCTAGGCATCTTTTGGAAGGTCTAGCGATATTTTAAGCCTAAGCAGCTTTTAAGTTTATATCGAGTTCAGATTCGTTCCTGCTTGGAGTACTGCTGTCACCTCTAGGATGGTTCTGCCCGGTATCTGTTAGGCGCTTTGGCTCTGGACTCAATATCTGATCGGTGATGATGCACTCTCCGAAACTGGCTTGCAGAGCCTAACCATCTTCGACGTGTGGCATGCCTTTCGGTCTTCTACCGGATTCATTTCGGAGGCACACTCCCCGAAATGAATCCGGGAGTTTCTACATGATTTAATCCCCTCAGCCCATTCCATCACCGGACGACTACCCCTTACCCGCAAGAAGCCATTCGCTTTTACATTTATAATGCGGACGGCTAAGGAATGGAACTCCCTGCCGAGGTCTGTTTTTCCCGACCACTATAATCTGGACATCTTTAAGAGAGTTTAGTTTAAGGTAAGAGTGAACAGGCATCTTTGAGGCAAACGCGTATCATCCTAGACCTCATCCTCGCTTTCCATCAGGTGCGATTATGGTCAAGCGTTAGCCTATTGACCAAAAAAAGTAGTAGCAAATAAATACTATTGAACAAAATACTATAGTCAATATGTGTGCAGGTGAAAAGATACATAGCGTCGCCCTTCAAAAACAAACGAATACTTAATTGGTACTAATATATTTTAGGTCATACATCAAATAACAGCAAAAACATTCTCAATTTAGAAACTAAACTAAACTGAAGTAATAAATGTGACTAAAATGCTTATACTATGTTCGAAGGTCACAAACACGACCTCAAAGTTACTCGTACATTAACAGCTGTAGGATTCATATATCGATACAAACATGTTGCGCATTAGCGTCCGAAATTCAATTCCCGACGAAAGTTTCACGGTGAAACTTACTGATTCAGTAAGCCTGAGGCCAAACAAACTTATGAAGAGGTATAGGGAAAACCCCCTTGAAATTTTGATGAAAGTTAACTATTTACGCTTTGTAAGTTCATTCAGGGTTTTGAATATTTTATGCTCGTATTAAAAACTTCTATATATTTACTTTAAAACTTTACGTTTGAACTTTTAGCGCCAAAGAAATATAAAATGAATTATAAGTAATATAGAAAGAGAAAATGTAATTCCTTTAAGTAAATTACTTACACTAGAATACCATCATTTTTACGATGGTTATAATAACAAACAACATGAACAATATTTCCGAGTAGAACGTACTGACAGTAAATATGAAAGATAAATAGCACCAGCCCTAAAACTGCTCCCTGCGGTAATCCTCTAATGATCATTACATAGGGTCGTCCCCGAAAACATTATACATCCCACTTTTTAACATATACAATATTTTCTCTGTGAAAGATTATTTTTTACCTCTTTGTTTTATGGTCGCTGTAACTAAATATTTATAATTTCGATGCAGACTTTATGAGAGACTTAATTAAAATATATTTAAAGTTACCGTCTCTAACAACTATCTTAAAAATGCCCAATTAGTTAAGAGCTGAACTTATGCGAGAAAAGCCGTATATAAGCATAAGAATCTGCTCCATTAGGAAGATTGAAGATGGCACGACAGTGTCGATCGATTTACATGCATTATCCATTAGAGTCAGCCATGTTTCAATATTTGATGTACGCGTGCGCCTAACAGCGTGCAATGTATTTACGACTATTTTCAGACATCGTTACTGCGTCTGCTCGTAGCAATTGCTTAGTAGGTATTAGCAGCCATTCCTATAAACAAGGCTCAAAAGAGCACACAAACGAAAACATATTCCCCGGTTTACGTTCGCAACTTTTATTACCTCATTGGTTCTCGTAACAACGTTTGCAAAACTTTGTGTATACACTGACGCCTAACCTAATTTAAATTTACATACTAAGGTGCTCTAGTCAGCAATGTGAGTTGAAATGAGCGATTGCGTTGAGGTGGCACTTGATTATATGGGGATCATAGTCGATGCCATCGTCCGTAGAAGGTGAGGGAAGGCTGCCATATTGGTTTCGGGATAGGCGAGGAAAACTCAATTTCGAGCGAGTACGTGAGGGCACACTGTATGCAAATTTTGTTCGGCGCGGTTTATTCTAACTCCAGTACCGTACTTTAATGTAAAGGACTTTTGAAAACTAAATTGCTTTCGTACTGTTTACTGTTACATAAACATGTTGGTGTTGGACAACCTTTCGAAACTGTTTCGTTAAAATATAGTTGGAGTACAAAGAATAATTATTAGATATGTAATATTTTAACATACTTGTTTGAGTTAAATGAAAAGGTATACGATTCAAGTAATACATGAATAAATAGGTAAATATAACTATCTGTGCCAAATCAGATAGTAGTAGTACTAGTTGGCGATAGACGAGGCCGCTCCAGTACACCCAGACCCGATTTAGAAAACACATATTTCTATTGACCCAACTGAGAGTCAAAGCTTAGTTGGCACAACGCTATCACCATTGCGCTATGGATGTCGTCATACATGAATATTATGGCTTTTATTATGTTATAGGTGACAGACGAGCAGGCGGACCGCCTGATAGTAACCGATCACGAACTCCGGTTTTCGGTATGATTATGTGTTAGATGTGATGCCTTGACATTGCTTCCGTTGTAATTGCAAATTGGGCTCTTCTTATTCTTACCATCAGGCTGAGGAGAGCCAGTATACTGAGCCACTAAATAAAAAAAAAACTTCAACCAGCCCATTCATTCCGTAACTTGGCTCTCTATTCATTGTCATAATTATGAAATGAGACTAAAGTTACTTTCTGGAACTCTGCTTATTCTTATGTTCAAATAATATCAAATATAGTTAGAATAAAATTAGTGCACATTCAAAGAACATAAATTCTCCTTATCGTTAAAATAAGGCTTTGTTTTCAGGTTTACTATTTCGATTTTAGCGTATCTACAACTGGAAAATAACAGTGACCCAATAACCGTCGTTCTACGTAGACATCATATATTTTTTACAGGCTAGCTTTCTCAAACACCAGGGGAATATATTATATCTTCCTCCATCATAAGTGCAAATGTATTATGAATGTAACACACGCGCTGTAAATATTATTTTATATGCTTGTAGGTATAGGTAATTTTATTTCCAGTGTCATGATAAATGAATAATGATGATGAGAATTTTTGTTAATGATGTGTTTTTATACTATTAAGGAATGCTTTGAGGCTTGATACTAGAATGTTTTCCAAATTTTTTAGACATTTTATTACTTAAATAATTTTGTCATTATTGAATAAATTTAATTTATTTAGGGTACTAGAAATATGTACTAACATATATTGTAAGGTAATATTGTTACTAACACCTATGGACTCTGTGACTTGAATATTTTTTTAAAATTATTAGTTTGTTACCACATATTTTAAATTCTTAGTTTATTAACTTTTGACATATTTTAATATAATTATTTTGACATTTTAATTTTAATTGTATTCTAATTTCATTGTAATAATGATTGAATGAATGAATGAATATACTTTTATTGCACTCAAACTAAAGTACGAAAACTTAAAAACTAGGTATTACAGGATATGTACAACGAAGGCGGCCTTATCACAATGAGCGATCTCTTCCTGGCAACCTTTGGGTAAAGGACACTTGATGAAGAAATATATTAACATAATATATGTAATTCCAGTTTGACTCTAAAATTAGACTGACTCTATTAACTCTGTTAATAAAATAATTTCAGACCGACGAGATAGATGAAGCATGATTGTTCTAATAGAATTGTATTTGACACCTTATATGTAACCATGTTTGAAGCGAAAAAACGATTTCTGATTTACCATTTTACAATACATTTTGATTATTATATTTAATCAAAATGCTAAAATTATTTGCAATTTTGCTAATAACGTTTAAATACTTATAAATTTTCACTCTTTCAGATGTAAATCCGAACGCCTAGAGCAAGTCAACATTGTAAATCGTTCTCGACTGCTGCGACACAAACAATTTTGTTTAGTGCAGAGTCAATAGAAATAAGTGAACGAGATTGTACTTTTTATGGTAAATAAAGATTACTATGATTATATATTTTTAAGCATTTGTTTTCTCAGATCTTTGAAAAAGACGATTAAGAGGTTTTGCTCCTCGTTCCTGCCCCGAGCCATCAAGGCATGGAATGCCCTCCCAGCTCATGTGTTTCCTCCTTCATACAATCCGGGGTCTTTTAGGCGGGGCGTGAAACGGCATCTCAGCAGGCCATTAGGGTGAGGATGGCAGACACAATGGGTACTTTGTTGGTTCTTCTGTGCCTGTCAGCCTCATTTTTGGATTTCACGGCCGCTTACCATCAGGCGGAGTGAGGTCATCCTGATTGGCCTTTCTATAAAAATAAAAAAAAAACATATACCCATGGCATTATTATTATCATTTACATATATTTCACAAAATTTCCTGAGACAAACAAACCTGGTGAAAATCGATTGAAGTAACCTGGATGTCGTAACACAAAATAAGATATAAACGTGACTTCTAATTAAAGAACAATAACAATGATCCGTTTTGTATAAAAAATAAACGATCACATTGAAAGCGCCAAAAAAAATATTTAACTATCATCCTTATACTAAGAATAAGTAAGTTCTTTATGTATGTATGAAAAATTGTTCTGCGAAAAAAACCGCCTTCAAAAATCACGAACTAAAAAGTGTAAAATAATATTTTTGACTCTTTATTTATACACTTCAAATAACATTTTATAACAGTACCTACATATCTTGTATTCAACAGGGATTACGCGCCGACTTCGGTAATAAAGTGTATAAAGTGTGAAAAATATTATTTTACACTTTTTAGTTCGTGGTTTTTGAAGGCGGTTTTGTTTCACCGAATTTTTTTTTATGCTTTTTAGTGTCTTATTTTTGGCAGCCCCCTCCCCCCCCCCCGGTCCTCTTCCACCGATCGCTAAATAACTAAACAACGAATTGTGAGTACAGTATTAAAAGAGTTATCCTTTAACTCCTTACCGTTGAGGAGTTGACCTTCCATCATCAGCAGAGGCACAAAATTACTACAGTCAGGCGTTAATACTAGTACAGTTTTGAAAAGAGATACACAAAATTTGAGAGTTCCCCTCAATTTTTCCAGAATCCCATCATCAGATTCTGATATCCTGATCATGGTATCAATCCGGGACCATCTACTTTCCAACTAAAAATAATCATCTAAATCGGTTCATAAATGGCAAAGTAATCGGCGAACAAACATAAAAAAATATATACATGTCGAATTGAGAACCTCTTTTTTTGAAGTCGGTTAAAAACAAAAATGATCTTTAAATAGCTACATACTTATATTGATCCTACGTGTTTAAGCATATATATATACATTATGGTTATACACTATACACCATTACACAATTTAGGGCTTATTTAATTACCAAGTGTAAGATTATAAATATTAAGTGTATGCAAATCTGCTCATAGGACGCTGGGTTTTGTTATTCGCACGGCGTCACAATTTGACAATGCAATAGTTGCAAAAGTTTTATTCTTTGCATATGTTTGCAGCAAGCTGGAGTATGGATCAGTAGTTTGGGATCTATATGAGGAAAAATATGTGCTCATGTTGGAGGAGATACAAAGGAATTTTTCTCGATGGATTTACAAAAAGCTGTACGAATATTATCCTTCTTTATATCCAACGCTAATCGTTTCGGGAATGATTGGAGTCGATACTTTAAAGTACAGGAGAGCTGTGCTACTTGTAGTACACTACCTGTCGAAATTGCATCGGCGGATCGATGATCCAAACACACTCGCGAGTTTCCAACTTTTAGTCCCTACGGTCTCATGGGACTCCGCGGGGCTAGTGCCGCCGCGACGCCGGTACTGCGCGCACGCAGCGCGGGGCTCACGCGCCTACTAACCGCGCTCTGCGTCTTATTGGTGCCATACTTGCTCTGCACGATGAAATAGACCTATTTGTAGACAATTTTGGTCAAATCTGCTACAAGTACCGTAGTTTTTTGACATAGTGAACATATTTAATACTATTGACATTTTATTAAAAAAATCGAATTTAATTCTATTCTATTCATTTGATTTTACTGTTCAATTATGTATTTTTAATTTGCTTCTTTTGACTCAGATACGAACGCTATTTATGTTGATATTATCTGTCGCGCTTATTTTTTTTAGTTGTAATTAATTTGACAAGGATTGTATTCTTCTGCCTTTTATTGTAAATTATCCGTAAGTGACTAATGAACATGAAAGTAATGTAATAATGTATCCTAACCTTATACTTCGTTTTAAGTTGCTATTAGCTTGTAAGGTGTCTGAATAATAAATAAATAAAAAAATAACAGACGTTATGATTTCGGTCTCGTTAAAACTTCAAAAAGCAAATTAATTTTCCTCCGATACTGACTGAGTGGTGTATGTGTCGATTGAGGGAGCACCCTGTCTGAGCCTTGTTACGGGAATTAAGTTATTTTTAAGTAGAAATCTCCGGGCGAATTCCCGAAGCAAAAATAAGCAGGTTTGTAGAGCAAAGTTGACGACTTTATAGGCACAAATTTAAACGAAGACAATTGCCGCTAATGAAGATTACAACGGAATTCTCTTCATTGAGAGTTTAATATCGCAAGCTGGAATTTATTTATTTATATTATTAATAACACGAAACAGAATATCTGTAGATGAAATTATAAAGTTTATACATAGCTGTGCAGTCAAGATACACTGTAATTTTAAAAGTATGTGTAAACAACATGCCAAGTGTCTTTATAGTCTATTCAGTATCTGAAGGTGAATAGGGCAGTTCAAACGTTTCCTATCATGCATCCATCTTTATACGAATAAAAATATTAAGCTGTAAAAATCATTAACTTTTTTGTGTTCTTATTTTTAAAAGATAACTTTCTCAATTAATCTGAAAAAGAACTTAAAATATTTATTACTAATAAAATTTGTAAAAAATATCTTATGAGTTGCATAATGCGCTAATCGGAATTTTTGCTCATAGGGATTGACACAAACAATCGCAATAAATCAGTAATCGGTATGGCGACCATCTTACCATCGAATTACGATTATTGTCACGTGCAAAATGTGTCAGCATAGATTGCATTAGGGACCAAGACTACTAACTAGTCATTTTTGCGGTGACGAAGGTGGTTCCGACACGTCAAGCAAGTGTTGTTAATTTTCAGATGAATAAGATGCATAATTTTATTTAATTATTTGTGATTTATTGCGTGCGTACCACTAAGAATATTTACATATTGTACCTAATCTATATCCAGATAGTTCAAATTCATAGATAAAATGTTGATTAAAATTAAAAATCAAACAAATAAAAAGTCGATTCGATTTTTAAAGAAAATATTCTCGATTCTTAAAAATATCGGTTAGGTTTAAAAGGAGCGTCTCACTTTTAATGCCAAAATAGAACTGTCCTATTCACCTTCACATATTGAATGGACTATACGTTCTTGATTTCAACGCAACGCTTGCAACCAATGAAATGGCACAACTTATGCCGAGTGGACTCCTATTTGGCACAAATGTTGTGCTGTACATGTAATTAATGTTACATTTATTACTAGAATGGAATTTTGCCATTGTTTTTTCAGAATTCCAGAAAACCCGCATGAAGCAACACTGTGCTGTGTTCCACTGCGTGAGTAAAGGTACCTGTGGGCGAATCCGGGGAAAAGGGGTGTTTAACAGTTGGCAGCGCACTTGAGACACCACTGATTTGGCGGGTGTCCATGGGTGGCAACATTGGGTGATACGTCTGTTCGATTGCCACCTACCACATAAAAAAACTCCGGAACATATTGTTTGTGAAACGGGCTAATAAGTAGACGAAAAAAAGATGTAGTTCTTATATGCAAATGTCTTGATTGTGCAGCGCCGTACTAAATGATGTCACATCAAGAAAATAAGCGTTTTTCGGCACGAATTTTGAAGTCACAATTTTTGATTTGCATTTACGAGTAGAGCAGTATATGTGGATATTTGAACTTTTTGTTTCTGGTATCTATAAGTTATCATTCAATGTATAAGATAGAATGAATTAAAATTATAATAATAATATCCTCCAACTGATTACGGCCAATCTCAACGATCAGCCACGTATGCAGGATATATTATAGTGCTCAAGTCTGTGCGCAAACACAAGTGCACTCTCTATTCTCTTACCTTCATATTCCGGTGGGACACCAGGGTGACACGACCGGAAAGGGATTGGGCGGAGGACCAACGGCTTAACGTACTTTCCGAGGTACGGGGGTACAAGACCGTCAACAGACTCCAGGCGGACACCAAGAATTTCTTACCGAAAACTTAGGTAGAAATGTTTGGCCCGATCCGGGGATCGAACCTGGGACTTCTTGCGCAGCCTTCGCCTTATATTAATATACATAAATTTGTTGTTTTTATGTCAATAAATGTACCTATAATTCAATTCAATATCTCTCACCTCTTCCCTCAACTTTGGCACGTACATCGAATCCAAAGCTCAACTTGCCTCAAAAAAGCTCAGTATTCTGGCTAAAGTGAGGCGATACTTTACGCCAGGACAGCTGCTTAACTTGTATCAAGCGCAAGTCCGAGCCTGCATGGATTACTGTTTCTCATCTTTGGGATGGCTCAGCCAAATACCAGCTTGAGGCGTTAGAGTATTGAGAGAAGGGCCAAGAGGCTAATTGGCGACGACAAGCAAGAGGCTACAAAGCCTTGAAGACCGACGCAAGGTAGCAAGCTTATCGATCGTTTAACGGATACATTTTGGAGAGTGCGCCACAGAACTGTACAATGCCATTGGAGCATCTCCGTTCTTCCACTACTCCACCAGGCAGACCCTCAATCGTCACCGGTACATGGTAGAAATACCAAAAGTCCGCACAAAGAGGTTTGAATCCTGTTTCCTTATTCGTACTGCGAAACAGTGGAATCAGCTGCCTGAAGAGATGTTCTCTAGAAGCTACAATTTGGGGGTTTTCAAAGCGCGAGTGAATAGGTATCTTCTAGGTAATCGTGCTACATCTTAGACCATATTATCACTAACCATCAGGTGAAATATGGTAAAACGCTTATCTATCTGCAATAAAAAAGGGTATTCGCGTGCTGAAAAATCTACTAGACTGGCGTACTGTTGGACTGAGGTCCAACATCAACCGCATTGGTTGTTTAGTTTGTCAAATTGACATTTTGACAGATCACGTTTAAAACTCACCAATCACATTGTATATGGACCTCACTCCGCTAGATAGATAGCGGATTTTTCAAACGCGAAAAACCCTCACCTCCTCCTTTGATTTTTCGACGGTCGAAAAACGACGTTATAAAGTTTCATTTTCCACTCAACATAGATATTATAATTAGTGTTTGATAGTAATCCAGTCTAAATTGACTGCGTAACATATCAGACGATGCATGCTAATTTTATACATATTCATTACAGCAATTTAGCTGACTAGATTGATGTACTGAATAACTGATTGCCGTATCAGGATTACCTGTACAATAGTACACAAATCGTATAAATGAACTTGCATTTTAAAATGAAAATGGAAACAGAATTAAGGAGTGATTTAGTAGTCACAGGAAACAATAATGTGAATGAAATACAGTCTAGTTCAAACAGATAAACAGGCAGACAAATATTTTAAAAATCATTTATTCGTTCTGTTACTATTTTTGGATGGGCCCAAGTTATTATTATTATTTTTTTATTGTAGATAGGTAAGCGTTTGACCATATTTCACCTGATGGTAAGTGATAATATGGTCTAAGATGTAGCACGATTACCTAGAAGATACCTATTCACTCGCGCTTTGAAAACCCCCAAATTGTAGCCTCTAGGGAACACCTCTTCAGGCAACTGATTCCACTGTTTCGCAGTACGAATAAGGAAACAGGATTCAAACTTCTTTGTGCGGACTTTTGGTATTTCTACCATGTACCGGTATTTTGAGGTAATCATATTCAATGTACCGTCAGAGCATTTTTACCCTTTTATTATGTAGTAGAGACCCGCTCTCACTTCATTTTGGGACATTAGTTCCTTTTTATACCACTAGATGGCGCTAGGTCGGCAGCGCACTTGTGACTCCTCTGGTGTTGTCTGATCGTCTGCTCCCTTTCCCATAAAAAATAGGTGCCGATTACGTCACGCAAATGTTTAGTGTTTTCGGATTACGTAAAGCGTTGTCTAGATGTCAGTAAACCTCTAAGTACCTCTTTATAAAGAGTATTATAGATAGATTAAAGTGTAGAAGAAAGTAATGCAAAGTCTTAATGAATGCCTTTCAAGCCTGTTTGCTACTTACGATAAGCGACATTAAAAATACGATAATTATTCTACGTTCAGCAAAGGACTGATGTACTCACATCAGTCCTAACAAGTTAAAGCAATATAATCTACACCAAGAAAGTATTCGAAAACGCTTTGCGCACCCTCCACATGAATTAAAGCAGGGAAAACAGGCCAACTCGACCTATACAACCTGTGCGGATAAAGAATGGGAACAGAAATGGCGGCGCATCTATTCACTTCTCGCTCGCACACTATTTGCGTCTATACTCGCACTCGTGGGCTGCGAGTATAGACGCAAATAGTGTGCGAGCGAGAAGTGAATAGATGCGCCGCCATTTCTGATCCCATTCTTTATCCGCACAGGTTGTAGTTATATGTTCAGAATCAGAATCTTATCTCAATATTGGTAAATCATACAATTTATACAGTTATCAGAAGCCTCATCAAGTAGCTCAACCACTTGTGCTATGAATATCAAACTGAAGACTTAAGATAATTTTAAATACATTGTTACACATTGACACTAAACACAGGTGTTCGACGTTCAACACGAACGTTTGTCCAGAGTGAGGATCGAAACCAGGACCACGTTTGCTGGTATCTGCAATGTTCAAACCATGCTTTCCCTTACTGTCACGTTTCAAATGGTACAAATGTACATAGAGTAGAAAAAATCCAGCGGTATCGGATTCAACATCGAGTTAAGGATAACTGCTTCCAGCTGCATGAGTGTGTTGCATGTTTTTTGGGTTTTCTCTTCTCTCTATTTCCTTCCCTTAGTTTTACTTTGGCCGCTTCCATTATTAGAGCATGCGATTTTTCTATGTATTATTATGTATATGTTTGTTTTATGTATAAATATGTATTTATTAAGTTAATTATCTTTCCGTTAATAATATATTTATATGTGCATAATATATATGCTAGTAATGTCTATATGTAATTGCCTCAAATGCTTTAGATTGGGTTGGCAAGTCTTTCTTTGCAGGAAACCATATAAATTAAGACCATTCCGGCATTCCGCTGTCTTTCCTGGTGGTATGATATAGACACCGATATAGTCTTATTGATGATATAACTCTTGTTAATAATATTAATATTAAGTAGTATGATTAAGTTAATTTCGTTTTGCTTCGTAAGAATCAGAAAATGCTATGAAACTCTGTTACTGGCTAAGTGTGTTACGAGGTGTGATTTTGTGTATGTTTGTTACAAATAAGCTGTTGTAAAAAAAAAAAAAAAAAGAAGGCGCAAGTTTTCATCAACTATTCTATGACTGCTCCAGTCCCATTTTGAGAATGAACCCAACCATGAACGAATGCATTAGTTCGTAATTTCAAATCACCACCCATATACGCCGACAACGCTTCGTCAAAACTGCTAAAATTCCTCAAATCCTTTCCACTAATTAGCACCATAATTTCCGAGGCTCATTCAAATAACAATCGAAGCGTATAACAGAAGCCATAACTCCGGTTTATGGTCCCTTAGAGGCATTAACATGCAGATTGTTACCACCATTCCGGTCCAAACCGGTTCCGAGCAGTTCTAACCGCCGACCGGATTCTAATAATCGGTGATATGTATCTCAATATGTAAATTGTTCGTTGGCATAAATTGTAGATACTGTAGTTTAAACATTTATGTAGAAACAGCCACACATCAAGTTAAGACAATCTGTCTTATCTCAATTGATATTGAGCCTAACGTACATAGTGGAAATCGATTGAAGAAGTTTTTAGATTTGTATATGTCACCGGAAAATAACAAGATCCGTAAGTTTATCAATCCATGAATCTCCCAATTAATAAATTTTATGTTGTCTAAATGTGTATGTCAGTGACTGTTTTGTTTGTTTTAAGTGGTGTTTAAAATCCAATCCAATCATAAATCCAATTTCCAAAGGATATTGGCAGAGTTGTCTCATAAGAGCAACACCAAGCCATAAGAAAAAAAAAAGTTTATCAATTTACTAGAAAGTTTATAAACTTTCATAGGATTCTAAACGGGAGATAAATTGTATTATTTTACGTCCAGAATTTTTATAAGTAAGCAATAACCAAACGCTACCAGCGATCTGAATTGGTTGACTGTCACGCGTCAAAAATAGGATGTCACCACCAGTGATGAACCATTATAATTAAAGAAAATTAAGCATAATACAATTTTGAATATGCGGACATTACGAGTATGGGTATTGATAATTATAGTAAACGCGTTCGCTATTTTGATTTTCGGACGAACGATTTTCGAAGAAGAAGGGGACTGCCATTGCTACTATGAATACAATAGTGTGTTATTTTACGTATTTCAAAGATGCGTATATTTGAAAGAGTTTCTGTGATTGATCGAACCATACATAATTTTACTAATAGAAAGGTTAGTTATATAATCCGTTAGTTTATAAATTTACCGTGTGACGTCGGAAATCGATAAATTTACGAAAATGTGGAAGTAAAATAATACAATTTAACCCCCGTTTAGAATCCTACGAAAGTTTATAAACTTCCTAGTAAATTGATAAACTTACAGATCTTGTTATTTTCCGGTGACATATACGCCGTCATTTTTTAAGGTTTACATCTCGAAAACTTCATAATATCGTATATATATAATCATAGTATCGTGAATAAAGTTCATTTGACATGACGTTAGATCAACAAAATAAGCGACATAAAATCAGCTGTTCCATATAAAATATAATATCCACTCAGCAATAATGTACGGAACAGATGTTTTATTTTTAAATGACGATTAGGCATACGGTATCCCAGGAAAAGTTTTCTAAGCAAATAGAATCGATTTTGAAAAAACGAACAGTGGTAGAAGTCAATTGCCTAATTGATCAGCATCATCATCATCATCATCATCATCAGCCCATTTAAGTCCCCACTGCTGGAGCACGGGCCTCCCTCAATCACATGAGGGGTAATTGCCATACTCACCACGCTTGGCAGACGGTTTGGCGAGGGTTTTGTTATAAATGCAGAGTTTTCCTTCTCAGGGTGCTGATGATCATGCCAGCAGCTTTACCTTAGTCGCCTTTTACGACACCTCGGTAAAAGTGAGGGTGGCCTATTCTACTCTGCCGGGACCACACGGCGTAACCACTAATTGATCAATCGATTGTATATTATGTAATCGAATATTATATTGTGAACACATAATATAATATCGTGATCGTGATGATGTCGAATAATATCGTAACGATGGAGTAAAACAAAATAGTATTGAAACACAGTTTTGTATTGGTTGCATTTTTACCTAATAAAAATAGATTTTTTTTATTGCAAATAATAGGCAGTCGAGCATGCGGCCCATCTGATGGTAAATGGTAACCGCCGCTCATAGACATCAACCACAGATTTAATATTAGTAAGTCGTGCTCTGTGACATCAACAATGCCGGAGCACAGTCATGCCGCTGCCCACCGTGAAAGAAGAACAAACCTCGTTTAAAAAAGGACATGTCGTAACGATCACGGAACACCGCGGCTGGAAGCTCATTCTGCAGATCACTATATATGCAGCAAGGCTCATTCCAGAGTTTGCACGATTTATTATCATTGAGGGTTTTTACGTGTGGAAAATCCGCTAGATGGCGTACTGTTGGACTGAGGTCCAACATCAACCGCATTGGTTGTTTTGTTTGTCAATTTGACATTTTGACAGATCACGTTTAAAAATAACCAATCACATTGTATATGGACCTCACTCCTATAATACTCCATCTAGCGAATTTTTCACACGCGAAAACCATCATTGAATCCTATTTTGGTACTCTTGGATTTTCAACAAAATATCTCTTTATTCAGAAATATGTATTTGTTATCAACAAAACTGTTTGCCAATTACCTACTTAGTACATTCATTGTAGGCTCATATACAATTTAGTTTGCCACTATTATACTTGTATTTAACAATCTTATTGTACGGTCAGCATCAATAGTAGCTTAACACTTTAGTACCATTTCAAAATAACTGTTCTGCCTATCATAGGCAGTTTTCAAGAAGTTCGTAAAAATGTTACTTCGACATGGTACTGAAGTTTTAAACTACTTTTGATGCTGACTGTACCAACTAAGTGTTTGCAAGTAATGGTCCCTTATAAAATTCACGCACAATGGTTTTTATAGGGTCATAAATTAGTTCCGTTGATTTCGTCGGTCCTGCTGGCCAAATGGGTCAATGGGCCGAATTCCTGAAATAGAGTTGCAGTTATGATCAACAGTTCACTATCGATAGGGGGCCTTAGCAAGAAAACGCAGTGTTGAAGATCGACGGATGGACCAACCTCTTTTTATCTTGTCTGTGTTTTGTATGTGATATGTGTCAGATGAGTAGATGGATTACTTGATGGCTTAGACAATTTAACACCTTGATGATAAGTGATTGCCGCTGTCCATGTACGTACATCCGTAAAGTCACATTCCGTTCTGTGTGACATACTTTTACTTAAAAATTTTGTTTTGATATAAATATAAATATATAAATATTTCACAACATCAAATACATTCACCTGACTCCGAGATAAGTAGCTCAAGCACCTGTGTTACGGATATCAGTTGGACTTATAGGTTGCCTCGACATGCAATGTAGACTATTAGAGAAAATTAAACAAAACCTTATAAAATCTAATAATTTTGAATACTGTATTTAATAATGTCTTTGCATGAATTAACTCTAGTTATAAAATATCAAAATAATAATAATACTAACAAATTTTGTATGAGCCTTAGTTGTTCAAAATAAAATATTTTTATTTTTTTATTTATTTTTATAAAATTTAATTATATCTAAGAATTGTGACGCTAACGAATAGGTGGTTCAGGCGACAAGTACTGCAGCACCTGACGCCTGGATTTTTTAGGCTTATTTGCGAAAATATCTATTTCACATGCTTTGTTGAGCTTATTGTATTGACGCTGTAGTTTGTGCAAGGTGGCTTGAATCAAATAGAAACCGTTTGTACACTCATGACCTTAAAATGAGTTACTGATCGACATGAACCCTGTTAGGGCACAGAAATGACTAAGATTAAAATCATAGCCAGAGCGGTTGGAGCTATTGCCACTCCCGATATTATTGGCAGATAAACATACAATTCTAACGCTTCCGTCTTTGTACATCTTGGAGACAGCTCTCTTTGTAAAAAGCAATCCAATGCTATTTTTACGATTGGAAGATGTAGTCAGTCGTAATCGGCGTGACAACAGTAAACTTCGTATGCCTGCCACTAAAACAGCACTCATGGGAAAGAGCATTTTATGTATGGCACCCAAAGTATATAATAAGCTCCCCTTGTCGATTAAAGAACTACTCTTAAATAAGTTCAAATATTCCCTAAAGATGCATTTAATTAAAAATGTTATTATGACGTCAGGGAATTCCTAAATGAAAAATTTGACATTTTAATTTAATATTTTAATTTAATTTAATTCAATTATCTATCTGTAATTTACTAATTTAATTTCAATTTGATTCATAGTAGTAGATTTTTTTTTTATATATGAGAGGTGGCAGACGAGCAGATGAATCACCTGGTGATAAGCAATTCCGCCGCCCATGGACACCCGCAACACCAGTGGAGTCACAAGTGCGCTGCCAGCTTTTTCCCCTTCCCCCCCATTGGGCCTCCGGTAACCTCACTCACACGGTGAAACACAGCGCAGGCGCTGCTTCACGCCGGTCTATTACTCCGGTCGAGCCGGCCCATTCATGCCTAAGCGTGGCTCTCCCACATTAAACCATTTTAATTTACAATTTGACATTTTAATTTAATTTAATTCAATTATCTATTTGTAATGTACTAATTTAATTTCAATTTGATTCATAGTGGTTGATTGTTTTTAATTGTATGTATTTTTTAAGATAATTATTTAACTAACAATTATATTTGTACACCGTAATGGTAAATCATGTTGGAACTTTTCATAATGCATAAACACCTCATTGTACACATGTTCAAGCAAATAAAGTTTCTTTATCTTTATCTTTAATTAGTCCTATCGATTGTATGGCCTTTTCAGATGATTTATCGATAGTAATACCATCGATAGTTTAGCAACACTGTCGTGTTATTTAGAGGCCTGAGTCTTGTAAGCGAAATATAGCGGAATTTGTTGGACGAAAATGTTTTCCTTATTGTTTCCTTCGGGCATATATTGTAGGAGCTTCGTTTAAAAGCAGCGGAACTTCTGCATGTGTTGGTTGTATTTGTGAATGACAAGGTAATAATTTAGTGAGTAGGGGTTTTTTCCTGTTCTCTACTCACTCACCACTCACTACTCACACACCTACTTTTGTACGGACTGCCAGGTTATTACAATCTGTAATTTTTCCTTATTGTTTATATATATTTTTATGTGATAGGTGGCAGAAGAGCAGACGGGTCACCTGATGGTATGCGATTGCCGCCGCCCATGGACACCCGCAACCTTACAAGATCTAAAATTATTTGGGTTTTTTGGAACAGATTTTTTTAATATTTCACAACATCTGACACCGAGATAGGTAGCTCAAGCACCTGTGTTACAAATATCAAAACCAACAGCGGAATTAAATATATACATTTAATAGTTTTCGTTGTACATACATATAATACAAAGAAAACACATAGACCAATATTTTAAAAGACATGTTCATGCACACAAATGTGTGTACTGTGCGGGGATTGAACCCGCAACTCTTGCACCAGAGGGAGTGTTCACTACCACTGATCCAAAGGGGTCGTCTTAATTATAATATGGTATTAAGTTCGCCTATTGTATAACATTTTGTGCAATAAAGTTTTAAATAAATAAACCACTCTTTATACATTAGGCTGACTCCATTGGTGTTATATGTATGTGCCTCGGAAAGCACATTAAGCCGTTGGTCCTGCGCCCAATCCCTCTCCGGTCGTGTCACGCTGGTGACCCATCGGAATACGAGTGTAAGGGAATAGAGAGTGCTGTGTTTACGCACACGCTTGAGCACTATAATATATCCTGCGTAAGTGGCTGATTGTTGAGATTGGCCGCCGTAGTCCTAATCGGTTGGAGGATATTATTATTATGTATGTGGATACCATGTGCTTACCATGAGGTGATCAATCTGCTCCTCTGCCATCTATCACATGAAAAAGAAATGGTAAAAGCTTACCCTACGCATATAAGTAAGTGATAGTATAAATCGTATCTAGAGTTGAACGGTAAAAAAATATATACATGTCGAATTGAGAACCTCCTTTTTTTTGAAGTCCGTTAAAAAATCAAATCCCATGCTCTAACTTCATTCTTGTATTTGACATTATATTATAATGTTGGCAACAAAATGGCTGTCGAAACATAGTGCCAAACAAATGATAATTTATTAAAGGAATCTGCAACCCAACGAGCTCCAAAAGTCTTCGTTGTTTGCTCTCTCCATAAGTTTGTCAAGCCAAACGCCAATTACACATAACATTTCCACGCAAATTTCAACCCTCCGCAATTGTGTTATGATTCACGATTGCACCCCAAGTTGTTCCGTTAAACATTTACTCGGTATAATTGTCTGGCTGAAAGCGCTTACATGCTCTTTATTATTCCGCATGTGATATTTTGGGCACAGCCTTTTGTAATACTTTCCTAGTCCTTTGACAAGCTTATTTCGAAAAGTAGAGAGGCAAAGTCACTTTTTCGATATACAAGGTCCTAAATAAGTATGAACGATCTTCTCTGAGAAATTAAGGATGGAATATAAAAAACCGGCCAAGTGCGAGTCGGACTCGCCCATGAAGGGTTCCGTAGCAGCAAGAAAGATATACGGAAAGTAAATTGCGGTTTACGGTTTATAACGTATTAAAAAAAACTACTTACTATATCTAGTTCAAAACAATTTTCGTTGTTAGTTTTCATGATTATGTACATCATATATTTTTTTTAGTTTTATAATTCATTTATAATAGAAGGCACACAATTTACCACTTTGGGAGCGTCTCTTGCGCAAAGTATTGTGTTTACAAAAAAATGAAGTTAAAAATCTCAACATCATTTTTAAAGACCTATCCATAGATATGCCACACGTATAGGTTTGATAAAAAAAATTGTTGAGTTTCAGTTTCAAGTATGAAGACCTCCATTTTTTTTATTTTTTCAATTTTTGTGTAAAAATCGTACCGCTGTTGACAAAATACATCTATTTACCAAGTTTCAATAGTATAGTTCTTATAAGTTTCGGAGAAAAGTGGCTGTGACATACAGACGGACGGACAGACGGACAGACATGACGAATCTATAAGGGTTCCGTTTTTGCCATTTGGCTAGGGAACCCTAAAGAACCGCATTCAGAAACCATAATATTCAGTGGGTAAATTGCCTGGGATTGGAGTCGTAAACATTTTGAACTGTTAAAGGCTGTTCTTGATAAGTCAGATGCTGTAGGATTTCCGTGGCCATAAATAAAAAGGCTTAAAGTTTTTTTGCTACCTCATTAAGAAAACTTAACTTTTATTTAAGCTCGAAACAAGTTATGTACTTGTATGCATATTTTTTTCTGAAACTAAGGTAGTATTCCGTAACGTAAATTGAAACAATTCCGAAATATACTTTTTTCCAAAAACTTTACGTAATAAGCACAATTGACATGCGATCGGCAAAACTTTTAAGCGTCCTCGATTTACCATAAACAGAACTTTGCGAGTAATTCTTTTAGACGTGATTGCGTATTTACTCAGCTTAACAACTTTGGCCTTAACGTGGTTGATAGGGTTGTCAAACTACATTTTTTTATGTGATAGGTGTAATATGGAGACCTTTGAACTCATTTTTTCTAGGCCCAAAGCAGAGGGCCTAATTTCAAGCAGACGTTACTACCGAATCAGAATTTTCCTCACTTTCACACGTGGTGTGTGTCTCTTTTGTTTGGATGCGACAGGTATATTCTCGTTCGTTGCGATGGCTTTAAATTAAGCCACCAGCAAAACATAGCTCGAACCAGTGCCTGACCACACACACGCCTTCTTTGGGTGAGGCCGTAGCCGTATAAAAATAAATAAAAATAACTTAATATTTCCCAACTTCACATACATTGATCTGACTCCGAGATAGGTAGCTCAAGCACCTGTGTTACGGATATCAGAATCAACAGTGGAATTACAAATTTATACATATAATACTTTTCTTTTGTAAATACATACTTATCATCATCATCATCGTCAGCCTATTTAAGTCTCCATTGCTGGGGCACGGGCCTCCCTCAATCAAATGAGGGGTAATTGCCATACTCACCACGCTTGGCAGACGGGTTGGCGAGGGTTTTGATATAAATGCGGAGTTTTCCTTCTCTGGGTGCGATGATAATACCAGCAGCTTTACCTTAGTCGCCTTTTACGACACCTCGGTAAGAGTGAGGGTGGCCTATTCTACTCTGCCGGGGACCACACGGCTTACATACTTATAATACATAGAAAATACCCAAACCAATACAAACAAACATGTTCATGCACACAAATGTTTGTACTGTGCGGGGATCAAACCCGCAACCCTTGGACCAAAGGCAGCGTTTACTACCACTGTTCCAAACGTGTTGTCAAATATCACTCCGGTCTGATGCATTCATGCCGAAGCGTTGATCTCACAGCGTTTATTTTTTTATGTTATAGGTGGCAGACAAGCCGACGGGTCACCTGATGGTAAGCGATTACCGCCATCCATGGACACCTGTAACACCAGTGGTGTCACAAGTGCGCTGCTTACCTTTTAACCCCCCTTCCCCTAGATTGGGCCTCCGATACCCTCACTCACGCGGCGAAACACAGCGCATGTACTGCTTCACTGCCGGTTTTATGTAAGGACGTGGTATTACTCCGGTCGAGACGGCCCATTCATGCCGAAGCGTGGCTTTCCCACTGTTAGAAGTTTATACTATATTTGAGTTTTTAAATCCTAATTAATTTAGACAACTTCACATACATTATCCTGGTCCCAAATCAATGTTTTCCCTCGTGCTATGGAAACCAGGAACAACGAAGGTATCACAAACACCCAGACACAACACAAATATATTACTGACGACCCGTTTGGATCAGTGGTAGTAAACGCTACGTTGCGGTTTAAATTCGATCCCCAGTATAAACATTTATGTGCATGAACATGTCTGTTTGTATTGGTCTGGGTGTTTTGTATGAATAAATATGAATTTACAAAAGAAAAGTATTATATTTGTAATTCCAATGTTGGTCCTGATATCCGTAACACAGGTGCTTGAGCTACCTATCTCGGAGTCAGATCGAAGTATGTGATGTTGTGAAATATTTATTTTATATTTTGTTTCATCAACAATTTTTTTAAAAAGAATTAGCAGGCCCTACCCTGAATGAGCTGGTCATTAGCATAATATTAGAGCTTGGTCCAACTCCGCGTCCCTGTGGTATGTGCCGATTAATGGACGCGAGACTCTGTCATGCCTTTATTGCCGACATGACTTGGCGAATTTTTTCACGTAAGTTACTATGACGAAGTTTTTTAATCTAATAATATTACAGGGAAATTCAGTAGTTATTATCATAGCTTGTGACTTACGGTTGCATCCAAAGTCGTTGCTTTTAAGCTCGATACTCATCTGGACCAAGATCCATGATGTAGTTACAATGACGTAACTGCTGTCTCAATCGGCACATTGTAAGCAGGCCATGTTTCGCGTCCGTATGTCATCACCACTGGCAACACACACGCATTATAGACATTTGTCTTGAGACAATGCGGTAGATGGGTCCGAAAATACGGCCGTTGGGGCGGAAAGGTCCTTGAGTGGAGGCCAAGTAAAGGAAGTCGCAGCCGTGGCAGGCCCCCCACAAGGTGGACCGACGATCTGGTGAAGATCGCGGGAATTTATTGGATGCGGGCGGCACAGGACCGATCTGTGTGGATAACCTTCGCCATCTATTGATAGGGCAATCAGTACAGCTGTGTTAGGGTTAACGTTCGGATTAACAAGGAAATCTCATATACTTTTTTATTTTTTGTGTGATATGTGGCAGACGATGATTAGCGATTGCCGGGTCCCATGGACGGACGAATCCTACATACAGCCCGGATGCATTTTTTTTGTGCAACAAATATCCTATTTTTTATCAGTGTTACTACCCCACAGAAGTATTCCGACCTATGTATGCACAGTAGGCAGATATAGCCGTATCCGCATCAATGTAATATTTTATCAAGCTGTATAGAACTTAAACTAGAGTAAGTGTAAGGTGTAAAATGCAGTGTGTGACTTATTTCGCTCCACTTTATTGCCGAGCAAAATGTCGCAGCCTGTTGCTAAAATTAAATTTCCAATTAAAACAGCGATTGATCGTCGCCTGCCTCGCTGTAAACCAAATTTCAGCTACAGTTGAATAGATAGTAGTAAAACTGCAGAAGTAAAATGCAAGCAATTACCATTCCATCATCATCATAGAGTACCGTATATGTAGTGATATAGAGGGATTAGTCGACTAGCCAGTGCTAGCGCCATCTACAGGAAATCGACCAAAACATAACGGCTATGTAGAAGGTAGCCGACCTTCGAGAATCAGTGAAACGATTAAATAAAATGTCAGAAACCATTTTATTTGCAACCATCTGCTTGATTGCTTTCTAAAGCTACATCAGATGTACAGCAGATGTAGCTTTCAGTTTTCAGTAGTTTTCAGTTCAGCGAAAACCGATGAACTATTATTCCCATACTAAGAAAAAAAGTACTAAGTAAAATGACCCTGCTCATCATCTCGAGGGGTGGCGGAAGTTTTTACTACGTAGGGCTCGGGGAATCTGTCGCATAACCACTTTCTAACGAAAATCGCTTACACGCATCTCACGAAAACTGCGTCATTTCAAACCAAAAAGTATGCAAGTTGCAAGCGATTTTGGCTCTTCAGGTGGTGGCAGATCTCCTACCCGTATCCGAATTCTGTTCAACGGTTTGGCTACAGGAGTATTTCCCGATAACTACGACTTAGGGACCTTCAAGAGAAAAGTGTACTCCTTTTTAAAAGGCCGACAACGTTCTCAAAATTAGCGATCTCTCTATAAAAATGGCGTGCAAGTGATTCGAACCAAAAACCCCTTATTGAAGGCGCGCTCTTATTCACTGAAGTACCATTGCTCCATTTTATTGTAGATAGTGACCCGCCCTCACTTCGTATCGGGACATTTATTTCACTTTATACCAATAGATGGCGCTAGGTGTCGTTTTCATCGCGCAAGCATTTCGTGTTTTCAGATTACCTACAAGCGTTGCCGCTGTCAGTTTACCTCTTTTCCTCTTTTTAAATAGTTAATATAAAGTATAAATGGTGATAATGACGAAACACGGAGGGAGGAAAATGGGGGTTTATTTAAGAAACATGATACGGAACCGTAAATATTCTTTTACTTTGTAATAATCAACTGCTTCATTTGTTTTCCGCTGAATTTCTGTTTTATTTTACAACAAAGGTTAGGTTTTATTATTTGCTTTACGCTAACTCTTTAAATAGAACTGCACTTACTAGCTAGGCTTTGTACTGCCATGTTTAATTAATTTCTTAGATCTCTTTAGTACTTCTTTTGTGTTTTAATTACAATCATAGAAATAATTGAAATATTACTTAGTCATAATAAGTTTACATTGCCTTGGCAAAGGTTTCAGAGATTTTTGTGTATTTTGTACGATTTCTAGATATTTTGAGAAGTTTATTGAAGTATATTTTCTTTTGAATAAATACCATATTTCTTAAGTTTATAATGTGCAGATCAGATAATATGTAGAAATCCAAAACCTTGAAAGTGACTCTTTTTTTGTTACGCAGAATCGAAGTTTTCATCATTCATATTTTTTAAATAAACAATGCATTTTTTCTAAAAGCCTATTCTAAATATACCTAAAGGTTGTCCGGTAAAGCACAGTTAAATATGAAACAGTAGCATTACATTACATATTTACTTAAAAATAAAAAATAAATGTTAGTATGGGAAACACAGCTTTTCAGAACCATACAAATCGGCAATTACATCAGGCAGTTCCAAGAGGTAGTTCCTTTCTGAAAAGGTTAATATTGAACATAAAAATGTTACACAACTTTTGTCAATAAATACCACGTAATTACGTCAATTCCAATTACGTTTCCACCAGAAAACAGGCGGAGTGTCCCAAAATAACAACCATAAATCAAAAATCAAGAGCAATCCGGTAAAACGACAGGCACTAGGCAGCTTCGGTTATTTCACGTCATTTTTACTATAGAGATGAGACCTGTATAACATCGGACAAACAAGTTAAAACTGTTGAGCGTTTTTCAAACCGTGTACGCACGACCGAACACAAACATTTATAACATGGTTCGTACATGCGTACCGCTAACGAACATTGCTCACTTTGTTCGCAAAACGTGTTTGCGGCAGTGTTTTTAATAGGGGGCAGACGAGCAGAAGGATCATGTGATGGTAGATTACCTCCGCTCATGGAGATCTGCAACACCAGTGGAATCACAAGTGCATTGCCAACTATCCCTGTTCGTCTCACATTGGGCTGGATTCGACGATACACAGCGCAGACACCGCTTCACGCCAGTTTTCTGTCAGGTATCAAGCCGCTCAAACCAGGCCATTCATGTTGAAGCGTAGTTCTCCTACTAGATAAAAATATTTACAGAAAAATATCTGAATGGTGCGATAGAGAAAGAAAACAACCAGTACGTCATCTAGCTTGGCATGTGCTTGACAGCGTAGAGTAACTTATTATAATTATAACTTACTAAGGTAGGGGCATCACATCAGTCAGCTAGCCAGTGCTAGTGCCATCTAAGGAAAATGACCAATACTCAACAGCTATGTATTACAAACACCTTCGGGAATCAGTCAGGGAGACGATTAAATAAAATATCACAAATAATTTTATTTGCTATACATCAAAATTCTCAATACTTTCTAGATCTCTGGATAATTTTCCGTACTTTTTTTAAATAGCTATTGTGGGCTAGCGGCTTGAGGTCATTGTTTCGGAAATACGCTTTACTGGCGCGATGTAAAAATGTATAGTGACATCTAGCAAACCAACGCCGAACCATCTGCTTGATTGCTTTTTAAAGCTACATCTGCTTTCTACAAGCTCCATTTAACGGAAACCGCTGAACTATTTTTCCAAACTAAGGAGAAAATGCCGAACCACGCCAAGATCACAAAGATAAGAGTGGAAGTCATTTCATCGGGATACTGAGCGTTTTGTGTTACGTGTTACCTATCTATGTTCAGGGGCGGATTAGAAGATTTTCCGCCCATGGGCTATCCATAATTTACTCCATGGGCAGATGTCCATGGGCGGCGGTAATTCAATTACCATCAGTTAAGCCGTCTGCTTCGTTTGCCTACCATAATGTAAAAAAAGCATCTTGATTGTCTTCTATTTATACTGTGACATGACGTCACGTTAAATTGACTACAGCGCCTTCTAGGGGACTTAGAGTAAGGAACTAAAAAAAATTGCTTGACGGTACCGTGTATGGTATCAAATGAAAGAGCTTTTTAGCACATTTTAAACAAGTATGTAATTTTATTTACGTAGCTAATAATATGTTGAATAAAAATAAAGTATAAAAACTAAAACCCGACTACCAAAAAAACACGCTCTAAAGTGCAAGAAACAAGAAAATTGTCTCTGCTGAAATTATTATGCCGTATTGCCGTGGTCGTATGCCACTTTCTGTAGCAAAACAGATTCATTATAATAATAAATAAAATCAATGTGGCATACGACCACGGCGATACGGCATAATAATTTCAACAGAGACAGTTTTCTTGTTTCGTGCTTTTTAGAGCGTGTTTTTCTGGCCGTCGGGTTTTAGTTCTTAAACTTTATTTTTGTTTCACGAGTGCAAGTCTTTTGCCTCGGATCACGTCACTATTTTTTACCGCCACGCAAAACAAATAACCATCCCACACAATCCGACGCGAGATGTCACAGGCTGTTGCTGAAATTGAATTTCCAATTAAACGAGCCGATCGATGATTCTGTACCTGGGGGTTTACGAGCGAATGAAAGCGATATGACGGGATGGTTATCGTTTGAAGTAAAGGGTGCTTGCTAAGCCTTTGTTCTATTTTTGTGATTGGTGGCAGACTAGTACGAGTACCTATAATATTGTGATAATGATTCTGAAAGTGTAACCGTAATCCAGTTGGTCTCATTGCCGTTTTTAAGGGTTGCGAAGGTCAGACGGCAGTCATCATCATCATCATCATTTCAGCCAATAGACGTCCACTGCTGGACATAGGCCTCCCCCAATGTTCTCCACACAGATCGGTCCTGTGCCGCCCGCATCCAATGGATTCCCGCGATCTTCACCAGATCGTCGGTCCACCTTGTGGGGGGCCTGCCACTCGAGTGGAGGCCACGTACAGGAAGTCGCAGACGGCAGTCGCTTCATTGTAATCACCAGACTTCCCGAATCCTGGGTCACGGTTTAAACGTACCAAGGGCTCCAAAGCGATAACTTTTTTTTTATGTGATGGGTGGCAGACAAGCAGACGGATTACCTGATGGTAAGCGATTGGCACCGCCCAAACTTTTGACGCAATTTTGAATTACACCTTAAGATGAGGGCTTTTTATTTATTATTTGAATGAAATGGGGTGAGCGTTGCATCTCATAGCCACTGCGATCAGTAGAAGATCTATTGTGGCAGCACCAGAACTTATTACAGCACCTCATGTAGCTCCAGCTCCAGGATAAACCCGCGGATGGAGCTGATGGGGGAGCTTTTGATCTCGTCTGGTGAGATCATGTGTGCTCCCATGTGCCGGCTTCTGCAGTGGTTCAGCGCTATGCACTCGCCGAGGACGTGGATAATCATTTCGTCGTCCTCGCGGCAGAACCTGAAGTTTTTGGTATCTGAAAGGCCCATGTTGTGCAGGTGCTTGTTTAATTTGCAGTGCCCCGTGAGGTCCGAGTGAGTGCCCTTACATGTCCTCTGCTTAGTTTTAGTATTTCTACAGCTCGTTTCTGGCCGAACGCCTGTATTAACGCCTTGGACTGTTCTTGTCGAAAAGATGAGGGTTAAGTGGCAAATAAGCAATTGGGTCATTTGATGATGAGCACTTGCCACCGCCCATTGGGACCCGCAATACAAGTGTAGTCACAAGTGTGCTGCCCATGAAACCCTTCCTCCTGAATTAGACCTCCACGCGCTTTGGTACCCTCACTCAGCAAAAAACAATGAAGACGCTGTGTCATGCTTTTGTTTTCAAAGATATGCGAATCAAATAAATAAAATAAACGGTAGGTAAGTATGATAATAGTAGTACATATGTACCTTATTAGAGAACTGACTTGGTAATGTGAGTGCAGGGCTAGTGAGCTGCGCTTTTTTCTCGGGTTTGAATCCCGGGTTAAGTCAAACTTTGTAGGTGTAGTCGTTTTTGATTCAGAAATCCTGTCTCAGCTCAGAGTTTGAAAGTTTTCATTGTTGTATCCCTGTGACTCGGAAAACAGAGGGCCTAAAAAGACTCCCTTTCACAGGCGGTGTGTGTCTCCTGTTTTTGGATGCGACATGCACTTCACAGGAGCCACCACGATACAGGCTACGCTTCACCAGGTCAGTACAGGTCACAGGTCGTATCTGTTCGGAAACACCATCGTTGGTAGCTGATTCCATAGTTTTACTAAGCGCGGTAGGACGTGGCGTGAGAAACGCACTGTGGTGGTATAAAATCCATCCAAGTGATGTGGGTGTAATTTGGAGTCCTGGCGTGATGTACGCTAGTGAAAATTTGCAGCTGGAATAAGGCCGAACAGCTCCTCGGAACACTCCCCACTGTAGATGCGATAGAAGACATGCGATGCTACATCTCTACGCAATGACAAAGGATCAAGCGTGTTGGTAAGAGCCTGGTCGTCGATAATTCTGACTTCCCTTCACTGGATACGGTCTAGAGGAAGAAGCTGATACTTGGGACCAATAGTCCATATGAGGACGCAACTGCGCCTTAAGTTGCAGGAGGTGACTGGGGGCGACTAAATCTAATTAAAGTCAATTAGATTTAGTCGCCCCCAGTCGGAGACTTTTAGTATAGTTAGTATAGTCTTGATTTCAGACACAAGCTTGTTCCCGTGCTCGTCGATATTTATTATCATTCATAATAGGACGGCTTTGTTGTAAACCATTAAACCTTAGCAGACTAAGGTCTATCATGTCACATTGCTGTCCCGGAGGACAGCAATGTGACATATAGATAGGGTCCGATCTTGTCACACGTTCTCGAATGTGAACCTACAACCTCCCGTTGTGGAAGCGTATGTTGACCACTGAGTTACCACCTCTTTCATATAATAAAAAGGCTTATTAAACACCAGGATCAGTGACCTCCAGCCCGGAAGGTCTGAGCTGGATGGACAAGGGCAGCCGTCGGCAAAATCCGATTCAATTATAAAGGGTACACGCCTAGCAACTGATCCCTACCCAATTTAAAACCACGCGCTTAAACCTTTGAGAAAGGAAATATCATAAAAGGTCACATTTTTTCAAAAGCTAACCTTTGCAATTATTTTTTGCTGATGAATATTACGTTTCACTACTATAAAAAGGGTGTTATTTATAATGAATAAAAGTTAAAAATGTGTTTTTATAGTTCTTTAAGTGATAGGTGGCATACGAGCAGACTGATCGCCTGATGGTAAGCGATTGCTGCCACCCACTGCCCCCCTTTCCCCCGGATTGGGCCTCCGGTACCATTTCACTCACGCAGCGAAATACAGCACAGTGCTGCTTCACGACGGTTTTCTGTGAGGCCGTGGTATTCACTCCCAGTCGAGGCGGCTCATCCATGCCGAAGCGTGGCTCTACCACGGTCGATAGTTCACTAAGTTCACTTCTCTCCATTTTTTTTTCTATTAATATCCTTTTCAGACAAGACCATTCCACGAATCTTTTACGCCTTATTCCTCCTCATCATGACGTGTAGTTCCCGGTTGCATCCAAAGCTAACGCTTTAGAGCCATGGGTACGCTTGGACAATGATCCAGGATTTATGGAGTCTGGTAATTTCAATGAAGCGACTACCTGAACTTCGCAACCCTTTGATAGGAGAACTAAACCAAATGAATCATAAGTAAACCTTACAGCAACTATCCGAAACTATAATAACAATAATAATTCTCACAACATCTCATACGTTGACCTGATTCCGTACTAAGTAGCTTAAGCACTTGTGTTACAGATATCAGACAACAGAGGAACAAAAATATATACTTAAATACATATATTACACCCAGACACTGAATAAACACAAGTGTTCATCGCACGAATGTTTGTCCAGGGTGGGGATCGAACCCACGACCTTTGGCGTAAGAGGCAGGGTCACTACCAATTTCGCCATCCGGTCAGTCAAGTGAACTAAGTATTACGTTTTTATTATATACGATGTTTTCCCTCACCGCCGAGCTTATGGTAGAAATACGCACGTAGATTTGAAAAATCTAGAGGTGCATACTGAGATTCGACATACCTGCGGGAATATTTCCCGGCGACTACGACTAGGGGACCTTCAAGAGCGTACTCCTTTTTAAAAAGGCCGGCAACACATTAGCGATCTCTCTGATTTTGTGGATGTTTATGGGCGGTGAAGATTACTTTCCATTAGGTGACTCGCTTGCTCGTTTGTCGCCTCTAGCATAAAAAAACCGGCTAAGTGCGAGTCGGACTCGCCCATGAAGGGTTCCGTAGCAGCAATCGCAGTTTACAATTTATAACGTATTAAAAAAAAAACTTACTATATCTAGTTCAAACCAATTTTCGTTGTTAGTTTTCATGATTATGTACATCATTTTTAGTTTTATAATTCATTTATTATAGAAGTTAGAGAGGGGGACATACAATTTAACACTTTAGGAGCGTCTCTTGCGCAAAGTATATATTGTGTTTAGAAAAAAATGTTGTTAAAAATCTCAACATCATTTTTAAAGACATATCCAAAGATACTCCACACATATAGATTTGATAAAAAAAAAATATTTTTTTTAACCCCCCAATTTTTTTATTTTCAATTTTTATGTAAAAATCGTAATGCGGTTAACAAAATACATCTAAATAGATGTATTTTGTTAGCCGCATTACGATTTCAATCGAAAACTTGGTAAATACCAAGTTTTAATAGTATAATTCTTATAGTTTCGGAGAAAAGTGGCTGTGACATACGGACGGACACACAGACGGACGGACAGGACTAAACTATAAGGGTTCCGTTTTTTGCCATTTGGCTACATAACCCTCTCTTATGGAAGGCGCGTTCCTATTCACTGAGCTACTATCGCACTATTCCTACGTTGCATTGCAAGAACCTGCAAATCCTGTACACAACATCAATCTATCTAACAATAGATAACAAGCGACTTTGTTTATTGCGAAATTCTTCTGCCGCGCGCAAGTGCTCGTCTTTAACTACGGATACAAAGCTTCCTCGAGTTTCTTTAAAATATATTTCCCGGATAAGGAGAGGGCTCTCGTTATCTCCTTACGGCGGAATTAATGGAAACGAACAGATCATTACCCTCAGTCACCGGAATACTCGTTTACCTGGGATCTTTCTAGTATTGAATATCGATAGATGTTTTACTAATTTGAATAAAAAAAAAGTATTTTTTAAAACTCCGATGTGACGTAAGTGTTCTTATTATCGGAAATTCACAAAAATATAGAGACTAACGGCCGCACTCAGAGACGTCATTTAAGCTAATGTTCATTAACTTTAGTATCGGTAGTACTTTATGCGTATAAGTGTCATTATATTTTTTTAAGTAGCCAACTAAGTTAATCAACGTCCTACAGACCGATAAGTCTCACCTCATTCCTACTAAAAACGATGGAAAAGGTGTTGAACAGTCATATCAGGGCAACATACCTCGTTGAAAAACCCCTGAGTGCAAGACAACATGCCTACCAAACAGGCAAGTCCACGGAAACGGCACTTATTGACCTGGTGGACAGAATTGAGAAAGCCATAGAAGACAAAGAAATTGCACTCTGTGCCTTTCTCGACATCGAAGGGGCGTTTGACAACACCAACTTCGATGTTATAACACGTAGCATGGTGAATCGTGGAATCGACGACACCACCACCAGATGGATGGGATCCATGCTACAAAATCGGACTGCAACAACAACGTTGATGAATAAAACCCTACATTATAGAGTGACCAGAGGATGTCCACAGGGCGGAGTCCTATCACCCCTTCAATGGTCATTGGTTGTTGACAGTTTCATCTGCGAGCTCAATGAAGCCAGATTTCTGACTCAGGGTTACGCAGATGACATAGTAATAATGGTCATAGGAAAATGCCCTAGCACCATTTCCAATCTTATGCAAAGGGCCCTACGAATAGTAGAAAACTGGTGCACGAGACACGTGCTAACAGTCAATGCACGTAAGACGGTCTTAATCCCGTTTACCAAAAGAAGGAAACTAGAGGCGCTACACACCCCAACACTTCTTGGTACGAAACTATGCTTGTCCAACGAGGTCAAATATCTCGGAGTCTTTTTAGACCAAAAACTAACATGGAACAAGCATCTCGACTACATTACTAGAAAGGCAAAAATTGCGATGGGGGCAAGCAGTAGGTTGGTGGGACTAAAATGGGGGCTACGGCCCATGGCCGCACTCTGGATTTATAAAACCATAGTGAGGCCGATCGTCACTTATGGCTGCTGTGTGTGGTATAAGAAGACGCACCAACTTAACTGCGTAGAGAACCTCAGCAAAGTTCAAAGAACAGCCTGCCTTATAGCCACTGGCGCGCTTTCGTCTTCTCCCTCTGCAGCACTGGATGCCCTCCTGAACATTCCACCTCTGCACATTCACGTGCAGATGGAAGCGAGAATGGCTATCACGAGAGCGAAAATCAGAGGGAGGACGAGTTGGCATTCTAGGGTCATGAGAAACCTCTACAATGAACTAATGAAAATTCCGGTCATGGATATGCCCTCTGACTCCATGGTCCGTGAACACCGCTTCGATAAGCGGTTTATAGTCTTGTTACCAAGTAGACAAGACTGGGAGGCTGGAACTCCCGGAAATGTTAAGCAGAATGACATCGTTTGGTATACAGATGGCTCCAGGAAGCAGGGCATATCCGGGGCGGGATTTTGTAATGATCGCTGCGGAATACGCAAATTCGCCAACCTGGGTCGCTATACCACAGTGTACCAAGCGGAAGTCTTCGCAATAATTGGCTGTGTCCAAGAGAGTCTACAAATGAATCTCCAGAATAAGAAGATATTCATCTTCTCAGATAGTCAAGCTGCCCTCAAGGCGTTAACATCCTGTGAACTTGACTCCAAACTCACTAGCGAGTGTGTCCTGCTCCTAAACCAGCTTGGCAATGCCAACATCGTAAATCTGATTTGGGTACCGGGACACTGCAATATCAGAGGCAACGACGAACCTCAGCTGACGAGATCAAGAGCTCCCCCATCAGCTCCATTCTCGGGTTTATCCTGGAACTGGAGCTACATGAGGTGCTGTAATAGGTTACGGGGCTGCCACAATAGATCATCTACTGGTCGCAGTGGCTATGAGACTCTGAGTACGGCAGTAAGACTAAGGCTGAGAAAATTACGATTTTAGTAATCGTAATTAATTATCACTTATTTAATCTTACGCTATTGTATACATATAATAAAATAAATATTTCACAACATTACACAAATTGATCTGACACCGAAATAGGTAGCTCATCGTCAGCCCATTTAAGTCCCCACTGCTGGGGCACGGGCCTCCCTCAATCACATGAGGGGTAATTGCCATACTCACCACGCTTCGCAGACGGGTTGGCGAGGGTTTTGATATAAATGCAGAGTTTTCCTTCTCTGGGTGCTGATGATCATGCCAGCAGCCTTACCTTAGTCGCCTTTTACGACACCTCGGTAAGAGTGAGGGTGGCCTATTCTACTCTGCCGGGGACCACACGGCAAATAGGTAGCTCAAACTCACAAATATATGTATACATTTGATACTTTTCTGTTGTAAATACATACTTATAATACATTGGAAACACCCAAACCAATATAAACAGATATTCATGCAAACAAATGTTTGCACTCTGCGGGGATCGAATTCGTCACCTTTGCTTGCATCAGGAGCAGCGTTCCCTACCACTGATCCAAACGGGTCGTCAAAATTATATTATGTATGTACATTTTGGAATGCAATAAATTATTCAATATTGTGTACCGTATGTACTCAAAGCTCATTGCATCCCTTTCCGGAACTTTAAATCTAATAAGCGGGATCGTGTTTTTCCCGGTTGCGTCCATAGTAGCTGTCGCTTTGGAACCAGGAATATGCTTGAACCAGAATTTGCTGCGTCTGTTAATTACAATGAAATGACTGAGCCTAAATGACCTTTCGACCCACAAAGTTAGTTGAAGTAACTAATATCAGTACCTACCTAAAATAGTTAGGCACACCATTCGACTTTATTGAAATCTTAATTATAAGAACAGAGGGTTGACAACGGTCAAACCCATGTCAATAGCATGTCAAGGCTCGAAACTAGAAGCATAGACCAGTTTCCTGAGCCGGCGTCGTGAGGCCTCGAAGTCATTACCTCGGCAGCTCACGGAAATGACCGCACCCGTCGTGGGAAAATTAGAATTGGTAACAGACGCTACGAAATCGGCGAGAGTAGCGAAAATGACCTGCCTATCTAAAAAATCTAGTTAAATCACTTCAGACCAGGGAGTAAAGTTCTAAGAAAATCGTCAAAATAAAAAGACGCCTAAATTGAGTAATTTCAGCGGCAGGGAAATCGGGCCACTGGGCTTTTTTCATACAAACAGGCTCACTTTAACGTATCATATATGGGAAACTATTTGCGTCTCTCCTATGAATTTTACGTCAATGAAGAGGGCAAACGCCTAATAAATAAATTCACATTGAAAAACTGTGAAAAACTCGTGAATTTTCCGAAAAATCAAAAACAATGAACCAAACTCTACGCCCCATATAACGTTATATGGAAAGAAAGAAAGAAAGAAAAAAATATTATTTTGGACATCACAACACTACATATGAGTACAACATTAGTTACAAAAGAACAAACAAACAAAAAAAAAGATACAGAAAAAAAAAGAAAACAAAACAAAGGAAAAACAAAATAATGAGTACAAATAACCATGCAGTGCAAATAATATATTGTGTGTTGTGACCTCCAACATTAATGGCCCCCACTCAGCCTATGTTATGACCCTGAAAAAGGTCATGACGCTGATTTTCAGTAGGTATATGGGACATGACTTTATCCTTATGGCTCTTCTTTTTTCGGAAAATTTTGTGTATTTTTACAAATTTTTAAATGTGATTTTATTTATTAGGCGTTTGGTCTCTTGACTGACGTGAAAATAATAGTTTTGTTATTTTTATTGCTGTATTTATTTATTTAATTACATAGGTCATTAAACCTAATTACGTGATTAAAGACAGCAACAAAAAGTGAAATAATAAAACAATAACAAAAAGGAGTTAGGCACGTTAACACGTATATTATTTGATATATTTTATTTCGTTATAGTTTTATATTTTTATTTTGTGTATGTTTGGCGCTGAATAATTTATTTTATTCTTATTCTTGACATACTTAGAAAACTAGGTTTATATTGAGATCAAAGCGCAGTGTTCTTCACAGAAGGGCTGGCATGTGGACACTATAGTTTGCCACGGATCTGCAAATAGATCACAATGGGGTTGGTGACTCAAGAGTGCATTGAAAGCAGTGTGCATGCGACACATAGGGAGACCCCGCACGTACTACGGTGCCATCTAAATAATCAAATCAAATCACATCAGACCAAGGAGTAAAGCTGAGAAGGTCAACACGTCATATCAATAGCATGACAAATCTAGACCCGGCGCACTTACCGAGAGATCGGCCTCGTCAAATTAACCTGTAGATCTTCAGAGACAAGCAAAATAAAATACCGCTTTAAAATCTTAAATTAAATCTAAATAGCGCAAGATAGGTGACTCGTCTCAACCGCATGGACCGTTTAAATTAGGTCCCCGTCGCCTAATTGCACGTTGTAGGAAATTGGTGAGTCTGACAAGCGGTTATATCACACAAAAATATTATTTTATGGTTTTTAAGTGGGATAAAGTTTACCAAAATGCCTTAGTGCACTTTTACGCGTTATATAAATTATTCAAAAAGAAATAAATATCATCGAATCACATTTCAGACATCACAATCAGTGCGTCCTACCCGTCATGACATACGGAGCCGAAACGTGGACACTTACGGTACGGCTGGTCCACAAGTTAAAGGTCACTCAGCGGGCTATGGAACGAGCAATGCTCGGCGTCTCTCTCCGAGATCGCATCCAAAATGAGGTGATCCGGCAGAGAACCAAAGTTATCGACATTGCTCACCGGATTAGCAAGCTTAAGTGGCAGTGGGCTGGCCATATTAGCCGCAGAACCGACAACCGATGGGGTAAACGAGTTCTGTAGTGGAGACCGCGTCTTGGCAAACGTAATGTAGGGCTCCCTCTGGCTAGGTGGGGGGACGATCTGCGCAGGATGGCTGGCAAGAGCTGGATGCGAGAAGCCATGGCTAGCTCACAGTGGCGAACAATTGGAGAGGCCTATGTCCAGCAGTGGACTGCGATGGGCTGATGATTATGATGATGATGATGACATTTCAGACATAAGTAGAAGAAAACTTTTAATTTCCAATGATATTTCTAAATTCATATTTTTTTTGTCACCATTTTGAAGAGCGATATAGAAATATACGATATATTAACGTGCGACGAGTTAAGTCCTTTTGACAGGACCCAACGCTGAAGCGTAGCTGTGCGTAGCACGCTTATGTCAAAAAATAGGTTTTTCTCTGTCTTCCAACATCGTACTTACAAAGTTAAACCAATGTGTCATAGAGCTGTGAGTATGTGTGCCTGTAGTTGTGCATCAAGCCCGTTTTCTGTTGTCTAATTGAAAGGACGTGCCGTATCTTCCGCTATTTTGTATTAATCTAAGTTTAAAATCAATTAATATCAATCCTTTTATTTAAGACAATTAAGGTCAGTAGTTTCAAACCTATATCAATAGCATGTCAAGCCTCGAAACTAAAAGCATCGGGCAGTTTCCTGAGCCGTCGTCGTGTGACCACGAAGTCATTAGCGCACGGAAATGACCGCGTCATCCGTGGGGAAATTGGTATTGGGGCCAGACGCGACGAACTTGCTGAACAGTATGGTCTCGGGAAAACGAGTTTTTTTATGTGATAGGTAGCAGACGAGCAGGATCACCTTATGGTAAGCGATTGCCGCCGCCTATGGACACCCGCGACACCAGTGTGCTGCTTACCTTTATTTTAATCCCCTTTACCCTTTTTTTATTGTAGTTTTTCAATTTCGCACTTTACCAATAGATGGCGTTAAGCGTCCATTACATCGCCCAAGTATTTCGCCTTCGGTTTAACTGTAAGCCTTGTTTTTGTGTAAAAATTTGACCTATTAAATAGTTTACGAGCTTGTTTGTAACTTGACAATGTAACTGTAATAATTTTGTGCAGCAGAATAAACGTACTATCTTTCTATCTATCTTATCATGACCATATCAATCAGCCCACATCCATCCACTGTTAAGTATATGCCCCTTTTTCATCACGCCACTGCTTTCGATCCACTTCCATTGATTCAAATTCAAACTTCTTTATTTCTCACAACGTTAGGTATATGGTTTAATAGAAATTAAATAAACTTATGAGTAGGCTAGTAAAAAAATACATTTATTTATTTATTGTATCATGTACCTTAGGAGTACTCGCTGTGAACTCGTCCCGGAAGAGGTGTCGGTTGTAATAAACTTTTCGCTCATCATTCGGACGATGTGCCTTACCATACCCTGATTTCCTGCTACCATAACAATATCGTCGGACCAATGGGCAAGTGGTTTACCCACAAAAATATATATCTATCTACCTCTTTATAAATAGTATAGATATAGATTTATACTGACCTGTTAGTTTGGGTCTGTTCTTACTAACTAGGCTACCATCGTTCGCAAAATGCGATTTAGTCTCTATAATTTTTAGCTGTGTACAGTCCAAGTTGCGCTCAAAGCTGTCGAATTGGAGCCATAGAGTAACTTATATATACTGAGATAGAGTCATCAGTCGGCAAGCCAGTGCTAACGCCATCTAAAGGAAACTGACCTATACTCAACGGCTTTGGTTAGGCTGTCAGAAATAATTTTGCTTGCTATATAGGTAACAAAATTCCCAGTAACTTCTGGACTTCTGGTTTATTTCCTGTATTTTAAAAAAATTGCCAATGTGGGCAGGCGGCTTGAGGTCATTGTTTCGGAAAAAAGAGACATCTACTGGAACAACGCCGAACCAACTATTTGATTGGTTTTTTTTAAAAGCTACATCTGCTTTTTACAAGCCCCATCTAACGAAAACCGTTGAACTATTTTTCCAATACTATGGAATAAAGTACTAAGTGAAATGAACCTGATTGGAGCTCAGGGTATGCTTAGACTATGAATTGATATTTGAAAGCCTGCTAATTACAATGAAGTGACAGCCGTCTAACATTGGCAACCCTGGGTTTCACCTACGTAACTTTAATATGGGATCCAGACCAACTGAATCATAGTTACACATTCAGATTTCCTCAAGATGGTTTCTATAACCTCCAAGGTAATGAAATATAGATAGGTAGATACTCTTTATTGCACAACGTACAAAACTTAAAAGTTAGGTGTACAGAGATACAACGTACAAGTTAGCTGTCTTATCGCTGGGAGCGATCTCCACCGATAAGACCGCTACCAGATAACCTTCAGAAAATAATTAATGGTAGGATTTGATACGTTTGGAAAATCCAGAGATGCATGCTCGGATTCGAACCTCGACCCCCCGTGTGAAAGGCGCGTTCTTATCTACTCAGGTATCATCGCTCGCAAAATACGTTTTAAGTATAATTAATAAATCCCATCAGAGATGGGATCAGAAACAATCTGATGCGAGATGTCACGGGCTGCGGTTGGAATTGAATTTCCAATTAAATGCGCCGATCGATACATATTACCTAGAGCCCGCATAGTGGGCAGCTCTGGGTTCTCTTTGATATGATAAACATTGGTATATTTCAAACCAATACAAGTAATGTTTATGCCGTTTTAATCCCAAAGTCCACATCATTACTAATTACAAAAAAGTAAATTTTACACAAAACGACAAAACTTATATGTAAACCAAAAGTATGGAACACTTGCGCTATCTAAAAGACATTGAGCGCTATCTATTGGTAAAGTTTGGAACTACTAGCAAAATCCTGAAGCAAAGTGAGGACGGGTTTAGTTATCAGTCAGCCCACATCCTATATATTGGAAAATGTCCTTCTATATTAATCATTTATGTAAATAAATAAATATTTCACCACATCACATATATTGATCTGACTCCGAGATAGGTAGCTCAAGCACCTGTGTTATGTAATGTTTTTATCCTTAATAATGTCCTTATATCATGTTAGCTTAGTTTTTACGCTCATACATTTGAAAAATCTGTAGCTTCACGCTCGGATTCAAATCTAAAACCTCCGAGTTCAGAAAGAGCACGTGTATTTACATTAGTCTAATAACCTTTACTTAATGATCATTATTACCATTGGCAATCCAACTCAAATAGTTTTTTCGCGTTGCATTATAACTATAATTAATCAAGACGGGAATTAACACGATATTGATTATGTGATACAACATTGTGTACTCACATATTTTACTCGACGTTTCGGCTGTTGGAAGTGTAAACGAAACATGCTGCTCTATGCTTTAGTCTATTTACTGTTCTCTTGTTAGGCTGTCGATGTGACGTGGGCTTATGACCATCGAAGAACTGAAATATAAATGTAAAATATAAACGCTTATTTATTAATACCGTGGCCGTGTGGTTTCCGGCAGAGTAGAATAGGCCACCCTCACTCTTACCGAGGTGTCGTAAAAGGCGACTAAGGTAAAGCTGCTGGCATGATCATCAGCACCCAGAGAAGGAAAACTCTGCGTTCAAAACCCTCGCCAACCCGTCTGCCAAGCGTGGTGAGTATGGCAATTACCCCTCATGTGATTGAGGGAGGCCCGTGCCCCAGCAGTGGGGACTTAAATGGGCTGATGATGATGATTTATTAATACACAAATTTGTTGCTGCCGCCACTCTTCACGCACGCTTCCACTGCGCTACAGCAGCCGTAGTCCGAGCGGACTGACCACGCTCCGCACTGGTCCGCTCATAACCACGGCTGCTGTTACGTAGCCGAAACGTCGAGTAAAATTTGTGAGTACACAATATTGTATCACAGAATAAACATCGTGTTAATTCTCGTCTTGATTAATTATAATCCTACTCAAGACGAAGTCTCCATAAAAAAAAACATTCATCAGCACGAAGCTAAACTAAATCTACTAAGTTAATTAAAACCTTTGCCAAACTTAATCTCCACACTCCAGATATGAAAGTCAAATCTCACTGTATCCCGACTAATTGTCGCATAAAAGCAATTGGCGCCATTCGAACCGCCACACTGGGCTCACTAAAACCATTCGCCTAATATGCAAACAGGGAGACGCTAGACCGCAGCTCCGGAGCTCTCAGAATATATCTGTGGTACCACTTGGAAGATGCGAGATTATTCGGAGTCTATTCGAGAATAAATCGGGGTCATTGTTACGATAGGATGGTTTTATTTCGCAACGGCCACTGCTCTCTCTTCAGGACATTTATTATAAACTGGATCAATAGATGGCGCTGGGCGCCGATTAAATCGCGACAAGATTTTATAGTGAAGCAGTATATTGGTTCTCCTCAGCCTGATGATGAGCAAACGGAGAGCGCACGTTTCAGTTACAACGGACGCGATGTCAAGGTGTGATACCTTCCGTTGGTACTGCTATACTGGCCCGCGAGATGCTTCTTCACGCTCCGTTTGAAAGAATCCATGTTGTAGTTTTGTGTGTTTTCGATTAACGTAGTATTAAGAAGTCTATACCATTCTATCAAAAGTACAACCTGTGCGGATAAAGAATGATCGATCACCTTAAAAAAATAATCATTCACCTTATAGATGGATCTCAGTCCTATAGTTACTACGCCATCTAGTGGATTTTTTACACACAATAGGCTTGCCACAACACAAATCAAAGCACTACTTCGATTTCCAGGGGGCGCCTGGTTTCCTAGGCCATCACCGCGCTGCATTGCACCATTTTCTAGTTAATAAATCCGTGCTTATAAGTAACATGTCATCAACAAGAAAATGTACTGTCCAAAAAATTAAATATGCCAGTAAAACTCAGTCCCGAAATATGTAGAGTAAGTTTTTGTTACAATATAAACAGGTCAACCCCGAACAATGGTTTTTATTTCAAGGCCATTAGGGTCGTCGTGTATTCTCGCTATTTCTAGCAATACCGGCACTTAATTTTGCTAGTTTCAAATTGTACCGATAGATGGCATTGGGAGTAGATTACATCACGCACGTGTTTCGGGGTTCGGTTTTCCTATATGCTTTTTAGTTTTCTATGTATTTTATTCATTATAAATAGTACAGAAGAAATATACTTAACGTGTTAACGAAAAACTTCGATCTCTTTCTGTGCGCAAAACCTCTCAGATGGTAGCTGAACTCATGAAACTGAATATCTTTCACTATGGAACCAACAAAAAAATTGAGGAAGAAAACACGTCTCTTCACATAAATTATTTGGGCGTCTGCTAATCAATTTGATTGAAACAGCTGTTTGTTTTTTCACAATTTCAATGTTGGTCCCAATGTGATTTCAGTTTCATGGGTTGAGCTACGCCCTTATTTGATTTTTTTAAACTATGGCGAACAAACGAGCATACGGCTCAGCTGACGGTATGATTACCGCCGCCCACGGATATCCGGATATCAGCAACACATGAGACATCACAGATGCGTTGCTAAGCTCTTTTCTTGAAGATCACCAGGTCGTATCTGTTCGGAAACACCATTCAATCAAACATCGTTTCCATAGTTTAACTACGCGCGGCAGGAAGTGGCGTGAGAAACGCACTGTGGACTTAAGAAATTTTGCGCTATTCCTTCAACACGTAGTTATAGGTATTATGAACAATATGAGGCAATCGCACGTTCGTCCAGTTACGTATCCCAGGCCGCGGACAGTTTCCTCGGCCGTCATCGCGCCATCGCATCATTTCCTATCACGCCGCATTATCCAGACGCCTAGGAAATGACCGAGTGAGCCCGTGAGGAAATTTGAATTGCACCTGTCTGCCGACTGCAGTGTGATGTTGCTAACTTCGAGAAATAGGCAGACGAAACTCGTTATAGATAATCACGGGCGAGATTGAGTAATTTTCACTTTGCAAATGGTACGTATATTTTTCATTAATGTACTTGTATTTATAAAGTGGTATGTTATAGACAACGACAAAGATTACCTACAATAAGTCGTTTTTTGAATTTTCACGTTGCATTTTTAATAAAAAATATTCTGATTACTCATCTAGATTTAATTGAGGCGACGGGTAGCCCTAACTAGCGACATCAAACGCTTTAATTTTTAGCTACTAAACCGGATCTATTTTAAACAATTACGGAGCGGGAGTCTCCAAGCAAACATAGGTTCTACAATATAAAGCATACTGTACTATATTAAGCATTTTTGTATCTTACTGTTGGTGTACATTTTCAATAAATAAATAAGTAAACATTTATACTATTTATTCAATAATTGTGCACTACTTTTTGATCTGTTTTTGCACTCGAAATTAGGATTAACGCAATCAGTGGTCGTTTTTAACGATAAATTAAATTTCGAGTATAAAATCAGACCCAAAAGTTATGTATAAGTATTAAATATAAGTGTTTTCCGAGAGGCTGCATTTTAGAAATTCTTAAAAAGATATCTGATTTAGTTGTTAATAATTTAAATCAATTGGCACTAGCGAGTGTGCCCTACCCGTCACCTTAAAACGGGGATTAACGTGACTTTTATTATTAAGGACAGATTCAACCAATCTATATCCGGAAATAAATCTATATGTTAGAAAGTAAGATTTGTATTGAATGACAGCGCTATACAGTAGCTTTAACATCGGATTAAGTTTGGTCGAATCGAACCTCTTTCAACCAGGGAGGGGTGGACAGCGGGATTTTTTTTAACAATTGTTTCACTGTCCACCCGGGGTGGACAAGCAGAGGGTGGACAGCGGGAATAAACCAATGCTAAGCACATTATTTTGTACAAACGTTTGCTTAACGTTGTTTTTGCTTGAGTCCGATTGTTTGTATCCATCTACATTTGTACCCACCCTTTTTTATGATGAATAAATAATTTTGTTTTTGTCTTTGGATTTGAGACTACGGCTGTTGTATCGTATCCTAAACGTCAAGGAACAGTGAGTACAAAAACAAATTATTAATAACAAACATCGGATTGATCCCCGTTTTAATTAAATATAGGCTTATAAATAACCCTTAAAGATGAAAGACTTGCGTGATGTGATCCACACCCAGCGCCATCTATTGATACAATTTGAAACTAAAAGCATAATGGTCACAAAACGAAGTGAGGTCACTAGTGGTCAATATACTTTTTTACTTCCACAAGTGCAACCATGAGCCTTCCACAAAACGTCTAAAATAGCTGACATTCCAAAATAAAAAGAGTTTAAAAAAGTTCAATGCTATTATCCTTTCCATCGACAAAAACATAGCATGAAAAAAACTAGAAATCAATTCGACAGATCCAATGAAAACAATTTCTAGAAAGCAGAAAACTGTTTGTAATCCACCCTGAGCCGATTACGTGTCCATTTTATTCTGTAGAGCGAGTGACACGTGTGGAAAAGTTGCTGTAAGTCAGAAATAAAACATGTGCTTATACTCAACGCAAAGACACGCAGTAGACAGTAGATTATTTCATTCGTTAATAATGGATGATATATAAATAAATATAATAAATAAATTTATTCAGTAAAAAAAATTTTTTGCAAAAAAAAAACCGCCTTCAATAACCACGAACGGAAAGTGTAAAATAATATTTTAATCACTTTATACACTCCAAATAGGTAACATTTTATAACCGTACACTCGAGAAAAGGTTTTACCGAAGTAAGCGCTTAATCTCTGTTGAATATTTGAATATTGTATTAAATTACAAGATAGCAATTGGGCGCAAACTTCGGTAAAACTTTTCTCGAGTGTACTGTTATAAAATGTTACCTATTTGAAGTGTATAAAGTGATTAAAATATTATTTTACACTTTTCAGTTCGTGGTTTTTGAAGGCGGTTTTTTTTCGAAGAAATAATTTTTTCAAGTATTTTAGTATCTAACAAGACATTTTTAAAATTTGAGAGTTCATTCTAGCAGCCAACCTCCCCCATCTCTCTTCCCCCTGCCACCCTCACCAAATAACTAATAAAGTAGTTGTGAGTACAGTATTGAAAGAGTTATCCTTTAACTCCTTACCGTTAAGGAGTTGACCTTCCATCATCATCAGAGCCACAAAGTTAATACAATCAGTCGTAAACACTGGTGGAGGTTTGAAAAAAGATACAAAAACATTACGTGTCCCTATAAAATTTTAAAGTTCCCCACAATTTTTCCAGGATCCCATCATCAGATACTGATATCCTGATCATGGTACCAATCCGGGAATATCTACTTTTCAACTAAATAATAATCATCTAAATCGGTTCATAAATGGCAAAGTAATCGGCGAACAAACATAAAAAAAAATACATATACATGTCGAATTGAATTGTCAAAAAAAGAGGTTTTTTTTTGAAGTCGGTTAAAAATAATGGTACCTAACATAACAACATATAGAAACTTATTAAAATACTAGACCAAGGTTATTTTTTTCCAGAACTGTAGTAAAACTATAGTCAGAGCGTCCATCCTCACACATTGGAACCCAAATGGTCTCGCTCAGTACGGTTCCAGAGAAATTTGCTCCCGCGAACGCTCCGGCTGTGCGGAAATACAGAAAAGCGGAATGATCTGCCAGCAGAGGTTTTCCCAGGGCAAGAACAGCATGAAGTTCTTCAAAAAAGAGTGTTAAGGTTTTTAAGGAAACGGGTAGGGCACATTAGCCACGCCAATCGATTTTAATTTTTAGCCACTAAACCGAATCTATTTTACACAATTTCGGGGCTACACTCTATCGGCAAATTCGAATTTCGAGTACAAACGCAGATACAAAAGTTAAGTATGAGTATTAAATAAATAGATAGATAGATAGATAGAAAGAATGATTAAAGTACTAACATAGATTTCTAAGACAATCATTGTTACTAACAACACTGGATTGTATGGTCCGAAATAAACACTTTTATTTTATATATTTTATTTCAGATTTCAGACAAGATAATGAGAAATCTTTTCTCTGAAACACAAAGGTCATAGTTTAAAACCTTACAAGAAAGACGAAACAGATTATAAATTGTTTAGATGTCCTAATTTTCCCTAAACACGTTATCCTACAATTGAATTTCTTTTTTAAAAATTTAAATAAACCGGCTTTATCTACGAGCATTTCATTTCAAGTACCATCTATAAAAACAACGAAGTTACATAAAACAACATTGTGCATTCACAAAGATAACTCGAGCTTTACGGCATAACACCCACACTTTGTAACGACTCCAATAAAATGTTTAGAGCCGTGTGCTTCAGCACCTAGACACTGCTTGTCGATAGTTTATTTCAGTTAGAGTGGTGAATAATATAAAAATATACAATTTAAACGATCGTAACCATATTATTTAAAAAGAGGTAAATTCGAAAGACAGCGGTAATGCTTATAAACCGAAAACACGAAACTCTTGCGCTTTTATCAACAAAATGTGGTGATGCAAACCACCAGTAAACATATCAATAAGCCCCTTATATTTTATTAAAAGACATAATTCTAAAAATTAACACGCAAAACAAAATATTGAATTGTACAAAAAAACTAAAGATGCTTTAAAACTTGCATAAGGCACAAGGAACCGTAAGTGGCCTTGCACGTGTGCAACTTAAGACAAAGAGCAGGGTCTTCGCAGAATTAGAAAGCGATTGACAGAAAAAAAAAGGATGTTTGTTTACTAGGTAAACCATCTCGTAGAGCGATCTCGTTTAATGAAGATAGCTCAATCTTTTAAATATTTATTAATCAATTATTGTGGAAGTTTAAAACAATAAATCAGCTCTTAAGATATATCCATGTAGTACGGAACAAGGTCTGGTCAAAAGACTAATGGTCGATCCTCCTATTAAGAGTACTTAATTAAGACGCTTATAAACAGCGAATGCAATTAGATATAATTGTAGAATAAGTTGCCATGCGTTTAAATGATAAGTTGAGTGTACGAATCGTATCTCGCAAGAAAGACAAAGGCTTCACAGCTTATTCACATCTAGATATATACTCAGTTCCTAAATAAAACAAAGGAGTTATAACGTTTAGATATTGGTCAATTTTGCTTGGCAAAGGAACTGTAAAAGGTTTAAAGTTTGGGAGAAGTCTGTCCTTTTGTATTCTTTTGTGTGAAACGATTTGAACACGTGCAAAGCGATAAGCAAAGCGTCGGCCCTTGCGAGGCGTGGGGTTTTTTTTTGGCACCTTAGCGTCAAAATGCACATTGCGTAATTATATAATGTAGTTCCGAGGGACAAAGAGCGTCAGTTGGTCACAAGGCGTCTTGCTGCACGGTCGTGTTCACGAGAGACATGGTTCTTCGACTTGATATATAGGACAAGGTCAGTGTCTGAGTGATTTTTTGATCTTTGTAAGATTCTTTGTGGTTAATTGTGAGATATCGGTTCGCATACCGAGCTTAAAGGCATTCGGGCCTAATAGAGTTTTGTACTGGGCTCTAAGCTAGTTTGGCATACTGCGGTTGCTAATTGGTTTCAGAATTACCCAGTCTTTCTAAACCAAGGAGGAACAGTGGTTGAACAGAATAGCTAACAAGTACCGCAGCGCCGAAACGAGTTTCACGGAGCTTTGGGACCGTCGAAGTGGACCTAGAATAGGGTTCTGGTTTTCCCGCCAGACTCTCAGCAAAAGCTTTGTGGAATTCCTCTTTCGGGGGCGACCAAATACCTTCCTTTCCTTACATTTCCTATTGTGAGAAACCTTCCTAACCTGTAGGCCCGGTTTCTCGCCAGCTAGGGCGTTAGGAGTAGGGTAACTTTGCCACATTCACACACACCTCAAAGATTCGTGGTGGAAACTTTGAGACCAGGTACAGAACACTAGGGCTTAGCAGCTGTAGGTACACACACACTTAGGTCGCGTAACACATTACGTTGGGGCAAATTAGTGATTATTCTAGTGAATCAAAGTGAAAGTTATTTCGTAAAAGTTTATAAAAGCGCGTTTTGTTTGTGATAAAGTTTAAGCCTAATTCATTTGGAATTAGTTGCCAGTGTTAAGATTTGTGTGTTACGTGATAATAGCTGTGTACGTGGATCTAGACCGATTCTAGAGAAGCAGAGGCAAAGGGTCGTTGTTATTAGTAGAGGGATATCGCGGCAACGGTATTTATCTAACAATAACTTCGCAGTGGTGGAGCTATTATCAAATACATTTAAATATTCTAGGAAATAGTTTAGAGGCTTTTGCAAGAGTTACATTGAATTAATGATATGCGCCAGCATTTTATTAATTTAATTGACTTGGAGGACTTCCATTTTTTTAGTAGGCTGGAGCCCGTCGCTTAGGTATATCAGAGCTGTTGGACTTTGTCAAGTACTACGACTCGGGTCGACAAGCACAGTATCATATACATAAACTTATCAAGAGCGCAAGAGTGCCGAATTTCATTCCGCACCTAATTCGTCGACGAAATATTACAAAAGGGAAAAACACAAAACAGTGCCAGGGACTAAGTTGAGTTCACTCAACTCTATTTTAATCCATGGATATATAATTTATAAAACAATATCTCATTGAGATAACAAATTGTACGTACAAATCAAAACATAAAGTACCTGCCACAGGGGATAACAAAGAGCTCTTTGTAAATTATTTGCGCTATATCTATAACTGGGGGATCAGTTATTATTTAAATCTTGACTTATGACAAGACTAGACTTGAGTGGCCGTGGTCGGACAAACTTCTTATTTGTTTAAAACTATTCCACTAAGCAATAAAAGTTAGTTTAAAGCACTGACTGTCATATGATATTCTTGTTAGAACGGACTGCGTAAAAATTCTCATTTGGTATTAATATCTCAGCTTCTATTTCTATTTCAACAAAATACGGTCTAAAGTAGCAAGTAGAAAGGTAATTAACAAAAACGAAATTTAAATTCTAGACGATCACAATGTCTATAAGGAAAACTCGGGTTACGTTTTCCTTGCGGCAGGCTTATAATACTAGGGTTTGATGTAGGCATTAGATAGTAATTCATAATTATTATAGATCCAGTATTTGAGCCGTAGTGGTAGACCTCCATTCCTTCGATTCTACACACGACTTCAGACAACTTTCGCGTAGGGAGTAGCGAGTTAGAGTATAGACTAAGGAGTTAGGAAAGAGTACGAGAGGATCAGGTTAGCAGGTCGAGTCGTAGGGTGGGGTGACCATTACAAAAATAATAAAAAAAACAAAAATTCTGTTCCATACATTAATGCCGGGTGGATATTCTATTTTGTATGAAACAGTTAAATAATTTTATTTTCGCTTATTTTGTTAATCTGACGTGCTAAATGGACTTTGTTCTCAATACTATTTCGGGATAAACGATAAAAAAATCTACGAAAAAAAACCGCCTTCAAAAACCACTAACTAAAAAGTGTAAAATAATATTTTAACACATCATACACTTCAAATAACATTTTTTAACAACACACTCAAGAAAAGGTGTTACCGAATTCGGTGCCCAATACTATCTTGTAATACAACATTCATTTATTCAATAGGGATTATGCGCCGACTTCGGTAACAGCTCTTGCGTGTACACGCAAGAGCTGTAAATTAAAAAAAAAATCTGTTCCATACATTAATGCGGTGGATATTCTATTTTGTATGAAACAGCTAAGTAATTTTATTTTCGCTTATTTTGTTAATCTGACATGATAAATGGACTTTATTCTCAATATTATTTCAGGATGTAAACGATAAAAAAATTACCTAACCTACAAAAACCACGAACTAAAACGTGTAAAATAATATTTTTAACATATCATACACTTCAATTAACATTTTTTAACAGTATCTTGTAATACAACATTCATTTATTCAATAGGGATTATGCGCCGACTTCGGTAACAGCTCTTGCGTGTACTGTTATAAAATGTTATTTGAAGTGTTAAAAATATTATTTTACACTTTTTTTTTCGTGGTTTTTGAAGGCGGTATTTTTTTTTTTAATTTTTCATGCTTTTTAGTGACTCATTTTCGGCAGCGGGAGTTGACCTTCCATCATCTGCAGAGCCACAAAATCAATACAATCCGGCGTAAATACTGGTGCAGCTTTGAAAAAAGGTACAAAACCATTGCGTAAGCCTTCAAAATTTGAGGGTTGCCCTCGATTTTTGCTGAGATTCCATCATCAGATCCTGACATGGTGTTCAACTTGGGAGTGTTTCTTTCAAATAAAAAAAGATTTTTGCAAATCGGTCAATAATTGACGGAGTAATCGGAGAACATACATAAAAAAATATATACAGTCGAACATAGAACCTCCTCCTTTTTTGAAGTCGGTAAATTACGGTGTATGTACTCCTTTTGACATTCATAAGAGTTATGTATGACCCTATAGTCAGCTTACGGTTATTTGGCATGTGGCAAAAGCATTGTAAAAACATGGCAAAATTCGGTACTAATGCTGTTTTGACATTTTCGCACAGAGAAAACGACGCCCTCCTGTCAATGTTACTGAAGTGACTTCTGATCGTACTCGGTCCATAACTTAAATAAAGATTTTTTATCTTATCTTAATCTTTGTCACGTGATATCGTAAACTAAAATTCGATAATAACTTTTCAGTCCAAACAGCGTCACTCAGTTTCTCGTCCAATAACTGTCATATCACCTCCTCCCTCGTCTACAGAGGAAACTTACTATATTGGACACTCCCCCTCCCATCCCCTAAGGATTATGTAGATTCGTCGGCACTTTGCTGAACGTTTGTGTGGAAGGTGAATTTTTGGTCTTATTGGGTTCTTTACATGTTACGGGCAAAATTGCATATCTGCTTATTGTTTGTTTGAAGTTGCAAAAATGTTGCTAAAGTGCAAATTTGTTTGTCGTATCTTGCATGTGTACGCATCATACGATAAAGTTAAAATAATAATTGATATGGGGATAGATTATAATAAATAATGGAAGCTGGATGCGAATATCCGAAGATCGATCCAAGTAGCGAACAATTGGAGTGGCCTATATCCAGCAGTGGACTGCAACTGGCTAATGATGATAATAAAGATACATTCAAGAAAGTTTTTTTTTGTAGATACGTAAGATGTTGACCATATTTCACCTGATGGTAAGTGATAATATGGTCTAAGATGTAGCACGATTACCTAGAGTAAGTACTATAATATGTCTAGTTAGTACCTCCAATGCCTTCATTTTTAAATAAAGTATTTTAAATTTTATACTCTATTTGAATACACTTGATATGTGTGAAGACTGCCTCGGTGGCGCAGTGGTAGGTGGGTCGCACTTTAAAGCGACGGCTGCGCCCATGCCTCGGAAGGCACGTTAAGACGTTGGTCCTGCGCCTAATCCCTCTTCAATCGTGTCCCACTGGTGCCCCATCGAAACGTGAGGGTACGGGAATAGAGTGTGCACTTGTGTCTGGGCAAACAATTGTGCACTATAATATACCCTGCGTCGATGGCTGATCGCTGAAATTGACCGCCATGACCGAAATATCGGTTTGGAGGACATTATATGTATGTGTGAACATATCAAGTATATTCATAATTTAAAAAAAATAGTAACTAGTAGCCCGCCCTCACTTTGTTTCACCCACCCACTAAATCTTCAAGTTAATTAACTTGATATACCTAGACCACAGTAAGAGTTCACGGAGCAGTGAGCCTTGCGTAATTAATGGCCAAAGGATTGCATGCCTCAAGTGGCAATGGGCAAGGCACATAGCGAGGAGAACAGACGGCCGGTGGGGCGGAAAGGTCTTCGATTAGAAGCCACGTACAGGAAGTCGCAGCCGTGGCAGGCCTCCTACAAATTGGACCGACGATCTGGTGGAGATCGCAGGAATCCATTGGATGCGGGCGGCACAGGACCGATTTGTGTGGAGAACATTGGGGGTGGCCTATGTCCAGCTGTGGACGTCTATTGGCTGAAATGATGATGATGATTGTAAAATATGCGTGACAACTAAGAGTACTATAAAATAGAAAACTTTCATAACATTACTTAACAATTTAGAACTAGATATCCAGCGAGAGCTTGAACATAGTATAAAAATTATCACAACACTATGGACACGCAGTTTAGCATCACCAGGGGTTCCTTTTCTCTAGGTTTTGGCCTTCGGTGCCCACACTCACCCGGCGAAACACAGCGCAGGCGTAGCTTCACGCCCGGTTTTCTGTGCGTCCGTGGTATCACGTGCCGGCCCATTCATGTCGAAGCGTTGCTCATTCAGAGATCAGGACGGGCACGATCTTTAGTTTTTAACCCCTGACGCAAAAGCGACGGTGTGTTATAAGTTAGATGTGTCTGTGTGTGTGTGTGTGTGTGTGTATCTGTGTGTCTGTCTATGGCATCGTAGCTCCCAAACAAATGAACCGATTTTTATTTGTTTTTTTTTTTGTTTGAAAGATGAATAAGGAGGGAGTGTTCTTAGCTATGTTGGATAAAAATCAATCCAAGATGGCCGCCGATACAAAGATATGGATTGTATGTTTTAACACAACTCCCACAATATGGGTATCATATAAAAGGGTTTGAGTAGCAGAATACATTTACAATGACAAATTTCAAATCCAAGATGGCCGCCGTCGGGGGTTTTCTAAATTTTCAATTTAATTATAAAGTATATTATGGCTAAAACGAAGAAAGTAGGTCGTGACCTAGAAAGGTATTGGAGAAAATTTCAAAGTTACACGCACTTGAGGTGAAGCAGCTACCTGAACATGCAAACTTATTTGGTGCTGTTTGGATTGTTTCTACTCTTTTTTAAAGAAGTGGGACTCAATCACCAATGTGGGACTCAATTTGACCGTGGGAGAGCCACACTTCAGCATGAATGGGCCGGCTCGACTGGAGTGATACCACGACCTCACAGAAAACCGGCGAGAAGCAGCATTGTGCTGTGTTTTGCTGCGTGAGTGAGGGTACCGGAGGCCCAATCCGGGGTAAAGGGGAGTTTAAAGGTTGGCAGCGCACTTGTGACTCCACTGGTGTTGCATGGGCGGCGGCAATCGCTTACCATCAGGTGATCCGTCTGCTCGTCTGATTACCTATCACATAAAAAAAAAAGTTTGTCCCTAATAGGCAACGCGAGAGTGTTTAGCTCGGGTTTGTGTTCACCAATCCGTATTTGGCAAGCGTGGTGATTAAGCCTAATCCCATTATAGTAGCGATAACTTCATTTCTATGATGGAGGCCTTTGCCCTGCAGTGGGACAGTATATAGGCTGATTAAAAAAAAAAAAGAACTGCATTCCTCTATTCAATTCAATTCAATTCAAATAATTCTTTATTTGCATAGGCTTGTACACAGCACTTACAAATCGTCATACATTTGAATGACTTAAAACTATTTATAAGTACTTATGTATAATTTACATGTTAATACATATATATGTTGATACATAAAATATACTAAAGAAATAAATAAACATAATGCGATTCTACCACCGGCTCGGAAAGTTGTTTCTGGTCGAGAAGATCCGGCAAGAAACTCGCCAGTTACTCTTTTTAATCGCCAACTTTTTTACAATGGTTTATTATCTTCATACCAAGTCATACAGTCTAATGCAACACAAAATAGAATGAAGCAAATTAAAAGCTAAATATGAGGTAAACCGAAGCGGACCAGTCCCCAAAGGTGGCACCTGTTCACAAGTATGACGTATGTGTCAGCCATCATTTCACTCAACCATATTAGAGGGAATGTAATGACCCGCCACATAACGCCACCACCTCAGAGACATTTGAGTGAGCATGACTTAGGTTCCCCTCATAGATCACAAAGAGTAGTAGTTACTTTATCCAATACTAATAAACTGCAGGACGAGGTGTACAATAGTAGGTGGTTAGCATCTTGTTAGCATCTCTACAAGTGATTCTTTGTAAGTTGAAACCAAATCTACGAGAAACTCAACAGTCAGCTGCTATGAAGAAAACAATTTACAAAACATGAAACAGGTGCAAGGAACTCCACCAATAAGAGCAAGAACTTTTGTTGTTTAGAATGCATAATATTGAGATCGAAAGAACAAAACCAAGGAAAAAAGACTAAAATCAACATTCGCTTCCAGCGAATTAGTACGCCGAAATTGTACAATGGACAATACGACAAAAAATCATTTTCCGAAATGAGCAATCAGCATCAGCCCATTTAAGTCCCCACTGCTGGGGCACGGGCCTCCCTCAATCAATGAGGGGTAATTGCCATACTCACCACGCTTGGCAGACGGGTTGGCGAGGGTTTTGATATAAATGCAGAGTTTTCCTTCTCTGGGTGCTGATGATGATGTCAGCAGCTTTACCTTCGTCGCCTTTTACGACACCTCGGTAAGAGTGAGGGTGGCCTATTCTACTCTGTCGGGGACCTCACGGCTTTGAAATGAACAATACTATTTCTAAATTAGACTCATAGAAATTTAATAAAAATAAATTCAGAATTTTTAAACAGATATTAATGGAGAAAAGAAATCAAATTTAAAAATCCTCCTGTGACGTCGTCTCTCGGCATGACAAATTAATAACGCTTTTGCTCACGTTGATGAAAGCAAAAAAAAAGTAAAATCACTGATCATAAAATAACAAGACAAAATGCAGACAGTAAATAACTTAAAGTCACCTATTTTTTTTATTGGACGTATAGCATCGACATCACAATACGTTGAGCCTCAGGACTTCGTCACTTCCGGCATATTAATTAATAATTTAAAAAAATAATATTTCAATAAATACACATAGTTAATGATAACTAAAAAATATGGGTCACCTTTTTTCTCTTTCTTAATTCTAAAAACATGACCGGATGGCGCAAATGGTAGTGACCCTGCCTCTTACGCCAAAGGTCGTGGGTTCGATCCCCACCCAGGACAAACATTCGTGCGACGATCACTTGTGTTTTTTTCAGTGTCTGGGTGTAATATATGTATTTAGGTATATATTTGTGTTCCTGTGTTGTCTGATATCTGTAACACAAGTGCTTAAGCTACTTAGTACGGAATCAGGTCAACGTATGAGATGTTGTGAGAATTATTATTATTATTATTATTAAAAGACCATATAAAAATGCTTATATTTTTTTGTCGTATTGTCCACTTAAGTTTCTATAATGCCTAGTTTTTTTAATTGCGTTTTTTGTGCAATAAAGTATATCTATAAATAAGTATATGTATCAATTATTATTCATATTTTAAATAGCTTTATTGATATAGTAAACCTTTTTTTAGCTAAAACAAAATATTTAAATTACAAAATTTTCGAAAAAAGAATGAAAACTGCTTTATAAAACCGTTTTAGTTAACAAAGGTTTAACAAACATTTGTGAATACATATATTGGCCTTTACATTTTACCCGTGGGAGAGCCACGCCTCGGCATGAATGGGCCGGCTCGTTCGGAGTGATACCACGATCTCACATAAAACCGGCGTGAACCAGCACTGTGCTGTTTCACTACGCGAGTGAGAGTACCGGAGGCCCAATCAGGGGGAAAGAGGGGTTTAAAGGTTGGCAGCGCAGCTTGTGATTCCACTGGGTGTCCATGGGCGGCGGCTTACCATCAGATGGTAAGCGATTACCGCAGCCGGTTGACACACGCACCACCATTGGAGTCCCAAGTGCGCTTCCAACCTTTAAACTCTCCTTCACTGGAAATTGAGCCTCTGAGGGTACATCACACGGCGCAGACGCTGGTTGTCTGTGAGGCCGTGGTATCAGTCGAGTCGGCTCATTCATGCGGAAGCGTGACTCTCCCACGGCAAATATGTTTTACATTACAACTATATTGTTACTATTATTTATATTAATACTAAACATAAAGACTCGCGGCAGATGGAAGACTATTTCATTCATTAATACTATGACACCAACTGTCATATTCAAGCCCAAGACTCGTGTCATGGGTTTGAATATAACAGTCATTAACTGTCAGCAATACTCTACTAAAATACTCTGCCTGCTGTCTGCCAAAAATTTTGCGCTTATTATAACAACTTTTGTAATTATCTATACTAATTATGAAGAGGTAAACCCTACAGACAGTGGCAACGCTTATAAATAATCTAAAAACACAAAACGCTTGAGCGATGTATTTAAGCCCTAGCGCCATCTATTGGTATAAAGTGAAACTAAGGTATTGAAACGAAGTAAGAGCGGGCCACTAGTACGATCATATTTCCAACAAAATTTCTCAGAAACAGCTCAGAAACCATAAGGATGTTGATGCAATTATTACATCCGAACAACTCCACAGATCGCGGTTATCCCCACTGCACAAACAAGCTAAAGCGACGAATATAAATCTTAAGATTTAGTACCGCATCTTTTATGATTTCCTCAGACTGCCCGTTAAGTTGGAACCAGACGGTTCCAACTTTCGCATCAGTTCATTGCATCAGCCTCGTCATTGCGACCTTGTGTTGTCCCAACTTATTTAACGAGAGTAACTTCTTGAAAGTTTCTTTGTCCCTTTGAGTTGAATCGGAATGCAGTTGGTTTGTCTTCGCTAAGTTTGGGTACTTAGAGTCAAGGGTTATTGAGACGTTGGCAAACAAGAATCTATTGTGGAACTTAAGCTTACTTCGAAATTTCAAACTGAAAATTGAGATTTTTGTTTGATTTTCTTTTATTAGCCTGCGAAGGCTTGTATTGACAAAAGAAGAAACACCTAGGAATATATTTTTTTTTTGCGAAAAAAAACCGCCATCAAAAACCACGAAGTAAAAAGTGTAAAATAATATTTTTAACACATTATACACTTCAAATAACATTTTATAACGGTACACTCGAGAAAAGGCGTTACCGAAGTCGGCGCCCAATACTTTCTTTCTCACTACTTTCTCTTGTAATTTAATACAATATTCAATTATTCAACAGGGCTTAGGCGCCGACTTCGGTAAAAGCTTCGCAAAAAAAAAAATTTTTCTTACCATTTTAGTGTCTGATTTTGGCATCCCCATCTTCCACCCTCGCCTAGTAACTAAAAAACTAATTATGAGTACCATGTATTGAAGGAGTTATCCTTTAACTCCTTACCTTTGAAGGAGTTGACCTTCCATCATCAGCAAAAACATTACGTGTCCCTATAAAATTTGAGAGTTCCCCTAATTTTTTCCAGGATCCCATCATCAGATCCTGATATCCTGATCATGGTGCCAATCCTGGGGCTATCTACTTTCCACCTAAAAGAGAATCATCTAACTCGGTTCATAAATGGCAAAGTAATATATATACATGTCGAATTGAGAACATTCTTTTTTTCAGTCGGTCAAAATAATAACTGTACACTTAAACTAAATTTAAAAGAAAGTCTAAAAGATAAAGAAGATTTATCAGGCAGCATATAAACCACAAGAACGCGTTTTAATAGTTATTTAGATGTTTAAGTGCAAAAAATGTACATTTCTACGTGTATGACAGAACTAGCCAAGTAAGATCTCAATTTCAGGACTGATCATTGAACTTGGCACCCATTTAGATCTCACTTCTTTTGTCGCTGAAGTCAACAAACAAGGCATATATAGTTTTGGCTCTCTCTTTCTTTCGCTATAATTCTGGCTGGGCTCCCAAAAAATTAGACACTAAAAAGCCTAATCCATGTTGAATAATTGAATTTTGTATTGAATTACAAGATAGTACTGGTATAAGGCGGTTTTTTTTCATTAGAAAATACCGGCAAATCTTTTACCTTAGACACATTTCCCTATCACCCTCCTCGCTTGTTTTTAGAACTTCCTGTGAGAGATATAAGTTTTAGCTAAATCCTGCAAGAAGTTCCTCGGATGAAACTATCCCAGCGCCAGCAAAGCTCGTTACGAAGCATAATTGAACCTCCAAGTTAGCGTAAGTTATATTTACATAAACACTTTTTCTTGCAATGAGACAATTCTCATTTACAAACTCGCGTAATGCTTAAACTTAACATAGTGAAATTAAATTAGAAATAACTTCTTAATACATTACCAAAAATGTATTAAGAAGTTATTTCTATAACTTTGTATTCAGTTAGGAATGACTATCGTTTCCCTAATCATTGAAATTAAATGAAAATAGTTTTTTTTTTATAGAAAGGCCAATCAGGATGACCTCACTCCGCCTGATGGTAAGCGGCCGTGAAATCCAAATATGAGGTTGACAGACACAAAAGAACTCAAAAAGTACCCATTGAGTCTGCCATCCTCACCCTGATGGCCTGCTGAGATGCCGCTTCACGCCCCGCCTAGTTATTTTTATTCAATTAGGTAGGTATATAGGTCTATACAGAACACTTATGAATATCAACATGTTTACTACTGGTTCGGAATGTAGGTTTCTGCTAAGTAAGACACCAGCATTTCATTGAAACTCAGCATTATTTATTGTAATAAGGAGATACCGTCTTCTTCCTAATTATACATACTAGTATTTACGTGTATCTTTATCATCAATCCTGGCGAAGTCCACAGTCTCTCTAGGCCTCCCTGGGGCATGTCGCTCACACGACAGTCACGGCGGGCTTGAGTCGAAGCGGAGGCTCACCGCTCTTAGGTTTCTTCAAAAAAGAAATGGCGTGCGCTCACATACTGGAGTCGCGGCTCGAGGTCGAGGTGGCATCGGCCAGAAGTCGCGGCGGCGGCGATCAAAATGAACTATAAAATTACATGTTTGATATAAAAAATTAAATTGAAAATTTAAAAACCCCCGACACAACTAAAGCTCTTTCATTTGATAACTATTTTGAAGCAGTTGGAACAACAAGTATTTATTGCCTTCATGAATGTTATACAAGATCTTATAAAAAAAATCCGGTACATCATGTTACCCTTTTACAAATAGGTTATTCATCATTTTCTGATGGCGGCCATCTTGGATTTGAAATTTTTCACTATCAATATATTCTGCTACTCAAGCCCTTTTATATGATACCCATACTGTGGGAGTTGTGTTAAAACATAAAATCCAAATCTGTGTGACGGCGGCCATCTTGACTCGATTTTTATCCAACATAGCTAAGAACACTCCCTCCTTATTCATCTTTCAAACAAAAAAAAACAAAATTAAAATCGGTTCTTTGTTCGGAAGCTACGATGGAATAGACAGACACACAGACACACACACACACACACACACACACACACCACATATAACACCCCGTCGTTTTTGCGTCGGGGGTTAATGAGAATGAATCATGGTCGCCTCCGCCTCGACTCCACATGGACACGAATAACAAAACGCGCCTCGACTCCAAGTCGCCACCGCCGCGACTGTAGTGTGGGCGGTGGGTGTAAATATTCGTCATTTTTCTGCTCACTGGCTTGAGGGTATCTTACACTATTGATACGTAGTCTCCACATGAGAACCCGTTTACCCCAAAGATTGTCTATTCTACGGCCTATATAGCCAGTCTACTGCCACTACAGCTAGCTAATCCGATGAACTATGTCGATGACTTTGATTATCTGCTGGATCACCTCATTGTGTATGCTTGTAAATTAGGCAAATATAAATTAAATTGCTAGATTTCGCTGTAAGTTTCCCAGTAATCAAGATAAAATGGTTTCATAACAGTAATTACACTGCAACACGAAGGGCTGAAAACTTGAGTACCTATGTAATTGCTATTAACTGGGAAAAACTAAGGCAACTTTTATGAAACAAAGCAGCTGCTATTTGAAAATTTTATACTGAGAGAAAGATTAAAGAACACGTCATCTAGGAAGAAATTTCCGAGGAATACTTGGGAGAAACTCGCGATAGAGTTCAGGGGAACTTTCGAACATTCTTGTGATTTAACTGGCTCCCCTACTACGGAGAAGATTGCAGACACTGTGGGAGGAATCTCGAATAAAAGGGGAAGGAAATACTAAATACAATACCTAACTAATCTGAGCATCTTTCTGATATCTGATGCCGTTCTGAGCAAAAAAATATGTCTATCTAGGACAAACGCTCCAATTAGGCAGAAACAACTTCGAGAGAGAAGCCGATAGAAGAATTCAGCTAGGCTGGGCAGCATTTGGTAAACTTCGTCGAGTCTTCTCGTCACCCCATCCCTCAACGTCTTAAGTCGAAAGTCTTCAACCAGTGCATCCTTCCGGTCATGACTTACGGTGCCGAGACGTGGACACCCACGGCTGGACTAGTCCACCGGTTCAAAGTCGCTCAAAAAGCTATGGAAAAGGCCATGCTCGGAGTATCTCTGAAGGACCGCATCAGAAATGATGTAATCCGACAGAGAACCAGAGTCACCGAAATAGCTCACCGAAGTAGCAAACTGAAGTGGCAGTGGGCTGGTCAAATTAGCCGCAAAACTGACAGCCGTTGGAGCCGTAAAGTCCTTGAGTAGAGAACGCGACTCGGTAAGCGTAGTGTAGGACGCCCTGCGACAAGATGGGATGATGACATTCGAAGGCTGGCTGGTGTGGGCTGGATGAGAGTGGCCGAAAATCGGGATCAGTGGCGTGCATTAGGGGAGACCTATGTCCAGCAGTGGACGAGTGTGGGTTGCTGATGATGATGATGAACTAATCTGAGCTGCAGATAAATGAGTCATCAGCAAATTCTTCTGCAAACTTCCATACTTCAGAAACCTATACAAAATATAATTTTAGTTATTATTGAGTAATGACAAAGAACAAAGCACGTTACAAACGAAACCTGGTTTCCCACCAAGACGTTTATGTTTGATTCTCTTTTTAGTTTATTCGTGAATTCTTTCAAATGTCCAAGGAAAATCAGATTTTTAAAATAAATCACCTTTTCATAGTAGGGCTCTCAAGGTGCGCTATATTCTTTAAAACGAGAAAACTTCTCAAATATTCCGAACAAAATGAAACGGAATTTATCAAATTGAACTGCGGAATTACCCTGCCTCGAGAGTAATTCGAGCAATTTTCTAAAATAGCTGTAAACATTTTAAATTGGTGAACTTGTTAAGGCCAGTCTGAGAAATCGGAAAATGAGTAATCAAAAGATAAGGATATCTTAATCTCATGTTTAAGTATTTGTTAAGATCACCTCGTTACATGAAGATGTAATGACAACTTGAGAAGAAGTTTGGGATTGGACTTCGTTGAATAAAATATGAATCTTGTTATGATATTCATTCATTCACATAAGAACTATAACTGACATACATACATGTAAGTATACATATATTGTGGTACGCGCGTTGTTACTGTTTTCCTATCTCCTTAAATTGTTCCTTTCTTTGCCACTTCTTCATTCATCGTCATCATTTCAGCCAATAGACGTCCACTACTGGACATACGCCTGCCCTCAATGTTCTCTACATCATGATCGGACCTGTATTCCATTCAATGCATTCCCGAGACCTTCACCAGATCGTCGGTCTACCTTGTGGGGGCCTGCCATGGCTGCGACTTCCTGTACGTGGCCTGAGGTTATTATGGGGTTTATATTGTAATAGTATCACCCAGCTGATATTCCATCTATCATCATTACCAGATTTGCTGCCGAATCGCACTTAGGATGAGTAATCACAAAACTACCTAATGTCTCAGTATAATTATGCCACCCAAAATATGTACATACTGTTATTTGTTAACATGTAACGGAAAACTTCTACAACGTGAAAAAAATTTAGCAATAATACTTAAGGGTGTGAACATATACCGTGTATAGACTACACTGCCAAAATATAAGCATAATCTGAGCAAAAAATATCAGCTGTCCCATACATTATTGACGCGCGAATATTTTATTTAATATGGAACAGCTGATTTTTTTTTTTGCTCAGATGCTCAAATTTTGGCAGTAAAGTCTTTACACAGTATAAGTTCATACTTTTAAATATTATTGCTCATTTTTACAGGTTGTATATGGTGAAGTTGTTCAGTGAAACTAATGTAAGATATGATTTTTTTATGCTAGAGGCGACTAACGAGCAAACAGGTCACCTAATTGAAAGTAATCAACTTTGACGAAGTGATATTATTAGAATAGTAACATTTTGTACCCTATTAAGACTTTATTCGCCTCTAGCTAAATACTGTCAAACAGACGCAAAGCTGCAGCATTTGTCATTTGTCAAATTGTAAACCAACTATGACTATATCAGGCATTCTCATGAGACCAGCAAGCAACCGTTCTCATGCGATAGCTCCAAACTGTAAGGCATTTACGTGTTACTGCTTGACATTATTCCACTACTATGATATACTTAGACATTTTAATAAATGTATATTTTTTATAACATCACATACATTGATCTGACTCTGAGACTAGGTAGCTCAAGCACCTGTGTTACGGATATCAGAATCAACAGTGGGATTACAAATATATACATAAAATACTTTTCTTTAGTAAATACATACTTACAATACATAGATAACACCCAGACTAATACAAACAAACATGTTATTATTATTTTTTTTTATGCTAGAGGCGGACAAACGAGCAAGCGAGTCACCTGATGGAAAGTAATCATCGCCGCCCATGAACATCTGCGAAATCAGAGAGATCGCTAATGTGTTGCCGGCTTTTTTTTAAAAAAAGAGTACGCTCTTCTCTTGAATACGTACGTTAATGCAATGTTCTCCACACAGATCGGTCCTATGCCGCCCGCATCCAATGAATTGCCGCTACCTTCACCTCTCAAGCTGCAGCATTTGTCAAATTGTAAACCAACTATGGCTATATCAGGCATTCTCATGAGACCAGCAAGCAACCGTTCACATGCGATAGCTCCAAACTGTAAGGCATGTACGTGTTATTGCTTGACATTATTTCCACTACTATGATATACTTAGACATTTTAATAAATGTATATTTTTTACAATATCACATACATTGATCTGACTCTGAGATAGGTAGCTTAAGCATCTTATTTTATCTTTATCTTTTATCTTGGCCGGATGAAAAGTCCCCGGTTTACCATAGTAAAAAACATTTTTTTTGCAAAATTCAATTTTATTATTCAACATAGTTGCCTTCGAGGGCGACACAGCGATTATAGCGATTTTCCAACTTTTCGATGCCACTTCTGTAGTACTCTTTCGGTTTATCCTCAAAATAGGCCTCAGTTTCAGCAATCACTTCATCATCGGTCTTAAATTTCTTGCCAGCGAGCATTCTTTTAAGGTCTGCAAACAGGAAATAGTCGCTGGGGGCCAGATCTGGAGAACACGGTGGATGAGGAAGCAATTCGTAGCCCAATTTATAAATTTTAGCCATCGTTTTTCCAGACTTGTGACACGGTGCATTGTCTTGGTGGAACAGCACTTTTTTCTTCTTCAAATGCGGCCGTTTCTTTGCGATTTCGGCTTTCAACCGCTCCAATAATGCAATGTAATAGTCGCTTTTGATTGTCTGTCCCTTTTGGAGATAGTCGATGAATATTATTCCATGCGCATCCCAAAAAACAGACGCCATAACCTTTCCAGCCGACTGTTGCGTTTTTCCACGCTTTGGATTGGGTTCGTCGCTTGCTGTCCATTCAGATGATTGCCGATTGGACTCTGGAGTATAGTGATGGAGCCATGTTTCATCCATTGTCACATATCGACGGAAAAATTCGGCTTTATTGCGCTTAAACATCTCCAAACACTGCTCCGAATCATCAACTCGTTGTTGTTTTTGATCGATTGTGAGCTCGCGCGGCACCCACTTTGCACAGAGCTTTCGCATGCCCAAATATTCGCGAATGATATGATGTGCACGTTCCTTTGATATCTTTACAATGTCTGCTATCTGGCTCAACTTCATTTTACGGTCATTCAAAATTATTTTATGGATTTTTTTGATGTTTTCGTCGGTAACAGCCTCTTTTGGGCGTCCACTACGTTCACCGTCTTCAGTGCTCATTTCCCCACGTTTAAACTTAGCATACCAATCAATTATGGTTGATTTTCCTGGTGCAGACCCCGGAAACTCTTCATCAAGCCACGCTTTTGCTTCAACTGTATTTTTTCCTTTCAAAAATCAATACTTTATTAACACACGAAATTCTTTTTTTTCCATCTTTTCAACAATAACAAAAGTAGCTTCACTCACATCGCTATAACTCACAAACTAATTGTCCTATTGCTGTCAAATTTTGACACGTATCGTTTGAAGGTTGGTAGTAAATGAAAATCATATGGAAAAAAATCTAGTAACGCCATCTATGGGTCAGACCGGGGACTTTTCATCCGGCCTGCTACTTATAATACATAGAAAACACCCAGACCAATACAAACAAACATGTTAATGCAAGAAAAGATACAAGTCCACCAATTTTTTCTCCGGTTTACACTACGAATTTTAACCAAAATACACGTGACGATGTTGTGTTTCCGAACAGATACAACCTCTTCAAAAGCTTATTCCTTCCTTAAGAGCTGGCAACGCATTTAGCGATGCCTCATGTGTTGCTGATGTCTATGTGTGGCGGTAATTTACTTACTATCAGGTGAACGTCTGAACGTTTGTCCGTCATATTGTAAAAAAACTACATATTTTGGCCCGACCCAGGTTTTGCAAACTCAAGCGCAGCTGTCGATATTTTTTTTTCATATATTAGGTAAATGGGTTTGCACTTGACCTCATCTCACCTGATGGAAAGTGACAATAAGGTCAAAGATGTAGCGTGCTTACCCAGAAGAAGCCTATTCACTCTCGACTTAAAGACACCCAAATTGTAGCTCTCTGGGAATACAGAAGCCGGCAAGTTGTTCCATTTCTTAGCAGTTCGTATCAAGAAAGAAGAAGCGAAACGCTTAGTACGATCTAGTGCAACTTCCAGTGTAAAGGTGGATTCCTGTCGTCTTCCGCAATGTCCAGTAGTAGAAAGGAGAAGGTGATATAAATTTTGACTCAGCCACTGCGCTAATAGGACAGTCTAGAACATAATGAAAGCCTAACCTGTGCCACAACCTGTGCTAACATTTACCTTAAAACAAATGCGAACTTTTATATTCAGAGGCTTTCGGTATTACAACATTAGACAAAGTGCGTGATATTTTCGCAGTTTGAGTCACCGGTGATCCGCGACCACGTCCTTGACCGTGACCATGTCTGACCTTCATGACGTCATTAATGCCGAAAATTGATCAAATAACAGTGGGGAAAGTCCACCCTGTATTGAAATTACGTAAAACGCAACGGAAGTGCGGGTGATACCACACATAATGTAGATTTTGTGGTATCGATTTAAAAATATTCGTACTTTTCTGGAAAAGTGCGATTTACACTTAGGTATTATGATAATGAAAAATAAAACATCATATTAAATTAAAGTTCTCTTTTTTTCATTGCTATCTTCATACACTGGTTTTCAGGTTATTTGAAATCAAAGCTTTAATTAACACTTTACACGCTAGCTATTTTGCACAAGTTCCCCGTTGCTAACTTGAACATTTCCTATGTGTCATTTGTTTGATGTAATATGTTGAATCTTTTGAATTGTATTAAGTTCCAAACTCTAACGAAACGAAAATGGCACATTCCGTTTAAAGCGCGCAGTTTAATACTTCCATGGTGGTCGCACACTAGATAGATAGATAGATACTCTTTATTGTACAACATACAAAACTTAAAAGCTAGGTATACAGAGATACAATGTACAATTTAGGCGGTCTTATCGCTGGGAGCGATCTCTACCAGACAACCTTCAGGTAAAGGACATTAGATAGAAGAGGGGAGGGTGGTGCAATCCTTTTGATTTTGAACATTGATTAAGTAAATTTATAGTATAAATACATATATCTACTTTTAAGCCTTTGTCATTGTCATTCCGATTTACCTCTTTAAGAATAAGAATAAAAAAGCATTTATTCAGTGTAACAAAAATACAAAAGAGACGGTACAATCAAGTAATAAAAATGGTACAAACAGGTAAAATATTGACAATACTTTCCAAAAAGTATTTTACACTGTGCCATCCGTTCATCAGTGGACTATTTATAATTTTTCCGCGCGTGAGCGATGGGCGCCTGAAGTATGCTAATCACCAGGAAGTACGTGCCGACGCTGGATTCCAGATTGTTATACATTCGGAAACGCTGAATGTATGTAAATCGGCGGGAAATCGTGTCCGCTTCGAGTTTTTATGAATAATTCTTTCGCTCGTAGTGCCAGCTTAGTGCGGTACGTTGAACTAATGCTGTTTTTGTAATGAAGTTAATGCTCGATAATTCTGTTAGCTTAAACGTGGTTTAATACGCTACTAAGTGCCTAGATAAACCAAGATAAGTGGAACATAATTATCACATTGCGAAGTTTGCTAGATACTCTACTTAAGAGTGGATGGTAGGTCAATAGATTAGAACGTGGTCCTTCCTAATGGATCATCGTAGGTTTAAATTTGTTTTATGCTAGTGACGACAAACGAGCTAGTGGGTCGCCAGATGGTAAGTTATCACCGGAGCCTAAAATCATCTGCGAGATTAAAAAGGTCTCTAATGTGTATTTGAAAAACATATTAAAATGTAGTACGCTATTCTTTTGAAAGTCATGGCTTAGGGACTTTCAAACCATTATATAACCCCTTATGTATTTTATGTTGGTATTCTAATTAAATAAATAAAAGAACATGAGGGATGAATCGAGTAAAGCACTGAAGATTGTCAGATCTACGTACACCTAGCACGTAATTGAACGAACTTTTCGTTAACAGTGTCAGCTCGGGCCAATTTTCTGTATCTATTTATTTGGGCTACGAGTACACACGTTGCCAGATTTCCCTAAAAAATGCGTTAGGGCTTTTTGACCTCTAGAGGCGACGAGGTTGCGTTATACCTGCCTACTCATATGTTTTATATCTATAGGAAATAACATTTAATTTTTCATGTTCATCATCATCATCATCAGCAACCCACACTCGTCCACTGCTGGACATAGGTCTCCCCTAATGCACGCCACTGCTCCCGATTTTCGGCCACTCTCATCCAGCCCACACCAGCCAGCCTTCGAATGTCATCATCCCATCTTGTCGCAGGGCGTCCTACACTACGCTTACCGAGTCGCGGTCTCCACTCAAGGACTTTACGGCTCCAACGGCTGTCAGTTCTGCGGCTAATATGACCAGCCCACTGCCACTTCAGTTTTTTCATGTTAGTACCTCATATTTTACGTCAAGCTTTTATATGAGTATGACCTAGAAACACAAATATAAAGGGTATGTTTGCTTAACTCGTCGGCGACGCGTAAACTCTGAAAGATTTATTAAAAAAAATGTTTTCTCCCCTATAATATGGAAAGCTTATTTAATGTTAGAGGTTTATGTAGATTTCCTAGACTGCTATTAAGCAGGTCGTATATGGTGGGTTGTTTATGGTGAATAAAATATGATTTCTAAACCACTTCAGACCGCGGCCTTACTCGCAAAATTCACGTACTTTTGCCACAAATTTGAGCTTGTAACTGCATTCTTTTTGGCCGTGGGAGAGCCACGCTTTGGCATGAATGGGCCGGCTCGACCGGAGTAATACCACGGCCTCACAGAAAACCGGCGTGAAGCAGCATTGTGCTGTGTTTCGCTGCGTGAGGGAGGGTACCGGAGGCCCAATCCGGGGGAAGGGAGGGTTTAAAGGTTGGCAGCGCACTTGTGACTCCACTGGTTTCGCGGGTGTCCATGGGCGGGGGCAATCGCTTTCCATCTAGGTGATCCGACTATTCGTCTGCCAATTATGACAAAAAAAAGTGAGTTAAGACCACCTTACCATTAGAAGAACCAATGTTCTCGGTAGCTGAGTTGAAAGAGCAATCCAGTTAATAAAGGTTTGAATCTTAACTTTAACTACCTTTCTATACGAATCTGACTTTTTTTTTGTTAGCCTTATCTGTCAAACTGCTTGGCAAAGACCTCTCCTAAACTCCTCCAATGGTCTTTATTTGAAGCTAGCGCTTGCCAATCCTGACATTGACCTGTTTTTTCAAAGGATTCATTTAAAAGGAAAAATGCCTTTTTTTTTCAAATACAAACTTTTATTAGATAGATATAGGTATATAATTAGAAGGTTATTACAGCCAGTTATAATTCTAAGATAATTTTTTTATAGTAAATAAATTTGTATTTGAAGCGCTGTGGTAGTAAATCACACGTTAAACTATCATAGATTTGGGCAAATTTAAACTTGGTGGACAATGAAAACTAAATAACAAATTAAATAGTAATAAATTGAAGAAAAAAAAATAATAATAAAATACTACCATAAAAAAAAATTAAACATGAAAGAGTCAGACAGTTTACTTTCTTAAAAAATAATAAGTATTCAGAATCCGGGACAATAAGCGCAAATTACTGGACACGGGACAAGAGGCAAGATTCCGGGACAATCCCGGATTTCCCGGCGGTCTGGCAAGCCTACTCTCAACCGTCGCCCATCTGGCTGGTATTGTGTGACGATTTTAGTCCACCTCTCAGGGTGCATCCTACACACGTGACCCGTGCAGTTCCACTTTAGTTTGGCAGATTTTTCGCTAACATCTGCGATCCCCGTTATACCATATATTTATCCACGGAAAAAGATCGGTTGAATCGGGTCTAAGTGCTAACTTGAAAATTGCAGGGGTGCTCAACCCAAAATTAAATACCGGCGAAGTGCGAGTCGGACTCGCCCATGAAGAGTTCCGTAGCAGCAAGTATCTCACCACATATGGAAGGTTAATTGAGGTTTACGGTTTATAACGTATTAACAAAAAACTACTTACTAGATCTAGTTCAAACCAACTTTTGTTGTTAGTTTTTACGGTAATGTTTATCATATAGTTTTTTAGTTTTAAAATTCTTTCATTAAAAAAGTTAGAGGGGGGGGGGGGGGGCACACATTGAACCACTTTGGAAGCGTCTCTTGCGCAAAGTATTATGTTTAGAAAAAAAATATACTAGAAACCTCAACATCATTTTTAAAGACATAGCCATAGATACCCCACACATACCTATGGGTTTGAAGAAAAAAAAAATAGAAATTCAGTTCTATGTATGGGAACTGCTTTTTCCTATTTTTGTGTAAAAATCGTTATGCGGTTAACAAAATACATCAATTTACCAAATTTCAATAGTATAGTCTTAAAGTTTCGGAAAAAAGTGGCTGTGACCTACGAACGGACGAACAGACGGACAGACGGACAGACGGACAGACGGACAGACGGACAGACGGACAGACGGACAGACGGACAGACGGACAGACGGACAGACGGACAGACGGACAGACGGACAGACGGACAGACGGACAGACGGACAGACGGACAGACGGACAGACGGACAGACGGACAGACGGACAGACGGACAGACGGACAGACGGACAGACGGACAGACGGACAGACGGACAGACGGACAGACGGACAGACGGACAGACGGACGGACGGACAGACGGACGGACGGACGGACGGACGGACGGACGGACGGACGGACGGACGGACGGACGGACGGACGGACGGACGGACGGACGGACGGACAGACGGACGGACGGACGGACGGACGGACGGACGGACGGAGGGACATGATAAATCTATAAGAGATCACGTTTACCTTCACCTAATCTCGCGCTATGATGCATGTAGCCCCACGTACTTCGCAGCTCGCAGTCGCATCTGCAACCTGATTAATGGTCAGGGAAAAACGGGAATGCTCGCGCCTGCAATTAGCCTCGCTTGCAGTTCTACTAGTGTTTGCGTAGCGGATTTTCACGCTTTTGAACTAAAAGCATAAACGAGTACCTATACTGGACTTTTCCATATTTGAATTTACGTTAATGCAGGTTCAATAAATCTTAGCGATCAAACCTAAGCTACCAAAAATATCTGAGCATTTGACAAAAGACAACTGTATGTTAGTATACGCTAAGGTGCATTTTCATTTGTTGTTTGAGAATAAATGACAGCAAATAGAAAGTACACCTTCAGGTGTTGTGCTAAAAGAAGCTTTTATCAAATGTCTGACCATTATTGGAAGGTTTGAATGCTAAGATATTTTTGAAGCTGATTGCAATAAAGTTATTTATGTACGTACTTGCATCGAAATGTTAATATGTATTATTATGACCCATTAATCTGGCTCACAGCATCGGTGCGACGCAATTAATACAAGCGGGTGTTTTTGCCGAACTAGTGGTAAAACGCATATAGAGTTGAAATATTCAGAGGTAGTTTATATACCGAATTATCGGTATAATAATACCTTCCAACCGATCACGGCTACGGCGGCCAATCTCGGATATATTATAGTGCTCAATTGTGTGCGCAAACACACACTCTCTATTCCCTTACCCTGTTATTCTACTGTGACACGACCGGAGAGGGATCTGGCGCAGGAACAACAGCGTGCTTACCGAGGCGCACGGGGGTACAAGACCACAAACTTCCAGTGTCCAGGCTGCCACAAAGAATTTCTTACCGAAAACTTAGGTACACATTTTTGGCCCCACCCGGGGATCAAACCCGGGACCTCTTGTGCAGTCATCGCTTTAAAGTGCGACCCACCAACCACTGCGCCATATATGTAGCTAGCGTAGACTCCCGCACTCAGCGAGACGGGTTTGGCTCGGCGTGAGTTCCATTCTAAAGTCGACTGCACCGCCCCGCACATTTCACTTCTTGCGCACATTAATCTGGCTCACAGCATCGGTGCGATGCAATTAATACAAGCGCAGAACGCTTGCACTTTGCAAGGGATGAACCTTTTGTGCAACTTACGTTTTACTTTATAAATATTTCACAACGTCACATACATTGACCTGACTCCGGGAAAGGTAAGCTCAAGCACCTGTGTTACGGATATCAGAATCAACAGCGGAATCACAAATATATTCAAGTAATACTTTTCTTTTATCTGTATTTATTAAGTATGTCTGCATTATTTATTATTACTAGTGTATATTATATTATTATCATATAAGTGTATATATTACTGCTATTTTCAATTTCATTTGTTAAACTGCTTTGCACTGCCTTCCCCTATTACGAATATAAGCAATCGCTCCAAGCGATAAGACTACCTTATTGTACTGTCTATATTGTTTTTGTATCATACTTGTATTTTGTTTTTGTGCAATAAAGAATATCTATCTATCTTGTAAATATATACCTATAATACATACAAAACACCCAAACTAAAACAAACAGACATGTTAATACACACAAATGTTTGTACTGTGCAGGAGTCGAACCCGCAACCCTTGTACCAGAAGCATCGTTCAATTACTCGTTCACTACTACGCTATCGTTCGTTCACTACCACTAATCCAAAACGGGTCGTCAATTTTTTTATCAACTTCTCCATAAGCCAGTGGTCGTGAATTCCATCCATACCTCATCTAAGTGTGTAATTCCCAGTTGGTACCAAAGCTGTCTGGCCGTGTGGTCCCCGGCAGAGTAGAATAGGCCACCCTCACTCTTACCGAGGTGTCGTAAAAGGCGACTAAGGTAAAGCTGCTGGCATGATCATCAACACCCAGAGAAGGAAAACTCTGCATTTATATCAAAACCCTCGCCAACCCGTCTGCCAAGCGTGGTGAGTATGGCAATTACCCCTCATGTGATTCAGGGAGGCCCGTGCCCCAGCAGTGGGGACTTAAATGGGCTGACGATGACGATGACGATGACCAAAGCTGTCACTTCAAAGCCCGGGGTACGCTTGGACCATGATCCAGGAGAATGTCTGTCAATTACATTGAATTCGATCCAGTCCCTGGTCAAATATTCGTGAGATAAACACTAGTGTTGGATCAGTGCCTGGGTGTTCTGCAATCTGATACACGCACAAGTAATGAACTGGCACATTCAGATACTTTTTTTTTATGCTTGAAGCGGACAAACGAGCAAGCGAATCACCTGATGGAAAGTAATCATCGCCGCCCATGAACATCCGCGAAATCAGAGAGATCGCTAATGTGTTGCCGGCCTTTTTAAAAAAGTGTACGCTCTTCACTTGAAGGTCCCTAAGTCGTAGCCGTCCGGAAATACTCCTGCAGCCAAACCGTTCCATAGAACTGAGGTACGTGGTAGAAAGTTCCGGGAAAAACGCACAGTGTTAGACCGCCATCCATCGAGATGATGAGGATGGAATGACAATCGCTTGCGAGTGGTTCGTTCTGCAGGGAGTAGATCAAACAGTTCTACAGAGCACTCCCCATGATAGATGCGGTATAGAATGCTTAATTAACTTTAATAAATAAAATAAATAAAAAATAAAAATTGTTTATTTCAGACCATAGTTTTTGATCCATAGATTGTTAGTAACAAAATGACTTAAAATTATATTAGTAGGTACATATCGACAAAATAAAATACAATAAAATAAAATTAAAAAAGAGAGAGGTTGCTAGGAGTTACCAAAGAAACTGGTTTCAGTGGTCACTCTTCGCACCAGGCACTTCCATAGCAGTGAGGTGTATCTATCCACTAGAGTCATCAGGATGGTGTTGCGGCTGTCCCTCACCTTGCGCACCATTGACGCGGTCTTTTTTCGGATAATGGCCATAAAGCCATCAATCTGGAATTCCGCGAACATCCCCGACGCGCTACTAAAGCGAGGCAGCCCCAACATCATCCTAACAACATCATTTAATGGTTATTTTAGAAAAAATATTGACACTTACCTCATTAAGCATAAAGACTATCTTTATTTAAGTTAATGAACATTTAGCTTGTGGCAGTAAGCTACTTAGTACAAAAACGACTTCCATGTAACACCAGCACCACATAATTTACTTCCTAATAACATTATTCCGCAATGATTATGTTCAAACAAAGTAGAATTCTAATTAAAAGCAGATAAAGTCGAGTCTAAACCACATGCGGTGTTAGCGGGAATATTAAACTGGAAGTAGACACTGGAACATTGTCTAAACTTCGGAACACCGCCCTGGAACAGAACCCTAAATCTTACCTACTCGCACAGGTATACAATATTTTATGTCACTACGGAGTAGTACCTGGTGTTTCATACTTAATCCACATAGAAAAAGTAGTGTTACATAATTTATATACATCATAATAACTCAAGAATACAACATAAAAACATTATCATTCAGTGTTATTCTAATTAAAATCAAATAAAGTCCTGTCTCCAATTAGCGGCAATCTTATTAATGAATCCACACCTATATTCGGCCACTAAATATTTGTTGTTCCAGTTTAGGAACATTTGGCTACGGAAGCACTTCCACGAAACATATCAGCACAGGTGTTAGGAACTGTTAAACAAAACATAAGGACATTATTAGACAGTGTTATTCTAATTAAAAACAAATAAGGTCGTGTATCGCACATAATAATACACTGGAACATTAAACTCCGGAACGTGTTGTGGAACATATCCGCACGGTTTTAGGGCTGTCGACTTATGACATAATGATAAGTAGATTGGCTTTCAAAATATTAGTTTATTTAATATTAAAATGGGGAAAAATAATCCGTTTGCTCGTCTGCCTATCACATAAAAAAAAGTTGAACGATTTTTTTAAAACCTACAATCTCAGGTTTAGTTAGGATATAATAATACATTTTAAGAAATAAATTGAGACAACATCACATACATTTGTAGTCTCAAAATAAGGTTTATCCTTTGTACTATGGAGACCAGGGACAACGAAGGTACCACAAACACCCAGACCCAACACAGATATCTGTTTCATCAACAAACATTGTGTTGGACGGGAATCGAACCCGGGACCTTTGCGAGTTAATATAATAATAAGAGAGTAGGGAAGTGAAGATCCCATCGCCCGCTGGTGAGAGTTGGTGGTCTTCCTTGAAGAGCAACAACTCTTATCAGTGCAGTCAGTCTCCAGGGCAGCGATGTGGCGCGCTGAATGGGCAGTGACGTCCTTGGGTCCCATGACCCGAGACTCAATCAGGTCTCTCTCTGGAGCTTGCCTTTATTGGCTGGCTAGAGTGGACCCCAGCAGGGGCTGCAGGACTCTCACCTCTGGATTGCCTTCACCCCGTCCGAGTGGGATGTCAGAGCTATATGTTCGCAGGGTGGAAGTGAAAAATGCCTAATCCGCAATTTGGCACAGTGTCTGATATAGGCATTGGCTAAAAAGCGGTGTACACTTCTCGACACCCTGACCACCTCACGACAATGTAGCCCTTCTGCTCACCTTGCGAGATGCGAACCCGTTTAAATAGTCCCATTCAGGGTCCATGCGAAGTAATATCTAGCTGATATTTTATTAAATTCTCCCAATAGACTACACCAACCAGGGACTGTCCTTGGCTACACTCCATAGTGTGTACGGGGATAGTCTCCGGCTGGTGTCTCATCACAAGTGATCAGATTAAACGAAATTATTGCTCGGATTATTTTAAAATTGACAATTGCCAATAGTCATAACACATAAACCAGTACTGTCTGTAAACGGTATCGGCTCGGACTACGCATGCCTCCAAAGTCATGAACATAATTGCCTGAGATTATGGTATCATAAAACATACATATTATTATTATTCGATTAAAAGATCTGTGATGGCCCTCAAAAAGCCTATGCTTTTGATCTATATCATCTTATCATTAGAGCGTTGGTCACTTTGAAGCAATATCACTGAAAAAGTAATATTTTAGTTTGAACTTAATTGTACTTATTCTAAAAAGAACTAAACTAACACATGTATTTTAACATCGTTAAACATTCCAACGTATAATCACATTTAGCTATCACGATTGCGCGAATTAAATTTACTTTGGCAGCGAAAGTCCCGCGTTCGCGAACTTCTTCCGACAAATTGGGGCACATTTCATATATGATTAATTGACAGCCCTACAGCAGAGGACGCCAACCCAGCAATTCGAGGCGGCTTGTAATTAATAGCGGCGTGTTTGCTGAAAGTTGAACACCCCTGCCTCCATCGGAGTTGCTTCCGTATTTGATTTTCGAACACACGTCGTAAGAAATCAAAAGTTGAGTTTTTGTTGGGTTGTGTGCGTCGTGTATTTGGCACCGTGATATTGCAAATACTGTTGGGTTTAAATCGGCATATTGTGGTCAATACGTTTGGAATATTTTGATAGATCATTTATAATCCATAGAAGTAAAACCCTAAATTGAAACGCAACTCACGGTGATTATTTATTGTGCGCTGTTTATTTATTATTATCTTGCACATTAGTATTTTTGAGCTCATACTTTTTTCTTTTTTATTTGACATCCCACTTGACATACACAAGAGACTAATTTCTAGATTTTATATTTTTAATAAAATTTATATCTAAGGCTCATGTTCATAAACTTTTGTTAGCTAACACTGCTTGATAAGCAGTTTATATTATTTTTTTCGAAAATTTTGTATGATAATTCTTTGTTTTTTTTTTACGTTTTTGAATAAATCCCTAATTCTATCATCAAGAAATGGAACTCCTTGCCGGAGCATGTATTTCGTCCTTCCTACAATATGGATTCCTTCAAACGAAGCGTGAAGAAGCATCTCGCCGGCCAGTATGGCAGTCCCAGCGGAGGTGATGCCTGACATCGCTTCCGTTGTAATTAAAACTTGGGCTCTACTCTTGCTTACCATTAGGCTGAAGAGTGTCGCTATAAAAAAAATCTCTCCAAAGAGGAAGAGAGAAAAATTGACAGAACATATTATCAACAAATTATATAAAATGTAGATATAGTTACACATAAGTACTGCTGAAAATTTAGGCATTCATTTTGCTTTGCCGTAGTTAGATAAAATTTATTATCACCAAACTACCCTCGGACCTACAAACAAAGCTGCTGTCCATATAAATAACCAACGATCAGTCTCGTTCGGCTCAATCACGCTACGTCACAGGAGTGACAGCAACTGTCAAACTTTTTCGCGCCAAATCTGGCGCCATTTTGTTCAGCATGGGAATAGCCGCGAAACTTCGCCGAATAACCAGTCGGTAATTACGAAACTGGGAGCCATGGGAGTAGAATATAAATGAAGAAGGCTTTATCCTTAGTTAACACAATAAGTATGTAAGCATTTATTTATCACATTTATTGGTTACTAGCTTTTGTCCGCGACTTGGCTCACGTAAAATAATCGGGGTAACACGAACTGTGTAACACGAACCTTTTGAAAAAAAAAGACGTTTCTTTTAGTTATCACATACAGTCTGCAGTCCAATTTTTAGTTTTATACCTTAAAATTGCGGAATGCTCCGTATAAAGTTCATCCCCCAACTTAGAAAAGCAGGTTTTTTATATGGTTCTACTGAAAAAAAAATCCAGTGTCAAGTAACTTATTAACAATAAGTGGGCAATCAAAAGTCGAAGTCAGTCAAAATCACAGTCACTCAATAAAACGCCGGTGTTTTGCGTTTAATCAGACTCTAAACTTTCAATTACATCAGCCAACACGCTGGGTTTGATTTCTACTCGTGGAATCCAAATGAGAGGTTAGAAAGAGACAAAAAGTAGCATATGTAGCATCTACACTTAAAAAATCACGTCAATTCGTCTTTCCGTATTGCCTTGAAAACGGACAAAGATAGATAGATAAATACACTTTATTGCACAAAGTTTACAGATTTTAGTCTATGGTATTATCCTTATACAATGTAGGGTCATAAACCCATTCCTATTTATAATAATAGGGATTGTAGGTAACTTAACATTTATTGACCAAAGACAAGATAAATACAACAATACACACATTGTGTAAGATTGTGTATTTGGGTGTTACTACCTTCGTTGATTTTGATACCCATATCAAACGTGCTTAAGCTACTTACTTTGGGATCAGGTCGATGTATTGTATGATATTTAGGTAGTTATAAACCGAAGTGAATACAAAGGCGATGGCGATGGTTTTGGTATAAGAGTACTTTCTCAGACTTTAGATATTTAGAAAATAGGAGCTAAGACTTAGATTAGATAAATAAGGCCCGATCAGACAATTTTTATCAGTGTATAAATATAATATATGACGTCAGATTTGAATAAAATGACAGCACTGTACCATAGATTTAATATCGTATTAAGATTGGTATCAGTAAGCCTAATTATTTTACCTGACCGGATGGCGCAATTGGTAGTGACCCTGCCTCTTACGCTAAAGGTCGTGGGTTCGATCCCCACCCTGGACAAACATTCGTGCGATGATCACTTGTGTTTGTTCAGGGTCTGGGTGTAATCTATGTATTTAAGTATATATTTGTGTTCCTCTGTTGTCTGATATCTGTAACACAAGTGCTTAAGCTACTTAGTACGGAATCAGGTGAACTTAAGAGATGTTGTGAGAATTATTATTATTATTAATTAGTGTTGCGTGATCTCGGGGTACCGGGATCGATTCCCGGGTCGAGCAAATAGTATGTTAATAGTATACTAATAATACATAATATACATACATAACGCGGATTGGGAATCACCATCCGCATTAGGCAAGGTGATTGAGCGCTATCCCATCATAGTAGCGATGACTTGAATTCTATGGTACAGGCCTTTACCCTGCAGTGGGACAGTTTACTTATAAGCCTAATTAGTAGGCGATTCGTGTTTTATGTATAACATTATTCGAAATGAATGTTTCCACTCTATATCTATCTACTATTATATATTACGTAATTAGCTACCAGCATACGACCGAATGTTTGACAAGATGCTTCATTATTCCCGAAAACACATATAGAGCTCTGACAAAGTATCTTTCTTACACTTAATTAGTATTCTAGTCCCAATGCCTCTGTCTCGTGATTGTCGACACTGTACAAATGGCCGCCGCCGCTTTGGCGCGAAAATGTTTGACATTCAATGTCATTCCAAAAGATAAATAGTAAAATAAATCGAAGAAGGTTTAGAGCGAATTTTAACTAGTTAACAACATGGACATAGCAACGAACTGTACCCGACTTTTTATTTTGCAAGTGTTTAAACAAATCGCCATTAGTATGCCCGTATCTACGACAGGAAGACGATTCCGATAAACTTAAACATGATACCTTTGCTGTTAAATTGGTGATGGTATTCTAGCATCAATTCGGAGTTGTTGTTTAAGACACCATAAGTATAATATTTCGAATCGACCGGATCGGAAGAAGTGGGACTCATCATCCCTTCTGATCAAACATATTCTTTCAGCGAACTATTGAGCATATATATTATGATTAGATACCTACTTAAAAGGCAATAATAACAGAAAAGGGTCGTTCTTCTTTTTTATCGACAATGAGCCAAACTTACAAATACACATTTAACTTTTATATAACATACTACAAATGATAAATAGTATGTCCTAAATATTCGTTAATGTACTATTTTACAGATGAACTATTACATGATGTAAAATTTAATTGATAAAGAATACTTTTTGATTGAAATGAACACCTCCGTCACGTCCCCCGAAATTAGTGCCATTTACACCTCTGTCACGCTTTACATATTTTTTTACAAAGTTAAATCATGCTAAAGTATCTACGAGGTGATAAAACAATATCATTATTTCATGGTAAATTAGGAATATCTTGATGGTGTAACTTATATTTTTTTATATAATTAATTACTTCATAGGTTACTGAGGACGGGCTCATTGTCGATAAAAAAGAAGAACGACCCAAAATTCATGATCGTTGTTAGAAAATGGACCAAATTCATGCCATGAACTACTGACATGATAAGCAAAATAAAGATTGCAGCTTAACCTTTTACTAAAGAAAAGTTTCCCGTGCTCCAGAAAAACTGGTGCCCTTTCCCCATTCAAAAGAATGACTTAATACAAGTATCTTTAAAATGCATGAAACTATTTCAAAGAAAATTTCAGAGAAAACATTTCGTTGTGGACATTTGAAGGGCAAAATACGTCGTTCGGACAAAGACCGTCTGGGAGGTTTTAATTTGTTTATTTTTATGGTCAAATGGAAACAATTGAATAGTACTGTCACGAGCTGTGATTTGGCACCCATTTCCGTTAAATATCTTTAGAAAATTCATAACGCAATTAAGTCAAAATTTTAGTACAATAATGTTGAATGTCAAGTTAAAACTTAATCCACCGTATTATAAATCAAGATCTAAAGTTATTACCGTACTAAAGCTCATGTCATCCCGATCCAACACCGAATGTTAAAAGGAGCTTGCATGAATTTTGTTCCGGTACTATCCTTAATTCCCGATTTGTAATAACAGGGAAAATGTCTTATCTAATCGACCCTTGAAATGAAAAACTTGAAAATAACTTCTTTGCGAAAAACTATCAATACTGTTTTCTAATTACGAACATATGTTGTGTCACTCGTGTCAGTGTCAGTCAAAAAAATAGTTTATAGTTATATTTTCACAAATAGTGTTTTAGCAATTAATAAAAAGGTTGCGGCTAATCGTGACCAAATAAGAGTTCAAATTATCGATTTGCACTAACAAGGATTAGGCATTCACGAAATATCATCGTTTAACAAGTACTCGGAAAAAATCGCCTCATACGCCCTCGCTCAAGTTGACGTTTTTGCATGGTTGCCCCTAGAAAAGTAAAGTTGTCGATGGTAATTCATATTATGACTTTGACATGTTAAAATATTAGCTCTTAGAAGCGAAAGTTTGCTATACGACATTCAACCTTGGGTGGGTCCCAAATTAAATCTCGTGACTATACGTTTCAAATAAATCTTTAATGAAATTATTTATTAAATTCTAAATTAAACAATACTCTGTTCAAAGTAAAACATATTTTCAAACATGATTCTACTAGAAATAAAATTTCATCGTCCCATTTCACTCGCGAAATAGTTAGAGTTTTCTTCGAAAAGATTTTCGACATTCCCCTTTAAAAGCTTTAAATAAATACAGCCTGTGTTATAACAATGAGTATTGCAATATCAACTTTCAGTACATTTGGTACGTTTTAGCAGTAAATAGAATTTGCAAATATTGGTACGTGTTTTGTTATTATATCTATAGTAGCATTTGTTGATACAATAAAGTAATGAATTAATTAACCGATTTATTTAGCAGTTAAACTAAATAAATCAGCGCGTTGAATTTGGATTAGCTAGTTTTGGTTATTTTAGATTAGAAGTTAGTAGCTGCATTTCTGGGACTGAAATCTGCTCATTACTACCCGTGGGGAGCATGGGAATTGACTAAAGCATTGCCTTCGGGCCAGATATAAGATTGTGAATTATATTACAGGCACTAGGGTTATAATATTGTGTATTCTGGTTTATTATGTATTTCCTAGCCCTACCATGATAATTACAAGTACGAACAACCGCACATCGACCTACTAGGCTACAACTATTGCACATGTTTTTTAAATTGAATCAAAACGTGTGGCGTTACAATAAGATTTTTTGAAAAACACGACTTGTTATAGAGGTGTCCAAAGACAATCTCCCTTTAATATTGTGACGTCTTTGTGTATGTTTTGTTCTGTCTTGGTTTTTAGATGGTGCTTGGTGATAAACTCAATTAAGATAAACATCAAAAGGATTTAACTCGCCACACCGGTCAATAACCATTAAATTAACGTGTCTCTTTGATCACTCGACATTGGCAGAGTTATTATGTGTTCGCCGTAGGCAACACAGTAGCAGCCATATAGGAAAAAGAAAAAAAAAGAGGTGTCCAAATATTAGGCTTCTGTAAAACGTACGTCTATTCGCTTTCTCAGAATCAGAATCTTTATTGCTTGTAGGTATTACAATTTGCGGGTGACATTGCAACAGAATAATTTAACCTTTCGAATGCGCACTGAGTGCGCCCTTATACGCATTTTTTGTAAATCTATGTTTAAAAAAAGGTGTCAAAGGCGAAATCTACCTCGTGTTTTAGCAAGTACCTATGACAATACCAATCCTAAAACACGCGGTAGATTTCGATGATACAAACACTGTTTTAAACCTTATTAAAGTTCCTTAAATATGGATTGTATCACTACTGTTACCTTTGTTTCCAATAAATGGATTTCTCGTGAAAATCTTACAAAGTTCTAATTTTTTTCTATTCATAACTTGACACATATAAAAATGCCATAATTCAAATCACATACACTCATAAGCACATTAACACTTGAGATTAGTTATAAGAGAACACTTGACAAAAGAATTATAGCGATAAGGAGTTGTAAAAATATCAATAACATAATAAAACAAAAGATAATAAAAAGATAACGATTTGCCGATCGCAACACTTTTACGAATTATTAATTTTTTTTTTCACTCTTTTAGGCTATATGGATCATTAAGGATGCATTCAGAAATGAACCTCAAACATACATACAATGTCACAATGGTAGTGTGAATCCTAAAAAGTAAGGATCCAAAGCCAAAAACAAAATAATCAAATCATGGTAACACGGTGTTACCACGCGCATTGGAAAGGTTATATTGCATCCAATATAAGGCAAAAAATATGTGCACATCGTATAAACAGTCTTTTTTTCTTCCTCTCCTTTGCCTTTGCCACCTTTAATAATAAACAACCTACCTCTACAAATAATAAAGACAAAAGATTATATTTATACTTGCAGCTCCAAAACGCATACATTATACATACGTTAATCTTTACAAAAATATGCAAAGCTAAAAATTATTCCGGGTATTGTAGTAGTGAAATGATCCATACTAGAAGTCACTACCACAAAGAAGATAAAAACTGACCTCTTTCACAGAAGGCGCCTTCGTAGTCACCGTCCCGGCACTCGCAGATGGGTCCGTCGTCAGTGCTGATGCAAACACCACCATGCTGGCAGGGGTCCCGGCGCTCGCATGCGTCCCCGCTGGCGTTGCTGATGCGAGCAGACTGTAACAATAAACAAATAAATTTAGACAAATTACATATATTGTCCTGGTTCTTAACTAAAGTTTGACTATGTAAACCAGGAACAACGAAAAACCAAAAACGCCCAATATTTTTTTCATCAATAAACACTTGTGTGGGTGCGACAGTGAGAAATCGTTATAGTCACTTGACTACAACGTCATCCTTCTAAAGCGCATTGCTTTACACTATTGTCTGAAAATAAAAACAACGGGCTGTGAATGAAAAGCCGATAGATAATCATGTTTTCAGTCATGCCGAGTGGTCCCGGCAGAGTAGAATAGGCCACCCTCACTCTTACCGAGGTGTCGTAAAAGGCGACTAAGGTAAAGCTGCTGGCATGATCATCAGCACCCAGAGAAGGAAAACTCTGCATTTATATCAAAACCCTCGCCAACCCGTCTGCCAAGCGTGGTGAGTATGGCAATTACCCCTCATGTGATTGAGGGAGGCCCGTGCCCTAGCAGTGGGGACTTAAATGGGCTGATGATGATGATGATGATGAATCATGTTTTATTTTTTAATTTTATATATTTTTTATATATTCCTCCGATTACATAATTGGGGTAAACTGAGAACAAGATGGTCCCATCTTCCCCGAAATATTATTTCATTTCAACATTTCAACGGCCTGTTAGACCTAAAATAGGAATCTAAAAATACATTCAAACGGCGCATGATAACCCCGCGCAAATTACTTTTTGCCATCAACCCTGCACTACCCATGTTAACCCGAGATCACCGCGGGAATCCCGCCGAAACGAACCCGGGGTTAGGGTTGACAATTCAGTTAGGCTTAGGCGGGGAATCGATTGTTTTGTCAAATGAATATAATGTGATTGGTGACCGACAAGCTGACGGGTCATATGACGGTAAACAATCACACAATTAAACCCGGTTAAACTCTCGTCACCATCAGCTATTCAGTGTATCGTTGACTTCAACCAATTATGCCCGTAACACCTTTCTGTTGCGCTCCTGTAGTAATTATAACAGCGATTTTTGTGACTTAGATCTATTTAACACTACACTGCGAGCGTACAAAAAGGCTGTTGTGGGTAAATTGTCTCCTGATTTTACAAAGTAGATATTTGTCAATTGCTCAATTCTTCCTTTTTGTTTATTTTACGAACATCTTGTTGCGGTTTTTATGATATTAGTAATTAGTGGAAACTTAATTGGTTTAAGATTATGTTTTTGTGTGTTAAATAGTGTTATTTTAAGTACTGTATGTTTCCTTACAATAAAGAAAATAAAATAAAATAAAACAATAAACATCCGCAACACCAGTGGTGCCACATGTTTAGACTTTAGTCTGCTCTTCCCCCCAGACTGGGCTGCAGGTCCCTCATTACCCTCATTCACACGGCGAAACATAGCACAGGCGCTCGCCAGTTTTCTGAGAGGCCGTGATACCTCTCCACTCAAATCAGCCCAGCTACTATATCTCTTCTGAATAGATAATTTAATCCTAGCGTAAATAACTTCTGCCACTCAACCCTGCACTATGCATGTTGACCCGAGATCGCGGCAATCCCACTAAATCGACCCTGGGAGGGGTAAGGGACGCTGATTTAGTTAGATTAGCTGAATAATCGGTTTTTAGGACAGGTTACTAATGTAGCTAGTGACAGTTTACTGTGCAAAACGATTTATTGGCAAGCAGTACTTCTGTTTATTGGTGCGTGTAGACCAATGAATGAACGTTCATTGCAATCTCACTGCAAGGTCGACTGAAGACCTAAAAACCGTAGCTGGCAGTGAGTAAAAAAAGGTTTTATTGAATTTTGGTCATATTCATCTTGATGCCAATATGGCGTATTTAGTTATAACCCTGCCAGTAGTAGGCAGGGTCACTGTAACAATACCTAATATCGTACATTGACCACCGTACTTGGGCTGCAGCTTGTGTATATCAGACGACAGAGGAAGGAATGGAATATGTACTTTACATCCAGACACTGAACCAAAACAAGTGTTCAGGATTCAAATGCTTGTCCAGATAGCAATTACGATACGATAACTTTTGGCATGAGGCATCATCATCATCAGCCCATTTTAGTCCCCACTGCTGGGGCACGGGCCTCCCTCAGTCACATAAGGGGTGATTGCTATACTCACCACGCTTGGCAGACGGGTTGGCGAGGGTTTTGATATAAGTGCAGAGTTTTCCTTCTCTGGGTACTGATGATCATGCCAGCAGCTTTACCTTAGTCGCCTTTTACGACACCTCGGTAAGAGTGAGGGTGGCCTATTCTACTCTACCGGGGACCACACGGCCAATGCATGAGGCATGGTCACTACCAATTGCGTTTCAGGCCAGTCAAATTTATTCGTCGTTTTAAAAAATCGTTTATAATTTTAAAAAAAATTGTACGAAATCGTTTTAAAAATTTTTGTACGAAAAAAAACTGCCTTCAAAAACGAGGACCTAAAAAGTTTATATTGTTAACAGTTCATACACTCCATATAACATTTTATAATAGTACACTCGAAAAAAGGTGTTACCGAAGACAGGCATAAAATTTGAGGGTTGCCCTTGGTTGATCATCAGATCCTAATAAGATGAAAATGGGTCCAGTTTGTTCTTTCAAATAAAACAATAATTGTTCTTTAAAATTAAAAAAAAGCTGTCAATAATTGACGGAGAAATCAGTGAACATACCTAAATAATATATACACAGTCGAACATAGAACATCCTTTTTTTTTGAAGTCGGTAAAATTGGCGATGATTACTAGCTTGCCAGTGATTTTCCAAACACATTTTGCATTTCCGTAAAATTATAGTATTCGCACCCTTAGTGGACTGCCTCAGTGGCGCAGTGGTTGGTCGGTCACACTTTAAAGCGACGGCTATGCAAGAAGTCCCGGTATCGATCCTCAGGTCGCCAAAAATTTGTACCTAAGTTTTCGGTAAGAAATTTTAGCCCGGGATGCCTCGGAAAGCACCTTAAGCCCTGCGACCGATCCCTCTCCGGTCGGTAGTGTCCCTTCGGAATTTGAGGGTAAGGGAATAGAGAGTGCACTTGTGTTTGCGCACACACTTGAGCACTATATTATATCCTGCGTACGCCGTAGCCGTGATTGGTTGGAGGATATTATTCGTATTCAAGGTTTATTGGTTTGTGTCATGTATTTTTTCAATCGACATGGATTGGCCATTCATTTTATTCTGTCTCTCAAAATCAGAGAGCTGTATTAACAATGAAGCATCGGAAAAATGGTTTCAAACATGAACAGTAAAACAATACGACAGATCTAAAAAATCATGTAGGGTCTGCATTTTTGCAGTCACGAATAAAATTGTATTGAAACTTTTTTTAAATGCTTTACCATTTCTCTTCCTTCCGTTGTATACAGTGTGAAATCTGGTTGAACAATGCCTAAGATAATCGTGTAATTTTGAATGAAAGTTGTAATTTCTGCTACTTTAGATAAGCAAAGATAAGATACAAAATCATTTTTGCGACACTTTTTTTATGTGATAGGTGGCTGAAGATCTTATAAGCTAAGTGTCCAAGCGGTCCCTACTCAGCATTTAGCTATAGTTATATATTTATTAATTTTAATTTCATTTTATTTAATTTAATTTGTTTTGGTTTGATTTATTTTTACTTAATTTGATTTGATCTAATTGGTTTAATTTAATTTGAATTTTAATTCATTTAATTTTTGACTCCAATATAATTACAATTTAATTTCTTTACTAATAATAGTCCTTAAGTCAATTGTTACTAACACAAATATGGATTTTACTTATCTGAATTAAATGTTATTTTATTTTATTTTATTTTTATTTTTATTTTATAGCCTGAGCCATAGCGCTGAGTTTCAACAGAGACTCCTTTTGATAGAGCTATGAAGCTCATCTCTCATGAGTGGGATGAGCTCATGTTATAGAAGAACGGACTCTCCTGTCACAAGTCATTGTTATTTATTATTTTAGCACTTATTCGTCGATCCGTTTGGAACAGTGTTAGTAAACGCTGCCTTTGATCCAAGGGTTTCGGGATCGATCCCCGCACAGTACAAACATTTGTGTGCATAAACATGTCTGTTTGTATTTATGTTATATTATGTAATCCCACTGTTGATTCTGATATCCGTAATGCAGGTGCTTGAACTACCCATCTCGGAGTCAGATCAATGTATGTGATCATGAAATATTTATTTACTTAAATTTTTCATTTTCATTTATCCAAAATTTCATTCATTTACATTCTTATCTAACCACCAATAGCGTATATTTATACAAACTTCATGGTTTCACTTCATGGTTTCGTGAATGAAAAAGTAAAACGTATAAATATTATTATATTTAATTTCAATAAGTATTAAGTATATAAAACACTTAAAAATTTCATCTCGTGTTCAGTCTCATCTTAACTGATGGTCTAATATTTGTAATAATATTTCCACTGGATTTCGTAAATATACCTACAATATTGATGAGACTATCGACAGCTCATGTCGAATCAAGCACTTAGAAATTTCGTCGGCTTAGTAACGCGGTCAGTAATCTAATTGGTAGAGCATCCACCCGGATTGTGGAAGGTGTGGGTTCGAGTCCCGCCTGAACACGATATGAAATTTTAAGAGTGTTTACTTAAGAATAAATTGCAAAATATTGCTTTAAAAAATATCAACTATTTTAATAAGTATTGCATAATTTTTACGTAAATGAATGAAAAGGGACGTCTGTCTCTCTACTTATATTACGCTTCAAGTACTATATTCTGTAAAATATTGCCACAAATTTAGACGCCATTTTCCCAACCGCCATCCCAAACCGGGTTCAATCCAGTTCAAACCGGTCGGAACCGGTTGCCGATCCATTATCTGATTAAGCCAACGTCTGCTGTCGATGGGATTAGCGCGGGTGACGTTAACGGCACCCGAGATTATCGGTAAGAGTTAACGGGACGTAAGATGTTTGTGTCTTGTTATGGAGGAAGGGGGTTAAAAATCCATCTTCAACTCAGTTTTAGTTATAACTGGTCGGTGACAAAGGAAACTTTATAATACCGTTTAGTTTTTTTTTATTTAATAGGTAGCAGACGAGCAGACGTATCGCCTGATGGTAAGCGATTGCCGTCGCTTATAGACACCTGCGATACCAGTGGAATCACATTTGCGCTACCAACCTTTAAACCCCCTACCCCGGATTGGGCCTCCGGTACCCTCCCTCACGCAGCGAAACACAGCACAGTGCTGCTTCACGCTGGTTTTCTGTGAGGCCGTGGTATCACTCCGGTCGAGACCGGCCCATTCATGCGGAAGCGTGGCTCTCCCACGGTCGCCAATAGCTATAATCGAAATCGCACACCACTTATTTTCGACCAAACCAAATCTCACACAACAACTCGGTCAGATAAAAGCATACATTAGTTCTCTCTTCTCTGTCCCTACGTAGGACCCATCTTTTAGCTTGAATTTGAATTTTAAATGAAAGTTCAAACGTGGGGTATATCAGACGACAGAGGACAACGTGGGAAAGCCACGCTTTGTGATACCACGGCTTCACTGAGAACCGGCGTGAAGCAGTGTTTCTACTGTGTTTCGCCGCGTGAGTGAGGGTACCGGAGGCCCAATCCGGGGTAGGAGGTTTAAAGGTTGGTAGCGCAAATGTGACTTCACTGGTGTTTCAGATGTCCATGAGCGGCGGTAATCGCTTACCATCAGGTGATCAATCTGCCAACTATCACTTAAAGAAAAAACTTTTACAACTCAGAATAAAATAAAATATAGCAATTTTAAATCTAAGCATGTGAATTTTAAGATCGCGGTGGCGAACAATTTGAGAGGCCTACGTCCAGCAGTGGACTGCGATAGGCTATGATGATGATGATGAATTTTGAGATTACAACATGATGTAGACTGTTGTAACTAATAACATCATGATATTTAAGCAGTTTTTATAATTAAAACATAAGTACCCATGCTAAGACTACTAATTTCTTTCAAACTTGTAGATTAGTCAATTGAAATTCCGTAGCTTTTTCACTTATTCGTTCATAAAGTTTATTACTAAAATATTCCTACCCACTTAAGCAAAAAGCTCTAACAAAGGCCCCTTTCAGTTACATTATTCGGCTTGGCCAGGGCTAAAATTAGAATTACTTTGGCTAATTTTCTATACCCTAAGATTAATAACGCCTAGATGGATAGTCTTCATTCAAACGCGTGGTCTAAAGTGAGGTAAGCCAACACGTACACAAACCTTAGATTAAATCAAAATAGGGGAAGATAGGTGACTCGTCTCTATAGCGTGGACTGCGTAAAATAAGGTTCTCGTCGCCTAATTGCACATAGACTAACGTAGCATGGACATAGCACGTTAGATGACTCCTTCTAGCATAAATGTCAAAACAAATAGGTCCGTTTTCAGTTGTCTAACTGAAAGGACGTGCCGTATCTTCCGCGTGCCGTATTTTGATTAAATCCAAGAAACAAACAAAGCATTTTTGTCGTACGTACGAGCGGAGGACTGCTGTTTTGGCGTACTTATGGCCCCATTTATGTTATAATTCTATGGGTTTACTAAACAAAAAGGTAAGTTTTCCCAGAACATGCTTGTTCACTCTTGCCTTTTTTATGTGATAGGTGGCAGGCGGATCACCTGATGGTAAACGATTGCCACCGCCCATGGACACCCGCGACACCAGTAGAGTCATAAGTGCGCTACCAACCTTTAAAACCCCGCTTTCCCCCGGAGTGAGCCTCCAGTACCTTCACTCATGCAGTGAAACACAGCACAGTGCTGCTTCAAGCCGGTTTTCTGTGAGGCCGTGGCTTTAAAGATGTCCAGATTACATTGGTCAGGAAAAAATCCTCGGCAGGGACTTCCATTCCTTAGCTGTTGGCATTATAACGTAAATGTGAAAGCAAATCGCTTCGTGCGGATAAGGACTCAGACAAGGAAGCTATTATATTACTTTATCGTGTTAAGTTCCTTCGTAGTTTTGTATAAACTTGTGGGCCGCTCTATGGTTACTTTCACCTTTTTATCCCCCCAAAATCTCACATTACGAAAGCCAGAAATGAAAGTATTTTCCTGTGTTTTGCCTTAGAAATATGAAATCAAATAAGTTGGCACGAATCAGGGTTGCTACGCACCTACAATTAACCTACATCGTGCATTTCAATAAAAGCCTTACAAGTTGGTACCAAGTACAGGAGTGAGGTTACCGGACGCCCAATGGGGGGAAGGGGCAAAGGTTGCCTCCACTGGTATTGCGGGTGTCCATGAGCGGCGGAATTGCTTACCATCAGGTGATCCGTCTGCTCGTCTGCCACCTCTCATATAAAAAATAAATCACTAGACCAACATAGCGTTAAATGTTTGGTCACTTTAAACGCGCGACGGTAGCTCAGTGGTTCAGAATCTTAAGGGTCGTCGTGGTTCGGATCCGAGCATGCATCACTGGAATTTTCCATTAGCTCAGCCGACGGTGATGGAAACATCGTGAGGAAATCAGACGATTCGGATAGCTTCTGAAACGGTTAACCGGTACGGTATGGTAACCATGGCTCAGTTGGTCTGGTTCCCCTGTTAAAGGGTCGTGAGGGTCAGACAGCAGTCAATTCATTGTCATTACTCCCCAAACCCTGAATCATGGTCCAAGATTAGTTCAGGCCTCAGAGCGACAGCTTTGGACGCAACCGGGAAATACACGCTAAGATGAGGTTTGGTCGCTCTGAGAAACAATGAAAAAATAAATCTTCATTTGACCTTATAAATTTTTACTTTAGAACTTACTCGTAAATAAACCTTTTTAACAAACTGTGTTACAAAGCAGTTTTGACGTTTGAAACAAAAAATGATCAAACAAAATTTTCGAAAAAAGAAAGAAAACTGCTTTTTAACTTAATTTTAGTTAGCAAACTATTCACAAATAAGATTCATAGATAAATAATACACTTAAAAAATTCACCGTAGGGCTCAGGTGGGACTCGAACCCACAACCTTCCACAGTCCGGGTGGCTGCACTAACCATTTATGCTATCCGAACCCCTTGCTAAGACGACGAATTTTGTAAGTGCTTGAATCGTCATGAGCCGACGATAGTAGATTAAGTGTATTATTTACTTAAGAATAAATTGCAAAGAATTGCTATACCAAACACAATAAGATTCATAGAGTTTATATTTCTCTTACAATTTTCAAGCTAGAAGCTCTAAATTTGATTTTTATTATATGCACCGAAGTATTTCCACCCATATATCACAGGGAATGTGTCGCTACACTCGGCATTCCTATTCCGCTTAGTCTATAAGATGGATGATGACATATAAAGGAATAACAAACATATTCTAAACACATTTGGGTACCAGATTTGACATATTGACATACTAACGTTTATTTATAGATGTAATTTGATTTTCAAAAATACTTTTAGTTAAATCGTTTTTTCGCCGTGTGGTCCCGGCAGAGTAGAATAGGCCACCCTCACTCTTACCGAGGTGTCGTAAAAGGCGACTAAGGTAAAGCTGCTGGCATGATCATCAGCACCCAGAGAAGGCAAACTCTGCATTTATATCAAAACCCTCGCCAACCCGTCTGCCAAGCGTGGTGAGTATGGCCATTGCCCCTCATGTGATTGAGGGAGGCCCGTGCCCCAGCAGTAGGGAACTTAAATGGGCTGATGATGATGATGATGAAATCGTTTTTTACTGTGACACAGTATATTGGCTCTCCTTAGTCTGATGGTAAGCAAGGGAAAACCCCATGTTGCAATTACAACGGAAGCGATGTTAGGTATCACCTCCGTTGGAACTGCCATACTGGCTCGCAATTAAAAAAATATGTTATTCAATGTACACAATAATATTCCTTTTACAATATTCCTCAGGTATGTTTTGGTTGATATATGTAAACAATATTCAGAACTTCTGCTTCCTAAACTAGGACTAGTCCTGTATCTTAGTCTGCAGCGATTCCTTCTACATTACAATACAATACTAATGTCGTTACGATACCTATGCGAATTTACTGCATAGCAATGTGACTTAACAATAAATAACTAGGTAAGTATATAATAATCTTATTTATTAAAGACGGCTAGATGATATACTGCAACAATTCTTCTTCTTCTGTGTAAGTGTGCGTGCGAGTGTGAAGGTATGTGTGATTGTGTTTGTTCGATGTGTGTGTGTGTGCGTGTGTGTGTGTGTTATTTGTAATTATTTAATCATCTACTCAGTCTCATTATATTCAAGTGAAAGTAGGAATTTCACGGCAAATTTTTTTACTTCATATTTTGTTAGGGAGTATATTTTATTTATTTGATTTATTCTATTGTAGAGTTTAGACAAATAAACAAAATGGGAACAAAATGTTAGTTTTAACTGAGACTGAGATCGTCATCATTGGCCACATCATCTTTGAAGGTGATAGTTATTGATTGATTGATGATTTCACACCGAAGTTGACGCCTAAAGAATGCACTGGGAAAAACTTCAGTTGTCATAGCAAAGATTCTTTCTTATTCTTGTTTGCGTCTACGAAAATCTAACCTCTTGTGGGCACTTTTAAATGAATCTCATCTCTGCGTTTTATTCCTGGTTGCGTCCATACCCATAGCTTCGGAACTCTGGGTACTCTTGGACCATTGTCATGGAACCCGAGAACAGCAACTCGTTCAGAATCGTTATCTGAACAATAACATTAATTTTTATTTATCTACACTTTATAATATTGATACTTTCATTGAAATTACAAAGTTAGGGTGATGCATAATGATATTTTTTTTGCACTTTATGCGACAACTTCCTCATTAAGCAACAGTCCAATTTCTTAAACGACAATATTCTCACAAAGTTGACATCATTTATAAGTATGAAATTGCCGTTCTGCAGTACTGGCCATTTCAAATCAAAATATTTTTTGTTCGGCTAAGAATTATAATTTCAAATTAATTTTATTTTATAAATATGAAATTCTTTTTCCAAAAGTAGTCACTTGTTTATGGAGTAGTGTTTGATTCAATACCCAAGAGGCAGTACAAAATACCTTTGAAGATTTTGTTGCCTCCCGTCCAGCTGATTTCTTTAAACAAGGGCATCAATAAAATGCCTCTGTGTTGGCAAAAATGCATTGACTGCAGGTGTGATTACTTCAATTAATAAAATAAAACATACATGAAACAATATCGTTTAAAATTTTCATACAAATTGGCAATTTCATAGGTTAATAATAGTTATGTGTGCATACGATTGGTCGATTTCGTGCCAAAATGATTATTTAGACTCTGAGAGTGAAAATAGTAAAAATGTATAAACTACCATTTTGTTCGCAATGTTTTCCCTCTCCGGCGAGGTAATAGTAGTCCAAACATGAAACATACATATGGCGATTGTGGATTGTATAAAAACGCTGGTGAGGGCTGCCAATAAAAGCCAGGATTCACAGGTTCACAGACACTAACTAAGGAATACATAACAAAACCAATAATCTATCAAAACCAGTAGAAAAGTACAAAACATAAACATTATAAAAGAGATCTATTATAAAATAATACATAATTATTAATCAATCAATACTGAGTGAAATATTACAAAATCTTGGTAGTGAATTTTTAAATGGTTACCTACTAAGAATTTAACCAAATATATTTTATCTATTTAAGTGGACAGTACATTCTTGTACAGTTTCAAAGCCCAAATGAAAACTTTTCTCCTCAAAGGAAAAGTAGCGGCCACCACCAGCTTAAACTTGTTGAATTTTTTGCTGTCCCCTGCCGTCCACATGGCGTATTATCTCACATAAAATATGAAAGCAACCCTTTGTTCCTCATTCAAAAGGTACCGTGCGATCCATTGTGTCTGCCGGAGTCATCCTGATAATGAGACGAGGTAAGGCTTTCATACACCCCATGTGTATGAGAATTACAGGAGAGACTCGCCTTATTGCAATGAGCCCTGTGGCTTTTTAGGGTTCCGTAGCCAATAGGCAAAAAACGGAACCCTTATAGATTCGTCATATCTGTCCGTCTGTCCGTCCGTCTGTATGTCACAGCCACTTTTCTCCGAAACTATAAGAACTATACTATTGTAACTTGGTAAATAGATGTATTTTGTTAACCGCTTTTACACATCGATTTTTACACAAAAATTTGGGGGTCTCCATACTTGAAACTGAAACTCATTTTTTTTTTCATCAAACCTATACGTGTGGGGTATCAATGGATAGGTCTTTAAAAATGATGTTGAGGTTTTTAACATCATTTTTTTCTAAACACAATACTTTGCGCAAGAGACGCTCCGACGGCGACGAGAAAAAAACATATGTACATAATCATGAAAACTAACAACGAAAATTGGTTTGAACTAGATATAGTGAGTAGTTTTTTTTTAATACGTGATAAACCGTAAACCACAATTTACCTTCCATATATCTTACTTGCTGCTACGGAACCCTTCATGTGCGAGGCCGACTCGCACTTGGCCGGTTCTTTTTGTTGGTTATGGTTGAGACACTATGGTGATTAAGCCGCCTATATTATAACGTAAGGGATGTTTTGGTTTTTCGACTGCATCGGTTGCGACTGCCTAAATTTTGACTGTCGTGGTTTCAGCTGTATACATTTTGAATTCCGATATACTTGAGCACTAAATTTTCCTGGGGTCTTGGTTGTTTGGTTGCAACAACTGAAATGTTGGTAGGAAAACAATAAATATCTATCTGACTAACTAACTATGTTGGCGCAGCGACCCAAAGTGAACCTTGTCCTCCGATAATAATTTCATCTAGGTTAGTCCTGCGCCACCTCCTGTCCTGAAGTCCGCGCAAATGCTTCTCGACCTCGTCTGTCCAGCGGTTGGCCGTCCAAAGGACGGCCAACTGGCGTTCGACTATTTGGCCATCCCAGGTAGGCGTCTATCAAGTTTCACTTTTTTTAAGTGAGAGAAACGCAAAAGACCGCTTGAACTAATATTTTGTTCGTGCTTAAGACACAAGATACCTATTATACATAGATAATGAGTTACAAGCAGATGAGGTAAAGCGTTCATTATATGTTTCAGAATCAGAATCAGAATACTTTATTTGCATAATTTCAGGTACATAATGTGATGTTACAATGTTATTTAGTATCACTGAAGTTTGCTTAAGTTAAGAAGCGTGCAAATATTTAATAACGGTATACATTAAAATAACAATTCAATGTCACTTAAAAATAACAATGATATAAAAACTATGTCAGTAATAAATAATTAATATCTACTCTATTGCCTAATAATAATTCATTCAAATAATGGGATTGATAAATTAATGTCACTTATTTTTAAAATCTAAATCAAAATATTCAGTCAGCGAGTAAAAATACCTTTCCACAAGCCACGTATGTAGTTTGCTATAGAAGTGAGCTCCACTCAGACCTCTCAGTTCATCAGGTAACGAATTAAAGACTTTGATGGCCATATGAAATGAGCTTCTTTGAGCCATGGTTAATCTGCAACAGGGGGAACTGTAGCAAGTTTTGTGGACGTTTTCTCAATTCCTTAAATGTTTAGAAATGAATTGAGTACTTTTTAGCGTTTCATCGATTCCAATAGGGATTCAGTAAGCAAGAAATACTCAGATCGAAGTTTCTAAGAATTCTTTCTAAAATTCTAAAAGCTAACTAAAGTGAAAAACTCAAACTAAATAAGCCAGCGAAAAGTCATTACAGGAATTGATGGCAGTTCTTACCGAGGAATCGAGACATTTCACTTCTTAGATTCCAATCTTCATCCGTCCTCTATGCACCCGCTAGGGTTGGCCATTTGTAAAATATTATTTTATTTTGAACCTTGGTACTTAAGTCTTAGGCATGAAATGAAGATTAGATGTAAGGTCACGTACTGTTGAAATCGTCAAACATTGAGTCATCATCATCATTATTTCAGCCAACAGACGTCCACTGCATGGACATATGCCTCCCCCAATGTTCTCCACACAGATCGGTCCTGTACCGCCCGCATCCAATGGATTCCCGCGACCATCACTAGATCGTCCGTACACCCTGTGGGGAGTCTGCTACGACTGCGACTTCTTGTAATTTAAGCATTTCGTCATGATGAAAACTTAATCCTTAAAGAAAGTCTATGCAACCTGCCACGCGTTCAACTTTTTAAAAGTAATTTACTATAAAGTAAAAGTCGCGTGTGTCGACCCTAGTAGACACCCTGGGACAGTCCGTGACCGGGTTGCGGAATCGTGTGATATCGTGCAGCATTTTTCATACAGAATCGTTCTGTTCTGTCGCCTTTGAACCATTGATTAGAAGCGCTGTTTCATCTAATCTAAGCGTGTGATTCTTAGTTGCGTCCAAAGCCTTCTCTTCGGACCCCGAAGTCTGGACCACGATTCAGAATATAATAGAATAGAATAATTTATTTGTGATAAATGTTGTAGTTACAAGCCCCATCGGCGGCTAAAGGTTTACTAAACTGTAAGTTACCTTGCGTTTTTTATAGCTCCATTTTCATCTTCATCACCGCGTCCCCACTCACTGTTGGTTTTTGTAGGTAAAACCTGTTTTTTGTCTAATCAGACACTGGCAATATTGTGACACTGATTTGAATTTAATGTATGTACTTTATTTATAACAATATATCATGTTTTACTGTCTCCATGTGACCAAGATACCGTGTATACTTAAACCTATTAGATACAACTAGGTAATTATTTGGATACTCTAGCGGCTATTATTCCGGCTTTTTTCCACTGCGTCCTTCCTCTGCATCAGAAGTTTTGATATCCGAAACACAGTGTTGAGCTAGGTACCTATCTCGGAGTCAGATCAATGTATGTGATGTTGTGAAATATTTATGTATTTATTATCTCAAAAACTGTAAGTATATAGATTTATTCTTTGAGAAACTATCCGGATGTTCAGGTTTCCTTACGATGTCATACATATCGTACGGTAGAGCCACCTAGATTTAAAAATAATCCTATGCTTGGATGAACCTATAACCTCCCGTTACCGTTCTGATTCACTGAAAAACTGCGGAAAGGGACGGCTGCGCTAGAAGTCCCGGGTTCAATCCCCGGGTCAGACAAAAATTTGTACCTAAGTTTTCGGTAAGAAATTTTCAGTGTCAACCCGGAGTCTGGAACTTGTCGGTCTTGTACCCCCGGGCCTCGAAAAGCACGATAAGCCGTTGGTCCTACGCCCAATCCCTCTCCGGTTGTGTCCCATCGGATTATGAGGTTAAGGGAATAGAGTGTATTTGTGTTTGCGCACAGATTTGAGCACTATAATATATCTTGCGTAAGTGGCCGAACGTTGAGATTGGCCGCCGTAACCGAAATCGGTTGTAGGATATTATATTATTCACTGAGCTACCATAGCTATCGCGTCGGTTTTTTACCTTATCTCTAAATTGAAAAATCGGATGTTATGTTAAAAGTAAAATTCAGACCCAACCCGAGAGCGGACCGGGTATGCGGGATGATATGATCTCGTTGGCATTTTTCATACAGGGTTATTCTCTGCATTCGCGTTTTGAGATTAATTCACTGTCTATTGATTAGACCGTTCATTGGGACGGGTGTCTCTTTTGATTTCCCTCTGCTCTGAATGTTGACCGCGTTTGATAACGTCATTTTGAAATGAAATGAAATGAAGTTTATTGCATATATAAATTTAGGTACATAATTAGCAGATGCGTTTGCTTTAGCGGAAAAACCAGCTAAATTTTACCTTTTCAGGTGTATATACATTTGAAATATTACAATTTACGCAGCAATAATACTATGTTAACAAAATTAAATTAAATTATCTAACTTACATTTACAATATTACAAATTGATAATAATATTTATGTCAACAAAATTTTATAACAACTAAAAATTAATTATTCTTGTGCTCTAGAAAATCCTTGACAAAGAAAGTCTAGAATAACAATTTTCCAATAGCCATGCCTTAACACGTTTTTTGAACATGTTTACATTCATGTCGGTCTCTTTAAAGTAATCCGGTAACTTGTTATATATATCGACACACATTATAAAATAATTTCTTGAAGACAATGTCAGTTTTACTGGGGGTCTAAACAATTTGTACAAATATTGTGACCGAATTCGTCTGTCAGTTACATCACGCTTATTCTTAAAAGGGTATTTATGTTTATGTACAAATAGGCATATTTCATATATATACAAACAAGGCAATGGGAGTATACTATATTTTTTAAATAGAGGTTGGCACGAATCCGTTTTCTTAATGCCAAACATAGCCCGAATACTCTTTTTTAGGGTTCCGTAGCCAAAATGGCAAAAACGGAACCCTTATAGTTTCGTCATGTCCGTCTGTCCGTCTGTCCGTCTGTCCGTCTGTCACAGCCGATTTACTCGGAAACTATAAGTACTACAGTGATGAAATTTGATGGGAATATGTGTTGTATGAACCGCTACAAAAATATGACACTAAATAGTAAAAAAAAGAATTGGGGGTGGGGCCCCCCATACATGTAACTGAGGGATGAAATTTTTTTTTTCGATGTACATACCCGTGTGGGGTATGAATGGAAAGGTCTTTTAAAATGATATAAAGTTTTCTAAAAAACATTTTTCTTAAAGTGAACGGTTTTTGAGATATCAGCTCTCAAAGTCGTAAAAAGTATGTCCCCCCCCCTCTATTTTTATAACTACGGGGTATAAAATTCTAAAAAAAATAGAGGTGATGCATGCTAATTAACTCTTTCAACGATTTTTGGTTTGATCAAAGTATCTCTTATAGTTTTTGAGATAGGTTGATTTAACTGTAATTTTGGACTTTGCTGCTACGGAACCCTTTGTGCGCGAGCCCGACTCGCACTTGGCCGGTTTTTTGTATTAAAAATAGGTTTTGTAATTGTAAGAATTTCCCCATAGAACAATTCCATATCGCAATATGGAGTCCACATAACCATTGTTAGCAGTTATTGCTGCCGGTGCTGAGACTAGACTACTAATTTTCCTTAATGCGTATACAAATCTAAATAGATTTGATAGAATAGAATAGAGTTGGAATCATCACATAAATAAATTGTGCGGTAAAGTACATACTTTACTGCACAATTTATTTATGTGATGATTCCAACTGCATTGACAATCTATATTGAGGCCTAGGAAATTTGTTTCGGATACCATTATAATGGTGAATACTTGGAGTTTTGGAATGGGATCCTACAGAACTTATTTATTTTAGGCATGGTAGGGTATAACGAGCTTCGGGTGCATAGAGCTGTGGTATTAGCACTATATATGTATTTAAACTTTAAGTTTAGATGCGTGGAACGCTGTCGCAAGCCGCGCATGCTGTCCGTGCCGCGCAAAAGAACCCACCTTCTTAATAAGTATCCACTGACACTCACACTGCACACCCTTAATACAATAGCTGATTAATTTCATATGGAGTGCTCTGAAGAACCGTCTGATCTACTCCCTGCAGCCGAATTCTTACATCGAACCACTCGCAAGCGATTGTCATTCCATCCTCATCATCTCGATGGATGGCGGGTTTAATACTGTGCGTTTTCCCGGAACTTTCTAACACGTACCTCAGTTCTGTGGAACGGTTTGGCTGCAGGAGTATTTCCGGACGGCTACGACTTAGGACCTTCAAGAGAAGAACGTACTCTTTTTTAAAAAGGCCGGCAACACATTAGCGATCTTTCTGATTTCGCGGATGTTCATGGTCGGCGATGATTGCTTTCCATCAGGTGACGCCAGCATAAAAAAAAATAGCTGAGAAGATAGAATTATTCCACTGTTCTCTTAGTGAATTCCAAAGAATACACTTTACGTTGTGTGTGACTCTCTACACCTGCAATCTGTGGATTAACTATACGCAGCGGGCCATCAACGCACTCCGAATCCAATATAATAATGCGTTCAGGGTACTGTTGGGGCTCCCGTAATACTGTAGTGCATCTGCGATGTTTGCACAAGCGCACACTGACAGCTTCCACACCGTGGTGCGGCGCCGCATCGCGTCGCTGTTGCACCGCACGCGCGGGAGCCACAACACCATCCTGAGCGTGCTCAGCCAGAAGCCGGACAGCCCCGCGCTGCGGCACTGGGTCCAAGTGCATGTGCGCTTGCCCGGGGTCGCAGCGCGCGGTAGTTTACTAAGTTAATTGATTGCGGTTCTACTAACATAGTTTTTAAGTAGTTTTGTATACTAATAATATTATGGGCGAAGCCTGAAATAAATGAGTTTTATTTTATTTTTATTTTTTATAATGAGTAAGTAGTTAAGTTGTTTTGTTTTAATCATCGTACCTAAACTTGTATAATAATATTGTAGCTATTCTATTGTATGATAAAAGGGCTACAGGGCTGCTATCATAGAAGTAAGCTTAGATGTATAAATAAATAAATAAACTTTGTCTACTTTTATTTTTCGTACAACGTGCATAATGTGCATAATAATAACATAGCCTGAATGGATTTCGAGGGCTAATGATGATGACAACAACTCTGTGACAAGCCTTTTTTTTTGTCATAGGCAGCAGACGAATCACCTGATGGTAGGCGATTGCCACCGTCAATGAACAACCGCGACACCAGTGGAATCACAAGTGTGCTGAAAACCTTTAAACCCGAAAGGGGAGTTTTGATTGGGCCTCCGGTACCCTCACTCACAGCACAGATCTGCTTCACGCCGGTTTTCTATGAGCATCTCACAAAGTCACATACCTGTACACTATGGTCGCAATAAAGATATCTAGTATTGAGGAAAGTGACATTTCGACTATAATATAGTCGAAATGTCACTTTACTCAATACTAGATATTATAGTTCGAGGGATATCCGCGACCTTCACCAGGTGGTGAAGATCGAAGAATCCCTCAAATACGGGAGGCATACGACCGATCTGTGTGGAGAACAATGGGTGAGGTATGTCAAGCAAGCGTCTATTAGCTGAAATGATGATACAAGATGGAGTTTCAATTTCAGCTAGACGTTTGAAATAGATAGATACTTCTCTTTGCATGCTTATATATGTATGGATATACATCATACTTATGTATTATTATTATTTATTTATTATTAAACTTACAAATTTAGTTTACAAATTACTTGTCCTGCAAAACTGTTTACACAGTTTGTCTGCAGGATCTGTCGAGTCTTAACATAGAAAGAAAGAAAATACATTTATTGACCACAAACAATATACAATAATACAGATTGACATAACATATGAATAGATGCAAAGCATAGGTAGTTGCTATACTCGTACAACAAGCAGAAACAGTTAATGGTGGATATTCATTTTGTAAGGAATAAGTGAAGGGTGTGGCCAATCAGGTCCCAGCCTCAGCATTTGCTGCTATGGCATTATCTGCGATGCCGCAGCAGCGACATAATAAGTCACGTAATTCTAAACCAAATCGAGAAAGTACTTTCTCAGTTTGTTTTATATGTAAGTATACCTACTATTATTTTGTTCTAACTCATCGTATCTGGAAGTTCTAGCACACACATTTTTGCTCCATCATGTGATAAGCTCGATTACCAACAAGCTGATCTCTACAGTACCCCATAATATTGCATTTTCACCGGATTCACCTGGAAGTAGACCAAAAAATGTTTCTTTTGTACCCTGTCAAAATAAAAATTGGGTGATTTTATCCACCTTATTTTTTTAGGGAATTAATTGTAGGGATTTAACCAAAATCGAATATTTACCCGGGCAGGCGCGTATATTTGCTAGCGGTTGTTTTTTTTTAGGAATTTGAAGTGTCTGATGTCGTGTTACATGCATGGGTTAGCGTTTCGACTTGTTATCCCCTCACCAAACACATTGTATGGGTTTTGTGATTGTTTTATTGTTCGGCCATTTTGGGTACATACCGGCGCCGGTTTTCGTATAGATCGCTGACAGGCGTCTCCGTGAAGAGGGTAGAGTTTTTGCGCGGCCCGATTGCTAATGTAATTTTTTTTTATTTGTAGCTGCCTTTTTTCGCTTTTATACAAATTTCGTTTTTTATTCTCTGCTTGAATTCACTATGTATATTTTTTTTCTTTTCGCGATCATTACCAGTTTAATAACGAAGATTAAACTTAAGAACGAATTACTAAGATTATGTATGTTTAGGTAAAATAGGATATTTTGTACGATTAGAAAGATAGATAGATAGATACTTACTTGTACAAAAATAAAATACAAGCATGATACAACAACAACAGACAGTACAATAAGGCGGTGTTATCGCTTGTAGCGAATAAGTTTTAAATAAATATTTCGAAGGTATCTTTTAATATTAATCTTTGAATTCCATTAAAAAGTAACCTTACGAGTAACTAGCATTTTTAAAGAAAGACTCACTCAAAAAACAAAGTTAACCAAAAATGATGCTGGCACGAGAATCAAACCTCAGTCCCTTCTCCTCGATCACTGATGTCTCTTTTATCTAATGGGCTATTTGGGAATATAAAGTAGCATATAAAGTGGCTCGCAACGTTGAAAACACCGTTGAGTCTTGGAAAACACCTTAACCTCTCAAACACCGTAAAAAGTTCGGCATGAAGGGGCCAGCTCGCCCGGAATGATACCACGGCCTCACAGAAAACCGGCGTGAAGTAACGTTGTGCTGTGTTTGGCTGCGTGAGTGGGGGTACTGGAGGCCCAATCCGGGAGAAAGGGGGGTTTAAAGGTTGGGAGCGCACTTGTAACTCCACTGGTGTCACAGGTGTCCATAGGCGGCGGCAATCGCTTACCATCAGGTACCGTCTGCAGCTTACCGTCTGCTCGTCTGCCACCTATCACATAAAAAAGTGCCATTTGATTCCGGTGCAGCTGCAATTCTTTGACACTCGCTTGAGAGATCACTCCCTTGGGCGACAACGCGGCAAGCGTGGGATTATTTAATCTAAGTCGTGGGCGGGATCACCAACACACACTGTATAAGCCTAATGCATCTTATATCTTATGCATAATGCGTCTTATGTCGCATACACACGCTTGACAATAGGTATTAAGTCTTAAGACCAATAAATAAACAATTAACTAACATATTTATATAAAGAAACCTGTACTCGATTGTGGATTTCGATTTCGATGTACATTTATTATTACTATTTTTTTTTATTAGAATAGCCTGACATTTGGCCACAATCTCACCTAATGGTGATGATGCGGCCGAGGATGGATCATGCCTGTCTAGTAACAGCCTATTCACTCTTTTCTTGAATAAGTTCAGATCATAGCGTTCTGGGAACACATCTTCCGGCAGAGAGTTCCATCCCTTAGCCGTACGCAACAAACCAGCTGAGTGGCAACCATTTTGGTAACACGTCATGGCAAAGTGTCTCTTTGTTTTATATCTTCTGTGTTTATCAAAAATGTTATTCTATTCTTCTATTCTATTCTACTCACCTACAATTGATACATGTATCAGAACTTTAGTGAGAATTGTAATATACTTATATGGGCAGGGCACATAACGAGGAGAACAGACCGCCGTTGGGGCGGAAAGGTCCTAGTGTGGAGGCCACGTACAGGAAGTAGCAGCCGTGGCAGGCCCCCCACAAGGTGGACCGACTATCTGGTGAAGATCGAGGGAACCCATTGGATGCGGGCGGCACAGGACCGATCTGTGTGGAGAACATTGGGGGAGGCCTATGTCCAGCAGTGGACATCTATTGGCTGATGATGATGATATAGCGATTGTTGGTGTGTCTTTATTAAATAAATGAATACAAACACGTGTTAGTATTTTTTTCTATGATGTTTTCCAAACCACATTTCTTTCTCCAAAATTCTTAGTTTATTTTATGTATCGACACAGATATGTGTAATTACATGTACATAATACTAACAAATAAATAGTCATAATTTCTAATGTATGACGATTTGAAAGTGCTGTATGTATACAAGCCTATGCAAATAAAGATATTTTGAATTGAATTGAATTGAAACGCTTGTCAAGCGTGTGTAAGCGGATTAGACAAAGCTAGTGGTATGGATCGCACTTAAACCCAATAAGTTCGCCAACTTCCAAACTCCGAACCGAGACAACACTATTTATTTTGGCCGAAACGTACTACTTTACCGAAAACTTTCAGGCCAATTTTAACCCAACATTTATGCAGACTTCGCTATGAAGTACGATCCACTTGACACTGCGCACCCAAGGCATCTCAATATCACACCACCGAATCATAAAATACAATGAGTCGGTTGATGTACATTCTATGAGTCCAATTCTCGTGCTCGTGACATTTATTTTCATACGACATAAATCACTAAAACATAGTTTTTTTGTAGGGTTTTTAGGTGACATCCGCCATGTTTTCAAAATGTCACGAGCACGAGAATTGGGCTCCATGTCGCTTGGCAGATATCGTCGTACACTGAAAAATAAATCACTTTGTTTCATGGTAATATGGAGGTAATAATAACAAAACACGTGAATTAATATCGTGATATAGGCTATCGGAGGCCCAATCCAGGGGAAAGGGGGTTAATAGCAGCACACTTGTGACACTACTGTTGTTGCAGGTGTCCTCGAGAGGTGGTAATCGCTTACCATAAGGTGATCCATCGTCTCGTCTGCACCTATATTATAAAAAAAACACTAGAAAGGCAAATATTGAAGCATGCTGTGTACACACAAAATCTAATTGCACAATCAATAAAAGGTATACACATATCTTTAATTGATTGTGGAATTAGATTATAAGTATTTAGCTGTAAGTAGTATTTAAGTATTGTTTGTATTAATCGTTGGTGTACCTTAATAAATACATTAATTAAATTAAACACACAGAAGGTCGGATCTATCTGATATTGATAGCGCAGAGTTCATTCACCTAGGCATTATAGTCTAATCGTGTCTCTCCCGCACACATTTTGTATGAATTAATGTATCCATTTTATATCTATCCACTATTCATTTATGACTAATCAGTTACAGTCAGACCTAACACGCTTGACATTATATCGAATCGTTTCTCTGCCGCACACTTTCCGTATAGTCTATCTCTGCCTCATGCTGAAACATGCCGAGCGCGCCTGTTTAGCTGTAAAATAAGTTAAGCATCAGCCTATAAACTGTCCCACTGCAGAGCAAAGGCCTCCATCATAGAAATCAAGCTATCGCTAATATGATAGGATTAAGCTTAAAACCACGCTTGCCAAACGCGAATTGGTGATCACCCGAGCTATGTTCGAAAGACACTTCTCGCTCGACCCGGGAATCGAGCCTAGGACCCCGAAATCACGGCCCAGTACTTAAACCACTAGACCAACAGGGTGTTTAGCTGAATGAAATGAAATGATGATGATGTAAGTTTTTTAATAGGTCGGCAACACATTAACGATCTCTCTGATTTCGCGGATTTTTATGGGCGGCATCGATTACTTTCCATCAGGTGACTTGCTTACTCGTTTGTCGCCTCTAGAATAAAAAAACCGGCGTTCTGAGTCTATTTTGTGTATAAACGCTATAAAAACGTAAAAAGTAACATTTTACGGCTCAGCTGCAATTTAGTTGGCATTCGCTTGAGAGATGGCTCCCCTGGGGGTTGACGCGGTAGGCTCAAGCTTTATTTAATCTGTAACTGAGATGAGATCACACACCGATGTTGTTTGCTATACAATTTTAGTGAATGTAGTCCTCCTCGTCATTTTGTGATTCCCAGTTAGGCCCAAAGGCAGTGACGTTAACATGGTTAAGGTGTTTTATTATTCACTCATCATAATTTTCCCATTATCCCAACGTATCACCTCCGATTGCATCTTAAACCATCTACGAATCTCGGAATACGCTTAAACTGATGATCCCGGATTCTGAAAGTCAGGTAATTACTGAGTCAGCGGAGAGAGGTCAGTCCGCTCGTGACCACGGCTGCTGTAACGTAGCCGAAACGTCGAGTAAAATATGTGAGTACACAATGTTGTATCACATAATAAATATCGTGTTATTTCCCTTCTTAATGAATTATAGTTTGGAGGTGTTCTTAGAAGTTTCTATGGAACAAATTTTTTACATTAGTTTTTTTCGTCGCTTTTTGAAATGGGCTATACTTTACCAGATTCAGTCATAAATTCCTTTAAGGCACCATATTATCTTGCTAGTGACAAAAAAACCTTTTGTTAACTAATTTCTAAGGCCTTAAACTTAGTCTGTTTGTATGAAAATTCAGGAAACATCCCTAGATACGTTTGATGTGTGTATTTTTAATAATTGTGCACCATCGGAGACTCAGCAAACCTGTATACTATTGATATATAGTAATGATCTACTTTTTAGCAAAAAATGACCACTTTTGGCGTTTACCAAAGTTTCGAGTACAAACACAGACCAAACATTCGTGCATCATCATCATCATCATCAGCCCATGTAAGTCCCCACTGCTGGGGCACGGGCCTCCCTCAATCACATGAGGGGTGATTGCCATACTCACCACGGCAGACGGGTTGGCGAGGGTTTTGATATGAATGCAGAGTTTTTCTTCTCGGGGTGCTGATGATAATGCCAGCAGCTTTACCTTAGTCGCCTTTTACGACACCTCGGTAAGAGTGAGGGTGGCCTTATTCTACTCTGCCGGGGACCACACGGCCTCGTGCATGGTGCTCGTCACACGGCATTCGTGCTTGGTTATTAAATAAATATTTGCCAAGTCTCCGACGGTTCACAATTGTCAAAAGTAGATCCAGTTAAGAAGTTAATAATTAAGTCAATTATCGTCGCTAGTGTGGTTTGCTCTAAGCCGTGCTTCTTGGCCATTTAATCCATTTCGTGAGTGTAGTCGGATGTGGGCGTTTGTTATGTAATCTGTGTAGGCGTGATCTGTTGTTCTTCGTCTTGACAATACTAAGGGCACACTTACAATATGTAGTCAAAATAATACAGCGATGTACTACTGTTAAAGTTGAAAGTTATGTGTGAAAGCTCAAAACTATTTAACCAAAGGATATATGACTTAATATCCTTGCAAATAATCCGTCCGCTTATACATACAGAAAATATGCTTTGTTTATGTGCGTGTAGGAGAAGTAAAGTTACGTCCTACATATTTTTTTTGCCTTGAAGATTTTCAATGAATAATATCTATCTCATATAATTCTTAGTGTCAGCCCGGAGTCTGGAAGTTGGCGGTCTTGTACACCCGTGCCTCGGAATGCACGTTAAGCCGATGGTCCTGCGCCCGATCCCTCTCCGGTCGATGTCACACTGGTGTCCCATCGGAATATGAGGGCAAGGGAATAGAGAGTGCACATCTGTTTGCGCACACACTTGAGCACTATAATATATCCCGCGTAAGTGGGTGATCGTTGAGATTGGCTACCTTAGCTGAAATCGGTTGGATTATTTATGGTGAACTTGTCATTTAGTTGAGCTAGAATGGACGTATTTGATTCTCATGAGTTTTATTATCATCATTAGCGTTATTATTACAGTCACAACGCAACCGAAACAAATGACAAAAGCCTGGTTCCTAATCAGAGCAAATTTTTCCGTATTAGAGGGCGCTCTTCCGAGGAAAGTCGTTAGCAGGTAGACCACCCGCCACCTCTTGTGGAATCCTGATACAACGTAGTGGATTGCAGTGAAACGTGTTCATTTTGAAATAGTTGTAATTAACGTTCCCTCAAAATTAATAAATTGCTAAACTAACCTAATCGGCATCGGAAAAGTTCGGCAGCGCACTTGTGACTCCACTGGTGTTGCGGGAGTCCATGGGCGGCGGAATTGCTTACCATCAGGTGATCCGTCTGCTCGTCTGCCATCTCTCATATAAAAAAAAACATACTATAATGCGAAAAGAATTTTTCCCCAACCTTTTAAGTATTTTTAGCGTGTTGGTTTAATTTTTCCATTTTGATATAGAAATAACAAAGCAAATGAATTTAAAGCAAGAGTGAAAATTCATCTTCTATGCTGATGCATATGTGCACATATATCATTTCATCATCGTCAGCCCATTTAAGTCCCCACTGCTGGGGCACGAGCCTCCCTCAATCACATGAGGGGTAATTGCCATACTCACCACGCTTGGCAGACGGGTTGACGGGATTTTATTAATTTCGTATTTTTGAATAACTATCGCTACCGACCAATGCGTCGTTTTTAACTGAGTGGATCTCAGTCAATCTCAGTGTTAGTGTTTCCGCGCCTCAATGTCGACGCAATCTAAGACGATGCCTTAGCTAGACCTCAACGTTTATATCAGAGTGGTGGTCGCAGTTTTCGCTATCTCATCAACTACAGCTTTTGTAATGACTCTGCTCCGCCTGTTGAACCCAGAGCTGTACTATCTAGACCCTTTGGGTGGCACGGATGTGGCTGTCCACTACTTCATCTCCGGGCTGATGGTGATGGCGAGCGCGGTGGGCTTCCTCAACTCGATCGTGGTGCTGAACCGCAGCTCGGCGCTCAACGCCGGCCGCAACATCATCACGTGGCCGCTGCTCGACTCCATCTTCGAGACCAGCCGCGTGGTCTACATCTTCGTGGTGGAGCTGGTGCTGAAGGGGAAGGGGCCATTGCAGGTGTACGAATTGGCGATAAGTGGAGTGCAGTACTTGCTGGACAGCTTCCTGTACTGCCAAATGATACTCAGACACTAGTATAAGCTGTTCTTATTAGTTCCCGCCTACCGTAGGATGCACTTACTTCCTTTGACTGAGACTAAGACCCCTCACGTTGCGTTGGTACTGGAAGGGTTATGATATTCTTGTACGTAGTAATACGTTATTTTGGGAACATGTAAGCACATATAATATGCTAAACATCATAGTCACTTTCCATCAAGTGAAATTGAGATTGAGTGTTAGCGTGGGCACATACATGAATATAACAAAAAAACACGTTAAATTATCACCAATAAACCAAGTCCATGGGAGAGCCACGCTGTCCACTGGCACCCACCGACCGCGACATTCAACAAATACAACCACCACCAGACACCTTAAAAGCTTATTCGGTCCATTAGCACGGCAATTTGATTTAATTTGATGTGTTGTATGTAATTATGATGAATTTAAGACATTGAAGGAAAAAACTCTTTGTACTTTACCGCAGAAATGTATTAATGATTTTTGACTTATTTTGTACACTTTCTAAATGTCAATACTATGGTCACAATTATCGTTTAAAGATACTTTTGTATACTTCGCACGATGAACACGACGAACGTGACGCAGCATGAATGAGCCACCAATGGTCAGACAGAAGCTTTTTATTAAACAAATAAATATTTCACAACATCATGTGGTGTTGAGCTGGGAGGGCATGGCGCGGCAGGAACGAGGAGCCAAACCTCTTGGTGCGCTTGAGCTACATATCTCGGAGTCTATCTGACTCCGAGATAGGTAACTCAAGCACCTGTGTTACGGATATCAGAACCAACAGCGGAATTACAAATATATACATATTTAATACTTTTCTTTTGTAAGCACATCCTTATATTTCTGTATTGCCCAGTAGTCGCAGCCGTGGCAGGCTCTCCACAAGGTGGACCGACGATCTGGTGAAGGTCGCGGGAATCCATTGGATGTGGGCGGCACAGGACCGATCTGTGTGGAGAACATTGGGGAAGCCTATGTCCAGCAGTGGACGTCTATTGGCTGAAATGATGATGATGATGATTTCCCAGTACATAAGTTGTATATTTTGTGCAATAAAGTATTTCTATAAATCTATCTAATACATAGAAAACACGCAGACCAACACAAACAGACATGTTCATGCACACAAATGTTTGTACTGTGCGGGGAGCGATCCCGGCAGCATTTACTGCCACTGATCCAAACGGGCCGTATTAATAATAATAATAAAATAATAATAATTCTCACAACATCTCATACATTGACCTGATTCCGTACTAAGTAGCTTAAGCACTTGTGTTACACATATCAGACAACGGAGGAACACAAATATATACTTAAATACATATATTACACCCAGACACTGAACAAACACAAGTGTTCATCGCAAGAATGTTTGTCCAGTGTGGGGATCGAACCCACGACCTTTGGCGTAAGAGGCAGGGTGAATACCAATTGCGCCAATCGGGTCAGTATTGAGTTTAATGTACGTTTTTCAAGAGACTTTCTATCTCGTACGACAAAACTATGGAATAAACTATCGCATGCGGTATTTACGGAGCGATACGACCTGCAAACCTTCAAGAAAAGAACGTATTCCTTTATAAAAGGCCGGCGGCTCACTTGTTAGTCCTCTGGTGTTGCAGGCGGCGGTAATCACTTACCATCAGGTGGATCACTTTATGGTAAGCGATTACCGCCGGTCTTTTCGTCTACCCACATCATCATCATTTTAGACAATAGACGTCCAATGCTGGACATAGGCCTCCCCCAATGTTCTCCACACAGATCGGTCCTGTGCCGCCCGCATCCAATGGATTCCCGCGATCTTCACTAGATCGTCGGTCCACCTTGTGGGGGGCCTGCCACGGCTGCGACTTCCTGTACGTGGCCTCCACTCGAGGACCTTTCCGCCCCAACGGCCGTCTGTTCTCCTCGCTATGTGCCCTGCCCATTGCCACTTGAGGCATGCAATCTTTTGGGCTATGTCTGTAACCTTAGTTCTCCTGCGGATCTCATCATTTCTCATACGATCACGCAGGGAGACTCCGAGCATAGCTCTCTCCTTTGCTCTCTGAGTGACTTTGAGCCTCCTTAATCGGCACATTGTAAGCGGCCACGTTTCGGTTCCGTATGTCATCACTGGCAACACACACGCATTGAAGACTTTCGTCTTAAGACACCCACTAATACAAACTTGAAAATAGAAATAGTCTACCCACTCTACCCACTAATCTCATAAAAACATTTTTTAAACACACGTCTCATCTTGCCGCCAACCTTGCTTCACTGTGATCCGTTGAAGTGTTACGACGTAGTGGGCGGCATTATCCTATGTAACGACCCGTAGGTCGTTACATACGATGACAACAACACTATTATGTTACATGCGGTAACATGTCTCATAACGAGTCGCAAGAAGCCAAAAAATTGGAGTCACCACTTATGGGCTTTTTTCATATTATATGTGGCGGATGAGCAAATGGACTACTTTATGCGGGATTTCTGTGAAGTCGTGATATCACTCCGGTCAAGCTGACACAGGCATTATGCAACGAACAAAATTCTGATGAAGATGAACATAACATCGAACAGCGACTGCAGAGCACGCAAGGGGGAGACAGAAACCATAGAACATCTTTTATGTGAATGCGACTCACTAGCCAGAGGCAGAATGTGTCTTCTAGGTAACGCTTATCCTAAACCAGGACACTATAGGCACTTCAATCCGAATGACATCGTGACGCTGATGAAACGAATCTTCGTGAGTAGGAGCGCAAAAGATAGGGGAGGTACAAAAGATCCCTTAGGGTCGACGTGCCCTATGAAAATGACCCCCTAACAAATAAGAAAACAACACAAATATATACTTAAATACATATATTACACCCAGGCACTGAACAAACACAAGTGTTCATCGCACGAATGTTTGTTGTGACCTTTGGCGTAAGAGGCAGGGGCAATACCAATTGCTCCATCTGGTCACTTATGTTGCAATGTCATACGTAAATTGTAATACCTACAGTTACAAGCAATAAAGTTTCTTATTCTGAAACACGTTAAGCCGATAGTCCTGCACACGACGTCTCTCCAGTCAAGTTTTTCCGTGGTAGACGGTTATCAACTTCCAAAATGCGAGCGGACAGTAAAAATGTGCTACTTTTTTAACAAAAACAATATACCAACCCACGTTAAATTACGTAAAGTATAATAAATAAACCAGTAGAAACTGATTACTTCCCAACAAAAACACAAAAAATACAAGTCCAAATTAATCTAAACGAGCGAGAATAAATGCCATCGTTCTGTACTAATTAGTACAAAGGAAAATTTCCCAAATTCATCCTCGCTAAAAGCAAAATTGTTTGCTCAGGTAACCGTCCAGCTCAGACGCCCACAGCTTGTTAGCTTTTCGTGCAAATGAGTAGTGCCTCCGCGCAGAGCAGCGTGGGAAGCTTGCGCGGGACTCACGGGTAGATATTGTGTTCAGAAATTATTTCACAACATCACATACATTGATCTGACTCCGAGATTGGTAGCTTAAGCAACTGTGTTACGGATATCAGAACCAATGGCGAAATAACAAATATATAGTTTGAAATATTTTAACACGCAGAAAACCGGCGTGTTCTATCTAGTTTATATTACATACCTTGGGTTTTGAAAAAAGATATGAACTTGGAACAAAATGTTTTGATACTAAACGAATATTGTGCTCTAAATTCAAGATTTATTGTCACATTTTTATGTATCTAACAAAATGGTTCATCAATATTATGGCCATGATGATATTTTTTTTAAGATAAGACTTCAGTGACACAGATGGCGCCACCGTCACTGGAGGGTGTGTGAATAAAAAAGTGAATGATGGCGCCACTGTCGTTATTTCTATTTATTGTATTTGTGTGAGCATTGTTTTTGTTTGTTTTTTTATTAATTATGTACCTAATATGTACCGATTTATATTAATTTATTTATATTAATGTTGCATTTTTTTATTTATTTATTGGATCTGTATGTATGCGTCTTGTTATTCATGTTCACGTTATAGATGTACTTTTCCGTTTTCTATTAGTATTGTCAGTATTTTTTTCATGTTGTATGTTTTATTATGAGTCGTCGCTCGAAGGTACAGCCTGAAAATCAGCGCTGCAGAGGCTGCTTAGCGGTTGTTGTAGCACATGCTGAGGCTGAACCTTGTTGGCCGCAACTTCATAATGTTTTGTCCTTATTCAGATTTGTATGTAATGTGTTGTGGTCAATAAATTATTTCTTATTCTTATAAAGGTAGCACAAAAAATGGCGCTGAATCAACACGATTATCAAAACGTGATGACGAAAATGACCAGAAGAAAAAGAACAACATAATTAGTGTTCTAACTTTTTTTTTTCATTTTCATTGTCAAAAATGATTGTCTGATATTTATATAATATATAGAAAAGTGTTTTAAGCATCTGTATGTTTCTACTAGATTAGATAAAAGTAATGAATGTCAAAAAAATAATAAGAATGATTATTGTATCGGAATCAAGATCGGAGGAATTTCACTTTAATAAATTAACACCAATTTTTACAAGTACGCAAATAGTGTGCGAGCGAGAAGTGAATAAATGCGCCGCCATTTCTGATCCCATTCTTTATCCGCAAAGGTTGTAGAGAATGTTTATGCCTGTTTGTGTGGGTTTAGTAAGTATGTATTCGTGGGCTTACGATCTCGTTTTATGAGAACTGTAAATGAACCAAAGAGATTCAGTGTGTGTTGTCAGTTATAGTCAACGTCAACATTCTCTTATTTCACTCATAATTATCTAATAAATAAAAAACTCTACCGTCCGTAGCGAGTCTTTGCGTTAAGTTTAGAGTATGTGTACATGTGTATGTGTTCAAATTCAGCATTAACACAGGTGCCGTGCAGACGCCCACAGCTGTTAGATTTTTGTACAAATAAGTAGCGCTTCCGTGTAAGCGCGTGGGAAGCCCGTGGGAGCGAAACTACATAATAGATAGACATTGTGTAAGACTCTGGTGGAACCAAATAAAAAGGTTATGCGTTTACAAATCAATACCAACATCCCAAAATGTAAAGTAACTTGGTGATTTACTTTATGGAATTTATTTGATTCTATTTTTTTACGAATTCTACGCATCGGCATTCAAATTACACACCGTGTTTTGGTGGTAGTTTCATAAATAACAACTAAACTAAATTCAGTTTATACAAAATTACATTGGCTAAATTCGGATGTAGCAACACGCGTAGCTACGAGCTACGCCGTAGTCGGTTATGCTACGTTACTTACTACGAGCTATACCGTAGTGCAATTGGCTACGAAATACTAGAACCGGCTAAGTAGAACTTGCTATGAAACGGTGGAACTGCTTAGCTTTAAATGTGATCTTACAAAGCTAGAACTAATATCCTCCAACCGATTACGGCTACGGCGGCCAATCTCAACGATCAGCTACATACGCAGGGTATATTATAGTGCTCAAGTGTATGCGCAAACACAAGTGCACTCTCTATTCCCTTCCTCTATCCTTTTTATTATTATTCAGAGTATAAAAACTTAAAACTAGGTATTATTTAGTCGGTAGCTAGTATTCTTTTGTTGATACTGATTAATCTATATACTTACTACACTATAGTGTGTTTGTTTTTCTTTTTTCTGAGAGAGATTACGAAATAACTAAAACCATGTCGTGTGTTTTCACGACCAGTTTTCAGGGTTGCAAACGCCCACGGAATTTTGACACACCCTTTCCCTGGATTGTTAAATGCTATTAATTCATTAATATTATTATTTCGTTTCAATTTCAACGGATCATCCACGATCTGAATTGCTGATAAATATTTTTATTTCCAGCCCAACGGTTGGTAAATGCGAATCCTCCATTAGCATTTTATACCGAATTGTGTCGCTTCGATAAGTTTCATTTCACTTTGTCTCATGCCCAATAAAAATGTAGAATGAGAGAACTTTGCATGCAGCAAAGGTTTTTCCTAGTGGATGAAACATAAAGTTGTCGATTTGGCTTTTACCTATCAACTAAGCGATGTTATTTTTTATTTTATAAAATACAGTAATTCTTTATTTTAAGCGGGCTTGCAGGTATTATTCAGAGCAGTATTACTGCGGCCAGTTTGATCTATTGTGATCGCCGCCATGTTACGTATTATACAGATAAGGATAAAATACTATTCATTCAATTTAGGTCCATACAGAACACTTCTGAATGTCAAATCATCGTCATCGTCAACCCATTTAAGTCCCCACTGCTGGGGCACGGGCCTCCCTCAATCACATGAGGGGTAATTGCCATACTCACCACGCTTGGCAGACGGGTTGGCGAGGGTTTTGATATAAATGCAGAGTTTTCCTTCTCTGGGTGCTGATGATCATGCCAGCAGCTTTACCTTAGTCGCCTTTTACGACACCTCGGTAAGAGTGAGGGTGGCCTATTCTACTCTGCCGGGGACCACACGGCCTGAATGTCAAAATAGGTACATATATTATTATCTACGTCTATATCAGTCCCAAACCTTGCAATTTACAGAAAGTGTATTCATTATCATGGAATGAGATCCCTAGCTTCATTGAGGATTAAAATGTGCTTTCCGTGATGAAAAAAGGTAGGAAAAATACTTCCAAACTAAAGGTTTTGGCCGACAGTTTCATATGCCTTTGAAACCACCAGATTTATAGATTGTAGATTCCATACTTTTTTGTATGGAATTCACGATTCACAAGGACGAGTCACAAGTGCCTCGCCAACCTTTTAACCATTAATTTCTATGAAATGCATAATAATAAAATGAATATTATGCTAAAGACCTTCCAGAATTAAAAATTTAATGAAACTTTAGACCCGTTTATCCTTTTACGAAAGCCAAGTAGATGGGTTCTTTCAATTACCCTTAAAAACGTTCGTAAAACATTGCGACTTTCATTCGCAATAATACGAGAAAAGGACATTAAGGAAGGCTGGGCGCATCCGGATACGTTTGCATGTCCACAGCTAAAAAAATGGGATTTATAATTACATATAAATTCATACATCATCTCATACATTGACCTGATTCCGTACTGAAATAGCTTAAGTATTTGTGTTACGGATATAAGAAAACAGAGCAATTACACATATACCTACCTAAAATGTACATATATTACACCCACACACTGAACAAAAACAAATGTTTATCACACGATATTTGTCCAGGGTCGGATTAGAACCCACGACGACGATGTCGACTAAATACAAGTGTTTTGTTTCAAATGCAAGCTAAAAACATTTACTTAAAACAAACAAAACGAAAAAAAAGTTTACCACTAAAGTTGAATCAAAACATCCGAAAGTAAATAACAGCTAATCTTGCTCAAAAACAAAGCCTTTTTTGCTAAAACTACATTATAAATTCTAAACTATACTTCAGCTTGCAAGAGATGTCATCAGCCACACAATATGATATTCAACGTAGCATAGAACTAATGTGGGGTGGGGCCTGGTGACCTGTACTAAGGGTGTTTTCTAACACCTATCTTACACACGAGGACAACTTCCTATTGTTACTAGATTTTTGTTTGTATACCTTTAATCATGGATCCTTATGTGAGAGAAACAAATAAATATTTGATTTGATTTGATAAATAAGACATTGTACAGTCAACTCCAAAAGTATGTACACACTTTAGGACCTTGTCACAATACTTACCTATAAGAAAATAGAGGTTTACTTTCTTATATTATATATTGTGACTACGTCCTAAAGTGTATACATATTTTTGGAGTTGACTGTACTAGTTTAATACCATAGACTAAGATCTCTAAACTTTGTGCAATAAAGTGTATCTATCTATCTATAAAATTGCTAGCACCTATATCAAGTTATAAAAATGCTCAAAGCTTTAAAATCAGACAAAAGAAAACCCTTGGATACATCAAAGCAACAGAAAACACAAAAAACGCATTCAAAGCCTTAACCATTTTACTCCAAGCTCAAGAAAGCCTCAACTTTTACTTTCACAAAATTCCTCCAAAATATCGAATTTATTTGCCCAATATTAGAAGTTAAGTCGTTACAACCGCCACTTGACCCCCGACCCTGCCGTTAAGGTCATCAGATACTGGACAATAAATTCCGTAAATGCGGCATGATCAAGATTTCCCTAGCACTTGGATTGAAAAGGGTTTCGGTCTGTTTCAAGAAACGTAATTAAGTAATCATAAAAATTTACTCGCACGCTTGTTCAATAGTTCGGGCGCGTTCGTGATTTCAACTGCCTGAGGGAAATAAAAAAATGCTAGCCTATTAAACTAAGCACTTAGTTACTCTACTTTTTATGTTTGAAACAGCCGCATATTTTTTGTACACTGAGTTCTTGCTAGCATCTGGTTGAAGTCCTAATTTGGCAGGCATTGATTACAAAATGATGTATTTACTTTACTTGGCCCTTAGATTAATATAAAATAACGGAAGATACGGCACGTCCCTTCAATTAGACGACTGAAAACGGGCTTGATACACAACCACATGCACACATAACTATAATTAATCAAGACGGAAATTAACACGATATTTATTATGTGATACAACGTTGTGTACAGCAGCCGTGGTCACGAGCATATTTTTTTTTAATAATAATAATATAATAATTAATAATAATAATTCTCACAACATCTCATACGTTGACCTAATTCCGTACTAAGTAGCTTAAGCACTTGTGTTACAGATATCAGACAATAGAGGAACACAAATATATACTTAAATACATATATTACACCCAGACACCGAACAAACACAAGTGTTCATCGCACGAATGTTTGTCCAGGGTGGGGATCGAACCCACGCCCTTTGGCGTAAGAGGCAGGGTCACTACCAATTGCGCCATCCGGTCAGTAATCAGCCTATAAACTGTCCCACTGCAGGGCAAAGGCCTCCATCATAGAAATCAAGTTATCGTTACTATGATGGGATTGGGCTTAATCACCACGCTTGCCAAATGCGGATTGGTGATCACAAACCCGAGCTATGTTTTCGCTCGACTCGGGAATCGAACCCAAGACCCTGAGATCACGGCCCGGTACTAAAACCACTAGACCAACAGGGCGTTAGGGTCACGAGCATAATATAATAGAAACACAATTTTGTATCACAAAATAAATATCATGTTCATTCCCGTCTTGATTAATTATAGTTATAATGAAACGCAAAAATCTAAAAACTACATGCATACATACTCACAGCTTTATGACACATTGGTTTAAAGTTGTTCAATATTGAAAGACAGACACAAACCTATTTTTGACATAGGCGTGAGTGAGTCAAGCGTAATTCAGAGTTGAGTCCTGTCAAAACGACTTAACTCTTCACACATTAATATTTCATATATTCCTATCTCGCTCAGCAAAATGGTGACCAAAACATTAATGATTTTAGAAATATCATAAGAAACTTAAAAAAATCTATTATTTGATGTAATCTAAGCTTGGACCTAATGATACTATTAATCCTCATATCAGATATTTCGGCTATGGCTGCCAATTTAATTAATGGTCATTCATCGACGGAGGACATATAATAGTGCACAAGTGTAAGCACAGACATGAGTTCATTTTCAATGGAGAGGTATGAAGGTGATGGTGACGGGTAAGGTATTATTGCGTGTAACCTCACATTCCGGTAGGACAGACCTGTGTGCATCACGCCCGACCGAAGAGATTGCGACGCGTCGCAAGATGATATCGTCATATCTTACTCATCTCTTCGGTCGTGCGTGACACACAGGTCTGTCCTACCGGAATATGAGGTTAAAGGCAATAATACGCTACGTCGCGACGTAGCGTTTGACTAGAAATATTGAAGACAATATTTCGTCAACGAGAACTTCATCACTTGCTCATATGCTATATGAGCAAGTGATGGATATATATCTTACTCTTTCCAATTAAGCTTGTAGAGTTGAAGCACAGAAGTATACAATTATGCACCATAATCCGTTACCTAAACTGCAAAAATATTTACATCGTTTTGCGGCTGACCGCACATGAATGGAACGAAAGATTTTACTACGAAGCTTTATTATAATACCCATAAAACTGAAACCCCCCAGTTTAAAGACCTTTCAACCGCCATGCTTGTCTGTTTATCTCATTTCAAGCTTCTCTCTTTTATTTCATAGAGTGATAAAATGGGGGTTGAAGGCTGCACCACAAAGGCCCCACCTGGTACCGTCATTTGACGTAAAACCGAGTACGTCATTTGAAACAGAGCTTTGAATTACCACAGTAGAAAAATCTTCAGCATCAAGACAGAATTGGCCTCACAGAAAACCGGCGTGAAGCAGTACTGTGCTGTGTTTCGCTGCGTGAGTGAGGGTACCGGAGGCCTTATCCGGGGGATAGGGGGGGTTTAAAGGTTGGCAGCGCACTTGTGACTCCACTGGTGTCGCGGGTGTCCATGGGTGGCGGCAATTGCTTACCATCAGGTGATTCGTCGGCTCGCCTGCTACCTATATCTTAAAAAAAAACAAAAAAAAATGAAACGTGGCAGACGGACCATGGTAAGCAATCGTCGCCGCCCATGTACGGTCGGCATCAAAAGTAGCTTAACACTTTAGTACCATGTCAAAGTAACAGTGCTGCCTATTATTATAGGCAGTTTCCAAGGGGTTCGTAAAAAATGTTACTTTGACATGGTACTAAAGTGTTGAGCTACTTTTGATGCTTATCGTACATCCGCGACACCAGTGGAGTCATAAATGCACTGCTAACCCTTAAACCCCCTTTCCTCCAGAATGGGCCTACGGTACCCTCACTCACGCAGTGAAGCACAACACAGTGCTGCCTTCACGCCAGTTTTCTGTGAGGCTGGGATATCACTCCGGTCGAGCCGGCCCATTCATACCGAATCGAGGCTCTCACGATCCGAAGTTGCATATGTTCTTTAGAAAATAAGAGCCGGACACTCATTTTGATTTTAGATGCCCACCAGTGAACTGTAACAGACTGATGATGATCATAAAGGGGAACGCTTTCCCCTGCTTCCATCTAGAGGTAGAACTAAAGTATTGACCTTTGCTAGACATGACATTACATGACTCGAACCTCAGGAAAATTTTACACTGTGAAACTTCAGAATCAACATTAAAATTTAATTTCACTAGCGAGTTTACGCGTTTCGGAATGGCTGGCTGTGTCTAGTATAACGCTGAAAATCTTAATGAATATTACAAGTTTGTATCTGGTTATTATTTAGTTAAGTTAATGTTTTGACGGAAATCCGAAAGTCTGCTCCAAATTAATTCAAGGGTTGTGTGTTCTTCATTTAGCTACTTCAATGTATTACACGTGTATTCTAAATAGTGGCCGTGTGGTCCCCGGCAGAGTAGAATAGGCCACCCTCACTCTTACCGAGGTGTCGTAAAAGGCGAATAAGGTAAAGCTGCTGGCATGATCATCAGCACCCAGAGAAGGAAAACTCTGCATTTATATCAAAACCCTCGCCAGCCCGTCTGCCAAGCGTGGTGAGTATGGCAATTACCCCTCATGTGATTGAGGGAGGCCCGTGCCCCAGCAGTGGGGACTTAAATGGGCTGATGATGATTCTAAATAACCATAAAGTTACAAGCCTTTTGACCTTTTGAGCGTGGGAGCCACGCTTCGGCATGAATGAGCCGGCTCGACCAGAGTGATACACCACGGTCTCACAGAAAACCGGCGTGAAGCAGCACTTTGCTGTGTTTCTGCGTGAGTCCCTCACTCACCGGAGGACCAAACCGAGGGAAGTGGGTTTCAAGGTTGGCAGCGCACTTGTGAATCCACTGGTGTCGTGAGAGTCCATGGACGGCGGAAATCGCTTACCATCAGGTGATCCGACTGCTCGTCTACCTATAACATATAAAAAAAGCCTCACTTACCTTCCTATGTAGGTGTGTTTTGTCGTAAGTAAACGTAGATACTAAATCTCGCTCACAAAACTAATGGAAGCAAATTTAGCTCCTATAAATATTTGAATAAGCCCTGAATAATTTACTATCAGGAGAGTAAAATTCATATAAAAATTGATACACTTTTAGTTCGCAAAAAAATATTTACAAAACTTGGTATTGATATTACATAATCGGCCAGGAAAAGACTTATTTATTTATTTATTTGGGAAACAAACAACTTAGTTATTTTAAATAATTTACACAATTAAATAATACACAAATCAGCAAAGTTTCCACAGAAAATTAAATGTCAAACGTAAATTATAAAATAAATGCAAAAAAAAAATGATTGACGAATAATAATAATTAAATAAATAATAACAGTCAAAATACAATGTCAGGTAATTTAAAAGCTATAACTAAAATTAAATAAAGAAAAAACATACTTGCAAACATGATGATGATGATATCATCTTTCCCTGGCCGATTTCGGCTACGGTGACTAATTAGGGCTCAGATGTTTTGGCCTAGTGTGGCTTTCGTACCCGATTATATGGGTAAATGTGCGAGAGCAGTTTGGACACGTCAGGATATTGTTTACGTAGTTGACTGACCGGATGGCGCAATTGGTAGTGACCCTGCCTCTTACGCCAAAGGTCGTGGGTTCGATCCCCACCCTGGACAAACATTCGTGCGATGAACACTTGTGTTTGTTCGGTGTCTGGGTGTAATATATGTGTTAAGTATATATTTGTGTTCCTCTGTTGTCTGATATCTGTAACACAAGTGCTTAAGCTACTTAGTACGGAATCAGGTCAATGTATGAGATGTTGTGAGAATTATTACCTTTGACAGTTATAAACAATATCTCTTGCCTCCTATCATTCTCAAACTGGTACACTTTGGACTGTATTTCCTATCGCCATTCAGGTTGATTTGCAACAAAAGACTCCCAAGAGGAAGGTTCAATGTTGCATCTCTTTATGTGTCTTTTCTGAACGTCTTTAAAACGTAGGAACTGACCACCGTGTTTGTTTTGTTATTATAATAATTTATTAGGCCGCCATACAGTTTTCTGCCTCGCCCAATGGTTGAGTGAAAGAAGGAGAGTGCCTTGTATAGTTAAATCCCCTAATTGTACTTTGTTTTGTGCAATAAAGAATTAACAAGTGAATCATATCATCATTGCCGACCCGTTTAGAACAGTGGTAGTGAACGCTGCCTTTGGTCCAAGGGTTGCGGGTTCGATCCCCGCACAATACAAACATTTGTGTGCATGAACATGTTTGTTTGTATTGGTCTGGGTGTTTCCTATGTATTATAAGTATGTATTTACAAAAGAAAAGTTGTTACGCTCGCCTAATCTATGGAGATCGCTGCATCGGCATGCATCGGCGGTGACCTTAATAAACATTGCACACGGCCGCGGCGCAGCGTCAGCAAAACGTGCGTGTATGACGAAACCGGACTTTCATCGCTGATTGCCAATATTTCCTAATCATATTCGGTTCACACTTCGAGCAAATATCATTGTACTTAGATTTAATTTAAATTGTAATTTTCCTTTGTAATTAAATTTTATTAAATAAATTGATTTTTTTTGGATCCTCCGGCTGTAGCTAACGTATTTGGCGCAGTCGGTAGGATTTTCGCGGTCGGTCTCCAGAGAAAAAGAAGATTTCCGTACGAGCCGCCCGAGTGGCTATCAAGTCGCGCATCGAAAATCCGAACCTACGGGAGCTGCAGTCCAGAGGTGAATCCAGACATCGATTCGTCCGAAAGAAGACAATGTTGTAAGTCCTTGAATCTTTCAAGTCATACCTTCCCAATCCTTAAGTGATTATCTATCTATTATGGAATACACTGGTCCTGCGGCTAGACACATCAACACCAATGGCATTCCGGAAAACTGGCAGGGAATCAGGTCCGCGTTAATTAATAACTTCGCCGACCATCGCGACGAGTCCTCCTTATATAACGATTTGGCTATGCAAACTCAGGGCTCTAGCACCCCCCAGGAATACTATGAGCGGTGCCAGAATCTATTTAGCACAATCATGACATACGTTTCGCTTCACGAAGCGGTGCCTACTACCATAGAAGCCAAACGTACGCTTTACCAGAATCTAACCTTAAAATCCTATCTAAGAGGCCTTAAGGAGCCTCTGGGTTCCCGGATACGCTGTATGCGACCTGATTCAATGGAAAAAGCATTAGAATTTGTTCAGGAGGAATTAAATACAGTATATATGCAAACCCGTAATGAAGCTGGCCCATCGCATAAGAAGGATTTGTCCAATCCTCAATCTTTCAACCTACCCCTAAATAACTTTGCCCCGAAACTACCCTTATATACCATGCCCAACACTGGCAGACCATTGATTCCATCCACGTTTAATCCCCCTGGTCCTTCTCGGCAGCAGCCGATGCAACCCCCATCTCATGGTTGGAGGCCCAATCCAATTAGAATGCACTACCCTCAGGGTCCCACCAGGACGCAACAGATGATGCGTGCCCCTCTACCGAATTACAACCCAGGTAGCCATGTCTTTAGATTACCTAATAGACCTCCGCCTCAGCAGTCATTCGGTGCGCCACGCCCTATGAGTGGCGTTAGCCATTTTGTGCCTAAACCCTTACCACCTACAGGACGTGACTGGAGGGTACATGGCAATCCACCCCCTAGTAATTACTTTAAAACAAGGGAGGTTAACATGAACGAATTTGAATACGATTATGACTATAATGGGTATGACTATGGAGACTATGATCCAGAATTTACCTACCCGCCAGAGCAGTATAGTTACTATGACATTCCCGACTATACTTACTATAGTTATTCACCAGGCTCTTATAATGAGCATCCTACCGCGGAAAAGGTAGACCCGGAATCAAACGTTGCTTCGTCTGAAAATTTTCAGCAAATATCCCAATCCGAAAAGCCAAAATAGAATTAAATTTTCACATCCAGAGACAATTAGGGTTCATTCAGACTAGTGATCCCCCATTAAAGCTATTAATCGACACAGGTGCTAATCAATCATTTATAAGCCCTGATGCGGTTTCTAAATATTTTAGTCATTTACCTTTAAATTACGAGCCTTTCGAGGTAACTAACGTTCATGGGACTAGTAAGAACGACTACTCTATAACCTACCGTGCTTCCCGGAATTAAATGAGAAAACAGACATAACACTGTTCGTATATAAGTTTCATAATTACTTTGACGGACTTTTAGGATTTGACTTATAAGAAAATTGGGGATCCAAGATAGATCTCAAGAATAAACTGATCCTAACTAGAAACGCGCAAATACCGATAGAGATGTACGATTCGCGTAATGTAAACCTTTACGAGGATATCATACCCGCTAATTCCTCTAAGCTATTAAGACTACCTATCAACACACTTGATGGTGAAGTTCTGGTTCAAAGTCAAACTATATGCAACTGCTTAATTTCTGATTGCTTAACAACGGTACATAAAAATAGAGGCTGGGTAGAGATCACTAACAATTCATCTAACGATCTCATCTTTTCCATGGACCGTCCCATAGAAGCTGAGTTATTTAATATTGAAAGCGTACACACTGAAATACCATCGGATCGCACACAAGCTGTTTTATCTTGCTTACGAACCGACCATCTTAATCCAGAAGAGCTCGCGAATTTAAGAACATTATGTGCAAATTATGCGGACGTGTTTTATCTTGAGGGAGAACCTCTAACGTTCACCAACAAGATCAAACATAAAATCAGAACAACCGATGAGATTCCAGTGCATACCAAGAGTTATCGGTATCCCTACGTTCACAGACAAGAGGTTAGACAACAGATAACCAAAATGCTGGAACAGAACATTATAAGACCTTCTGACTCTGCTTGGAGCTCTCCCATTTGGATTGTTCCTAAGAAGGCAGATGCATCTGGTAAAGTTAAATGGCGTCTTGTCGTGGACTTTAGAAAAGTAAACGAGAAGACGATTGATGACAAATACCCCATCCCTAATATCACCGATGTCCTTGACAAGTTAGGGAATAGTCAATATTTTAGCACCCTCGATTTGGCAAGCGGATTCTATCAGGTCGAAATGGACCCCCTGGATGTTCACAAGACCGCTTTTAACGTAGAAAATGGACATTACGAGTTTTTACGCATGCCAATGGGTCTGAAAAATTCTCCGTCAACTTTTCAACGGGTGATGGACAATGTACTGAAGGACCTACAGCATCAAATATGCCTGGTGTATATGGATGATATAGTAGTCTTTAGTACGTCCCTCCAGGAGCATATAATTAATCTAGAAAAAGTCTTCATAAAATTGCGAGAATCCAACTTTAAAATCCAAATGGATAAGTCGGAATTTTTAAAGTTGGAGACCAGTTTCTTAGGACACGTCATTTCTAACGAAGGTGTAAAGCCCAATCCTGATAAAATAGCTGCTATAGAAAAATATCCTCTTCCCAAAACTCCCACAGAAATCAAACGTTTTCTCGGATTACTGGGGTACTATAGGAAATTCATCCCAGACTTCGCACGACTAACAAAGCCATTAACTAAATGTCTTAAGAAGGGTTCTAAAATAACATTAGATAAAACTTACACAGATTGCTTTAATCATTGTAAAATGCTTTTAACTAACGACCCCATTCTACAATATCCTGATTTTTCCAGAGAGTTTTTACTAACAACTGATGCGTCCAATGTAGCTATTGGGGCTGTTTTGTCCCAAGGTGCCGTTGGTTCAGACAAACCTATAGCTTACGCATCCCGTACACTGAATTCAAGTGAATTAAATTATAGCACAATAGAAAAAGAGCTCTTGGCTATTGTATGGGCAACAGAATACTTTAGGCCCTATCTTTTCGGTCGCAAGTTTAAAATTATAACCGACCACAAACCTTTACAGTGGATAATGAGCCTAAAAGAACCTAACTCACGACTAACAAGGTGGCGGTTAAAACTTAGCGAATACGATTTTACCGTAATTTATAAACAGGGTAAATGTAATACCAACGCAGATGCACTATCTCGGATAGAACTAAATAACGAAGAGCTTATGTCTATTGTAGCTAACCCATCTGAGAATATGCCAACATTAGATGACTCTAGAACTATTACCGCCCCAAATCCTTCAGATCATTCTACAACCGCGACAGTCCACACAGATAACGAGAATCCAATCTTGGAAGTACCAATTTCAGACGAACCATTAAATAAATTTACTAAACAGATTGTCTTGAACGTTGTAGGTGATATTAAAGGGCGACCAGTTGTAACTAAACCTTTCGATACACATACTCGTATCACAGTTCAGTTATCAGAATCTAACTTAGAAGAAGATGTTGCTAATGCCATAAAAGAGTATGTGCATCCAAAAGTTAAAACAGGCCTGCTTATTAACCCACCTTTGGCCATGTACTCTATCATACCTATCATTCAACGCACTTTCAAAAGCTCAGCAATGCAATTAGTACTTACTAAAAAGGAAATTGAAAATGTAAGGGAATATTTAAGGCAGCAGGAAATTATTAATAAATACCACGATGGTAAGACTAACCACCGCGGTATTAATGAAACTTTCCTAGCTCTGTCTCACAAATACTATTGGCCTAAGATGCGTGAAAGTATTACTAAATTCATAAACGAATGTACAATATGCGGTCAGGCAAAATATGACCGAAATCCCATCAAACAGCAATTTAAAATTGTACCTATTCCGAATAAACCCTTTGAACTTGTACATCTTGACTTATTAACCATCCAGGGCGAGAAGTTTTTAACAATAGTTGACGCCTTTTCTAAATACGCCCAGGCTTACTATTTGAGAGACGGAACAGCTATCAGTGTAGTTCAAGCTTTGCTTTCATTCTCTACTCATCATGGCATACCGGTCACAATAGTTACAGATAATGGGCCAGAATTCACGAACCAATTACTAGCGGAATTCGTAAGATTACACAGATTACAGCATCATAAAGTCGCAGCGCATACACCTAATGAAAATGGAATTGTCGAAAGATTCCACGCGACTATTCTAGAACATCTTCGAATATTAAAAGTCACACAGAAAAACGAATCTGTTATTAATCTTATGCCTTACGCCCTTCTGGCTTATAATAACAGCATACACAGTCTTACGAAGTGTAGACCTATAGAATTAATCACAGGACACTTTGACCCTCGCGACGCATTTGACATTGACCTTACAGTTCACTTACTGCAACAGTACATGACAAACCATAAGGATAAAATGACCAGTGCCTATAAAACAGTTCATGAGCTATGTACCGACACCCGCAAAGACTTGACAGATAATCGTAATAAGAATAGAGAGCCCGAAATTGACTATTGCCCGGAACAACAAATATTTATTAAAAATCCCTTCGCATCTCGTCAAAAATTGGCCCCACGTTTCACTCATGATATAGTTATGGCAGATCTCCCTATCCATATTTATACTAAGAAGAAGCGAGGTCCCGTAGCGAAACATAGACTAAAAAGAATCCCTAATAGCTCTAAATTGTTACAGAAGGATTCTGATCCTACATCTGTTCCTGCAATCCGTGGTAATGGAGGAGATAAGACTTGAAAGTCTAGATAGTGGTCCCGGAATACTTCCCTTTAAATTAGGCCCTTCCAGGATCCTGTCTCATTACCATTCCTTTCTGCAATATGTTAATCTTCACGAATTACGGGAAAGAATAGATTCCATAAATGATCAGTTAGTTATTAGTACCCCTGAGCTTAATAATAAGACCAACTTTCTATTTCAACCTCACATAATCTATCTTGACGCTAAGCTTAATACAGTATCAGACCAACTACAAACTTTTGAAACAAATCGGTTTAAAAGAGGACTCATCGACGGTCTAGGATCGGTAGTGAAAAGTATTACCGGTAATCTAGATTATACAGATGCATTGCACTATAATAAGGCTATTGAAACTATAAAACATAATGAGAATAAGTTACTAGCTGAATTTAATAATCACGTTAGCTTAACCAAGGACATGGCCGCGCAATACTCAAAGATTATCGATAGTATAGTAGATAACCAAAAGAAAATTGAAACTTTCATAAATAAAATTATAGAAAGCGATGCTACTAGAGAATATGATCTTATAAAATACGCTCATCTTGCTCAGGTACTCCTAATTCTTAGTGATAATATAGATTCGGTATCACAGGAATTGACTAAACTCCAGAATATCCTAGCATTCATACGGGTTTCTACTATGCATAACTCGTTTCTTAGCCCGCGCGAAATGCAAAGTCTAATTGATAGGGTAAACACTCTATATGGTAAAGATAGAATAGTAGACTTAGAAATAAGAGAGTATTATGACATAATTAAATTAGGTTCGTATTATATAGGAAATGAAATAGTAATAGTATACAAGTTTCCCATCTTTCAATCCCATATATATGATTTATATAAATTATCCATAGTTCCTAATAGCAAACATGAAATCCTTATCCCATCATCCCAATTCCTAGCTATCCATGAGAAAGATTTCAAGCACATAGAGGCTGAATGCCCGAAGACCAGCAAATGGTTTCTATGCGAGGAGAAAAGGAGCATCCAAAGTCGATCATCCGAAGACTGCATTCATCAACTCATTACCACCCAACAGCGGAAGGCATCCTGCAACCCTATCACAATTGCCTTGAGTCAACCAGCATATGAAGAGCTGGATGATCGCCACTACACCATCAGCTTTCCAACTCCTACGAAAGTTCATCTCTCATGTGGCCAGGATCTCTACGAAGAATTCCAAGGCAGTTATCTCGCAATCGTCCCACATAGATGTTATCTAGAAACACCACAGATAACAATATCCAACGTCAAGGATCGATTGAAAGGATATGTTCTTAAAATAATGGATCTGCCCCGGGGAGCCAGATTACAACGCGTCTACAGTCAAACTCCAACTGAACACCATAAATCTCGATCAGCTTCATGCCACTAACATGAAGATCTCCCAGCATTCGGAAGTCACCCTCGAAAGAGATAATGATTACACCATATACCATACTACTATTCCGTTATATGTAGTAATGTTCGGTGCATGTGTACTAAGCAGCATCATACTATACCGCAAATGCTATAGAAAAGCAGGTACATTGAAAATCGAGCCAGATGAAGTTCGATCACAGGAGATATACGCCACTCCAGAACCAAAGGCAGGAATAAATCAACCCCCACCTCAATTTACTGCGAAATTCTTCGGTGGTGGCTGTTCTTCGGGGGGAGGTGTTACGCTCGCCTAATCTATGGAGATCGCTGCATCGGCATGCATCGGCGGTGACCTTAATAAACATTGCACACGGCCGCGGCGCAGCGTCAGCAAAACGTGCGTGTATGACGAAACCGGACTTTCATCGCTGATTGCCAATATTTCCTAATCATATTCGGTTCACACTTCGAGCAAATATCATTGTACTTAGATTTAATTTAAATTGTAATTTTCCTTTGTAATTAAATTTTATTAAATAAATTGATTTTTTTTGGATCCTCCGTTTCCATTATATGTATATTTGTAATCCCACTGTTGATTCTGATATCCGTAACACAGGTGCTTGAGCTACCTATCTCGGAGTTAGATCGATGTATGTGATGTTGTGAAATATTTATTTATTTTATTTAAATCAATAACTCTTATTCCATGATCATCATCATCATCGTCATCAGCCCATTTATGTCCCCACTGCTGGGGCACAGGCCTCCCTCAGTCACATGAGGGGTAATTGCCATACTCACCACGCTTGGCAGACGGGTTGGCGAGGGTTTTGATATAAATGCAGAGTTTTCCTTCTCTGGGTGCTGATGATCATGCCAGCAGCTTTACCTTAGTCGCCTTTTACGACACCTCGGTAAGAGTGAGGGTGGCCTATTCTACTCTGCCGGGGACCACACGGCGTGTGGCAGTGGTGTGTGTGTGTGTGTGTATTCCATGATATCCCGCAATAAAAACGCAATAAATTCTTATTATTCTTATTAAATAATTGATTCTTTACAATAGCCTGGTGCGTAGCCATCTAGAGTACGCAAGTGTAGTCTGGAATCCTGTATATACCGTATTATCCCAAAGAGTCGAAAGAATACAGAGAGTGTTCACAAGATATCTAGCATACAGTTCGCACAAAATTTCTAAGTTCGCACCCTACAGGGAAAGGTTGGCTTGTTTCAAGATGCTCTCTCTTCAAAATCGTCGAACTATTTCAGATCTGCTATTTTTACACAAACTTTTAAATAACAAATTAAATTGTCTAGAACTATTGTCCAGGATAAAAATTAACGTTCCTTATAAATATCCGCGCCACCGAATTTCTAAACTCCTATGTATATCTCCTTACAAAACTAACTTGGGACTTCATCATCCATTACCTAGAATGTGTACCAAGTACAACGATTTTAATAGGAAAATTACCGACATTGATATTTACCATGATTCCGACAAAAAATTTAAGTATAGACTGTTGAACTACTTCAAGTGCATCTAGTTTGGTCTGATTATTTCGTTTTTACTGCTTGTTTAATTTTTGTTTCTTGTTATACATTTTATTTGGCGGAGTTTTGTTTTGTATAGACTTCGGTTAATATTATCATGTTTAGGTATATTATTATTTATTTATGTTTATATATAAATTTAATTACATATTTAGTATTTATGTAGGTATATTCACATATTATTTTAGTGTCTAGTTTTAGTTAGTTTAGTTGTCTTACGCTGTGGCCAAAGCTGTGTATACCTTTTATTGGCATGCATGCAAAACATTGTTATGTTTAAAAAAAGCTGTTGTATATCTTTGTGTATGACATGTTGTTGGTGTACCTAATTAAATAAAATAAAATAAAATAAAATAAAAATCAAACGATATGACAAGAAATCAAAAAAAGTTGGGGGTCTAAAGGTTGTCAGCGCACTTGTGACTCCACTGGTGTTGCGGGTGTCCATGGGCGGCGGCGATCACCATTAGGTGATCCGTCTGCTCGTCTGCCATCTATCGCATAAAAAAGTATATCCGCAAAAACGAAACTCGATACTAGAATATCTCGAAGGTGAAACCAGAATCGGTCATAAAAACAAATAGGGCGGAAGGAATGGCTCCTTTGAAAATAATATTGTTCAATAAACACCAATGCTCGGTGTGAGGGTTCAGTTACTGAATTAAAAAGTAAAGGTTCCATTTTCATACTTTGAGTTGAATGTACCTACATGATATCCTCTAACCAATTTCGGCTAAGGCGGCCAATCTCAACGATCAGCCACGTACGCAAAATATATTATAGTGCTCAAATGTGTGCGTAAACACAAGTGCTATCTATATTCCATTGCCCGCATATTCCGATGGGACACCAGTGTGACACGACCGGAGAGGGATCGGGCTCAGGACCAACGGCTTAACGTGCATTCCGAGGCACGGGGGTACAAGACCGCCAACTTCCAGACTCCGGGCTGACATTGAGAATTTCTTATTAAGAAAAATATTCAGGTACAAATTTTTGGCCCTACCCGGCGATCGAACCCCGGGGGATCGGGGATTAGATCGAACTTGGGGTCCCCCAAGCGCAGCCGTCGCTCTAAAGTGCGACGCACTACCCACTGCGCCAGCGAGGCAGCCAAATGGTACCTACATTAGGTAGATAATAAACTCTAAACTAGGATAGTCATCGTCAGCCCATTTAGCCCATTTCCCGTGCGGTCCCCGGCAGAGTAGAATAGGCCACCCTCTCTCTTACCGAGGTGTCGTAAAAGGCGACTAAGGTAAAACTGCTTGCATGATCATCAGCACCCAGAGAAGGAAAACTCTGCATTTATGTCTAAACCCTCGCCAACCCGTCTGCCAAGCGTGGTGGGTATGGCAATTACCCCTCATGTGATTGAGGGAGGCCCGTGCCCCAGCAGTGGGGACTTAAATGGGCTGACGATGACTAGGATAGTAGAAGGGATCTAAGTATGTCTAAAGTAGGTTAGTAGAAAGGATCTAAGTAATAGGAAACTATAAATATCTGTCATTTTAGGAGGCGTATGATGGGAGTCAACTTATTGGTAAAAGCTATAAATAGTTCATGATATTTATCCTGCTCTGCCTACACAGCCTGCCATACACTGACCCGATGGCGCAATTGGTAGTGACCCTAACTCTTACGCCAAAGGTCGTGGGTTCGATCCCCACCCTGGACAAACATTCGTGCGATGAACACTTGTGTTTGTTCAGTGTCTGAGTGTAATATATGTATTTAAGTATATATTTGTGTTCCTCTGTTGTCTGATATCTGTAACACAAGTGCTTAAGCTACTTAGTACGGAATCAGGTCAACCTATGAGAAAAAAAAATACAGTGTCCTATTTTTTTTTACTTTCCTATACGCAAGGACTCGTGGCAAACGGAAGATTATTTCATGCATTCATTTTGAATGAAACACAGGTTATTCATAATAGTTAGTAGGCACCTAGTTTCAAAAAAGGGAAGTAACTGTTATAGTCGAGACAAAAACTTGTGGCTGTCGGCCGGTGTCATATTTAAAATCTCGTTTAAAATCAACATTTCAAAGCAAATGAGAGATCTTTCTTTTACCGAGGTGTCGTAAAAGGCGACTAAGGCTATAAAGCTGCTGGCATGATCATCAGCACCCAGAGAAGGAAAACTCTGCATTTATATTAAAACCCTCGCCCACCTGTCTGCCAAGCGTGGTGAGTATTGCAAACCCCTCATGTGACTGAGGGAGGCCCATGCCCCAGCAGTGGGGACTAATGATGATAATGATGATGAAGAGATCATTTAAGGGTATCTGACTGTGGGAGAGCCACGCTTCGGCGTGAATGGGCCAGCTCGACCGGATCGATACCACGGCCTTACAGAAAACCGGTGTGAAGCAGCACAGTGCTATATTTCGCTGAGTGAGTGAGGGTACGGGAGGCCCAATCCGGGGAAAGGGAGGTTTAAAGATCGGCAGCGCACTTGTGCCTCCACTGGTGTCGTGGATGTCTATGAGAGGGTTTACCATCGGGCGATCCGTCTGTTCGTCTTCCACCTATCAAATAAATTTGCACTAGCGTGGGAGAAATGAGCGCTGGAAGCGAGTTCCAGACAGTTTAGGTGTTCCAGACTTTTAAACACAACGTGGAAACTCGAAATCTCCTTGCGTGATCGTATCAGATACGATGAGATCCGCAGGAGAACTAAGGTCACAGACATAGCTTAAAGAATTACATGCCACTAGTAGCAATAAGCAGGTCACATAGCGAGAAGAACTGACGGCTGTTGTGGCGGAAAGGGCTGCAAGTATTGGCCACGTACAGGAAGTCGCAGCCACAGCAGGCCCCCCACAAGGTGAAAGGACGATTTGATGAAGGTCGCGGGAATCCATTGGATGCGAGCGGCGCAAGATCAATCTGTGTGGAGAACATTGGGTATGTAACGACTACCGGATTACGACTGGCATCTGCTCAGATATTAATGCAGTACTGAATGTTCAGATATTAATGATTACTTGTTGCGTAAAGAAACTATTGACATTTTAATTTGTTTAGATATATTTGGTCACCTTGTCTGCTACGATATATCTGACGGCGACTGTACAGCATCGGGCGTCTACTGGCTGAATTGATGATGATGAATACAACGCCAGGAAAAAAAAAAGTACAAACTAGGTTGCTGTCTCAAGCGGTCTACCAGATACATTATTAAAGTATCGATCGGAATGCCCATTAATATTTCATCGCTTCGCCACTCCACAGAACAAATGTTTTTCACACTCAATAATTCACACGGGGCCCGACACTTAGCGCGATTTCCTCGCCCGATTGAATTTTAAAAATAGAAAAAGTATTAGAGAAAGCAAACTTTTGATAGCACTTTTAGGGTTCCGTACCTCATAAGGAAAAACGTAAGCCTAAGATAACTTTGTTGTCCGCCTGTCTGCAAGTCCATTGCTGTAACATTGCTATAAACCACACACACAGGGATCTCAAAACTTAACATTTCTAATTAACTTTTTTATAAAAAGGTCTACCTACTTACTTAGATTTAATCTACCTGCACAAATCGGATAGCAACAAAATCGATAGCCTTAAGCTGCTAAACAAACTTAATTTTAATATTCCCAGACGATTGCCACGATACCCTTGTCGATTGTTCACAAACAGACTCTGCAAAACCAGGCTAGGCCGCAGCTCACCAGTTTTCCGTTTGTCTCGCCTTTATAATGATGTTACGAAGAAATTACCCGAAACGGATGTAAATAGTCAGAGCCTGCCCAGGTTTCTGCAACTACTCAAACAACTTGATCACGCATCTTAGTTAGTTAATAAGATGTTATCACCGGTTTAGTCCTTTATTTCTTTTTTTTCCCTATCCTTTAATGTTTAAATTTATTTGTAGTTTAGTTAGTTTCCTATGTTAGGTTTATTATTATAATTTGCAAATATTTTTTTCGTTTGTAATGTTACATATGCAAGATGTTTTTACCTATAAGTATAAGAACAGTTAGATAGATAGATAGATATTCATTATTGCACAAAAATAAATTACAAGCATGATACGACAGCAACAGACAATACAATAAGGCGGTAGTTATTTAATTTTTATTGTTGTAATTTATATCGTACTGAACGCTGCATCTTATGTTGGTAACCCAATAAATAAATAAATATAAACAGTGCCAAAATTTCAAATGAAAGCAACGAGTTCAAGTTTTATCCTATGAAAGGAATTGATGTACACATTACAAAATATATTTTATTTTACGGCGCAATGTTTGTTTAAAAAACCTGAAAATGCACAAAATTCCGTGCTGTTGAACCTTTATATAAAGATATTACGTACAGAACCCTCGATAACCAAGCCTGACTTACACTTGGCTGGTTTTTTATTTATTGAGACCCATTTGAAGTAAAGGGTTGAGCATCTTGACTAAACAGGGTCGAGCGCCACTCGAGCGAAACTGTTTGCTTACATGTATCGCTTCTATGCGTCTTACTAACTTGTTTCGAATTCAAGAAGTGAGGAATGAGACGAGCTTCTTGGTTACGAAATTCGAATTTACGTAAATACCCGGAGCTCCAGTGGTCAATTAACATCAATGCGCTAGAGTAAACAGCAGTTTTGATAAGGTACAAAGGGTAGGTAAAAAAACGATATAAACCTTTGCTTCTCAAAAAACTGATATATTCCAGTTTCCCAAAAAAACGATAAATTCTTTTGTTCCTCAAAAAATGCTCGAAGCGCGCTCGTTCCAGCTTCATAATTCGGTCCACATGCACGAACTTTGTCATGTGCGTCACATGTGCGTCATACCCGTCATGTCATACGGAGCCGAAACGTGGACACTTACGGTACGGCTGGTCCACAAGTTAAACGTCGCTCAATGGAACGATCGGCGTCTCTCTCCGAGATCGAATCCGAATTGAGGTGATCCGGCAGAGAACCAAAGTCATCGACATTACTCACCGGATTAGCAAGCTTAAGTGGCAGTGGGCTGGCCATATTAGCCGCAGAACCGACAACCGATGGGGCAAACGAGTTCTGGAGTGGAGACCGCGTCTTGGCAAACGTAATGTAGGGCGCCCTCTGGCTAGGTGGGAGGACGATCTGCGCAGGATGGCTGGCAAGAGCTGGATGCGAGAAGCCATGGATAGATCACAGTGGCGAACAATTGGAGAGGCCTACGTCCAGCAGTGGACTGCGATGGGCTGATGATGATGATGATGATGATGATGATGCACGAACTTTGACTCGGCCTCTACTCTTTTAGCTTCGAGCGGCGCTTGTAAAAAAATAGGAACTTGTTTTGCTATCTAAATACTGTGCTACCCTGTTACATCATTAATCATCTCATATATTAATCCCTTATAAATATAATTTCTCATATCATATCATACTCTTTACAATCTATTAATCAAAAAGATATTATAACAAAAATGTAATTTCGTCACAATTTCATCTTTCAGATACATCATTAATTTTGCTTATCCTAAAACACAGAGTTTTTCCTTATCTTAAGGAGCGAAGCTACCTCAACTTTATTCAAAATGATTTAGTTGCAATTTTTTTCGATAAGAACTTTTTGTGACGTATTATTCTGAATGATCTTTATCATCTCATCGCTTGGGGGTTTAATCTTCAGCTTTCCTGCATTAGTACGTCATTTTGCCACGCACCTCCTCATCAACTTCCTGCAGCGGTATTTCCGAAACGGTACGACATTGAGATCTTCAAGAAACGAGCCTATACCTTCCTAAAAGGCCGGCAACGCATCTCCACTCCTTCTTGTGTAGCTGATGTTGTGTTCGTATTTATACAATGTCTTTTTTATTTTTCTCTCTTTTTCTGTCTTGCACTGCCTTACCCCTTTTCTTAATTCGCTATACTTTTCCTCTACCCTGAGGTTGTCTGGAAGAGATCGCTATTAGCGATAAGACCGCCTACATTGTTTTAGTATAATAATTTAGGCTAAGATCTGTAAATTTTGTGCAATAAAGTGTATCTATCTATCTATCTATCTGATGTCCATGGGCGGCGGTGATCACTTACAATCAGGCGACTCGCTTGCTCGTTTGCCTCCCTTTCTCATAAAAAATCTTTGTCACTACGCAACGACTTTAGCATCTACAGTAGTGAGTTTATTAGCACGCATAATGTCACTAAGCTTTTTACATTCACCTATTTTACCGTGGCAGAGCATGATTTGGCATGAATGACCCGGCTCAATCCAATACCTGTAGATAGATAAAGAAAATAGTTAAAAGGTCTGCAAATTGGCGAAAAAAAAATGTAGCTGCATAACATCCGGGAGTGGACAGAGATAGCGAGTGCCGCCGTTTCGCCTCGCTAGAGACCGAGAGGGATATGCTAGATTGACGGTCAACCTTCACTAGTCGGAAAGGCACTTTAAGAAAAAGTATAATGTTCCAATATTGTCGGCAATCTATTACCATCTACTACCTATCTCATAATAATAACTATCTAATGGTTGGTATGATATAGCAGTATGAGCGTAAACTCCTTCTCCTCGTCTTAGCGTCTAATGCTCGGTTGCATCCAAAGCTGTCGCTATGGAGTAAGCTTGGGCCATGATTCAGAATGTGGGGAGTCTAGTCATTAAATTGAAACGACTGCCGTCTGACCTTCGCAACCCTTTAACAGAGCTCCCAGACTAATGAGGCGTTTTCTTAAAAAAAATAAAAGCTAATAAAATAATAACTCCCCCGAAAATTAGGGAATCGAGAACGCGACTACACTCATTGATTTGACTGTTAAATTTTTGTGACTTTCACGCCATCTAGTAAGTGTTTTGGAGCTATTTCTTTTTTTTTTTTGGAAAATGCCTCATTGAATCATGGTTACGCGTTTCTCAAACTATCCGAAACGTCGAAACGAGACGAGAGAAAACATCGTGAGGTTAACCGAGCTAATGGTAGGATATACATTTAAGCGTAAACTGTTACAGACAGATGAAGGTTGGTATCCGTTCGTAGAAGTGTCTCCGTGATCTTTCAGCGTGACTCAACATCATAACATTTAAAATTGAAAGAGCCTTAATAAAATGTATTCGTATTTCTACTAAACTAAGTTAAGATTTAGTTCCAAGAAAAACCTTTGACTCTCGCCTTCTAATTAGCAATTAAAATATTAAAATACATACGCTTCAAGACGAGCGAGTCATTAACTCAGAAATCTGTCGTAAATGAATATCGGTAGGCTAATTAAAATAGGCTAGCTACATAGTCTGAGCTTTACGGCGGGCATAAACTCGGTTTAGTGTCTGTCTATAAAAGATTTAGATTGGGCTGATAGTAAAATATGATAGCTTGAAATTTTGTTGCCGCGCACAGTACAATATGGAACAATGAGAAATGTAGCGCAATGTTATCAAACATGCAGCCGGTGCTTCTGAACCTGATGAGTACAGCTTCTTAGACATTCTTTGCTGTGTAAATTATCACGGGGAGTGCTCTGAGGAACTGATGATTCTACTTTCTGCAGCGGAACTCTTACATCTAACCATACGAAAGTTATTGTCATTCCATTCACATCATAAAGATTTCATGTCAGTCCGAGCTGAGCGATCCTTACGTAAAATACTGACCAGATGGCGCAATTGGTAGTGACCCTGCCTCTTACGCCAAAGGTCGTGGGTTCGATCCCCACCCTGGACAAACATTCGTGCGATGAACACTTGTGTTTGTTCAGTGTCTGGGTGTAATATATGTATTTAAGTATATATTTGTGTTCCTCTGTTGTCTGATATCTGTAACACAAGTGCTTAAGCTATTTAGTACGGAATCAGGTCAACCTATGAGATGTTGTGAGAATTATTATTATAAAAAAAATCTACCCCTTACCTTAGTTTTATGAAACGATTTGACAGCAGCAGTAATTCCAGACGGTTAAGACGCAGGAACTTTCAAGAGAAGAACATACTGTTTTCTAAAAAGCCGGCAACGCGTTAACGACTTCACCGATGTCGCAAATGTTTGACTTTGATTTAAAAAATTGTTACATAAAGACAAAAATATGGCTAACGGTTGTTTTTGTCTATCCTTTTTAAACCCCGACGACGAAAAACGACGGGGTGTCATAAGTTTGACGTGTCTGTGTGTGTGTGTGTGCCTGGGTGTCTGTCTATGGCATCGTAGCTCCCGAACAAATGAACAGATTTTGATTTTGTTTTTTTGTTTGAAAGATGAATAAGGAGGGAGTGTTCTTAGCTATGTTGGATGAAAATCGATCCAATATGGCCGCCGTCACAAAGATTTAGATTTTATGTTTTAACACAACTCCCACAATATGGGTATCATATAAAAGGGCTTGAGTAGCAGAATATATTAATTGTGAAAAATTTCAAATCCAAGATGGCCGCCGTCAGAAAATGACGAATAACCTATTTGTTGTTCCAACTGCCTCAATATAGGTATCAAATGAAAGAGCTTTAGTTGTGTCGGGGTTTTTTAAATTTTCAATTTAATCGAGAGTTATTAACATAAGGTTAGCCTTTATAAGGTAGTAAATAGAAATGTGTTTGGCGGTTACTTTTCAAACTAAATGGCGAGTGATGAAAATTACTTACTATCAAGTGGCCCGCTTCCTTGTTTGTCGCCTCAAGCATTAAAAAAAATTAGATATTTTAGTGTGTATAGGAAGAAAACTGAGGAGAAGTCGTTCAATCTGGAGTCCGCGCTACGAAAGATAGACCCGCGGCAAAACATGGAAATAAAATTGTAGACCCCTTATACCTATGGATACAAAGCTCAAAGTTGAATGTTGATAGCGACTGAAGCGCGCTTTTGATGGGACTTTTTTGGTGGCGCAGATTCTAACAGTGTGCGTTAGTCTAGCTAGAAAGTTTGAAGGGCGGGTACCTTGTCCTTCAAACAACAGAGCCAACAACAATGCAAGCGTTGCTCTTAGCGGCTGAATAGCTGACGCTATTATATTCCAGCCGCCGTGTCGCTGGGTCCCTCTCCTGAGAAGCCCTACTTAAACATAAGCACCACAGACAGCTTAAAGTACCTCGTCACCTATTATATATACATGCGACTGTCTGATTGGCGCAGTAGGTAATGCGTCGCACTTTAAAGGCGACGGCGACGAGCCAAAATTCGTACCCGTGTAGTTTTTCTGTTAAGGTGACGGGTAGGGCACACCAGCGACGCCAATCGATTTTAATTTTTAGCTACTAAACCGGACCTATTTTAAACAATTTCGGGGTTACAACCTCTCGACCAAAATAGCATTGTAAAATGAATTGAATGTTGCAATTTACTTGTATTAATAAAGATATTCTGTTATGGTGACGGGTAGCCCTAACAAGCGACACCATTCATTTTTAATTGTTAGCTACTAAACCGGATCTATTTTAAACAATTTCGGGGTTACAACCTCTCGGCAAACACTTATACTATTTATTTATTAACCATTCACAAATTTTGGGTCCAACACGTACACGAAAAACGGATTCACGCCAAAAGTGGCCGCTTTTGGCGGTAATTCAAATTTCGAGTACAAAAGTAAACCCAAAAGTTAAGTATAAGTATTTAATAAATAGTATAAGTGTTTGCCAAGAGGTTGTAACCCCGAAATTGTTTAAAATAGATCCAGTTTAGTAGCTAAAAATTAAAATCGATTGGCGTCGCTAGTGTGCCCTACCCGTCACCTTAAGAAATTCTTAGTGTCAGCCCAGAGACTGGAAGTTAGCGGTCTTGTACCCCCGTGCCTCGGAAAGCACGTTAAGTGTTGTTCCTGCGCCAATTCCCTCTCCGGTCGTGTCACAGTAGTGTCCCATCGGAATATGAGGGAAAAGGAATAGAGAGTGCACTTGTGTTTGCGCACACACTTGAGCACTGTAATATATCCTGCGTACCTACGTGGCTGATCGTTGAGATTGGCCGCCGTAGCCGTAATCGGTTGGAGGATATTATTATTATATACATGCGAGTACAGTCGTACTACTTACACTAATATAACCCGAGAAAGGTTGGACAAATGTTAATTAATTTTAATTTGCTGAATTCTTCGTATAGTGAATAGTAGAATAAAATTGAATTACGTAATTACTTTAATTACGTAATTAAGTTTAAAGGCCTGCGTGATGAAAAAAATAAAAAAAGTTAAGCTTAGTTCAAAATACAATTTTAATAATAGAAAAGTGTATACTAAATGCGTCAGACAATAACTAATGAAACGCCGATATATTTGACTAGTCTCATGCTTTAAAGGTCGTGGGTTCGATTCCTACTCTGGACAAGCCTTCGACCGTGGGAGAGTCGGCAAGAATCGGTCGGCTCCACCGGAGCGATACACCGGCCCCACAGAAAACCGGCGTTGTGCTGTGTTTCGTTGCGTGAGTGAGGGTACCGGAGGCGTTTCGGTACCCCCCCTAGGTGATTCGTTGATCTAATATTTAGCATGTTAGATCAATGAAATAAGGGAAAAAATCAGCTGTTCTATACAAAATAGAATATCCACCCGACAATAATAGATAGATATACTTTATTGCACAGAATACACAACTTAATGTACTAGGCATTACAGAAATTTTGTGTACAATTTCGGCGGTCTTATCGCTGAAAGCGATTTCTACCAGACAACCTTCGGGTAAAGGACATTTGATAGTAGAGAAGGGGTAGGGGGTGCAATATTTAATAAGGAAAAAAAAAAAAGAAACTGTAAATGTTAAAATATAACTTATAACCCTAATACATAAATAAAATACTGTATTATAAACTAATAAATAAGTTATGCTCAAATACATACACATAATATTGTGAGATTGATAACAGAAAAAGACAAATAATGTATGGAACAGCTGATTTATATTCGCTAATTTTGTTGATCTAAATTGCTAAATTGACTATATTTACGATATCTGTAATGAGGTTTTCGGAATGTAAACGATAAAAAAGTAACGTTGTATATTATCATTATTTATCTATTATCAAATTCCCTGTACTATGAATTCGAAAGCTGGCAATTTTCAAGTTGCGGAGATAACTTCGTAAGGTGTACGTTGCTCGAGTGACAAATGATTAGACGGTGATATTCGATTAAACTAATGCTTTTCACTCCAAGACAGATTCTATTTTACCAACCTATCAATCTTACAACGATTTTCTTTCCAGTTTTAGTTGGTTTTTTTTATGTGGCAGGTGATCAGACGAGCAGGCTTCACTTCATTGAGGCCGTGCACTCAATGAAGTGAAGCCGACGAGAAGCAGCGCCTGTGGTGTGTTTTTTCAAGTGAGTACTGGAGGCCCGATCCGGGGAAAGGGGTAGTAAAATTTGTCAGCGCACTTGTGGCTCCAATGGTGTTGCTTGGTCATCCAAGAGCCGCGCCACTCGCTTACCGTCAGGTGATCCATCTACTCGTCTGCCACCTATCACAAAAAAGCAATATCCGCTGCCTATGGATACCACATTGATGTCTGCCAACCTTTTCTCTCCCCTTCTTATACCCAAAGGTTGTCTGGAAGAAATCGCTACAAGCGATAAGACCGCCTTATTGTACTGTCTGTTGCTTTTGTATCATGCTTGTATTTTGTTTTTGTGCAATAAATAATATCTATCTATCTATCTTATCTATTGGCATTCGCTCGGCAAAACACAGCGCAACACACATAGTTTTTTTATGAGAAAGGGAGGCAAACGAATAAGCGAGTCACCTGATGGTAAGTGATCACCGCTGCCCCTGGACATCAGCCACACCAGAGGGAGCGGAGATGCGTTGCCGACCTTTTTAGGGAGGTATAACGTTTCTTGAAGATCTCAATGTCGTATCGGTTCGGGAATACCGCTGCGGGAAGTTGATTTCACAATGAGTGTCGTATTACGTGTAAATGTTTCGTTGTATGTTGTGATCATAATTTCATGGAACCCGTCGACCCTATGGGATCCTTTGTACCTCCTCAGCGTCACTGTCTCGCGGATTGAAGTGCCTGTAGTCTTCTGGTTTGGGATAAGCGTTACCTAGAAGACACATTCTGCCTCTAGCCTCACAAAAAAGGTGTTTTATGGTGTCCATCTCCTCCTTGCCATGCCCTGCAGTCGATGTTTGATGCTATGTTCACCTTCATCAGCAATTTGTTCGTTGCATAACGCTCCTATGAGCACTGTTAACGCTCTTATGAGCTTCCTTTTTGTTGTCTATTGCCTCCAAGAATTGTTTATTGTGGTAATTTTTCCTGTGTTTAGTGTAACATACTGTGCTAAATAAAGAAGTTATCAATATACATTAGCCTTGTTATAACTGGACAAAGCTAGAATAAGGAACAAACAAAAAATATTTACTGTATAAATCCCTACGGGCCTCTCAATTCGAGGCCCAGTATCAAGCGATAAGAATATACAAGCATTAATTTATTTCGGCAAACTTTTCGTAATTTACACAAAGTTCGATGTACCTTAATTCTGATAAAATTGTAATCTGATACAGAACTTGAGTCACAAGTTGTAGGTAACTTTCCTGTTCGTTGGTTCCGATGGTAAAAACTTATCAATCAATAATGATATTATTTCCTCAAATCCTGAATGAATTTTACAATTTATTCTATAGAGTCTAGACTCATAATAATTATATTCTCCAACTGATTCGGCTAGGCCGGCCAATATCAACCGATCGTAGACAACGTATAGCAGGATATATTATAGTGTACGTGTATAAGTGCACTCTCTTTTCCTTGTACCATATTTCTGTGGGACATATAATGACACAATCGAAGAGGGATCAGTCGCAGAACCAACGGCGGGGCACGATGCAAGACCACCAATAGGTTCTAGACTCATAACATTATCCATATGTGTGTGAGCACAGATTAAAATTTCGAAAAGAAGTCGGTAGGCAGCGGCATGACTATGCTCCGGCATTGTTGATATATATGAGCGGCGGTTACCGTTTATCATCCGATGGGCCGCAAGCTAGTCTACCTACTATAAGCAATAAAATAAAAGTGCAAGTCGTTTTTTTTTCTAGCATCATATCGCTATAATAACTATGCAATTGAAACTTTTTGTTGCTGGACATCTATTATTACGGAACCCTTAATACGCGAAGGGTTCTGTATCCCGTACGAGCAAAAAAAAACACTCATTTTGTATGGGAACTCCCCATGAATTGCTAATTATTTAATTATTTATTTTTAAATGTACAAATCAATTTAAATGAACTTCTTATAAATATTGTACATAATATAAAATAAACTGTGGACCACCTATTATTGTTAGACCCTTATCTTGGAATAGTTCAGTTTATGTCCTCATCACACTTATAATAAACTTATCACCATGCTAACTGCTGGGCCATTGTCATGTTGCTACCTACCTTGGAAAAAGAACTCCCTTCAAATAGCTTTCATTAAAAAATAAATGTGTTGATACAAATAAAAAACGCCACACTCCACTGCTCCCACAACAGAATTGAAAGTATCAATCTTATGCTGTAAATACATTACCGGCGCTGCAGCGAGATTAAAAACCCATCTCGTATGCACCGAGTGTAATGGATATTTAATGTGCAAGTTTGCTCGACCTCATGTAGGTGAGGTGTTTGCACTCAACAACATTTTAAAAAGACCATACGATGGTTTTGATTAATTCACACCACTTTATTTTAATGTAAACTTAAAGTAAGAACTTCTAAAAGGCTTTCTAATCCAATGTCTGTCAATCTGTCCGCAGCTTGTAAGTACACTGAGACTTTTTGAATGTTCGAGAAACTTCTCAATAGTTAAACGACCCGTTTGGAACAGTGGCACTGAACGCTGCCTTTGGTCCAAGGGTTGCGGGTTCGATCCCTGCATAGTACAAACATTTGTGTGCATGAACATGTTTGTTTGTATTTGTCTGTGTGTTTTAAGTATGTTTTTAAAAAGAAAAGTATTATATGTATATATTTGTAATCCCACTGTTGGTTCTGATATCCATAACACAGGTGCTTGAGCTACCTATCTTGGAGTCAGATAGACTCCGAGATATGTAGCTCAAACGCACCAAGAGGTTTGGCTCCTCGTTCCTGCCCCGCCTTGCCCTCCCAGCTCATGCGTTTCCTCCTTCATACAATCCGGGGTCTTTTAGGCGGGGCGTGAAACGGCATCTCAGCAGGTCATTAGGGTGAGAATAGCAGACACAATGGATACTTTGTAAGTTATTTTGTGCCTTTCAGCCTCATATTTGGATTACACGGCCGCTTACCATCAGGCGTAGTGAGGTCATCCTGATTGGCCTTTTTATAAAAAAAAATTGTATCTAGAAAAAAAAACGGAAATTTCGTAGACAAAGACCTATTTTTACCTACGCTTGAAATTAAAAATGTTTGTTAAACATCAAAAATCGTTTCTAAAGCTGAGTGTAAGTAGCTATACCTACTGGAAAAACAAAAATAAGCACCAAAAACGTGCGCTTTCTTAAAAAGCTACGAACAAAACAAGAGAAAGTTTCATGGAGTGATATGTTTAACTAGGACATCGCTGCAGAAACATTTTCATTTAGCCCAGTGTTTTTACGGAGTCTGCTTGCGATCTTAGGCACGTATTCCACATAAATCCTACAAGTGCACTCGCGTACTCGTTTCTCTCTTCGTATAATTTCAACATACTACTTTTATATTGCTTTTAGATGACTTTTCACATACGTACTAACTAATAAATAAATAAAATAAAATAAATAAAAATCATTATTTACCAAAAACAAATACATTGTACAATATTTTATCAGGCGGTCGCTGTACTAAGCAAATGGCTTGTCTTGCAGCGGCCAGTAAGCATTTCCTAAACCTAATTATTGTACGAACGCACGGTACTCAATATTTAAGGTGAATTTAAACTTATTACAAAATAAAAGGAGCAATTTATAACATAAAAGGGTACAAGAAGGAAATCTATCTAAAGGGCTGATATTTTATACTATAAGAGAACATTTTTGGGATATAAAACCTATGTGTGTTTGAGTGCGTGCGCGCGCACGTGTGTGTGTGTATGTGTGTGGGTGTGTGCGTGCGTGTGTGTGTGTGTGTGTGTGTGTGTGTGCGTGTATGTTGTGTGTTACATATGTAGCGACACATTGTATACAGAATGCTGACCGCACATTTTTAAGTAGCCACGCGCCCGGGTGTGTGTGTGTGTGTGTGTGTGTGTGTGTGTGTGTGTGTGTGTGTGTGTGTGTATGTTGTGTGTGTACATACATATGTGTGTGTAAATAAGTCAAAATAACCTTGCAAAGTACATAAAGTTCAATCCACGAAGACGCGCCCCACCCTTTCTCATTAACGCTTACAAATTAGCAATGAGTGCTCACGCACACTAAGATAAATTGACAGAACGTCACGGGGTAACTGAAAAGATGCTCCACTTGATTTTTTTTTGTGAGAAGTGTTCAAATTATTTAAATTATTAATTTGCCTTGCCCAAAAGTGGTGGGGCGCGTCTACGTGAGTTGAACTATCTGTAAAAGCTTTAAGATATTACGTAATAAATAAACAGCAATAATAATTTGTAAAAATAAACGACCAATGCTAACTTCAGGTCCATTTTTGAAGCTATGAGAATGAAGCCATAAGTAAAAACTTGATAAGGTAAGGTACACAAAGTGACGCAACCAGGGAAGTGTATTATTAGCTATAAAGTTAGCTTAGCAATAAAACAAAAGACACGCGATATTTAAATATCGAACGCAAAGAGTCATAAAAATAATTAAAAAGATTGATACCACGCAGGTAGCCAATAAGCAAACTGGATATTTTTTCAAAATTGTTTGTATAAGTTATCGTCCTAGGAATAGGTCCAGCTGTACTATTATTACCTTACTTTATGAAATAAACTAAGAAATCATTACCGTTAGGTATTCGTTCTGCTACGTGTCCGTAATACAAAATTGTACAACTGGCCATAAAGAATATAAAATGAAAGAAAGGAGAATGAGAATGGACCATACGACAAAAAAAATATTCGCATTTTATAGGCTTTTCGAATAAAGAAAGAGAAAAAAGATGACCCATATTTTTTCATCATTTCAGCCAATAGACGTCCACTGCTGGACATAGGCCTCCCCCAATGTTCTCCACACAAATCGGTCCTGTGCCGCCCGCATCCAATGGATTCCCGCGATCTTCACCAGATCGTCGGTCCACCTTGTGGGGGACCTGCCACGGCTGCGACTTCCTGTACGTGGCCTCCACTCAAGGACCTTTCCACTCCAACGGGCGTCTGTTCTCCTCGCTATGTGCCCTGCCCATTGCCACTTGAGGCATGCAATCCTTTGGGCTATGTCTGTGACCTTAGTTCTCCTGGGGATCTCATCATTTCTGATACGATCACGCAGGGAGACTCCGAGCATATGTTTTAGTAAATGTGTCTATTTATTGAATTTTTTTTAATTATTAATTAATATGTCGGAATTGACGTGGTCCTGAGGCTCAACGTATTGTGATGTCGGTGCTATATGCCCAGTAAAAAAAGTTTAGGCGACTTTAAGTTACTTACTGTCAGTGTCATTATTATATCTTGTCATTTTATAATCAGAGATAGGTATTACATTTTTTTTAAATTAACGCGAGCAAAAGCGTTATTAATTTGTATTGCCGAGTGATGACAGTCACAGGAGGATTTTTACATTATTTTTTTCTTTATTAATATCTGTTTTAAAAATCTGGAATTATTTTTCTTAAATTTCTACGAGTCTAATCTAGAAATAGTATTTTTCATTTCTAAAAAATATTTTTTGTCGTGTTGTCATTGATATGGTTTAGAATTATGATTTTATGTTAAGACTCAACCGATCAGGCAGACCAACTGTATAAACAGTTTTGCTGGAAAGTGCAATTTGTAAGCTTAATTTGTAATTTTAATAATAAATAAATAAATAATAACTACAATATTGCGCTATGTTGTATGGAGTAGTCCTTTAAATAGGACATCGCGATCTCTCACAAACATTTTCATTAAGTACACTCGGCCGCTGCCTGCGATCCCAATCACGCCCTCGGTATAAATCCTAGAAGCACGCTTGTCGCGCCTTTCTGTACACTAGTGTAGTAAAAATGAATTACAGAAGTTCATTCATAAGTTAAATAAATATCCACTACAAACAAAATACAAGTACATAAGTATAAAAAATATGTAGACGATGATAAACACCTCACAGAAATAATACCCATCAACAGAAAGTATCGGCTTCAAAAAATACACCGTTATTTTTATATCGTTTACATCCCGAAAACGACATAATAGGTGTCGCGAATGAAGTTCATTAAGTATGTAAGATCAACAGCGATAATTACCTAAAACAGCTGTTCCATACATATTGCCGGGTGGATATTCTATTTTGTACGGAACAGCAGATTTTTTTTCGATTATTTTGTTGATCTAACATGCTAAATGGAATTCATTCACATGGATGCGGGCGGTACAGGACCGATCTGTGTGGAGGCCTATGGGGGAGGGATGTGTCCAGCAGTGGACGTTTATTGACTGAAATGGTGATAAAAACAACAACCTAATATAGGTATGAAATTACTAGTATATAATCATCATCATCATTTCAGCCCACTGCCGGTCATAGGTCTCTCCCAATGATCTCCACACAGATCGGTCCTGTGCCTCCCGCATCCATGGGATTCCCACGATCTTACCAGATCGTCGGTCCACCTTGTGGGAGGCCTGCCACGGCTGTGGAAGATGTCGCTAGTATGTAAAATATTACTATATTAATTTATAAACCAAAACTGTTTTGTGAGACTCGGACTCAGAATGCCTTGAGGTGAAGTGCTGTGCTTCATTAAGTGTTAGTGTCCAAGCTTTTAAGTCGGAGGACGATGATTACTATTTACAAGACCATCATAAGACGTATACTAATGTATGGATGTGAGGCTTGGACACTGACACTTAAAGAAGAAAACAAACTCCTGGTCACCGAACGTAAAATCCTCCGGAAAATGTTTGGTCCTAGACAAGAAGGGGATGGCAGTTGGAGGATTCTGAAAAATGCTGAAGTAGAAGAACTGATGGCAGTACCTAACATACTAGGAGAGACAAAAGCACATAGAATCAAGTTCGGTCACATCGAGAGAATGGCATCAGACCGCGGCGCTAAGAAGGCATATCTCGGACAACCTACTGGCCGCGGCCAGCTGGGCGTCCACGGTATCGCTGGCGGGATGTAGTGAACGCGGACCTGCAAGATATGGAAGCAGGAGACCAATCTCCTGCTTCCATATCGGCACACGATCGAGACAAATGGCGCCATCTCGTATCGGAGGCCAAGACTCATTTTGGGTCGCTGAGCCATCGGATTAAGTAAGTAAGTAAGTTACAAGTGTTTTGAGTTATGACATGTAGCATTGGTGATCGGTAGATGCATGGCAAGGAACGTGTAAGAGATCGATGTTTGAATTAGAATGACGTGCAAGAGTGAGATAGAAGACGAATGGCCGACGATGCAAAGATGGTGTAAGACGACGACGCTTGAAGATTATTATTATAGAAGCCTTATTCCCGAAATCTCTGATTTTATTTAGAACCCCATGCCACAGATATATCATAAGTGTATCGGATTGTTTGTTCGAAGCGATAGTTTTTTTTTTTCTTAAATTTGACTTGACTCACTCCCACAAGTCAAGGTCAATCGGTGACAAATAAAATCATTGACAAATAAAACTACCATGTCACATTTATTCGCACTATAATAAGTCACCTTACTTCGTAGTATATTATTTATTAAGGTTAGGTTATCGTTCACTTAATTCATTCGCTCCCTCATTCATTCGAGGTATTGAAAGCCAGCCAACAGTCAAAGTCCCCACAAAGGCCTACGTCACGATATTTCTTGCAAGAATCTAATTTTGAACTCATAAAGTATTGAGAGCTGAAAAATCGCGAGTGCATACAACTTGCATGTCGAGCCTACGGCAGTATGCAAGCCTTGCGTTGGGAACGGGGGAACTTTGAAGCATATTCAGTTAGGTCAGGGTTGCCTACAAGTCTACAACACCGCTCAATGTGAGGGCTGGCTTAGGTAGCAACGCAGCGAAAAAAGGACGGTAATAGGTACAACTAGCTTAAATAGATGCTTATTCCCTACTCTTTTAAATGAAATTTCACAAAGTATACGAGCAGAATTAACCGATGAAAACTATAAACATAAACTCAAAACATACTACAAAAATATACTTCAAAATATGTAATCTTAATTGAATACACCATGCGCACAGGATGCTGTATGTTGCCATTTTTTATGAGCGCTGCTCTGGGCAGCTCAGTGCGAGCAAGATGCATCGGCATAGGTACCTACGCAAACGGCTCGCAGCGCGTGGTCGTGTAGACAATAAGTATTAGAAGTAGTTATGTTATACTTTATTATCTTTATTTAGTTAAATAAGCGACACTCATGTGTAACCGTGTCAAGGACAAACCGGCAAGGTTTTTATGACACTCTTAATTTACATACTGTTATTGTAATTATTATAAATAAATGAAAAAAAAAGCTTGCTACATATATAGTGATCTGTGGGTACAACCATGACGGGATATTTTGAATGCCTAAGGAATTTCTAGAGGGCTAATAAATATTTTCCCCAAGGAACATAGGGTCGAATCTAAACATAAGCACCTTTTCATACTAATTGCATCAATCAATATTTTAGTATGGGATGGTGGAATTTTTTTTGAGATACAACCCTAATGGGTCTTGGGGAAAAAAGTTTTCTTCATTAGTGTAATATCCTCGAGTAGTTTCTCGAGTATTAAAGAAATCACATTGTTTGCGAATTCTTCAGTAGCACGTTGGTGAAGAAAAACGTCGTGAATGCCTGAACGAAAAACCTGCACGTCTCCACACGATACCAATTGTTGAGATAACTATTCTGTAGATACGTCTAATATGAAACATCGTTAACCTGCGATGTGTTTCCAAAACACATAACCTCTTTATGGCAAGAGTGGGACCTAAAGGTTCGGAAGGCTGAAACGACTGCCCTTCTGATATTTAACCTTTAGGTCTAAGTTGGGCTATACTTTCTGTGAAAAGCCTATTCACTCTTGTCATAAAGAGGTTTGGTTAGGTTAGTCATATTACAGATAAGACCAGACCAGACTGACCAAACTTCTGGATCCAACGAACACTCCTTAGAGCAACTCACTGTCATGTGGAAGGCAAGCGGTCACGCGGTCGCACACCCACGCGTTAGACAAACCTCATTAGGGCTGCAACACAAACATTTATGATCCATTTTATTTGTTCGGTGTCTGGGTGTAATATATGTATTTAAGTATATATTTGTGTTCCTCTGTTGTCTGATATCTGTAACACAAGTGCTGAAGCTACTTAGTACGGAATCAGGTCAACGTATGAGATGTTGTGAGAATTATTATTTTTATTATTATAATAACTTAAATTCGCCGGCCGGCGACTAGGTGCACTCAAATGAACGATCGTCTAGCTACATTACTCTGAAGAATCCTGGTAAATTCGATTTGAATTAGAACAGGAACGAGAACTTGTCCACGTCTTCGGCCCTTTCATAATTTGGTAAACAGTCGTATTGCGAATGGACAACATTTCAAAATTGCTAAGCTCTGAAACAAAAAATACCAATTCTTTGTTTACTTTTCCGCTGCTCGAATATATATTTATTATTTTTTTATATTGCTTATTTACTGAGAAAAAAATTAAAAACTAAAAAACGTAAGATGACGTCATCGGACGGCAGAATGCAAAATATTTCTTTGCTTAGCACATTATAGTTTTTTACGAAATGCCAAACCCATGACATGTAACTGTCAAAAAAAAAAGACAACTTGTCAACGTTGAATGTATGAATGACGTTGACAATGTTGACACTAGTATTATTTACCTTTGACAGTAGTACCTTTTTTTTATTAAAACAATGATAAGCAAAGGAATATCGCTGTATTCTGCCGTGCGATGACGTCATTTGGCGCTTACGTCTATTTAGAATAAAAATAATTTCAATAATTATTTTATGCATGAAAATGGACAAATTTTGAAAAAAGAAAAAATATGGGTCTGTTCATTTTATGTCTACTTTCATATAAAAAAACAATATGGACATGTTAAAAATATGAAATGTTGTCCATTGAATGCTATAATTCCTAACCTTGCTTCAACCACGCCATTATCCCCGCCTCCAGGCACATTTTGGGAACCCAACACCTGTAGCGCCAACAATCGTCAACCTGAGCATCTGGCGCGCTCGAGATGTATTATCTTTATAGTGTTTTTTTATTTAGTTTACTTTATTTCCGGTTTTTAACATATTTCGACATTCCGACAGCCCTATGTTAAGGGGAAAGGGGACGCGAAATGTGAGCCATTATTTAACGCTACAAATTCGCTGGAATTGTTTAAAAGTTGATGTGTCAGGTTGACTTCCTTTTAATTTTATTTAAACTCGCATTTATGTTTTTTACGCGGCTATGCAGGTCCTTTTCAAAGCAGTATCACTGCGACCAGTTTGATCTATTGTGATCGCCACTGTGCTACATATCATTCCTAAAGCCTACACTTTTCAGAAAGTGTATTAATTATTTAGGACTGAGATCCTTAGCTTATAAAGGATATTATTTCCTGTTAAAACCATTTATGCAGTTCCCAAAAGTTTTTCAATGCCAAGTTCTTAACATCTTTATTTTATTATGTATTTAGTATAATGTTTATCTTTTTAGTATATTGGCTCATCAGGTAAGCAAAAAGAGAACCCACCTTGCAGTCACAAAGGAAGTGTTCCTGGACTCAATTCTATGTCTCTAAATACAGCTTCATTCTTTTTGCATGTCCCAAAGTGGCATTCATTTTGATGATGTGTGTAATAAATCTTTTTAATTAAATACAGTAATATCCTCCAACCGATTACTGCTACGGCGGCCAATCGCAACGATCAGCCACGAACTAAGGATATATAATAATGCTCAAGTGTGTGCGCAAATACAAGTGCACTCTCTATTCCCTGACCCTCATATTCCGATGGGACACCAGCGTGACACGACCGAAGAGGGATCGGGTGCAGGACCTACGGCTTAACATGCTTTCCGAGGCACGGGGGTACAAGACCGCCAAATTCCAAACTCCGGGCAAACACTAAGAATTTCTTAACAAAAACTCAGGTAGAAATTTATTGGCTCAACCTGCTGATCGGACCCGGGCCCTCTTGAGCAGCCGTTTCTTTAAAATGCGACCTACTAACCACTTCGCCACCAAAGCAGTCAGATAATTTGAAATAAATGAATAAAGATCAGACCATATCATCATCATCTTCATCAGTCTATCGCAGTCCTCTGCTGGACTTAGGCCTCTCCAATGTTCGCCACTGTGATCTATCTATGGCTTCTCGCATCCAGCTCATGCCAGCCATCCTGCGCAGATCGTCCCCCCACCTAGCCAGAGGGCGCCCTTTATTACGTTTGCCAAGACGCGGTCTCCACTCTAGAACTCATTTACCCCATCGGTTGTCGGTTCTGCGGCTAATATGCCAGCCCACTGTCACTTAAGCTTGCTAATCCGGTGAGTAATGTCGATGAGTGATGAAATGAGGTGATCGGGCAGAGAACCACTTTGGTTCTCTGCCCGATGACCTCATTTCAGATTCGATCTCGGAGAGAGACGCCGAGCATTGCTCGTTCCATAGCCCGCTGAGCGACCTTTAACTTGTGGACCAGCCGTACCGTAAGTGTCCACGTTTCGGCTCCGTATGTCATGATGGGTAGGACGCACTGATTGAAGACTTTCGTATTAGACCACATACACTGGCCTGATCCCAAGGTAGCTTACCAACGTGTGTTTGTTTGTACGAGTACATCTTGAAAATTTTATCATTTATTTCTCTGAATCGATCAACGCCCTAATGACCACCCCATCTCTGGATAGATTACTTCGTAAGTCGAACATACTCACCCTCCAAGAGGTCAAGAGTTCGCGACCCTTGGGGGTAAAAACGATGATCGACGGTAACAAAGGGAAAAATACCTTAAAGTCTACGCGAACACGTTTTATGGTTGTTTGGCCGGGCCATTATTCATTTTATATGCCTTCTAATTAACTTCATTGAGGAATATTTAAAAAAATAGCCTAGTATAGGAACGACACGGGGCTGCGTCTATTAAACTTACGGCTTAGGGATCCGTTAATATACAAGGACAACGCGATCGTGGAAGAGCCACGCTTCGGCATGAATAGGCCGGTTCGACCGGAATGATAGCATGGCTTCACCGAAAAGCAGCACTGTGCTGTGTTTCGCTGCGTGAGTGAGGGTACCGAAGGCCCAATTTGGGGGATAGGGGTTTAAGGTTGCCAGTGCACTTGTAACTCCACTGGTGTAACGAGTGTCTGTGGACGGCGGCAATTGTATAGCATCAGATGATCCGTCTGCTCGTCTGCCGCCTATCACAAAAAAAAACACTTACCCTCTTATTACAAATGGCGAACAAAGGATAGTCCCGGAACAAAATTCGTGCTAGCCCCTTTTGACATTGCGTGTTGGAACGGGATGACATGAGCTTTAGGACGGTAATAACTTTAGATCTCGATTTATAATATGATGGTTGAAGTATATTCAAAATGTCTATCTACATAGGTTGAGTGTGTGGCCAAGAACTGTGAATAATTGATCCTTGCCGGTTATTAGATTATCACGGTCCCAGCCGTGCCGTGTGGTCCCCGGCAGAGTAGAATAAGCCACCCTCACTCTTACCGAGGTGTCGTAAAAGGCGACTAAGGTAAAGCTGCTGGCATGATCATCAGCACCCAGAGAAGGAAAACTCTGCATTTATATTAAAACCCTCGCCAACCCGTCTGCCAAGCGCGGTGAGTATGGCAATTACCCCTCATGTGATTGAGGGAGGCCCGTGCCCCAGCAGTGGGGACTTAAATGGGCTGATGATGATGATGATGACGGTCCCACCACCAATTTTTATTTTCGCGTTGAATAATTAATGATATTACGAAAACGTTAGGCGATAAGACCGTCAATTGTGCTGTCTGTTGTAGATGTAATATACGTGCTTTTTTGTTTTATAATAATATCTTTCTATCTATCTATGATACGTCAAGCAAAGGTTAGCAAGTACAAAATAATATACAGGTTGATCCATTTTCAGTTGTCCGAAATTTTTTTTAGATAGGTACCTCACAAACGAAGCTCACTCCCTATACACATGGGGTGTCTCAGAAGAGCCACGTTCCACAATTTTTGTAGTTTTCGAGTTATTTTTTCTCATGATAAGATCAAAGCGTGCTCTTTCTATAGCTCAGGCTGTACGAGGACTAATATTACAATGAGCAACTACGGAACCCCAACTGCACATATCCCGACTCACTGTTGGTAGGTTTTTGCATATTAATTTAGCCACTTCGCTACCACCGCACGAACCATTAATTACAATTTTCAAGTTAGCCATTAATGTTGAGAAAATGTAATTTGTCTCGCCACCGCAGACTTATTCAAAAACTAGGGTAAAGTTTTAGAAAACTACTTTTGGTCTATTCATTTGACCGTCAAGCCACACTTCGGCATGAATGGGCCGGCTCGACCGGAGTGATACCACGGTCTCACAGAAAACCAGCGTGAAGCAACACTGTGCTGTGTTTCGCACCGGAGACCGGGGGAAAGGGGAGGGAAAAAGGTTGGCTTGAGACTCCACTGGTGTCCCGGGTGTCCATGGTCGGCCGCAATCGCCTACCATCATGCGATCCGTCTGCTCATCTGCCACCTATCATATAAAAAAAATTTGCTCATAGTTTAAGTTTTGTTCTCACTAAAAAATTTAATGAAATCAAACTTAATTTCGATTTTACGACCAATTTTTATCCATGGATAACGATCTTTAGTATAACGTCAGATTTGTCTAGAATGTCAGCGATATTTTTTTTTTTTGGTCAATAAGCCAACGCTTGACCACAATCGCACCTGATGGAAAGCGACGATGAGGTCTAGGATGATACGCGTTTGCCTAAAAGATGCCTGTTCACTCTTGCCTTAAAGATGCCCAGATTATAGTGGTCAGGAAAAACAGATCTCGGCAGGGAGTTCCGTTCCTTAGCTGTCCGCATTATAAATGTGGAAGCAAATCGCTTCGTGCGGATAAGGGGTATTTCTACCACATAAGGATGAAAGCTCTCGCCGCGCCTTGTCGTCCGATGATGGAATGGGCTGGGGGGGATCAAATTATGTAGAACCTCCGCACACTCCCCGAAATGAATCCGGTAGAAGACCGAGAGGCATGCCACTCGTCGACGGTGGTCCAGGCTCTGCAGGCTATACTATAGATTTAGTAACAGATTAAGATTGTCAATCATCTTCTAGGTTAAAGTATGAAATTTCCGTTTCGTATGGAGATTAGCTTAGAAGTTGTGATTTATATAGTAACATTTTTTTAATTTGCAAAATAACTACTACTTCTCCAAAATTAATTGTAATTTAATAGACAACGTTAAAAAACATGTAGGATAGTTTTTCAGAAAACAATATTGTTTAGTGAATAAGTTAATTTTGATAAAAACGTCTATTCATTTTTGCATAAAGAATAAAATATCTTATTTCTATTTCATCGTCAGCCCATTTAAAACCCCACTGCTGGGGCACGGGCCTCCCTCAATCACATGAGGGGTAATTGCCATACTCACCACGCTTGGCAGACGGGTTGGCGAGGGTTTTGATATAAATGCAGAGTTTTCCTTCTCTGGGTGCTGATGATCATGCCAGCAGCTTTACCTTAGTCGCCTTTTACGACACCTCGGTAAGAGTGAGGGTGGCCTATTCTACTCTGCCGGGGACCACACGGCTCATATTTCTATTTATTACTAACCTTAAAAATATAGTCTTAAATTAAAATGCCAAACGTCTAAATGGTCTGTGGATGAATTGTACGAAAAGATCGCTTAATTAATGCTCTTCTTATCCAATATAATAATATCTTTAGGGTGATGATGGGACTTCCTTGCTTTTGCAGTGCACCCGACCTATGTATGTTGTCTGCAATAAATAAATTTGAATTGAATTGAATTTAAAATAAAAAAATAGTACATATAATGACTTTTTGCTTTTTGTATGCTAGAAGCGGACAAAGGAGCAAGCGAGTCACCTGATGGAAAGTAATCAACACCGCCCATGAACATCCGCGAAATCAGAGAGATCGCTAATATGTTGCCAGCCTTCTTAAAAAAGAGTACCTGCGCTCTTCTCTTGAAGGTCCCTTAGTCATTAAAGGAGTTAATACATCTTATTGTGTCTAGAAAAAAAAACCGGCAATTTCATACGTCTTTTACTCCTATTCATAATAATATCCTCCTACCGATTACGGCTACGGCAGCCAATCTCAACGATCAGCCACGTACGCAGGATATATTACAGTGCTCAAGTTTGTGCGCAAACACAAGTGCACTCTCTATTCCCTTACACTCGTATTCCGATAGGTACAAGTACTAAGCATTTCTTACCGAAAACTTAGGTACAAATTTATGGCCCGACCCGGGGATCGAACCCGGGACCTCTTGCGCAGCCGTCGCTTTGAAGTGCGACCCACTAACCACTATTATTATTTCCGTTAACATCAAATACTGGACCCAACAAGCGCTCATGAAAAACTTGATGTTACACAATACGTTTCTCAACTCCGGCGTTTCAACTTACTTTCAAACAAACAGCAAACAGCGTCTTGTTAAAAAATTAAAAAGTACCCCTCTTCGGGGGCTTTTGTGCACTTTTTCTGATTCCTCCTGCTGCCCTCCCCCCTCCTCGAGTCAATTGCTCCCGGAACCCCGTCTCAGCGTGACTTGCGGTGTTTTTGTTCGAGTCATGGGATTTCAGGGATTTTTCACTGTGACCTCTGTCATTCGGAGATCGCGAAGTCATGGGTGTAGAGTTGGGAATAGTTTGAACCATTCATGTACGAAGCACAACAATCAATACGCTGTTGGTTATATCCGTAACACAGGTACATAAACTATGTAGAAGATACAGGTGCTTGGGCTACCTATCTCGGAGTCAAATCAATGTATGTGATGTTGTGAAAATTAATTTCATCATTTCAGCCAATAAACGTCCACTGCTGGACATAGGCCTATCAAATGATCTCCACACAGATCGGTTCTGTGCCACCCGCATCCAAGGGGTTCCCGCGAGCTTCACCAGATCGTCAGTCCACCTACGCGGCCTCCACTCGAGGACCTTTCTGCCCCGTCGGGCGTCTGATCTCCTCAATATGCCCTGCCCATTGCCACTTCAGGCATGCAATCCAAAATGAAAATGTATTTATTATTTATTTATTTGATAACTTTTTGCTGTCGAATGTTAGATTAGAAAAAAAAACGGTGTTTATTAAGAAGTTACTGCCGACTTTCTCTAGCGCCATTTTTCATAAACTCAAAATGTCTCATAAATTTATTTTACTCATTTAAGACTCCATTTAACCTCTCAAACCCCACAGTTATATATCAACTAATGGACCCTCCTCACTTATTTTTTATTATTGCTTTTATGGCGAACACTTATATAACTCTGCCAAGGTTGAGTGATTAGAGACACGTTTTAATTAAAAATTGATTTTTTAAATTCAAACTTAATTACATACAATTACCGGTGTAAGGACATTCCCTTCCATAACACTGGTCAATTATTAATTCAAAATTAATAATATATACTCTTGGATTTTATTTTGTAATTTAGTTTGAATTTACAATCCTTTCTCAGTGACCCCTTTCTTAGAAAACCCCTGTGCAAAATTTCAAGTTTCTTTACCCTGATCCTGATTTATACTGTCTGATAGATCAGACAGTATAAACATGCCATAATTTAAAATGCGTCTTAAAAGTGGTTAACTGAAAATGTATTATGATTGAAATGAATATTTCAACTGTAAACACTAACATTTCTATTCATCATCATCATCAGCCCATTTAAGTCCCCACTGCTAGGGCACGGGCCTCCCTCAATCACATGAGGGGTAGTTGCCGTACTCACCACGCTTGGCAGACGGGTTGGCGAGGGTTTTGATATAAATGCAGAGTTTTCCTTCTCTGGGTGCTGATGATCATGCCAGCAGCTTTACCTTAGTCGCCTTTTACGACACTTCGGTAAGAGTGAGGGTGGCCTATTCTACTCTGCCGGGGACCACACGGCAAACATTTCTATTACTATTTACAAATTGATTAATAGCTATTATTATATCTATGAAGTACTTGGTGCATTTACGTAAGTATCAGTCAAGTCTTTATACCAAATGTCTTAAGGCGACGGGTAGGGCATACTAACGACGCCATATGATTTAAATTGTTAACTACTAAATCGGATCTATTTTAAACAATTTCTGAGCGGCAGTCGCTAAACAAACATTTATACTATCAAATTTCTATTTTATTTTTTGTAAGTTGTAAGTAATAAGTATTGCTTACCCGATATGGGTACAGTCAACTCCAAAAATATGTATACACTTTAGGACGTTGTCACAATATATAATATACGAAAGTAGACCTCTACTTTCTTATAGGTAAGTATTGTGACAAGATCCTAAAGTGTATACATATTTTTGGAGTTGACTGTAAATTGTCGTTGTACTTAATATTATGTCGCAATGTCACCCGCAATAAGATTCTGACTCCGATTCAGTCAGTCGCCTACGAGTGATACGGCCTGCGAACCATCAAGAAAAGAGCGTACCCCCTTATAAAAGGCCGGCAGCGCACCTGTGACCCTTTTGATGTGACTGGTGTGATTAGGTGTTAGTCTGCTCGTCTGTCCCCCTATATCATAAAAAAGTCAGCTTTTACTTATATTAGATTATCTTCGACATGTACCTATTAATGCAGATGAATGCAACGTTGGCACTGGGTAGCGCGTTGCACAAAGCGACGGCTGCTCCTGTTAAGAAATTCTCAGCGTCAGCCCGGAGCCTGGAAGTTGGCGGTCTTGTACCCCCGTGCTTCGGAAAGCACGTTAAGCCGTTGGTGCTGCGCCCGATCCCTCTCCGGTCGTGTCACACTTGTGTCCCAACGGAATATGAGGGCAAGGGAATAGCGAGTGCACTTGTGTTTACGCACACACTTGAGCACTATAATATATCCTGCGTACTTACGCAGTTGGTTGGCCGTTGAGATTTTTAATATTAGAAAGGGAGGCAAACGAGCAAGCCAGTCACCTGATGGTAAGCGATCACCGCCGCCCATGGACATTAGCCACACCAGAGTGAGTAGAGATGCGTTGCTGGCCTTTTAGGAAGGTATAGGCTCGTTTCTTGAAAACATCAATGTCGTACCGGTTCGGAAATACCGCTGCGGGAAGTTGATTCCACAATGAGGAGGTGCGTGGCAAAAAATGACGTGTAAAGCGCACGGTGGTGGATCTCCCACCCATCCAGATGGTACGGGTGGAATCCTAGTTTACGGCGCGTAGTACGGTGATGCAATTCAGCAGCGGGTTTTAACTCAAACAACTCCTTGGAACACTCACCATGGTAAAGGCGGTAAAAGACATATAGAGATGCGACTTTTCTCCGCAGGGCCAGAGATTTTAAGTGATCAGTGAGATTGTGATCGTTGACTATTCGAGTTGTACGACGTTGAACGCGGTCAAAAGGGAGAAGCTGATATTGGGGTACTTGTTGTTCCACTGGACGCTAACAATGCCAAATGTGGAGGAAACAAGCGACATTACGCGAGCTAAACAGCTCTTTGTGTCACGTACAGGTAAGCACTCATAACGCTTACTACGCTCTATGCAGGCAAAATGTTAAGCTGAAAAATTAATTATTATTAGGGTACCGTAGGCACTTCAAAAAGGGAATACGCCACCTTTATAAAAATATTTTATTGTCCGTATGTACGTCATGCATGACCTTTCATCTCAGAAACGCGCGATGGTATCGTGTTGAAATTCAAACCATATAAGTTAGGTACTCGTATCTACAATCCAACTACTACAACCTGTGCGGATAAAGAATGGGATCACGAGTGCGAGTATAGACGCAAATAGTGTGCGAGCAAGAAGTGAATAGATGCGCCGCCATTTCTGATCCCATTCTTTCTCCGCACAGGTTGTACGTTTTTTTTATTGGTTAATTACATACCACAGACTCTAGGTTCTTCCTTAGTTTGCTAGTTACAGGATTTGTTTGCTTACTTATACTACTTTCTATGCGCACAAAAATTACTTTTCTTACATTAATACATTGACTTAAGTATCTGTTTTCTTGTTACCCGACTACGGCAAAGCAAAAGGAGGGTTATGATTTTGACAGGCTATGTATGTATGTATGTTCATCTGTTTCCACGTAACTTTTAACTAGTTATCATATTTGAACAAATGAGGTGTCGTTAGAAGCGTCTTGGTTGTCTCCTGGTTATAGGTAACATGACGTCACGTTAAATTAGTTACAGCGCCCTCTAGGGGACTTAGAGTAAGGAACTAAAAAAAATTTTAGATCGTGTTTTTTTGGTAGTCGGGTTTTAGTTTTTAAACTTTTAAAATTACTACAACTACTATGTTCACTTTAAAGAAGGAAAATTTAGTAAAGAAAAGGATATTTCAACTCTTCTTAGGAAATAAAAATCTATAGAGTGCTTCCCGTTGACCTAGAACTACGAAATTTGTTATCCTTTTGTCGTCAAATATTGCGCTACTACCCGTTATCTGTGAAACCAAATTTCGGTCGCGCCACAGACAGTTTTTTACAGCCGCACTCAGTCGTTGATTAACTGAGTTGGCTTCTTAAGAAAAAATATTGACACTAATTTTGATACGCAAAAAAGACTACCGATACTAAAGTTAATGAACATTATTCGACTGACCGGATGGCGCAATCGGTAGTGACCCTGCCTCTTACGCCAAAGGTCGTGGGTTCGATCCCCACCCTGGACAAACATTCGTGCGATGAACACTTGTGTTTGTTCGGTGTCTGGGTGTAATATATGTATTTAAGTATATATTTGTGTTCCTCTGTTGTCTGATATCTGTAACACAAGTGCTTAAGCTACTTAGTACGGAATCAGGTCAATGTATGAGATGTTGTGAGAATTATTATTATTATTAGCTTAAATGACGTCTCTGAGTGCGGCCTTTAGTGTACTTTCTCTACTTTCATTTCATTTAGGAACTGAGATTCTCTAAATCTTTTTATAATTATACAAAGTTCCATTAAGATTTCGAATCGTGAATATTATTACGAGTATTAGTACGATTTCTATTTATATGCTTTATGTGTTTCTTACGTAGGGAACCCTCGGTGGGCGAGCCCGACTCGCACTTGGCCTGTAATTTCTATTTGGAACACGCTAGTATATACGCTTCGGCGGAACTACCATAAATTAGCTCATACATAGACTGCAGGTGGCGCAATGGCGAGTGGGTCGCACTTTAATCACAGAAGTTGATGCACGATTTTGGTTGCAGTTAACTTTTATACTCTTCGAAACAACCCACTAACTATGGAAAATGTGCAGCAACTTTTCCGGTTGACTGTCCGAGATATACTTTAAATAAATACGTAGGTCATCGTCAGCCCAATTAAGTCCCCACTGCTGGGGCACTAGCCTCCCTCAATCACATGAGGGGTAATTGCCTTACTCGCCACGCGTGGCAGACGGGTTGGTGAGGGTTTTGATATAAATGCAGAGTTTTCCTTCTCTGGGTGCTGATGATGATGCCAGCAGCTTTACCTTAGTCGCCTTTTACGACACCTCGGTAAGAGTGAGGGTGGCCTATTCTACTCTGCCGGGGACCACACGGCGTAATACGTAGGTCGCTGGTTCATATCTAGCTCGAAAGACCAGGTTAAAGGTTATAATAATAATAATAATAAATAAATATTTCACAACATCACATACATTGATCTGACTCCGAGATAGGTAGCTCAAGCACCTGTGTTACGGATATCAGAATCAACAGTGGGATTACAAATATATACATATAATACTTTTCTTTTGTAAATACATACTTATAATACATAGCAAACACCCAGACCAATACAAACAAACATGTTCATGCACACAAATGTTTGTACTGTGCGGGGATCGAACCCGCAACCCTTGTATCAGAGGTAGCGTTCACTACCACTGTATGTAAAGGTTGGCTTGTGACTCCATTGGTATCGCGGGTGTCGATGGGCGGCGGCAATCGCTCACCATCAGGTGTACCGTCTGCTCGTCTCCCACCTATCACATAAAATAAATGGCAAAGTAATCGGTAAACAAACATAAAAAAATATATATAAACATGTGGAATTGAGAACCTCCTCCTTTTGAAGTCGGTTAAAAAGAAGCCAATAAAGATACTTAAGGTAAATTTCAATCAATTAAAATGATACTTAATAAAAAGAGAATCGAAAAATTGCGTTCTTATAGAAGGAAGGTTGACTTTATTTAATTAAGGATTCCATTAGTAACAAAAATACGCTTTGAGGGGCTTTCAGTAAGATCATTTACATAGAGCCAATATACTCGATTATGGATGGATACGCCACGATGACGACATTAAAATGTGAATTTAAGCGAAACAATGCCAATTATGGTACGTCTTAATAATAGATATACTATTGATTGCATACAAACGATTGCATCGAGATAAAAGGCGGATAGGAATAGCAAAAGATGCAATGACTCGATTAAATAATGTTTTAATATTTATTCAATATCCCTTAAATTACATACATTACAAATGGCTGGGGTCTCTCTTTAAGTATGCAATACCTGTGTTTAGAGACCCCGTTCCTTCTTGAAATTTACAAAAATAATGATCATACCAAACTAATATGTGTGTGTGTGTGTGTGTGCATTTGTTCGTATCTATAACTATGTGTGTGTTGCATGTGTATCTCTGTGTGTGTATCTTTAGTGTGTGTAACTAAAGTGTAAGTATATGTGCGTGTGTGTCTGTATCTATGTGAGTTTGAATAGCGTGTATCTGGTGTGTTTGTGAGTATGTACGTGCATGAGTGTGAGTGCGTGTGTAGTTCTGAATTTTTACATGTGTGTTAGTTACTTCCGGGTATGTATGTGCTATATAATAAGTATATATTAAAACATCTTGATAAAAGAGGCATTGGTATCAAAACAAAGATCACACACAGGGTACGGGCCCTGGTTTTTCCTATCTTCCTTTATGGAGTAAACTGGACTGCCTCGGTGGCGCAATGGTTAGTGGGTCGCACTTTAAAGCGACTGTTGCGCTTGGTGTTCCCCGGGTTCGTTCCCTGGGTCGGGCCAAATTTGTAGGTACCTGAGTTTTTCTGTAAAGAAAATCTCAGTGTTAGCCCGGAGTCTGGAAGTGTATCCCCGTGCCTCAGAAAGCACGTTAAGCCGTTGGTCCTGCGCCTAATCCCTCTTCGGTCGTATCACACTAGTAGAGCTAGTAGAGCTGGTGGAACTTGCACAGTGTAAGGGTGGATTCCTGTCGTCTTCCGCAATGTCCAGTGGTAGAAAGGAGAAGGTGGTATCAGGTCGTGAAGCTCATTCGAACACTCTCCAAAATGCATCCTATAAAAAACCGATAGACAGTTGCCCTTGGAGATAATTCTGCGGTGCGTGTCTAACCACAACAGTTCGCAAGATAACTTCTTCACCATTCGTTTGAAGAATCCTTTTTTGTGCCTTTTTTTCTCTTTTGCTTATTACAAGGAAAAGTTATTTCAATATGCTGCAGCATAATAACAAAACAAATCTTGCATTCCAAGCCGGATCTCTGCGACACTATTCATAACCCCCCACTGCTACCGGGTACACAAATGTCCCAGTCTGTTTACGTTTTATACCAGGCCCACGATTTGTCTTTATAAACTGGAGGGTTGACACGGGTCACAAGTTAGTTTATATTATATTATTGCCACACTCAATACGGAAGCGGTTTAGAATAAATAATGATTCATAAGTTTCGTTGTTCATGGCGCAGCGCAGTATGGCGTCCCGTTAAAATGGTAAACACATTTATGTTACCTTTGTTGATTCTGATTTCCATAATTTAAGTGGTAAAGCTACTTATTTTTGTATCAGAGGGTTAAGTGAAGATATTTGATATGAATTTTGTTTTTTAATTAGTAAATAAGCGATAACAGTTATTGCAAAATTAGCTTATAGGTCTCATTATTTGACAATGCCGTGTCAACAAACTGTGGTTTTCTTTTTAACCGATCAGAGGTTCTGACCGAGGTAAATTCGTCAGGATTTTTTTCAAAGTTAGCTGCAAACAAGTACATTGATAGGAAATCATTTCCCATCAAGTGAGCAAATAAGTCGAAAGAAAAACATCAAATCACGTGGATAAACACTCGGGGAAAACGTTAGTGTTTGCCAAAGTAAACCGGTCGTCTAACAGAAGGAAACAAGGCGTCATTATATTTATTGTAAACTACGAGGAGAATGCCCCGTCGTGTTTAGTTTATTGTTCGGTCAAAATGGACCGATGTGCCTTGAGGTACAGTGGCGGACAGGTCAAGCTATACAAAACTGTCAAATTTCCTCAATCGATTTCGAACTCAATGTGTAACATTATAAGGTTTATAATCGAATGAAGAAATTTGACAGTTTTGTATAGCTTGATGTGTTCGCCACTGTACCTACCCGTTGATGAGTTAAAGGGTTATTTTTTTACTGACTTCAAAAATAGAGGTATTTTGTTCTACTGTTTATAATAATAAATAAATAAATCTTTATTGAAACCAGTAACATTATTTTACAAACAATTGTAGCGTTAATGACCGCATTAGTCGTAGACTGTGTCGCAGTCACCAGCGCCCGCCTCAGTGACAGACGTTTCAGACTTAAAAAAAAAAGTTTATTTGTTTTGACAATAGTAAAAGTATCTCTCCCTATCCTATCCTCTCTCAACTAAAATTGACGTGGAATATAGTTTAACTTAATTTCAGAAAATATTTTATTTCATCAATTGAGAGTACAATATGCTGAATTATTGTTCTCGAAATTTTGGTATCTTAGTATTTTATGTGGAAGGACGTCGTCGAGACTGATCTGCGCGAGCTCCAGGACCCCAATTCTCGAACTCGTGATATTTTTTTTCATACGACATATATCACTAAAACATAGTTTTTTGGTATGGTTTTCAGGTGATATCAGCCATGTTTTCAAAATATCACGAGCACGAGAATTGGGCTCAACTGGCAAGAAGTGGCGCTGGATCGCCCGAAGTGGCGATCTCTTGTTTCGGGGGCATTTGGATGCAACCGGGAGGCACACTGAAATGATTGGTTATGAGACAGGAGACCAGAATGGGAAATAAGTTAAAATATAAATACTTTTTTGTTTTATTTGTTTATGCTAGAGGCGACAAACGAGCAAGAGAGACACTTGATGGAAAGTAATCAACACGAAATCAGAGAGATCGCTAATGTATTGCCAGCCTTTTTAAAAAAGAGTACGCTTTTCTCTTGAAGGTTTTTAAGTCGTCGCCGTCGGGAAATACTCCCCCAGCCAAACCTTCCATAGAACTGAGGTACGTGGTAGAAAGTTCCGCGAGAAACGCACAATATCAGACCGCCATCCATCGAGATGATAGGGATGGAATGACAATCGCTTGCGTGTGGTTCGATGTAAGAATTCAGTTGCAGGGAGTAGATCAAACAGTTCCTCAGAGCTCTCCTCATGAAAGATTATAACTACTATTTTTATTTAGTTTAGTGGCTCGGACACGTGGAGAGAATGGGAGAGGTTCGTGCAGCCAAAAGAGCCTATCTGCGACGACCAATGGGCGACGTCCCGTGGGTCGTCCGAGATACTGCTGGAGGGACGAAGTCGCCAAGGACCTCAAAGCACTCAACGTGCACGATTGGGCGGAATTGGCACAGGACCGCAAAAAATGGCGAACTTTGACGTCGGAGGCCAAGACCCACTTTGGATCGCTGAGTCAGCGTAGTAAGTAAGTAAGTATTTTTATTTAGTTAAAGCACATACAAAAAACAATATTTATGAATGTCTTGGTACTTCAGACCAAGTTCCAGTATAATACGTTTGACGCTAAGTGAGTTAATCGTGAGACAAACTTGCCACCTCACCCGACCTACTATCGCCTGTTCCCAGCAACAACTTTTCAAACTGTCTTCTCAATATTGTATTTTCTGCTTTAACTTAACTTTTAAGTCCGCTGCATCCTCTGACTTAAGCCGCGAGGGATAAGCAACGGTCGATGGAATTTCTTAGTCAGATTTACCACAAAGTTTATGGCCAGGGTATAAATATAGGGTTACCGACAAGGACGATCCTGCCAGTGTTGTTAGATAATTGGGGACAATAGAACACAGTTTTGGCAATCTCATAAGTTGGAGGCTAACGCACTCTAAGTTTCCGTTTTCTTATGATGGGCCATGAGTGTGAGCCAGACGAACCAATCACACCTGATGGTAAACTCAGGCGTTCGTGGAAACTCGCCATACGAATGGAGTAACAAGTGCATTACTAGACTTTCACAAAGGAATACGGACTTCTTTTGAAGTCGTATAGGTTCAGAAATACCTTGACCGATAGTTCACATAGTTTTCAAATTTAATGAAATCAAATTAAATGCGAACGCCCTGTTGGTCTAATGGTTTAAGTACCGAGCCGTGATCTCAAGGTACTGGGTTCGATTCCCGGGTCGAGCGAAAAGTATGTTTTGATTTTTTCGAACATAGCTAGGGTTTGAGAGCATCAATCCACATTTGGCAAGCGTGGTATACAAGCCTTATCTTCTTCTCTTTTCTTCATCTGAGCGTGTTATTCCCGCTTGCCTCCAAAACTGTCGCATAGGCCCCAGGATTTGGGGGGTCTGGTAATTACAACGACTGAAGCGACTGCCGTCTGACCTTCGCACCCCTTTCACAGGGGAACCAGACCAACTGACTCATGGTTTACACCTTTTTAGAAACTATGCAAAACGTGCAGTTTTCCTCGCGATGTTTTAAAAGGGGAAGCAATGATAACTCAGTGAATAACAACACATTTCCCGTGCTGAGGGTTGTGATTTGAATTCAATCCGATTTTAAAATCTCTGGCGTATTTCTACCATTAACTTGGCGGTAAGGGAAAAGTATTGGTTATTATTATTTATTACAAGGCTAACGTCCCAACTCTTGCTACTGGAAATCTTTATACAGCGGATTTACAGAATCCCCACCATGATACACTAAAAGCCAACGTTTCCTTAACACTTTAAAGTTCCTTTTCCTTCGCATACTCCTATGTTGCGAATATCTACCAAATTGAGACGTTTATGAAATATTGTCGCGAGATGTGGAAATTTAAAGTTATCTAAGCGTTCAGTTGAGCAGCCACGAGCATTGAAAAGATTTGGCCTCGTTCCCCGGCTCCCGTATTGAAATGCCACGCAACCGCCGTCGCTGGCGGAATATAGTTTGTGAAAAGATATATGGCTTTTTGACCTGACCAACTGTAAAGATGTACTCTGAAGAAGTCTTGTGCTACTATTCGTATTGATGATATTAATTTTAAATGTACTCTATCACATTTCTATCATGTACATACTCCCAGATCGTTCAAAGGTATCATGTTTTATTTCCTTCATGTGATAAGAAGCAGATGAGCAGACGGATCACCCGATGGAAAGCGATTGCTGTCGCCTATGAATACCTGCAACGACGCCTTTGTAATGAGTGCGCTTTTTCTGGAAAGTTTCCGAAAATCTTTAAAATGAAGAACATTACCTAAGTGACTATAAGAATAAGCCGCGGATGATTTTTTTCAAGCATTATGTAAAGCATCGGGACACACTGGGCGTTTCGTTACTTGAGTTCGAGGCACAAAAAGTATTGGTCACTTTTTGTCGTTTAAAGCGCGCGCACGCTCAAATTCAATAGTTAACTTCTTCCTACCCCATAAGTAAATTCAACCAAAAACAGTGACGACGACTGAGCTACTAGTAGTCTCGTTTTGGCATTGGCACGATGTTTGTCTACTTTAACTGGCTCAATCGGAATCAAATAAACACATTGGTAATGTCTATACACATAGAGATACACTATTCTGATTAATTAGCTGAAACATGTTTCTCGACGACACTTAGGTAACTGTGTCCTTGAGACAGAAACTGATGATCCTCTCCGCTTGCCGGAAAAGGGACTAACAACTCCACCCTTGAAAAACAACGATCCCTCTTACTTGAGCCTTATTAAGTAATAGGCAGAATATTCGTAACTATACAATTTCAGTCTAAATTGAGTCATATCACCAGGACGTTAGAGCACATTTTTGCAACTTATTTCCACTAACCTTAAGATCTCTGGAGTGCCTCAACTCCTGTCTCCTCGGCGGCTGACCAGGCAGGTCGGAGTACACAAGGTTCCGTACAGCCCCTCTGAATTTCGGCTCAAAGATCACCGAAGGTAATGCCAGAGTCGTAAGCTTGGAGTTGTACCTGTAAAAAAGAAAAAATGTGGTTAAAAAAGTGTTACATCAGTTAATTTGTTAGTGTGATTTCACCGAGATTGAGATAAAGAATAATCGGTAAAATAAAAAGCCTATCATAGTGGATCTTATAAACGATCGATCGGTTTTGAAGATGTCAACTATCAAAATGCTGTCCCTGATCTTTCGGACTCTTAGGACTACTATAAAACCTACGACTATAGATCGATAAACGCCATCTTGCAAATTTGTAATCTACGCACTTTTTTTCAATTTTTCGGTGACGCCTACATTCCTTCACGTCGTTTTACTCTCTCATTCACACTCCCAACGCTCGTATCTCATAGTTCTACTTTAAGAAGCAAAGCGGACTGTCATAAAAGCCATCCACCACAAGTCACATAAAAAAACACACAAGTTCAAATAACTTTTCGCGTCGCCAGAACACTACCTAATCTAAGTTAGAGAAAGCAATTTTAAAATAACCGCTGTCCGCGGCGTCAACCGCTGAGATATTGCGTGCCACGACTTAATAGAAAAGGACGCAAGATAAATTGTTGTCAGCTTTCCTTGTCGTGCGGAGATGAATGGACGGCGCTGGTGGTGGAAATTGTAAAATTGAAGTCATATTTTCGAACAGATAGGTGTGAGTGAGTAATGGACGCGAGCGATGGTGAGCGATTGGCTCGTTTTATTAATTTGATCGTCTCGGAGTAGCGTGGGATGTTTATCCTATTAGTTAGATGATTCGGAGGTTGGAAGTCACTCGTAAGGTGATTACGATGCTATTTTACACAATCAAAAAGGAATTCTTGAGCAGCTCAATTCTAATCGTTACGAAAGATCTGTACGAGAAATTGATGATGCCAACCTCAAAATATTGAATCTGTGTACTCATCACTTCTTGATCTAGATTCAAGAAGTAATATTTTATATACTGATCTGATTCTAAAAATAGCTCTCTCTCTCTCTCTCTATTGCATTACGGGTGGGCAGGGCACATTGGAAAGCAGGCGAGACGATCCCGAGTTGAGACCGCGTTCAAGGATACGCAGCCGTGGAAGGTCCCCACACGGTGGACCGATCTGGTGACGGCCTCGGCAATTCCTTGGATGCAGGCGACACACGACCAATCTATTTGGGTAACCTTGGGGGAGGCCTATGTCCAGCAGCGAGCGTCTATTGGGTGACATGATGCTGATGATATACTAAAGGTAAGCACCATATAATACATGCCTGTATTATATTATTTGTATGTGGTTTCCGGTGATAATAAAAAATACTTTCAGAAGCACTTATAACAAGCTGATTAATAATAATTATTATTATAATGTATAAGTTGGCTCTACAGTACGAGTACTATAATATAGACTTTAATAGAATCTCTCTTTATAACGCCTTCTTTCATATAACTTTTTGGTAGAATAAAACTCAAACTTATTGAGAAGGGTTCGACATTACAAGATAATATCCGCGGATGCTCAGTGAATCAGAATGCTCAGATTTGTGTAAGGATTTCAGGCTCGCAATGATAGAGAGCTTTTCATATTAATTTTATACACATAATTATTGAATGTCATGAAAAGTCCTGTGCCGTCTTAATCACAAGATGGTGATGTATAGAAAAGTAAAAGTAAAAAAAGTTTCTATGGACCGATTCGACCAATTTTAATCCTATACTAAATTTATGGTACAGCACTGTCATTCAATACAAATCTGATGTCACACCATAGATTTTCATCCACGGAGAAAAAAATCTCGAGTCAGGCCTAAAGCGGAAATTTTAATGCATTTGTATGTTAGAAAAATTTCCGCTTACACAATAGGTAATATTTTGACTTTAAGTGATTTCTTTCTGATAACCATCACACAAAAAAGATTCAAAATAAATCCTCCACAACTTAGCGTTTAAATTCCAGTTGCGTCTGAAGCTGTCGCTTGGGATCTCGGGGTACGCTTGATCCAGGTGGTGTCATTCGAAGCCGTTCCGTAAAGAATGAGAATATACCTGTCGCATCCAAACAATGGAAACAGACAGGGCGTTTGAAAGGGAAGGAAACTCCGATTCGGTCGTAACGTCAGGTTCACATTAGCCCTCTGGGATTCGTAAATTCTGGAAATTACAGTGAAGCTACTGTCGTCTGATCTTCACAACCCTTAGACAGGGGAATAACGTCACGGTAACACATTCAGGATCACTGTCGCAAAATTTGTATTTAACAAAATTTTAGAAGGTCCCTAAGTCATAGCCGTCGGGATTCATTTAAATAACTATAGAACATTGCTTATACCGGCACACTTCGTACAGTGCACATTTGCACAACCCTATTCAGGTCCAATTAAGTACACGCGGCAGGGAATCCTCGAGCCAAGAAGTTCCCTTTAGACTAGTGCAGTCACGCATTTTTTATACTCAGTCCCATACAGTTCATCTAGTTCCAATTACCTACATATTCTCGAAATTTCATAATCCTCAGATAGTTGTGTTGAGTCGAGAGATATTTGTCTACAGAACTGTCGAGTTTACAAGATATGCGATAGAAATGGAGAAGAACAAAAAAAAATTGAAACAGACCCCTTTTTCTTTATTTCTCAAGCATTTATAAATACGTTACATATTTGTAAGTCCTTGAGATATGTTGCGTTGTTCGTATGAAAGTTATTATTATTATTTGATAGAAATGGGGTGAGCCCTGCGTCTCATAGCCACTGCGACCAGTAGATGATCTATTGTGGCAGCCCCGTAACCTATTACAGCACCTCATGTAGCTCCAGTTCCAGGATAAACCCGAGAATGGAGCTGATGGGGGAGCTCTTGATCTCGTCAGCTGAGATCATGTGTGCTCCCAGGTGCCGGCTTCTGCAGCGGTGCAGCGCTATGCACTCGCCGAGGACGTGGATAATCGTTTCCTCGTCCTCGCGACAGAACCTGCAGATTTTGGTATCTGTGAGGGTCCGAGTGAGTGCCCTAACATGTCCTCTACTCAGTTTTATTATTTCTACAGCTCGTCTCTGATCGAACGCCTGTATCAACGCCTTAGACTGTTCTAGTATGAAAGTTAAGTCTTGATTCTGATTTTTACTCGCGAGAGTAGTCTTTGAGCATAACTCTTTTCAACTAAGTGAACTGTTGAGCGCGACTCTACTTCTTTACAGCCCTTACAGTAATTAGATCACGGGCGAACGGTGACTGTGTTATATGGCTATCATTACCGTGAAGGTAAAGACATAGCGTCATACATCCTGAGTAACCACAACATCACTTTTCATCAGATGTAAGAGCCAGGGGAATTGGTGTGGCCAACTGAATTATGGTTTCACTTAAAAAAAACTGTATCTTTCACCATTCAGAAAAAAGTGTTCATCTGTTCCGAAAACAATTAACATCTTCCTCTACTATCAAATGTCCTTTAACTGAAGGTTGTGTGGTAGAAATCGCTTCCATCAATATCAATCACTAAGACCGCCGAAATGGACAACATTTCATATTTTTAACATGTCCCGCGTGGCGAGGGGTTCATCCAAAAACGCGTCTTTTAGCAATATGGCTCCCGGTGACGTAGATTGTCCATAAATAAACATTGAGCTTGTTGGTGTTTCAGTGTTTCTTTCATATCAACCATAGACTTTTTTTTTGTTTATTTCTTCCTATGAAGGAAAGGCAATCAACCATAGGCAGTAGACTTACGCGTAATCTACGTCACGGACTCTTTTTAGTCACGTGACCCTTGTGTAAAAAATAATAATTTTAGAAGACGAATTTTGATGAAATAATGCAATATTTTTTATCTCGCGTTATTACAAATCGCTCCACAAAAAATATATTAACACTGATGTTATAAAAGAAATGTATATTTTTATCACTGTCAAAAGCCTTTAACCATACTCTCGAATCCCTGGATCATGGCTCAAGCGTATTCTCGGTAACAAAGCAATGGCTTGTATGCAACTGGAAATGACACGTTTGATGTTCATCATCCCATCGACTAATTGTTACTTCTGTTTTCTTCTCTTAAAATCTTATGAGCAGTCTTGGAAATACGTTCAAGATGTAACTATTCAATAAAAACACATTGTCATCGATCTAGGTTTCATTACCGACTTTTTCTTTTTTGCTTTACCTTAAAGTTCTCTGGAAGAAATCGCTACAAGCGATAAGACAGCCTTATTGTGCTGTCTGTTTTTCGTTGTAATGTACTATACCTCTTTATTTTTCTGTGCAATAAAGAATCTCTATTTATATACCGTTATTTTTTATATCCATCCCTAAAACCTCATAATGTATCATAAAGTAAAGTAAAGTCAGCCTATAAACTGTCCCACTGCAGGGCAAAGGCCTCCATCATAGAAATCAAGTTATCGCTCCTATGATGGGATTAGGCTTAATCACCACGCTTGCCAAATGTGGTTGGTGATCACAAACCTGAGCTATGTTCGAAAATTCGAAACATAATTTGCTCGACCCGGGAATCGCCCAGTACACCGAGATTAAGGCCCAGTACTTAAACCACTAGACCAACAGGACAAATACAAATCATTAATTATTTTCTATTAAATAGGGTACCGTCCATAAATGTGGCATAGATATAATTATTACGACGTTATGTACCTACGCTATGGACGTTATATATCATAATTAAAGTATATTTAGCATAACAAACTATCCATAATATAAGTGAAAAACACTCCTATTCCATACGAAATCGCTGGATAAATATTCTATTTTGGTATGCTGATTTTATTTTCGCTTATAGTTGATCTAACATGCTAAATGTACTTTATTCACGATACCAATCATGAGGTTGTCGGGATGTAAATGATAAAAAAGTAACGATGTATTTCTATCACATTTTAGAATCTAAGCTTCAAAAGTCCCGTGAAGAACATAAAATAATGGTAATTGGCAATTTACCTTCAACTTTATAATGACCCCGATATCCTCAAGTTCCGCCTCACACCAGAGCTGGCTAATGTCAGGGAATTTATAACGACTTCAAAGAGTTCGAGCAAACGGACTTGTTCTTGTTCCAGTAAATAGAAATTATGCTCTCAAGAAGGAACCAGACGGCTAAGTAGATTACATTTGCTCCGGACTCGGAGCTTCAGTATAAATGTTTAGAGTGCCGTTTTAATTTGGGTAAGATAGTTTTTTCGGATAAAGCCTTTTTTAGTAAATCCCTTTTTTAGAATAAAAAGTGTAATACTCTGTATGTTAAGAACCCTACAGCATTTTGTACTAATGATTTAGAAATAATAAAACTGAGTAGAGGACATGTTAGGGCACTCGCTCGGAGCCTCACGGGGCACTGCAAATTAAACAAGCACATGCACAACATGGGCCTTTCAGATACCAAAATCTGCAGGTTCTGTCGCGAGGACGAGGAAACGATTATCCACGTCATCCTGGAACTGGAGCTACATGAGGTGCTGTAATAGGTTATGGGGCTGACACAATAGATTATCTACTGGTCGCAGTGGCTATGAGACGCAGGGCTCACCCCATTTCTAACAAATAATAAATAATAATGATTTAGGATAACTGGTGAAATTTGGATGCAGAGGCATACATCGAATCGGAATTCACGTCCGAAACTTTGTCACTTCCCTTTTACACAATTTCGGCAATTTTGCTTATATGTGACAGATATTGATGACCCGTTTGGATCAGTGGTAGTGACCCATTTGGATCAGAGGGAGTGAACACAGCGTCTGGTGCAAGGGTTGCAGGTTCAATCCCCGCACAGTACAAACGTTTGCGTTCATGAATATGTCTGTTTGTTTTGATTGGTCTGGATGTTTTGATGGACCCAAAAATGAAACACTAAAAAGCATTAAAAAAAATTCAGCGAAAAAAAAACCGCCTTCAAAAACCACTAACTAAAAAGTGTAAAATAACATTTTTAACAATTTATACACTTTATATAACATTTCATAACAGTACACTCGAGAAAAGGTGTTATTGAAGTTGGCGCCTGATTAATTGAATGAAGTATTCTACAAGATAGTATATTGTATATATTAGATAGTATATTATATATTCTCCGATAAGGCTGACGAAATTTAAGTTTCTTTAATGCCTAGCTTTTTTGAGTTGTGTATTTTGTGTAATATGTTATATCTATCTCTCATTCGTTACTGAGTGGTTTCGTTGAAGGCCGTCTGATTGTATGAGACCGAAACCGTTTTGATGCTCTTTGAGGAGCAGTGGACGGCGTATTTTTGTAAAATTATTTACCGTGTTTTCTTTAACTTTGATCACAAGCTACGGTCTCAGTAAACATACATATTGCAAGAAGCTAAATAAACTCTCAATCATGTCACGCATCTCTTCCTTGTAGACATTTACCGCGAGGAATTACTAGGGCTGACACACAAGATTATTATGTTTCATGAATATTTTATTGTTATTAGCAGGCCTTCGATTATCGAAAATGGCCATGCCGTTGTCCTCATTCAGTTACTGCCAATGTAACAAAAAAAATATGTGACTAACACTCCTCCTCTTCATCTTAGCGTGTGAATTCCCGGTTGCGTCGAAAGCTGTCGCTTTGAAGCCCTAGGTATACTTCAACCATGATTTTTTTATGAGAAATGAGCAAGCGAGTCATCTGATGGTAAGTGATCACCGCCGCCCATGGACAACAGCCTCACCAAAAGGAGTGGAGATGCGTTGCCGGTCTTTGAGGAAGGTATAGGCTCGTTTCTTGATGATCAATATCGTAGCGGTTCGGTTACCGCTGTGGGAAGTTGATACCACAATGAGCAGGTGCGTTGCAAAACATGATGTTTAAAGCGCACGGTAGTGGACCTCCACCCATCCAGATAGTACGGGTGGAATCCTAGTTTACGGCGTGTATTGATTTAGAATTTGGGCTGCCATCTGAGTTTCGAAAAAACTTCTGTAATTTTTTACACATTTGTAAAAACAAACTGCCGACAGCCCTACACCTACATCGCAGGCTTCAGTCACCTCCCCCCTCCACTCCACCCCTAGAGAGCACGGGAGTCGAACTCAGACCACTGGGAGCGCTCGCCAGCGAACACTTTATGAGAGCTGCTCAAAGCATCGCCTGATGCGCTCTGGGAAATATATTATCTCGCCTTCCTCCCCGGGAACAGGTGGGAATTAAATAAAAACAGTATGTTACATGGCAGCACTTTCTTATTGGACAGGGTGATTTAACGTGGCGCCTTAGAATAGGGTGAACGCCCTGTTGGTCTAGTGGTCTAAGTACCGGGCCGTGATCTCGAAGCCCTGGGTTTGATTCTAGGGTCGAACAAAAAGTATGTTTCAAATTTTTCGAGCAATGGCTCGGGTTTGTGATCACCAATCCGCATTAGGTAAGCGTGGCGATTAAGCCTCATACCATCATAGTAGCGATAACTTGATTTCTATGATGGAGGTCTTTGCCCTGCAGTGGGGCAGTACATAGGCTGATACTTTACTTTTTACTTTACTTGGAGTAGGATTATACTTTGCAAGAATAAAAATTAATTCTTCAATGACATTGTTACTTGAGCGGGACCCGGGTCCCGAAGCGATAGTTTAGGACACAACCGGGTCAAAACGCTAAGATGAAGAAGAACATTGGTGTACGTGTCCAATCGAAATATGAGGGTAAGGAATTATCTTCTGCATTTGTGTCTGCACACACAGTTGTGCAATATAATCGGGCTGATCGTTGAGATTGGCCGACGTAGCCGAAATATCGGTTAGGAGGATATTTATACTCCGTACTAGGTGCCTATCCGCCACTCCGTGTCACTCCATGTCAGCTGCATCGTCAATCAGATCGTCTAGTGACATGATCGACCCACCTGAACACCTCCACTGCACGAAAAACATTTCATTTTACTGTACCTAATGGCCAGAAAGTAGTCTATGTGGCCATGTCTTCAGGGAAAATCAAAACCAGGACAGGGGCATTCATTATAAAAGGGTAATGAAATAGCCTTGTCTAGACTGCGGCTAGGGCCAAAAGTCTAGACTCATCTAGATTTCAGTATGCGTGACTTGCTTTTGGCTGGAAATAGAACTGATACTTTTTTACGTCAGTAATAAGTCCAAAGCTCACTGAGCGCTCGCCACTGCAGCTAAAGTCTGGTTTACACTGTTGGTTTGAGCTGCTGCCTTGCCAGTAGATAGTTACTACGGTTATCATGCGAGCAACTAGAAAGTAACTCGCTTGATAATCTATGATACGATCGCTTTCTAGCTAGCTACTCGGCTAATACTACTTAGGGCCGATTCACCGTCGAAATTGAACGCGATCAACGCTTAAACGCGATCAATGCGAGCGAAAACAAAGGAACGGAACTCAGTTAAGCGCGTAAACCGAGTTCAAGTGAATTGATCGCGTTCAATTTCAACGGTGAAATCGGCCCTTACTTATTAAAGTTGACTGCCTCGCTGGCCCAGTGGGTAGTGCGTCGCACTTTAAGGTGACGGGTAGGGCACACTAGCGTCGCCAATCGATTTTAATTTTTAGCTACTAAACCGGATCTATTTTGTACTCCAAGGTTACAATCTCTCGGCAAACACTTATACTATTTACTAAATAACCATGCAAAAATATTAGGTCCAACCTGTACGCGAAAAATTGATTCACGCCAAAAGCGCCCACTTTTGCTGTGAATCAATTTCTCGCATACAAAACGGACCCAACATTTGTGCATGGTTATTTAATAAATAGTATATGTGTTTGCCGAGAGGTTGTAACCTCGATATTGTTTAAAATAGATCCGGTTTAGTAGCTAAAAATTAAAATCGATTGGCGACGCTAGTGTGCCCTACCCGTCACTTTAGAACGACGGCTTCGCTTGGTACCAGTACCTTAGTACCTGAGTTTGTCTGTTAAGAAATTCTCAGTGTCAACCCAAAGTCTGTAAGTTGGCGATCTTGTAAGTCTTGCGCCCAACCTCTCTCCGATCATGTCCTACTGATGCCCCATTGGTATATGAGGGCAAGATAACAGAGAGTGAACTTGTGTTAATATTTCAATGTAGAATGCTCGAGAATAACCCCTCAGGCCTTTCCTACCGCCGGAATACGCCGGCTATCTCCTTACTTTTCCGAAAGCACCAAGGTCTCCACACCTCCCGGGCGTCTCGCAAGAATTCTTCGTCTCAAAAAACCCGCCGACTCACAAAAACCCGCCGTTTGGCGGAACATTTTCTAGACGACTAGAAACATCCATTAGCCTTGAATCTACGACTTTATTCTATTTTCTTTCCTCAGAGCTCGGAATCGGGTCACGGGTTATAAGGGCGAGGGCACACAAATGATTTCTACCATTCCAGATTAGTTAGGGACGCGCGCAGTGTCACCTTAGTGTGAAGACGTCTATTATTAATGATCCTTTTTTATGTCATAGGTGGCAGACGAGCAGACGGATCACCTGATGGTAAGCGATTGCCGCCGCTCATGGACACCTGTGGAGTCACAAGTACGCTGTAACCTTTAAGCCCCTCTTCCCCCGGATTGGGCCTTCGGTACCCTCACTCACGCAGCGAAACACAGCACAGTGCTGCTTCACGCCGGTTTTCTGTAAGGCCGTGGTCTCACTCTTTTTATTGTATATTAGGCTCGGTATAATCATAAGCTAATAAAATATTCATAAAATAATAATTCTAACACTTTATACACTTTAGATAACGTTTGATAACAGTACACTAATTTTTTTCAAGCTTTTTAGTGACTCAGTTTTTGGCTGCCCCCCCCCCCCCCCCTCTCCACCCTAGCCAAATAACAAAAAAAAATTGTAGGTACAGTATTCAAAGAGTTATCCTTTAACTCCTTAAATGATTACAGTCAGGCGTAAATATTGGTGCAGTTTTGAAAAAAGATACAAAAATATTACATGTCCTTATAAAATTTGAGAGTTCTCCTCAACTTTTCCAGGATCTCATCATCAGATCCTGATATCCTGATCAAGGTGCCAATACGAAAGTATCTACTTTCCAACTAAAAAAGAATCATCTAAATCGGTTCATAAATGGCAGAGTAATCAGCGAACAAACATAAAAAATATATACATGTCGAATTGAGAACCTCTTTTTTTTAAGTCGGTTTATTCGAGACATTTTAGGAGAGTTGTGATTTTTTAAGTTTATTTTGTTCGCTATTCCTGTCACAAGTATCTTTAGGATCATTTAAAATGAAAGTGGCCACTCAAAACTTATACTCGAGATTATTGTGACAAAAATCGCATGTGCAAAATGAACTTTAAAAATCATAAATCCTTATTTTTTTTATGCCTTGAACTATTTTTCATTTATTTTCTTAATTTCATTACAATAATAAAAAATCTGTTAGCGTCGCCATGAATTCGTAAAAGGCTCCTTAACTGTTTGGTGCTTAAGGCTCGACATTTAGAAAGAAAGAAAGAAAATATTTATTTGGAGCACATAAACTAAAGACTAATATGAACACAGTAGAACTTAAATGCTATCAAGATGGTCGCCACTCGGTTCATAGACACAAGGAATCTAAAATTTTAGTTCCGTATTTTGGCGCTATATTCTGTGGTTTGGACAGTAGTAACTCGTACGAGCGAGCTTAGTAAGTAGCTCGCATGACAAGGCGAGACTACTGGGTAAGGAGCAGCTCGCACTGTGTAAACCAGTCTTAAGTGTTTGCTACTTTTTGTTAGCAGAATTTGTTAGCATTATGTTATGTAGTATTTATTTTCACATTTCGAGTTGTTTGCAAATTAAATAACAGTTATGTAACCTTTCAACAACTTTTTATGTAATTTTAGCGCTTTTCAAATAAAGATTTTTTTTATCACTTCATATGTACCGAGTCTTTTAATAAGTATTATTATAACCTTAATAATAATTCAAATTTGAGCTTTATAAATTAAGGAAAAGTAATCAGATATTTTAGTTCTGTGCTTTGCCGCGGGATTTAATATAATGGACAACATTTCATATTTTTAACATGTCCATATTGTTTTTTTATATGAAAATAGACATAAAATGAACAGACCCATATTGTTTCTGTTTTCAAAATTTGTCCATTTTCATGTATAAAATAATTATTGAAATTCTTTATATTCTAAATAGACGTAAGCGCCAAATGACGTCATCGGACGGCTGAATACAGCGATATTCCTTTGCTTATCATTGTTTTAATAAAAAAAAAGGTACTACTGTCAAAGGTAAATAATACTAGTGTCAACATTGTCAACGTCATTCATTCATTCAACGATGACAAGTTGTCTTTTTTTTGACAGTTGCATGTCATGGGCTTGGCATTTCGTAAATTTAAAACTATAATGTGCTAAGCAAATAAATATTTAACATTCTGCCGTCCGATGACGTCATCTTACGTTTTTTAGTTTTTAATTTTTTTCTCAGTAAATAAACAATATAAAAAATTAATAAATATATATTCGAGCAGCGGAAAAGTAAATAAAGAATCGGTATTTTTTGTTTCAGAGCTTAGCAATTTTGAAATGTTGTCCATTGGTGACGTGGACTTACGATGTTGTCATCGCAAAATAAGTCTCATTATTGTCATCATTCTCGACAATAATTTGGAACGAGGAGTTTTTGTCTGTGCAATTACTTAGGTATTATATAGATACTTTACTCAATACTCAATCGTTTATTGCAAAACCATAATTTACAATAAGATGTTACAATAGTGATGGAACAATGTTATGGACCCTGTCGGGCATGCAAATTTAGGTTTAGAAGAGAGCTTTTATAATAAACATTAAGTTGAATTAAATCATTTGGAGAAAGTAGAGTAAATAGATAGATAGATAGATATTCTTTATTGCACAAAAATAAAATACAAGCGTGATACAACAGCAACAGACAATACAATAAGGCGGTCTTATCGCTTGTAGCGATTTCTTCCAGACAACCTTTGGGTAGAGGAAAGAAATATCGTATTCGTAATAAGGGAAGGCAGTGCAAAGTAATTTAACAAATGAAATTGAGAATGGCAGAAATATACATTATTTTATATATTAATATTATTACATTACATAAATAATAATAAACAATACATACATACCCAATAATATATACATAGATAATTTATAACAAAAATTAAATAAAAATATAGATTAGAGTATATTTTGCTCTTCCCACTGCCGCGCCGTCAGCATTTTTTTCTCGATCTCCATACCCATAAGTCAGTGTGCCGTCCCCTTAAGGGAGGGCTGTACTTGATATATCACTTAGTCAGCAATCCTCATATGTTACAGATTCCCTCGCAGTTTTATTGGATGGTGATCGATGCTGCCCGTTAGGCCTATCGATATACGCGGGCTTTGCTGCTCTTAACAATGACATTTGGTGTATAAAAGTATCTCCTATTGAACTGTTATTAATGATAAATGAACGCTCCATGAAAAAAACTGTTTTTTTTTTGACTATAGGCTAACGCTGGAACACAATCGCACTTGATAGAGAGCGACGATGAGGTAGAGGATGATACGCGTTTGCCTAAATGATGCCCTTTTCACTCTTACCCTAAACATGTACAAATTATAATGTTCACGAAAAACAGACCACGGCAGGGAGTTCCATTCCTTAGCTGACCGCATTATCAATGTGGAAGGGAATCGTTTTGTGGAACTCCTACGGAATAACATGCTAAAATGATGGATTCAAGAATATGCATGGCGAGGTGAACGAAAGCCATTTTAATAAAAAAGACAGTCTTTCTTTTCATCAACCACAGTGGGCCATTATGTTCTACGCCTTATAAAAAATCAAACTAATAATACCTATTTTACGTACACTCCGACTCATAGTTTATCAGCGCAGCTGACAGAAAGAAGATAGAAGATGAGATGTGGTGTTGGAGGAGAATGTTACGCGTACCTTGGACCGTAAAAAGAACCAATAGATCAATTCTCGACCAACTGAACTGAAGATCAAAACCAGACTGTCGACTATCAGTTACCAAAGAGTACTAGGATACTTTGGCCACATCGCCCGGAGACAGTCCACAGACTTGAACAAGTTTGTTGTTATGTGAAATGTCAATGGTAAAAGGCGATCATCAGCCCATTTAAGTCCCCACTGCTTTGGCACGGGCCTCCCTCTATCACATGAGGGGTAATTGCCATACTCACCACGCTTGGCAGACGGGTTGGCGAAGATTTTGATATAAATGCAGAGTTTTCCTTCTCTGGGTGCTGATGATTATGCCAGCAGCTTTACCTTAGTCGCCTTTTACGACACCTCTGTAAGAGTGTGTCTCTGCCGGGACCACACGCGGTGTGGTCCCGGTAGAGTAAAAGACGATGAGGCCGTTCAACTCTTCGTTGTTCAGACCACATAAGGGACACATGTAACCGGGCTCGCTTAGCCGATTGCCCTAAGAGAAGAATGAACAGACCTTATCACCGCCTTTGCAAAGGCATTTCAAGAAAGGCACGACTTGTAGCAATGAAGAAAGCGATGAAAAAGATATTTACAGGTGCTAAGCATGCACTCAATGTTCCACTCACGAAACTAATTAAAACTTACAAAAGTTACTGTATCGGATAAAACGAAACAGCTGTCGAAAAATAACTGAACTTACAACCAGGTACAAATCCAAAGCACAACAGCGAATCACTAAAACTGAGCATAATGAATTAAAAAGACGACCACGCCCGGACGTGCCCGGACGCGGCTGCAGCCGGGCCGTAACGAGCCAAACCGACCCGGACTCACCCGGACTAGCGATGGGCCGGCGCCAAAAAAAACAAAATCCGCAGCCGAGCAATGTGTAGTACAAGCTGAGCCTTTCCCGTGAAAACATCTACCTATATTCGTTGAACACGTAAATCTGATTTTTTTCCAAAAATCATTACGTTTCAGCAGACCAAGGCAACTCGGCTGGGCAGCGTTCGGGAAGCTACGCAGCATATTTTCGGCCCATCTACCGCAGTGTCTCAAGACGAAAGTCTTCAATGCGTGTGTGTTACCAGTGATGCCATACGGAACCGAAACGTGGCCGCTTACAATGTGCCGATTAAGGAGGCTCAAATGCACCCAGAGGGCAATGGAGAGGGCTATGCTCAGAGTCTCCCTGCGTGATCGTATCAGAAATGATAAGATCCGCAGGAGAACTAAGGTTACAGACATATCCCAAAGGATTGCATGCCTCAAGTTGCAATGGGCAGGGCAAATAGCGAGGAGAACAGACGGCCATTGGGGCGGAAAGGCCCTCGAGTGGAGGCCACGTTCAGGAAGTCGCAGCCGTGGCAGGCCCCCCACAAGGTGGACCGACTATCTGGTGAAGATCGCGGGAATCCATTGGATGCGGGCGGCACAGGACCGATCTGTGTGGAGAACATTGGGGGAGGCCTATGTCCAGCAGTGGACGTCTATTGGCTGAAATGATGATGATGAGACCAAGGCGACGGTGGTGAGATGAACTCGACGCGTTATTTCCAGTCTGATCCACAGCAGCCCAGGACCGGGAGAGGTGGAAAAAGGATAGAGAGGCCTTTGCCCAGCAGTGGAACACTATGGGCTATAATAATGATAAATAATTACATTTGAATCTTACTTCATTTAAGTCACATTATCTTGTTGTTGTACTTTGACTGTATTCAAAAATAATGTTTTTGAGTTACTACTATGTGGATTTTTATGTGGATAAGAAATGAATGATATAAAGTTACTTTAATAATGTGTAACTATAAAATGGTGTATCTCAAAATAACGTTTGTGGGTTAATACTTACTAAGTGCGATATGTTAACTTCTTACCGGATAAGGAATTTATCGTCTTTCGCAACTGGTTTAGTAGCATGAATGTTAGTTCTTTTTCGGAAACTGGTTGTGAATTTTAGTTGCCATTGTGGCCAGAGGGGGAAATGAACACATTCCCGGAATTGTTTAAAGTGGCCACAGTTCAAACTCCTGGAAAGCAAACTAAGATGAAACAATCACTTAGAGAGAAGATAGAAGAACCACGTGGATGACAATAGAGAATTGGGACGCAAAATGATGAGACCCAACTCTATATAGGCGGGAAAAGGGAAGGAACCTTGGTAATAATACGACATCTCAGAAAACGGGCGTAAATCAGCGCCCGCACTATCTATGTTCCCTTGAGTGAGTGAGTGTACCGAAAACCCAATCTGGAGAGAAAGGTAGTTTAAAGATTGCAGCGCAATTGTGACTCAAGTTGTTTTGCGATGTGTGATCATATATCGTGAAAAATGTTTTTTTATTTTTTTTGTTTAGTCTGTAGACTCCCACTGCTGGGCAAAGACCTCCCCCAAGTCTCTCCCATTCCTCCCTATCCAATGCCTTTACTTGCCATTCTTGGACATACGTATTGAAATCGTCACACCATCTTTTTTTGGGCCTGCCGCGTAGTCGACGTCCATCGGTCGGTTGCCATAGGGTGACGATTTTTGTCCATCTTTTAGGGTTCATTCTGCATACATGGCCCGCCCACTCCCATTTTAACTTCGCAGTTTTTCGTCCCACATCCGCGATTCCCGTCTTGGAGCGTATGTCAGAGTTGCGCACTCTATCTGATCTTTTGATCCCCAGAATGCTACGCTCCATAGCTCTTTGGCAAATCTTGAGTTTGGACTTCTGATTTTCTGTCAACGACCAGGTTTGCGCACCGTAAGTAAGGATAGGCATGGAAAAATGGTTTTTATAAGAAAATATCGTTAAGTGTGATTACCAATTAAAAGTTACTTTTTCATTTTTTTGACGTAAGCGATCACCGCCCTTGTAAAGTACCCGACTTCGGTAAAACCTTTTCTCGAGGGTACTGTTATAAAATGTTAATTTTACACTTTTCAGTTCGTGGTTATTGAAGGCGGTTTTTTTTTCGAAGATTTTTTTTATTTTCAATAATATCCACCGAATAACCACTCGAATCATCCCTTGCTCGTTACACTACAGGCACCGATCCAAAGCCAGCTCCAACCAGCCGTAACTGGGTCACGCAGGAGTGTAGTTAACACTTGAAACTAGTTTTTACCGGAATTTACTGTCCCCCGGGCGGATTGTTCGGGTACAAGTGTTCATGCTTGTTACATGGGACGTAGATTAGTGATGCGTTGTGTTAGCATTGCAAAATATTAGATTTGATTTTGCAGAATGATTGAAACTATTGCCTTCAAAGATTAAAAAAAAAAGTAATTATAAGTTGTCTTCTCTATGTCTATGGTCGAAAAAAATACAACCGATTCCAACCTAAGATTTTATTGTTAATGAATGTATTGGTTGTTCTATTAAAATACTTGAATAAATGTGTTATACTTTATCTGAAGGTCTGATTTTTTATTATATCAGAAGCGTGACGCGAATTGTGACGCCCACAAGGTTTGTTTTTCGCGAAAAAGGTACGTAAACACATATTTTCATATACTATTTTACATCATCATAGGCATTATTCATATTACGTTTGTGTATGTTATGTCTCTTTCGGGATGAGCAGGTTTACGACCTGCATTGGGTCATGTTCACTGTGTTTACCAGTTGCACCTATTAAATTTGATGGCTTTTATGTACCTACTTACTTATTTGCAACCGGCCAATCTCCGGGCGGTTTCACCCGCGCATTTCAGCTTTGCCGTTAGAATCAGATGTTGACTATGGTAAAAGATGGGTTAGAATTTCACTATAAATGTACTGTGTGTACTGTTTATAGCGAATATTTTAACAGAAACACATAATATAATATTCCAATATTACAGACGATTAATTAACGGATCCGCCCGTTACGTGTAATTGGAGAACTAGCAAATAATATTATTCCGGTTTCTCGGGCGAATACCGCCCGCTTCTTTTTACTGAGCAATAGATATATCATAACTAATACTCGCGCAGTTTGTGCAGGAATGTTTATGTAGCATTCTTATTGTAGTTCTAAGATCGAAAACCGTATTGAGGTCATATTGAATTTTTGAAGCTCCATTGATTGGTGGTTATATAACCATAAACACCGATGTGTCGGAATGTTGGTTGGGGTTTTTTTTGGGATCTTGGTATCGAGGGTTTATTTATATAAGTAATGGTTTTAAACATTCAACCACTGAACTGTTATTTATGTGTCTTCATTATTGTGACTGCAATTCGTTTTATGAAATAAACTGTACTGAATAATTGTTTAAAATGACGATTTGAATAACTGAACTTGTAACTTTCAGAATTCCTTGACTTTCAGTTGCTATCCTATACATATCCTTACATCTATTTCCTTTATATCCCTGTCTCTTACTTTTATCTGTATTTGTTTATTATCTATTTATTCCCTGTCCTCTCCTTTACCTCTTATTAAGCAACTATGATTCTTCGGGTGTAGGTATCCCGGCGGCATGTCAAACTGGACGGAAGTATATTACCACACCCGATGCATGTGGTTTTGTCTGTCCTGGAGCCTGCCCTGTGTGCTCTGTTCGTCGAATACTACACCCTGTGCGTGAAGAAAGGAGCTGATTAAGCCCTGTGAGCTTAGATGGAATATACTTAACCCTGTGCGTTTTTTCTTTGAAATGGTTGCCGTCCTCAAAGCCCTGCGTGCGTTGGAGAGACGAAACCAATTTACTACGCCCTGTGAGCGTAAAGGATAAATGCTAACACCCTGTGTGTGTCGATTGTGTTAACTGTCACTGCGCCCCGTGTGCGCAAATCGGAGAGCAGCCATTCCCGACAGCTACGTCGCATGGTGAGTGTAGTGATGTTTTCATCTTTGTGTGTGATTTGACAGTGTTGTATCACGGTGAATCGTTATAAGTACAAGATACTTTATCATGTGTTTTGAATGTGGACATTCACTTACATACTAGGATGGCCGAAGAAATATGTAACTTCTTGGCAGCGTGTTTAACATATTCATTGTAGATATATGCATAACATATTGTAACATATTAGGTACTTATGTTTGTTTGAAGTCAAAATTATTTTGTTATTACCTATACCTATATTATAATTTTAACCCACCAATTTACGCTGCCTTTGGTCCAAGGGTTGCGGGTTCGATCCCCGCATAGTACAAACATTAGTGTGTATGAATATGTCTGTTTGTATTGGTCTGGGTGTTTGTATGTATTATAAGTATGTATTTACAAAAGAAAAGTATTATATTTATGTATTTGTAATTTCGCTGTTGATTCTGATATCCGCTTGGTGCTTGAGCTACCTATCTCGGAGTCAGATCAATGTATGTGATGTTGTGAAATATTTATTTATTTATTTAATTTTATTCTTTGTGTTTAAGGTAAACAGTTAATTATAGTTTTATTTTGATATTTAATTAGCATTCGCATAAATTCATGTAAAATTCATGTTTAACAAATAAACAACTTAAATGTAAGGCTACAATAAATATTGTATAGTTAATTTATGCATGTTACTGTCACTTTAATCTAAACAAAGTTAAAAATAGTTTATTGTTTATATTAATCTAACAAAGTTCAATATCATGTTGTCGAAATTGTAATTTTTTTTAATACGACCATTATGCTAATTAATATTTTATATTTATAGTGTTGTTCTCTTCTGATGGTACTTATTAATATTTCTAGATATCAATTGTTGGTCTTAATTTATAGTGAATATTCAGTTCAGAAAAAAATATTGTTATTACTACGTCTGAGGACAGACATTGATTTGTCAGAATGGCCGAATGTTAGCATTGCAAAATATTAGATTTGATTTTGCAGAATGATTGAAACTATTGCCTTCAAAGATTAAAAAAAAAAGTAATTATAAGTTGTCTTCTCTATGTCTATGGTCGAAAAAAATACAACCGATTCCAACCTAAGATTTTATTGTTAATGAATGTATTGGTTGTTCTATTAAAATACTTGAATAAATGTGTTATACTTTATCTGAAGGTCTGATTTTTTATTAGTTGCCATTTTTTTTCTACTCGAGTTATTTGAGTGAATTGAATGTACGAGTCACTATGTCATGCCGCAAGAGATTTTTTTTAATTGTGATAATTTCAATCAATGAATAATTTATTTTTGTGTATATAGGTCGTATGTACAATGATGGTAGGTTTAACATGCAGTTTCTCTATCTACACACAAAAAAAATATAGGTATAGGTAAGTTTTGTGCTTCAATTACATTCACATATAAATAATCCATTAAATTAAAATCATCATTATAACTAAGATTGCAATGTCAAATTTATAGAAATGAATGAATACATTAATTAAGAATCAAACGAACTTACCTTGTGAAGTTTGATTCCAATTATGCGAGGGTCTCAACCGAAGACGACTACGTATTATTACTTGCAGCATTACATGAAATGGTGCTATTTTTGTCACACATTCAGAGTTATTATTTTTAAATTTTAAATTTAAAATTTAAAATAAAAAAATAAATAAATATTCTGTCCACTTTTCACTATGCGCTGGCCACCCCGCGCCGCAGATGTCATTATTTAGAGTATTTTTTGTGTTATCACCATGAGTAGAAAACCTCTTATTTTTGTATTTTTATTTAAAGGGTAGGGTGGGTTGGGTCGTAGTCGTCTTCGGTTGAGACCCTCGCATAATTGGAATCAAACTTCACAAGGTAAGTTCGTTTGATTCTTAATTATACTTCGGGTCTCAACCGAAGACGACTACGTATTATTACTTGCAGATGTTCAGAGTAGTGTAAATCATGTATAAAAATAAAAAAATAAGTGTAAGTACAATATGATCTCAAAATATATTTTTTCTTAAATTTGCATATACTTATGTTAATCAATGAGTTATTCATTTATTTATGTAATTGTAAATATTGAAGTAAAGCCAGAAAAAAAATACATTTATCGTTCTCTTAACATGTTAATGAAATAAATGCAATTTCCCTTAAGCTATGATAAGATTTTTTGATTATGAGCCAAAGATAGAATTAACAAAATCATTGTTATCTGCGTTTACAGTATCTCTTTGGTAATATTTAAGAAATACTGTAACAATTAAAAATAATTGTACAAAATAATTACTATTTCAAGAATAACGCCATCTAAGCAGACTTCTCAAGAACACTAATTACCCTATTCAGCGCCTTCTGTCGCCGTATTTCCAAACCAAAGCGTTAAATCAATATGTACGTATGACCTCTGTTGTCTAATGTCCGCAATGCATAGGAAAACATCTTTTAACAAGATTTACGTCTTCCACTCACGCATAGATGTCGCTACTGACTCACAAATAAAAAATATCGTCTACTATATCTTGGCAGTTAGGGCAGAATTATATTTATTTTAATAACTTTGTAACAAAGACCTATTTTTCAATAACCTTTAGGACATTTCTAATTTAGTTCCTTTGAATTTTAACATCTACATTTCATCATCATCAGCACGCCATCTACAGGATAATCGATGTACTTCCCAAATATGGTATTCAGAATGCATTCAATTTCCTGTAAATTAGTTAATCTTCTCGCCGCTAGTAAGGCGACACTGTATCGTTGCATCGTCTATTTCTCTCTTATGTCTTGAGTTGAAAAGCAACAAAATACAAATAGAAATTCTAGAACAATTAACTTAACAAGGTTGTTTAAAGGTCAACTTTGGGCGGATGTGAGTTTTTTTTGAATAGAAGGAACATTCCAGACCTTTTAAGCAATAAATAGGAGTGACGGAGCCTCGCGAGGGACACATTCAAAATTTTAATTCTGGAAGACCCCTCGCTTGACCTAATTGTGTGTCCTAACCTTGAGTGTGTGCTGCAGAAGTTTTGAGGTGAAACATTTCGATTCGTCGTCTTAATCTTAACAAAAATAAGTGTTTGCTGTCGTTCCCCGTCTTGGGTAAGTACTCATATTGTCTTATTCCATAAAAGGAATAATCCAAGGAATCCTTCTGTAGGGCGTCCTTCATATTGTGAAATCGTTGTTATAGGGCCCTATGTACCGGCAAGAACCGAGACCAGTTTGATTCGTTGAGGTCTACATAGTCGACGGGAGCTTCCAAGGATAGAACTAACAGGCCACGCTGGAGGACAACAGAGTACCTGACACGACAGTTCTGGACCTGCCAAGGACTAGCTTCCGGAGGGCTGCGTCGCGCTTCCTCAGTCATAAGTTAAGTCCCATACTTACCTAGAACAATCTTTTAAACCTAACACCGAGTTACGGTTGAGCTAGGTCAGACAGGCATTCCCACAATAATATGCAATAGCAGAGTTGTACTTCCCGCCAGCTGGATCCATACTTAAGACCCTTAATCTTAATTTAACTTAGTATTTGTCATACAAAAATCAATCATTGTGTAGATATAAAATGTACTTAATTTAAGCGTTCATCTTGTATTCCGGATTATATTGTAAAGGCTTAAGAATAAATTAATTGAAAAGGCAATAAAGTGTTTTCCTTCACACACCAAATAAAAGGCGCCCTGGGAATATAGTCTCTCGCTCTGGGGCTGAGTGGCCGGTGAGGTAGCCCAGAAAAAGGGGTTACAAATTGGCGCCCAACGTGGGGCAAGACTTAATTTGGTGGTGTGTGAAGGAGGCATAACCATTTTTTGGGCTTCACATGATGATATCGGTCCGGGAAACCTGCATGGTTTAAACTAACCGACCTATCTGATCTTAAGCCTTTTTAAAAAAAAATTACCTTTCTTAAGCCTTTTAAAAAAAAAAAATTACCTTTCTTAAGCCTTTTTAAAAAATTACCCTTCTTAAGCCTTTTTAAAAAATTACCTTTCTTAAGCCTTTTTAAAAAATTACCTTTCATAAGCTTTTTTTAAAAAAATTACCAATCTTAAGCCTTTTTTACAACTACCTTTATTAAGCCTTTTTACAACTACCTATATTAAGCCTTTTAAATTATTTTGGGCCTTCTTAAAGTTACTACTAAGCTTTTTTAATTATTTTTTTGAGACTTCAACAGTGATTTAAAGTCGTTCTTAAATAATTCTTAGCTGTTGAAATCTCTAATAAACATTTTTAGATTTCTCATAACATTCTTAAATTTTTATAATAAGCCTGTTGATTTTTAAGCCATCTCTTCTTATAAGTTTTGTCAGTCTTAAACATATTAAAACTCTGTTAAGTTTTAGTAAGATACTATTTTTATTCTTAACCATTTAAGTGTTATTAAGCCCTTATCTGGCACTTTTAATCCTTTTTTACATTTGTAGCACTTCCTAAGACATATGTAAGCCAGTAGTAAGTAGAAGAAAGCTTTTCAAGCATCTTAAAAGTTTTTAATTAATGTGCCTATTCTGTGTACTTTTCAGCATTATTCGATACTTATACATCCTACTTAGTCACAGCTGTAATCACTATGTGTTTCTGAATTGAATTGGTTTTATTAGCTTTCAGTTTTAAGATTTAATTTTTTAAAAATAACCATTTTTGATCCTTAGTTACCTAATTTAATTACCTTATTTGGAGATTCGTTAAAGTAATTAATTACAACACCAATAGTTTCACTAAACTTTAAAAGAAAAAAAAAATGTCTTCAATTCACAAATACATAGACTATTTAAGAAAAGATGAGATCAGATTTGAACTCGATATTCTTGGCATTTCCACAGCTCAAGAGGAAACAGTCGACGCTCTCCGGAAAGCACTGAGGCAGGTCTTCAAGCTGTCGCGACGTGGAAGTATTAAATGTGTACCCCAAAAGTCACCACGCGCCGCTGCGGAACTGAAAGCCTGCACTCCAAAAGTCGCAGAATTGGAGACTCTGTTGTCCTCAGGTGATCTCGTTCATGATAGGAATCTGGTTGTAAGGGTTTCGGTTAGGGCTAACTACCTCATTGATAGGCTGGCTCGCTCAGGCTTCGACAATTCTTCTCTCACTGACCTGCGTCAGAGACTGATTCGCATCTTGGCACAAATAGAACCAGAGGAGGAGAGTAGTTCTGACGAAGAGTCCATCAAAGTCAATTCACCGAAAAGCACCCCAGTTAGAAACATGAAAGAAGACGTGCAAGATAACTATATGAATGAGGGACAGCCTGTAGTTGATGGAAAGGAAGAGAAGTATGGTGGTGAGAAATTAGTAGTGTTAAAGGAGAAACAAATTAATTTAAACTCATTTAATTTGAAATTTAATGGTACCACATGTGTTAGAATTTTTTTAGAAAGACTGGAAGAATTAAGACAGGCACGGGAAATTCCACATTCCCGCATGCTGTCTGCCTTTTCCGACCTATTAGAGGATTCTGCTTTAGCGTGGTTCAGATGTAATAAAAATAATTTCAAGTCTTATGCAGACTTAATAGCACAACTTAAAGAAGATTTTGACATCCCTGATTTAGACTACAGATTAAAAAATGAAATAAGGCAACGTACGCAAGCAAAACATGAAACAATTGTTAGCTATATTTCTACCATGCAGGGCATGTTTTCTAGGTTAACTTTCCCCATGTCGCCTACAGAACAACTAGAAATTTTGATGCATAATATCCGCCCTGATTATATGAAAGAACTGGCGCTTCATGACATTATCTCAATTGACCAATTAAAACAATTAGGTAAACGCTTGGAATTGGCTCGGGTACGAGCAGAAAAGTTTTCTGAACCTAACTTAGACGACTGTCAGTCTAGAAAAACTAAGAATGTAACTAAATATCCGAACCAAATCTCGGCGATGTCCCCTAGCACCATCCCGGTACGTGAGAGGTTGTGTATGCGTTGTAACAGTAATAGTCACTTCACTCGAGACTGTATGCAGTCAAGGGAAGTTATGTGTTTTAAATGTGGCAAAAAGGGAGTTAAGAGACCTGAATGCCCAAATTGCAGGAGTTTAGGTATGTCAAAAAACTAATTAGTGAGAACTCCACTCGTAGCTTAACACACGAAAGGTCCCCTTCAAACTCAAAAAAGGGTGAAGTTCTCTTTCAAAAAGATAAAAAAGATATTAGACCTTTCTTAGAAACTAAAATCTTAAACTTAAAAGTAATTAGTCTTCTTGATACTGGCGCTTCTTGCTCAATTCTTGGCAAGAACTCCCACGTTATATTCAGCGATCTAGGCTTTGAATTAAATAAATTTAAATCAGAGCAAAGAATTAAAACAGCTGATGGCACTGAGGTATGTTGCTTAGGCTGTATGTATTTACCGGTAGTTTACAACTCTTTAGTGAAGGTAATCAGATTTTACGTCGTTCCTAGAATCACTACACCAGTTATTTTAGGGATAGACTTTTGGCATTTATTTAAATTAAACGAAAACTTAATAACACTTAACATTTCTCAAAACAATTTAGATCTGGACAATTATATTAATTCGTTATCGGGTAATAATGGGTTAGAACATTATGATGACTTGTCTGATCACAAAAAAAAAAATATTTTGGACAGAATAATTGAAAAATTCGAGTTAATCAATACCGAAAAAGTAGGACTAGGCAGGACAAATCTTGTACACCACAAGATAGACACGGGGGAACACAATCCCATCAAACAGAGGTACTACCCCCTGTCTCCTATTAAGCTATCAAGGATAAAGGTAGATTCTATTGAAATTGACTCCGTTAGGGACCCTTGGTACCGTCACTTAGTGAAATGTGTTGAGAAAAACCCAAGACATTATCCTAACTTTACTTTAAAGAATGGAAAACTATACAGATATTCAAAAAATAAATACAATTTAACTTGCGAATTCGATTGGAAGTTAGTAGTACCCGAAGAAGATAGGTTAGAGATTTTAAGAAAGTGCCACGATCTTCCTACAAGTGCACATCTAGGTATTTTGAAAACTCATAAAAGAATAGCCTTACATTACTTTTGGCCACGTTTATTCGATAGTGTGAAAGAGTATGTTAGCAAATGTGAGACTTGCAAGGAATACAAACCTGTGAACACAGCTCGCCCTGGTCTCATGGGTAACCCAAAGAAAGTAAATAAGCCGTTTGAGGCTATCAGTTGTGACCTATTAGGACCTTTTCCCAGCTCTAGAAATAGAAATGTATATTTAATTGTTGTTTCGGACTATTTTAGCAAATATGTTTTGTTGCAACCTATACGGTCAGCAACAGGCATGGCTATAGCCAGATTCATTGAAAAATATGTTTTCTTAGTGCATGGAGTATGCAAGACCATCTTTATGGATAATGGCCCTCAATTTCGTTAGCACTCAGTTTAGGCAATTATTGACCAAGTACAATGTGCCTAATGTTTACTACAATCCCAGATACCATCCTCAAACTAATCAAGCTGAACGAGCTATTAGGAATGTCGTTCATGCGATCTCTTGCTACGTAAAATCAGAACACAAAAAATGGGATGAACACCTTGTCGAACTGCAATGTGCACTAAATACAGCCGTTAACGACACGACTAAATTTACCCCATATTTCTTAGTTCATGGCAGAGAATTCATCGTAGACGGAGCTCTTTACAACGTCTCAGATCCACCATGTCCGAGGGATCAAATATCTATTGAAGATCCACAAGCTTTTAGTAAAAAATTGCAAGAACTCGATGCTATTTTTCAAAAGGTGCGCAAACACTTAATAGTTGCCCACCAAAGAAATGAGAAGTATTATAATTTGAGAAAGAGGCATGTGGAACTGAAAGTAGGACAAATAGTATACAAACGCACTTACTACTTGTCTAATAAGTCAAAAAACTTCACCTCTAAATTAGCCCCCAAATTTAAAAAATGCGTGGTAACAGCTAAGCTGTCACCATTGGTATATACCTTGGCGGACCTTGATGGGAAAAGCCTCGGTAATTATCACATTAAAGACATTTTGAAGAGCGATGACTAAAAACTACTAGATAACCATCTTAAAAACATTAACTCTTGTCCATTGTTTAATACCCAATGACTACATAGGATATATAAATGAAGTATGAATGTAAGTATAAATGCGTGATGAACTAGAAAAAGAATATTAGTTTCCAAATTAAGTGCACTAAATTTTAGGTAAGAATGCATGATGATTGAATGAGCGGGTGATCTTATATATGGTTAGTAGTATGGGGATCAATCGCACATAGCGATATGTATAAACAGGAATAATGTAGTTAAAGTTCAATTCAAGATGTACCCAGGTAGTTCTATTTCATTAAATTAACTTAAATTCTTATATTTAACAAATCTTAATTCACTTCATTTTATCTTTTAATCATAAGGCAGAAATGTCCATTTTTTTTACTTTCAAACTTTATAAGAAGTGTGATACTAAAGAAAAAAAAAAAAAAAAAAAACAAAGTATTTACACTAATTTAACTATAAAGTATATATTCAATTTGAGTTAGGAATGTTGATTGGTGGTGACTTTAGCATGTCAGCTTTAGAAGCTGTATCTATGTAGTTAATACAAAAAAAATTTTTCTTTAAACAATTCAAATTTTTTTTTGAAGTAAGGTAGGTGTTGTGTAACAATTAAAAATAATTGTACAAAATAATTACTATTTCAAGAATAACGCCATCTAAGCAGACTTCTCAAGAACACTAATTACCCTATTCAGCGCCTTCTGTCGCCGTATTTCCAAACCAAAGCGTTAAATCAATATGTACGTATGACCTCTGTTGTCTAATGTCCGCAATGCATAGGAAAACATCTTTTAACAAGATTTACGTCTTCCACTCACGCATAGATGTCGCTACTGACTCACAAATAAAAAATATCGTCTACTATATCTTGGCAGTTAGGGCAGAATTATATTTATTTTAATAACTTTGTAACAAAGACCTATTTTTCAATAACCTTTAGGACATTTCTAATTTAGTTCCTTTGAATTTTAACATCTACATTTCATCATCATCAGCACGCCATCTACAGGATAATCGATGTACTTCCCAAATATGGTATTCAGAATGCATTCAATTTCCTGTAAATTAGTTAATCTTCTCGCCGCTAGTAAGGCGACACTGTATCGTTGCATCGTCTATTTCTCTCTTATGTCTTGAGTTGAAAAGCAACAAAATACAAATAGAAATTCTAGAACAATTAACTTAACAAGGTTGTTTAAAGGTCAACTTTGGGCGGATGTGAGTTTTTTTTGAATAGAAGGAACATTCCAGACCTTTTAAGCAATAAATAGGAGTGACGGAGCCTCGCGAGGGACACATTCAAAATTTTAATTCTGGAAGACCCCTCGCTTGACCTAATTGTGTGTCCTAACCTTGAGTGTGTGCTGCAGAAGTTTTGAGGTGAAACATTTCGATTCGTCGTCTTAATCTTAACAAAAATAAGTGTTTGCTGTCGTTCCCCGTCTTGGGTAAGTACTCATATTGTCTTATTCCATAAAAGGAATAATCCAAGGAATCCTTCTGTAGGGCGTCCTTCATATTGTGAAATCGTTGTTATAGGGCCCTATGTACCGGCAAGAACCGAGACCAGTTTGATTCGTTGAGGTCTACATAGTCGACGGGAGCTTCCAAGGATAGAACTAACAGGCCACGCTGGAGGACAACAGAGTACCTGACACGACAGTTCTGGACCTGCCAAGGACTAGCTTCCGGAGGGCTGCGTCGCGCTTCCTCAGTCATAAGTTAAGTCCCATACTTACCTAGAACAATCTTTTAAACCTAACACCGAGTTACGGTTGAGCTAGGTCAGACAGGCATTCCCACAATAATATGCAATAGCAGAGTTGTACTTCCCGCCAGCTGGATCCATACTTAAGACCCTTAATCTTAATTTAACTTAGTATTTGTCATATAAAAATCAATCATTGTGTAGATATAAAATGTACTTAATTTAAGCGTTCATCTTGTATTCCGGATTATATTGTAAAGGCTTAAGAATAAATTAATTGAAAAGGCAATAAAGTGTTTTCCTTCACACACCAAATAAAAGGCGCCCTGGGAATATAGTCTCTCGCTCTGGGGCTGAGTGGCCGGTGAGGTAGCCCAGAAAAAGGGGTTACAATACATTTAAAGAGTTACTCCAGCCCGCTGCTTTGCGAACCACTTCCAGATTGACCCCAGACCGGTGAGCGGCAGATGTAGATGCCGACCGGGTACTATGGGCACCGAATATGGAAATGTCTATACCGCTATCCTGTAATGTCTTTTTTACCCAGTGTGCCAACGTCTGTGAACCGACCTTTTTATGAGGTTTACGTAATCCAATAAATAGATTATCTTCGTGAAGATTGCATCTAACGTTTCTAGTTTTTTCTAAGTATGTTTCAATAGCCAATGCTGGACAAATGCTAGGATTCTCGCGAATATAGGGCAATCTGATAAGTGGTTGGAAAGCCCCGGGCCTCGATGTTTTTATTAAATCAGTGATTTTTATCAGTATTAGATTGTCTTGCATGTAAATATTATTTAATTTTATAAGACTTATAGTCTGCATTCTTTGGGCGGAAGCGATGGCCAAAAGGGTGCAAGTTTTATAAGACAAAGCAGCTAATGAAATAGTATCATAAGGATATAATTTAGATAGATGATTCAGCACTATATTAGTGTCCCACGTTGAATCATATTTTGGATTTGGTGGATTTAACCTATAAACGCCCCTTAGAAAACGATTTACGCAATCATTAACCATAACATCAGTACCTAGAATAATCGATAAGGCAGATCTAATAGAGTTCAATTTACTGTAGCTAGCACCTTCTTCAAATTTTAAAGTTAAAAAAGATATTACCTTAAATGAGTCGGCCCCATATACATTTAAATGTTTGTCCTTACAGTACAACCACCAAGATTTTAAGGAACTATTGTACTGATTTAATGTGTTCTTTGCAAAAGAGGCCATCATTATGTTTATAGAGGCTAGAGGTACACCACGTTTGATCATAGATTCCCTGATAATTTGGCTGCCACCAGGATAAGACTCGCATGTAGTGGATGGCAGGTTCTGAAAGGAGAATATAATAACGAGTGATCAGGACCAAAAAAAATCTTTTCTGATATTGCAAGCTTGGACCATAAGGGGTACCAAGGCTGGGATGGCCAGTAAGGTATTACAACGATGCCTGTTGCTTTATCTGATCTGATTTTTTCAAGAACTCTTGTAATCAAACAGAATGGAGGAAAAGCATAAAAGTAAACAGTATTCCAACTAAATGTAAATGAGTCAACTATTTCAGAATAGGGATCTAGTTTCCATGATGCGTATCTACTGCATTTATAATTTTGAGCGCTTGCAAAGAGATCAAACTCAGGTTTTCCTAACGATTTGACAATTTCTGAAAATACTTGGTCAGAAATTTCCCATTCAGTGTCGATATTAAGCCGACGAGATTCGCGATCTGCAATCACATTATCTCGTGATTTGATATAGGATGCAAATATAAATAAATTTCTAGTTTCACACCACTGCCAGATTTTTCGTGCAAGTTTATTTAAATGAGGGTGTTGGACACCACCCATACGGTTTACATATGCTATGGCAGTGGTGTTGTCAATGCGCAATAGAATATTACGTCCTCTTAAGTTAGTGCTAAATATTTTTAATCCATAATATACGGCTTTTAACTCAAGTTCGTTTATATGAAGGGCCAAGTCAGCTTCTGTCCAATTACCATTAGCACTTTGATCTCCGCATGCTGCACCCCAGCCAGTACGTGACGCGTCGGTAAAGATTTCAAAAATATAATTATTATATTTTCGAATAGGAGCGTACGATGTGTCTATTTTATCTCTCCACCACAACAGATCGTCTTCTAGATTTTTCCCTAATTTCATTTGCTTATTATAATTGTCTGAATAGCCTAAAGACAAAAACTTTTCCCTTTCAAACAGTTTGGTGTACATCCAGCCATAACTTACAGCTGGGCATGCGGCGGTTAAAAGTCCTACTAATTCTGCAAAATATCTTATGGAACATTTATTTTTACCCATGATTTCTATTATTCGACTTTTAAGTTTGTGTTTCTTTTCATCAGGCAAGGTAATAGTCATGTTTGTGCTATTGAACACAAAACCTAGAAATTTGCATATTTGACTTGGTATCATGACACTTTTTTTAGTATTTATAATAAATCCTAATGACTCTAAAAAATTACATGTTGTTTTTACGTTTAATAAACATTCAAAGTATGATTCTGACAAGCATAAAAAATCGTCCAAGTAATTGACTGACAAGAAACCCGATGAACGCAAATATTCTAAGACTGGTTTCAATAGTTTCGTAAAAACGTACGGCGCTGTGCAAAGACCGAACGGAAGAACGTTAAACTCATATAATTGTGACCTCCAGCGGAACCGTAACTTTTTTCGGTCACCCTCATTTATGGAAATTAAAAAATAAGCATCTTTAATATCGATTGTTGACATAAAGTAATTTTGATCTAATAGCTTAAGCGCAGTCCGGTAATCCTCCATTTTAAAATGTTCGAGTTTTACGAATTTATTAAGTTCCTTTAGGTTTAAAATAAATCGATGGGTTCCATTCGGTTTTGGCACAGTGAAAATTGGAGATACATATTGTCCTTCACAAAATATACAGGGTGATATGAACTTAGAACGCTCCAATTCAAAAACACATTCATCTAATATTTTGATTTGGGAACTTGAGTTACATGCATTATTTTGGGGTTCATCTATTTGAATAGGTTCTTTAATGAAAGGAATTTTATATCCTTGCACCCAATCCAAAATAATGCGGTCATTAGTAAGTTCACACCATTTGTCATAAAAATAAGCTAAGCGACCAGCGACTGGTACCTGTTCATCTATCGTCTCCGCGCGTGGTTGGTCGGCGGACGACGGCCGCGAGTCGGCTCCAGGCGACGGTCCCTCGGCGGCCGGCGTGGTGCAGCGGGGGTCGTCCGCGGCTCCACCACAGATGCTACGCGCAGCGGCGGCGCCTCCGTGAGTTTAAAGCCCCACGTGACTGTATCATTGCTGAGGGCCTGTAGGCTGGTCGTTGAACTTTTTGCTTTATCTCGGAGCCAGTCTTGGTTATTGCTTTCGTAGTTTTTATGTGTTCACATAGGGCAGAACCAAACAAATGTTCGTCTATGTTTGTGTCTTTTACGGCGTCTCTAATATTTTTATTTAGAGTGCTAAGGGCTGCGTATCGCCGAGATAGGGACTCTTTGTGATGACTGTCACATATAAGTCTACCTGCATCACTCATAGATTTAATGATATCTTGAGGTACATTATTGGATGACAGAGCCCAATTTAGGACTCGTCCTATAGCTGCAAGACTACTTGCAAGTTGATTTTGCCTACTTTGAGTATGTAAATCCTTTTTAATGTGTATGTCTAATAAGGCTGCCTTGACTTCCAAATTGAGCTTTGGAGCTCTCATATTTTGACAATTCTCTGGCGGCAAATAACATTTGATAAGATCTAATCGCATATCCTTAGACAAACCATTACATAATATGTGTGTCCATCCAGAAGCAACGTCTTTATGTAATTTCTCCCCGTGATTTGTTTGATTAGTGGGGTCCTCACCGAGTAATTGTAGTATGTCCGGGTCTAACAAAAGAATGTCATCCTGTGTAGGGATTGTATGAGCGTTTATCTCTGCCTGCGTCAATGACGGCTCAGGCGCGGCGGATGCCACAGACGCCACCAACGATGTGGGCTCAGACGGTGGAGGTCCTGTTGATGTTCCCGCAACGGGCTCTGCTAGTTCTGGTTGGCCGTCATCGTAGATCTCAACAACTTCATCAGGGTAGACATCTACAAAGAGGCAATATGTTTTAACTCGAGCTGTAGGGTAGTACAGTGCAGTGGTTTAATTAAATTCGCATGGACACGATTTACGTGTAAAAAATAAAGCCTCGACACGATTAACGTGGAGAAAAAATACCTCGACACGATTTACGTGGAGAAAAAATAAAGCCTCGACACGATTTACGTGGAGAAATGCCTCAACGCGATTCACGCGGAGAAAATGCCTCAACACGATTTACGTGGAGAAAATATATACTTCAACACGATTTACGTGGTGAATATACCTCAAACTTAATATGATTGACATGGAGATAACAATAAAATCATAATAAGCTGGATTCATATTGCCTTTGTCTTTATTGCCTACTATGAAGGCATAGAATCAACTAACTACCTACCCAACTCGGGGTGGTCCATATGAGTATTATAAGTACTCGTATTGTACTATGAATTTTACAATTCATACCTATATCACTTCACTATTTTACTTTGCAGTTCGATCGGACAAAATGTTCATTACCTACCTGGTAAATCCGTATCGTATTCGCGGGTATCGGAACATTGTATGTACGAATGATCACTTTCACTTCCCGAAGATGAACGCCGTCTTTTCTTCAACTTGTCTTCGAGCTTCTTTAATTTTCGCATAATACTATCGTAATCACTATCTTTTGAACGTTTACGTTTTCCCATGATGATAAAAGTTTTAACGAAAGGAGCGAACGTGCGACTTCCATAACACAAAAACACGTAATGACATCTGCGGCGCGGGGTGGCCAGCGCATAGTGAAAAGTGGACAGAATATTTATTTATTTTTTTATTTTAAATTTAAAATTTAAAAATAATAACTCTGAATGTGTGACAAAAATAGCACCATTTCATGTAATGCTGCAAGTAATAATACGTAGTCGTCTTCGGTTGAGACCCGAAGTATAATAACAATTAATGAGTATAAGATAGGTACTTAAGTATATAATATCCTCCAACCGATTACGGCTACGGCGGCCAATCTCAACGATCAGCCACTTACGCAGGATATATTATTGTGCTCAAGTGTGTGCGCAAACACAAGTGCACTCTCTATTCCCTTACCCTCATATTCCGATGGGACACTACTGTGACACGACCAAAGAGGGATTGGGCGCAGGACACGGCTTAACGTGCTTTCCGAGGCACGTGGGTACAAGACCGCCAACTTCCAGACTCCGGGCTGCCACTAAGAATTTCTTACCGAAAACTTAGGTACAAATTTATGGCCCGACCCGGGGATCGAACCCGGGAGGTCTTGCACAGCCGTCGCTTTAAAGTGCGACCCACTAACCACTGCGCCACCGAGGCAGTCACTTAAGTATAAACAGTCAACATTATTAATTTATCATAGTCATAATACGTCATTCATTATGATATTCCGACATTGAATAAAAAGCTTTCTCAATTAAAAAAATTAAGACGCTTTCTTTCAGTAATTTCGAACCAATTCATGGAAAATCTCTTCGTATTGCAATACATACTCTGCGTTTCTCGCGGAACTTTCTACCACGTAGGTACCTCAGTTCTGTGGAACGGTTTGGCTACAGGAGTATTTCCCGACGGCTACGAATTAGGGAGAAGAGCGTACTCTTTTTTAAAGAGGCCGGCAACACATTAGTGATCTCTCTGATTTCGCGGATGTTCATAAGCGGAGTTGATTACTTTCCATCAGGTGACTCGCTTGCTGGTTTATCCGCCTCTAACATAAAAAAAACATACAAGATATGTGATGCAAGTACATTGCATTTTGACTGCCTCGGTGGCGCAATTGTTAGTGGGTCGCACTTTAAAGCGACGGTTGCGCTTGGGGTCCCGGGTTCGATCCCCGGGTCGGGCCAAAATTTGTACCTGAGTTTTTCTGTTAAGAAATTCTCAGTGTTAGCCCGGAGTCTGGAAGTTGGCGGTCTTGTACCCCCGTGCCTCGGAAAATACGTTAAGTCGTCTTCGGTCGTGTCACACTGGTGTCCCATCGAAATAAGAGGGTACGGGAATAGAGAGTGCACTTGTGTCTGCGCAGATACTTGTGCACTATAAAATGTCCAGCGTCGATGGCTGATCGCTGAGATTGGCCGCCATGTCCGAAATATCGGTTTGGGGGACATTATTTATTATTTCTGAGATTGATTAAATATTTATTGTCACGGGGTCTCCCCTCTGCTTAGTAGTTTGATATGCGTCTGCAAATAAATTTTTTCTCGGCCCAAAATCACTGTGATTTAAGCCTCAAGTTGATGATTTTCACGAGATTTTCACTTGAATATTATTACGTATGATATTGTTTTCAGCGCGTATGAAATGTTTAACATTCACTCGAATAAGTTTTTTGCGATATCACTCGATGTGACTCGCTCGAGTGACATCACTACATGAACAATGTTCTGAACTTGTGTTGTTCAAATGGGCCGTTAGATTTTGCAAAGTAGTTATTATTTGGCCTGGTACTAGAACGTCCCAGCCACAACAAGTTACTTATTTTTGGGAGTGCAGCTTTAGCGTTTTACAGTCGCTTTGACAATTATATTTAACCAACCTTATTAAAAGATCGTTACTTTGACTTGCATGCATGTATACCGAACCCAACGTTCGGTCAACATGAGGTACTCGTAGTACACAGCAATATAACAGGTGCCTTAATAAATAAATAAATATCTAATTTGAGGTTAGAAGTCGTCAATAAACCTTAGGTACGGGACCGTGGAAGAACCCCGCCTCGCCATAAATGGGCCCGGCTCGACTGGAGTGATACCACGGCCTCACAGAAAACCAGCGTGAAGCAGCACCGTGCTGTTTTTCGCTCCGTGAGTGAGGGTACCGGAGGAAAGGGGTTAAGGTTGGCAGCGCACATGTGACTCCACTGGTGTCGTGGGTATCCATGGGCAGTGGTAATCGCTTACCATCAGATGATCCGTCTCCTCGTCTGCCACTTATCACATAAAAAAGGTATATGTAATTTTTCTCTACAGCACCGGATTTCAAACCGTTTTTATCGTTGGGTGGATTTTTAATATTGAAATGCATTGGATAATAATAATAATAAATAAATATTTCACAACATCACATACATTGATCTGACTCCGAGATAGGTAGCTCAAGCACCTGTGTTACGGATATCAGAATCAACAGTGGGATTACAAATATATATACATATACTACTTTTCTTTTGTAAATACATACTTATAATACATAGGAAACACCCAGACCGATACAAACAGACATGTAATGGAAATGGAATTACATGAAATGGAAATTCTTTTTAAATTCTTAACCTGTATAAGTACAATATATGGCTTAGCTTCAAATATAGTACTTGTAGTAACGTGTCTAACATAGAATTGGAAGTGTCAACAGATCACACACATAACGACAAAAATACAGAAAGAAAATAAAATCCTAAACAAAACGGTGGCAACGATTCTTATTGGACGATCTTATATTAGTTTTTTACTTACACCAATAAAATAATCTGATATACAAACAGTCGCACGCGACACCAGTTCTAAATATCGGTTCAAATAGTGCAAAATGCCGCCTATAGTAGTACAGTAACGTAGAGGTGGTGGCGCTATGTGGCGAGCCATCACATTCCCTCTAATATGTTTGACTGACCGGATGGCGCAATTGGTAGTGACCCTGCCTCTTACGCCAAAGGTCGTGGGTTCGATCCCCACCCTGGACAAACATTCGTGCGATGAACACTTGTGTTTGTTCAGTGTCTGGGTGTGATATATGTATTTAAGTATATATTTGTGTTCCTCTGTTGTCTGATATCTGTAACACAAGTGCTTAAACTACTTAGTACGGAATCAGGTCAGCCTTTGAGATGTTGTGAGAATTATGATTATTATTATTATAAATGATGCCTGACAAATACGTCATACTTGTGAACCAGTCATCAAAGGAAGCTTTGGGGACTGGTCTGCTTCGGTTTAACTCATATTTATCTTCCAATTTGCTTCATTCTAATTTGTATTAGATTGTATGACTTGGTATGAGGATAATAAACCATTGTATAAAAAGTTTGCGATTAAAAAGAGGCGAGTTTCTTGACGGGTCTTCTCGACCAGAAACAACTTTCCGAGCCGGTGGTAGAATCGCTGCCGGTGGCAGCCCGGAGTCTGGAAGTTGGCGGTCTCGTACCCCCGTACCTCGGAAAGCACGTTAAGCTAAACACAGCACATAGCTGCTTCACGCCGGTTTCCTGTGCGGCCGTGATATCACTCCGGTCGAGCCGGCCCACTCATGCCGAAGCGTGGCTCTACCACGGTACAAACGTGATCTTAGGACAGTATTCTTATTAGTACGTATATTTATTGCTATGAGACCGGCAACCATCGATAGAAGATAAATCTACCGTTGAATAGACATTCATTAGCGTTTACTGTTCCAGTAAAAAAATTATGATATAGTAAACATTTCGAGAATTACATCTGGAAAATATGAAGGAGTGAGAATTTTATTGGCGGTTGCTTATTCTCGCAAGTATTCAGAATTCGGCTCAACAGAATAGCGTTTACGACAAAATTTTATATTTAGACGTAATATTAAAATTCAGAGTGGGTATCAGATCCGACGGGACAAAAGAAGGAATTGGTCTAACGCAGTGTTGCCCAAAGGGGGCGAAAACGCCCCCTTGTGTTGTGAGCACTGTATGCCCAAAGGGGGCGGTGGGTGACAGACCTCGAAAAATAGTAACTTCATTTTTTTATGAAATAGGGTACGGACGAGCAGATGTATCATCTGTAGGTAAGTAATTTCCACCGCCCACAGACAATCACAAGTGCACTGCTGGCCTTCTAAGTTTTTTATTTATTTATGATTCTACCTGAAGTTATCTAGCCAATGTCAAGTAACTTATTGAAAATAACTGGGTAGTCAATAGCCGAAGTCAGTCAAAATCACAGTCCTTATTAAAACGCCGTTGTTTTACCTACCTACGGATTCTGCCGATACCACTCTAAACACAATCGCGGGCTTTAACACTCTATTAGGTCCAAGCAAGTTGTCTGTAACAATTCACTCGACACACAGTAGCAGAGCTAAAAACGATACAATTCAACCTTTCTTATTTATCAGGATCACTTTTTGGCTCTTCATTGAACAAATAAATACCAAATTTGTTCACTTAAAACACTAGATACTAATTTAAAACCTTTTCATCAGCCCCCGCGGAGTGTTTCACTCCTACCTGCTAGAATCGGCCTTTTTAAGTTATAGTGGTTATGGTGTAGGTTCTTTTTGCAAATTGATGTGATTTAAATTTGTGTAAAATATCCTACTTTGTGGTAAACCGAAGCCGCGGGCGACCACTATTGTACTTATTTAATTATGGTGGGCAGTAGGTATACTAAATTAATAAGTTTGGGTACTTCTGCCTAGCGGCTGTTTATGGAGTACAATGTGCATTCCGTGGTTCTGTGGCTTATGAAATTGATTAATGCCTTGAATGGTTTTATTTGTTATGCTAGACGTGGCAAACGAGCAATTGCCCGCTTGGATGGAAATCTGGTGGACCTTATTCTCTTACGCCAAAGGTCTGTAGTTCGATCCACACCCTGTATAAATTTTTTGTGATGAACACTTGTGTTTATTCCTGTCACAGGTCCTTTAATCTAATTAAAGACAGTAATAAACAAGAGGAATAAAAACCACTTGTGACGTGTCGCGGGTGTCCATGGGTGGCGGCAATCGCTTATCAGGTGATCCGTCTGCTCGTCTGCCACCTATTACATAAAGAAAACCCCCGACAAATAATTTAAAAAGTCAAATTTTCCGTTCCGTTCCATCCGTTGTAATTGCAACTTGGGCTCTTCTCTTGCTTACCATCAGGCTGAGGAGAGCCAATATACTATCCCTCTATAAAAAACATCTAATGAAGCTAAGAACATTCTAGACTAATTCACCTTTCAAACAAAAAAAAAACAAAATGAAAATCGGTACATCAAAAAGTTCAAGAGCTGCGATGCCACAGACAGACACACACTCACACAGACCCTTTCGGTTTCCGTCGGGGATTAAAAAAAATGATTCCAAAATTTATCTGAAGACGTGCAGGTTTCCTCACGATGTTTTCCCTCACCGCTAAGCTGATGGTGTACTTATTCATTGTGCTACCTTTAGTTCTGAAAATACTTATACCATCTGTCAAATTCACTCGTGGATAAAACTCATTCAACCCTTAAAATTATATTTAGACCTATATACAAAAACACATATACTAATACATTAAATTGTATGGACAAAAGAATGGTTCCCCAAGCATGTGTTCATGGGAGAGTGGGTAATTATTTCCCTTTGACATTAAAAACGACGGACCCTTCTGAGTCGTATTGAGTTTCCACTCGAATGCACTAAATAAGGTAAAAGTTAATAATAGATAGGTACACCTTGTAACTATGCTCGTTCATATATTCAGTTTAACTTGTTTGAGCCTCTTTCAAACAGGTTTTCACCTCACCTTTACTGTACATACCTATCGATACAAAATAGCGGAAGATACGGCACGTCCCTTCAATTAGACAACTGAAAACGGGCTTGATGCACAACTACATGCACCACACGTAAGTACTCACAGCTCTATGACACATTTGTTTAAAGTTGTACGATATTTGAAGACAGAGACAAACCTATTTGTTGACATAGGCGTGAGTGAGTAACACGTACTACGCGCAGCTACTCTTCAAAGTTGAGTCCTGTCAAAACTTAACTCGTCACATATTAATATATCGTATATTTCTATCTCGCTTTGCAAAATGGTGACCAAAATATAATGAATTTAAAAATCATCATCATCATCATCAGCCTACCGCAGTCCACTGCTGAACTTAGGCCTCTCCAATTGTTCGCCACTGTGATCTATCCATGGCTTCTCGCATCCAGCTCTTACCATCCATCCAGCGCAGATCGTCCCCCCACCTAGCCAGAGGGCGCCCTACATTACGTTTGCCAAGACGCGGTCTCCACTCTAGAACTCGTTTACCCCATCGGTTGTCGGTTCTGCGGCTAATATGGCCAGCCCACTGACACTTAAGCTTGCTAATCCGGTGAGCAATGTCCATGACTTTGGTTCTCTGCCGGATCACCTCATTTCGGATTCGATCTCGGAGAGAGACGCCGAGCATTGCTCGTTCCATAGCCCGCTGAGCGACCTTTAACTTGTGGACCAGCCGTATCGTAAGTGTCCACGTTTCGGCTCCGTATGTCATGGCGGGTAGGACGCTCTGATTGAAGACTTTCGTCTTTAGGCACTGTGGTATCGACGATACGAAGACACGACGTAGTTTTCCAAATGCTGCCCAACCTAACTGGATTCTCCTATTCACCTATTCATTCATCCTCGAAGTTGTTTTTACCCAAATGCAAAGTCTGCCCGAGGTATACGTATTTTTGAACAGCTTCGAGGACGGCACCGTGAATTGCAATCGGTCCCGGTAGAACATGTTCATTGAACATGACCTTGGTTTTGTCCAAGTTCATCCGTAGGCCGATGCATTTAGAAGACTCAGCCAGGTCATTCAGCATCTGTTGTAGGTCCTGCAGCGTTTCTGCCATTATTTTTTATTTATTTATTAAGGACAGCCAACAAAACATCTCTTAAGTAACTTGACTCATACGCTAGTACTACGTAGGTGCTACATTACAGGCTTAATCACAGGCTGCCACGATATGCATAATATGAAAGAAAAAAAAATCTACATTTTATGTAATATGTAATAATTATGACAATGTCGTCTGCAAATCGCAGGTGAGAGATTTAAAACTATCACGAAAAAATAAAAATTTTCTTCTACTTATGAGTAAAATGTGATTCCATGAGATTTGATTTTTCTTTTGGAGTAATTTGTACAACGCATAAGTTAAGCACACGAAAGCATTTCGATTACCTTTATCCTACCTAAAACAATTAAAGTATATTTTTGTGTGACAGGACCGCTTGTCAGACTCGCCAATTTCCGACGGGGACCTAATTTAAACGGTCCACGCGGTTGAGACGAGTATCTTCCGCTATTTTGATTTGATCAGCCAGATAATTATTGGAGCGCGTCATATCAGCTTAGACAATCTCTATACTATGTATCTTATTTGTACCGCATAGAATATACAACAAAGGAGTCTCCCTGAGTTCGTCTACTAGTAGTTTACCCGCAAGGTTTTAAATATTTGTAAAAACTTCCCAGTAACAATGTATCCGTGGCGTGCAAAGTTTTTGCAACGGCCATGCATTTTGTTGGCACACACTCATTACCATATGGCGCATATTTCGGCCGTAAAGGAAAAACTACGGAATTTTTATTTTAATGGCGCACATTTTGTGAGCCATCTTGTTTCGCGGCTGCTAATTACGTGGCCGAAGGGAAAAGATGTCGGCGATGGTTTTAGGTTTAAAAATGCTAGGAAAATACCCCATGTAGATAAATAGATATAAACATTAATTCACTGAGAACACCACTACACTACACACCACATTTTACAGATACGAACGGACACAACAAGTATAATACTAAATTAAAACAAACGGAAAAAAACAAATACAAACTAAAACAACAAACGAAACATTAAAAGAAAAAGAGGAAATAAAAATTAAGAGAAAAAAGAAAGAAAATAATAATACATTTGGCTGCGGAAGCCGGGCAATAAGTATTTGCGTACAGTGTGTTTGAGGTGTGTCGTGGTGGTCAGTTAAGAGAAACTCACTCAGCTTCGGCCATGGCTGTAGGTAATGTGAGCCTTAATGTCTAGATATGACTTTTATACTTTGTATATTTATTTGTGATATCAAATTGGTCTTTTGTCAGGCCCGTATCGATATATTCATGCCCAAAATAGTTCAGCTATGGACATACGACTTTTATTGTTTGTAGCTATGAAATTGCCGTTTTTATAGCGATCGTCTCAAAAGTTGTATTTTCCATACTAAGTTTTTTTTAATTTGTAATGTAACTATTAAAGCCACTACTCCATCATTAACTGTGGTTTAATGTTAAATGTTTAGGAACGTGTAGGATAAGTCTTTCAGTAAAAAACTGCTTTTAATTAAAAGTTATTATTGATTGAAACATCAATTCTGCCAAGACAAAAAGGGTAATTTCAAGGTTTTTTTTGCATCACAAATAAAATAATATCTGATCTCTATTTAATATAAACCTTGGAATATAAGCATAAATCAAAATAAAACTATAGTACTGTAACTTTTTGCTTATTTAATAAATTGTACATCTTATTGTGTCTAGAAAAAAACGTCAATTTCATAGGTAAAAGACTTATTATAAGAGTCTGAGGGCTTTATCATAAACATTCCATAAACCTTTGCTAGCTAAAACGGTGTTATAGAGAGTTTTGACGTTTGAAAAAAAAACTTTTATACAAAGTTTTTGAAAAACGAATGTAAACTGCTTTAAAACACCGTTTTAGTTAACAAAGGTTTGACAAAAATTTATGAATAAGGCCCTAGTCTTTAACTATTGTACAATGGACAATACGACAAAAAATATATTAGCATTTTTATACGCTTTTCGAATAAAGAAAGACAAAAAAGATGACCCATATTTTTCAGTTATCATTAAATATGTGTATTTATTGAAATATTTATTTTTATTATTAATTAATTTGCCGGAAGTAACGTAGTCCTGAGGCTCAACGTATTGTGATGTCGGTACTATACGTTCAACAAAAAAAATAGGTGACTTACAAGTTACTTACTGTCACTGTCATCATTTTGTCTTGTCGCTTTTATGATCAGAGATTTTACTTTTTTTTTGCGCTTGCACTCCGGTCTTCCTGAACAAAATTCACTGCAGAGACACTTGCGGTTTAGAAGAGGGTACGAGAGATCACATTTTCTTTAGCTGTCAGAAATACCCTATCTCACTGTATGACATCCTTCCTCCAAAAATTCCCCGCCCTATTAACTTTTATTCCCTATTGTCTCTTTCTTCTTCCTCTGTTATAGAATATTTATGTAAATATATTTACAAATATAATATAAGACTCTAATTTTACATGAGAATTCTCCCTTTAATATTGTGACGTCTTTGTGTATGTTTTGTTCTGTCTTGGTTTTAGATGGTGCTTGGTGATAAACTCAATTAAAATAAACATCAAAAGGATTTAACTCGCCACACCGGTCAATAACCATTAAATTAACGTGTCTCTTTAATCACTCGACATTGGCAGAGTTATTATGTGTTCGCCGTAGGCAACACAGTAGCAGCCATATAGGAAAGAAAAAAAAACTTTTTTTTGCTTTAATCAACGTGAGCAAAAGCGTTATTAATTTTTCATTCCGAGTGATGACGTTACAGGAGGATTTTACATTTTATTTTTTTCTCCGTTAATAACTGCTTAAAAATTCTGAATTTATTTTTGTTAAATTTCTATGAGTCTAATCTAGAAATGGTTTTTTTTGTCGTATTGTCCATTCAAGTGCTCTCATAGTTATAACCCCAAAGTAAATAAATATTGAAATGTTTCCATCATAATCTTAGCGTTTATTCCCGGTAGAATCCCTAAATTTTGCTACGGTGCCCGTAGTCCACTTTCCTGCTACACCTTCTAAGCTCCCACAGTATTAGGCATGGTGACTGTTTGGTCTCTGTACTCTTTTCCTTTCCTTTTAAATAAGATCTTAACTACTGATTCTAAAATGCGGTAGGTATTTAACATGTGTCAGCTCAGTCAGCCAGTTCATACTCTTCTATCACATGTCATCATCATCATCATTTCAGCCAATAGACGTCACTGCTGGACTTCACACATCGGTCCCATGCCGCCCGCATCCAATGGATTCCCGCGACCTTCACCAGATCGTCGGTCTACCTTGTGGATGGGTGCCACGGCTGCGACTTCCTGTACGTGGCCTCCACTCGAGGACCTTTCTGCCCCTACGGCCGCCTGTTCTCCTCGCTATGTACCCTGCCCGTTGCCACTTGTCTATATCACTTGTAAATTATATCACATCATATATCCGCTCTCGCTCCTCCCTCGGGCAGTGAGTTCAACAATGGGGACTCAATTAAAATTCCTTAGTTGTCGCCATCCCGCTTTTATTGCAGCAATTTCGTGAAAAAGACAACTTTCCATGTCTCCTGCGACTTTCGGAAGAATGTTGATTTTGTCTTAGCTAATTATATAGTCGCCGATCGGAACACGGAAATTGTAAGGAATTCCTCAGCTGGAGAATATTTTCGAACTTCTTTAGAAGTGGGGCAGTGTTGGCAGTGAAGTCTTTCAGTTTGAAATAATTTGGTGAGAGATTCCTATAGTAATCCTCCTAGTACGATCCTTGGAAATTTAAAATTTATAAAGCATTTTATCCAATATGTTTTTCTCAAAGGAGGCAGAGAAGCAGACGGCAGTCGCTTCATTGTATTTGCCAGACTCGACAAATCATGGATCATGTTAGCTTACCCCGGGCTCTGAAGCGACCGAACACCGAATCAGCGGTAGATTAGATAATATTTGACATTCAGAAATGTTCTGTACGGACTTAAATTTAATAAAGATATTTTTGATTTTGACAGCTTTGGCCGCGACTAAGAAACACATGAAAGAAAGAAGAGAGATAAGATGGGAGGAAGACAAGCGTACGTATGTAGATTTTATCGACTAAGACATCGCTATGAAGAAAAAATATTTTAATTTTACTCGACATTTTTTTAAATTAAAATGTCGCTACCATCCCTGCATCATAGTAATTTAGGTACGTATGTACACCTGAAGAACAAAAATCGCTTGCAGTTTGCATAGTTTTTTATTTGAAATGACGATTTTTGTGTCAAGCGTACAAGCGATTGTCGTTTTAAAAGTGGATAAGCGCCAAATTCCCCGACCGTACATAAATGTCTTACAAAGTTCAGTCATTCATAACACAGCGAACCTTACAACTTATATACGAATATTGGAGCTCTTGAAACCCATACAAAACCGGGCTACCTGATCCCTAACCCTAACAAGCTCCAAGTTAATCAAAAGCTTTTCTTCATACTTCGACCTTCAATGCTTCAACGGTAATGGGGGAATAAAGCCGTCAAGCCAAGCCGTCAGGCAAGAGGCCTTACAATGAAAACTATACACAACAAGACTTTTATTCCTGTCTCCTTCATATGCGCTGTACATCTCTTGTTTTTGGGCTATGCCTCAGTAAAACTGATAATACACTGGTGTCGCGGGTGTCGATGGGCGGCGGCCATTGCTTACCATCAGGTGATCCGTCTGTTCGTCTACCTATTACATAAAAAAAAACAATTTTCAAGATCGAACTTTCTAGGTAACTAACACAACTATAGGTTTGGAAAAAAATATCCAATTTAATTGAAAATATAGTCTACAAAAGTACTAATTATTTATTCCTTTAAAAAGAAATCCCAAAAAGATCTCGTTTAATAGTCTAAATTGAATTTATTCCAACTAAAATAATTGTTTTCCGTCATTCTTAACCGACTTCAAAAAAAAACTTCGGTAACACCTTTTCTCGAGTGTACTGTTATAAAATGTTATTTGAAGTGTATAAAGTGATAAAAATATTACTTTACACTTTTTAGTTCGTGGTTTTTGAAGGCGATTTTTTTTCGCAGAATTTTTATTTGTATACAGTAACATGTATCTTTAAATTTTACGAATTAACTGCAAAATTGTATTATTCTATATTTAAAAACCAATTACCAAAAAAGCACTTTTTTCAGCATTCCATAAAAAGCGTGCAACTTTTAATGCTTAAATGTTGCACGGCCTTTCGACAGTCGCTGTGTCCTGCTCTCGGAAGACGAGTAAGACAAAGACGGTTATCTCTGGTGATGCCTAGCTTTAATGCGACAGGTATAAATTAGTCCATTCGGGAGCGTTTCATTGTAGGTTCCCGGTGTTTGCTTAGGACGCAAGGACGTCATTAGCGGATAACAAACGGTTGGATAATTAGTGTTTATATTCTTGACTTTGGCGGAAAAACGTATTGGAGGAAAACTCTTGTTGATGACGTTAGCATCCAATTAAAATGCGACGATAATGGCTTTGATGGCGGTCACCGGTTGTTGTTTTACGGTGATGAGTGTCAGTTTAGGGCGTTGGTAATAATTATACTTGTCGTCCGAGTAGAAACAGAACATATTTACATCTACTCGTACGAGGTACTTTCTCCGTTTGATGATCATAGGACTTCATATTACAGTACAGTAAAATTATTATTTAAGAGGGTCTCTCATGCAAAAAACGCCTTTGTTGCTCGATTTCGATAAATGGTAACAGGTAGAAACTTGAAATAATTACAAAATACTTTATTGTAATATCACGTGGCCGAGCCAGCGCAGTCTCGCTGACTTGCCAATTATATTTGGTTCAGCCACTAGCTTCTAATTCAGCGTTTTTGCGAGATAGCATACCTGGGTCAACCAACTGGCAAGCGCCCAGTGGGACGCCCAAGGTATCGCTAGATACAACAGGTCAATAAACATCTTGCCCACCAACAACGGCCGAACTGGCGACAGGTGACCGAAAACAGGCCGGAATGGCGAAATTTCGTGTCGGAGGCCAAGATCCACTTCGGTTCGCTGAGCCAGCGTAGTAAGTAAGTTATTGTAATATCAATGGTACGGGACTCTTCGTGCGCGAATCCGACTCGCACTTGGCCGGTTTTAAAACGGTTTTATTTAGCTCGACCCGTACGGTATTGATTTATTTGGGTCAAAGTTACAAATTGAAATTACATTCCTGTTGTCAGATCGATCTGAAATTTGGTACACACCTTTAGTTCCCATGACAATACAATATAGTAATATCAATAACATTGTAAATCTAAGATGGCCGCCAATACAAAATGGCGGATTTCATATTTTTCTACAACCTGAGGGGGTTCTCGTTTTTTATTTTAGTCTAATATGTCTAAAAGCTATTCTGCCTAGTACTAAAATATTTCTGAACTAGAAGTTCAAAATACCTAATTGTTATTATTATTTTCTAGTTTTCAGTGCACATAATATAAAACCATTTAACTTAAAAGATTTTTGCCGATTTTTTATTAATACTTTAGTTCCCTTCAGCCAAAACATACGTCTAATAATATACCTTTTTTTAAACTTGCGAATCGTTTTATAGGAACCGGACAACTACGAACGTATTCCCTCTCAGTGAAATCCGAATGATTTCCAGTTGGCGCAAGCCTGAAATGGCAGAATCACAGCGGCTATTTGTCTCTGTTAGGTCTAAAGCATGTCCCGAGTGATACTCATATCCGCCGCGTCATGTCGAAATATCCCCATAAGCACATCTTTACATACATACACAGTCAGCATCAAAATTATTTTTGTATTCTAACCTACCAAAAATATATGAGCATTTATTTACATACATTTATTTATTTACATGGGCGCTAGATTAGGTAAATTTGGATAAGTTTAATTTCATGTTTATTGTTAAAATTGATAAACTCATTTTGTTCTTTTCTTTCTTTCGTTTTTGCCTGAGATACAGGATATTCCTAGTTCAGGCAACAAACTTAAAATTTGTTCCCTTAGTATAAGTAGATTATAAGTATTTATATTGTTCTCGTGGTTTTTTCAATAAAGTTTTAATTTTATTTTATTATTTAAAAAAATCACTTTTGGTACAATATTTATAACATAATACAACAAGATTTAGAGTAGACGTGTTTGTTTCTCTGCGTGAGTGCGGGTAACGGAGAGCCAATGTGGGAGGAACGTAGAGTTTGAAGGTTGGCGCACTTGTGACTTCACTGGTGTCGCGGGTGTTTATCTGTGGCGGCAATCGCTTGATATCAGGCGATCCGTCTTCTCGTCTGCGAGCTATCACATAAAAATAACTTTTTTTTTTTTTGTTAAATTCTCAGATATTTTTGGTAAGCTTGGACCTTATGGTAACGGGTGGGGCACACTAGCGACGCCAATCGATTTTAATATTTAGCTACTAAACTGGATCTATTTTACCTGTTTGGAACAGTGGTAGTGAACGCTGCCTCTGGTGCAAGGGTTGCGGGTTCGATCCCCGCAAAGTACAAACATTTGTGTGCATGAACATATCTGTTTGTATTGGTCTGGGCGTTATCTATGTATTATAAGTATGTATTTACAAAAGAAAAGTACTATATGTATATATTTGTAATCCCACTGTTGATTCTGCATTCCGTAACACAGGTGCTTGAGCTACCTATCTCAGAGTCAGATCAATGTATGTGATGTTGTGAAATGTTTATTTATTTATTTAATGTTACCTATGGCAGAAATAAGCACTACCAAATTTTTCGACATCGTGTTAGAATCGCATTATTGCAAATATTAATCTTTTACAAATAGTAAATAAATACTATCATAGTTAATGTACGGCAATTTGTAAAAGCCTATAAAATATTTTATATTGAGTAGACCTGAAGACTTGACAGTAAAATGATTAGCAATCATACTGTACTTGTATTTTATTTTATTATTCGTTCATTCTTTGAGAACACAGATAACTAAAAGGAATTCTGTGATTGAGACATTTCCACACATTCAGCGAAACAGCCTTCAACATCCGAATCACAGCGGCCATTTGTCCCTGTTACGCGTGAAGTATGACCCGCGCGAAATCCATCGTCATGTCAAAATATCCCCATTAGTTACTGCGGGGCTACCTAATTGCTGGGTCTACCTTGCGAGGCTGATTTAGTGAGGACCCGTTATTTATGGCAGCGGTAGGGACTAATACTGGACCATACGTATGGACCGTATAAAAATATCTTGAAGTCTTATAGGAATATAATAGGTAGGTATGTGACAAACAAATTATTTAATGGCAAAAGCCTAGTATACAGTTAATGATTACTTAAATGACAAGAATTTGTGGTAATGATAAACTGTTCGCCTACACCCGTGATACGGTACTTACAAAAATTTTGGCGATTAAAAAGTGTAACAGGCGAGTTTCTTGCCGGATCTTCTCGTCAGAATCAACTTTCCGATTCCGGTGGTAGAATCAAAAGGCAAGATGAATGAGGAGTTACGGCGCCAAACATAAACACTAATTATGTCATCTTCATCCGCTAATAGCCCTCGTCCTAAGTAAACTTTGCTACCTTTGGCTTGAAGTCTTTAGATAGATAGATAGATAGATAGATATTCTTTATTGCACAAAAATAAAATACAAGCATGATACAACAGCAACAGACAGTACAATAAGGTCTTTATTTGCCTGAACCTGGTCTTAGGGGCCTAAAAGCTTTAACCTCTTAGAGTCTGGAGCGATATTTTAAAATAAATCTATTTGTATGTTGCTTTTACACGAAAAATATCTCCAGCTTTTCCAGACCTTTTACCTTTATGTGTCCACCAAAATACAAGCGGTCCGTCGTGTCACTACACTTCTAAGTGGAAGCAAAGATCAAAGCTTATGTACTCATGCGAGTACATAAGCTTTGGTCTTTACGGGGTTTCTAGATGATCTAGATTTTAATGATATCATATAATACTCAATTATCATAATACCATAGTAGCCTGGAGCCCAATTCTCGGTATATGATAATTTGTCATCATAAGATACTATATATCACTCTCTCTCTCTCTCTCTCCTGTCGATTCCCTCACTGCTGAGAATCGTGACTCCTTCCGATTTTGTCGACCAGCTGCCGCCATCGGCTGCGCTCCGCCGCTCGGTGCAGGGCAGTGCTTATCGCGATCTCGAGCTGTTTCGCTATGTGGTCTGACCATTGCTGGGGACTACGGCCTCTCGGTCTATATCACTAAAACATAGTTTTTTGTATGGTTTTCAGGTGATATCCGCCATGTTTTTTCATATCTAAAATTCTGAGAATTGGGCTCCTGTTTATACATAGTATAAAATTTTAAAATAAAATGCTGTCCCCTCTCATATTGGAGTGCCCTAACAGAGTCTCTAGTGTTTGATTTGTTATTATACTTCGTCATCTGTTATGTACACTATAGAAGCAATAAAGAATCAAGTATTGAGTAGTCGCATGAGTATCCTCATGAATACTCGTAGGGTGCATTACCTAGTTAGGATTAGCGAGGCAATGCACTGTCAAGAAACACTGTCTGGTTTACATAGCTCGAGTTACCATACGAGTCAACTTGGCGTGTAGTTGCACTGAAATTACTCGCACGGTTTGTACGTCACTCGTGAGTTACTCGCGCGAGCGAGCTAGAAAGTATCTCGTATCACAAACCGAGTTACTGTCTTACTGGCAGCTCGCACCAAGTAAAGCTGCGCGCAGGCACTACCTGGATGATAAATGATGATACATAATGTGTTTAATTCTGTCTCAATCGCTCTTATACATTACATATAGTGATCATCGTCAGCCCATTTAAGTCCCCACTGCTGGGGCACGGGCCTCCCTCAATCACATGAGAGGTAATTGCCATACTCACCACGCTTGGCAGACGGGTTGGCGAGGGTTTAGATAGAAATGCAGAGTTCTCCTTCTCTGGGTGCTGATGAATGTCAGCAGCTTAACCTTAGGTTGGGTTATAATTCTTCTCATTGTGTCATTGTTCAATATATGAAGACATTTCTCATTGACTTGACTTTTGGAATGTTGCAAAACCGCATTTATTTTGATAAAAATGTCAACTTTTTTATCTATTTACCTAAGAATCATGTGATACCGATTTACGTAAACAGATGTACTATGTGATGTTGTTGTCCGTACTCCAAGGGATAAATACCATGAAGCACATAAAGAACAAGTTCACATAAACATAAGCTTAAGTAAATCTATTTACCTTAACTGCATAAGCTAGTACCGGAAAAAACGCACCGCAATGCAAATCAAGGGTTACACGAAATTGAATTAAGCCAGCTTGTCCACCCCATAAATATGTAGGCTCTATTAATATTTATACGGGCAAGTTGCGGGAAGGAAACCGCCGGAGCCTTCCACTAAAATTAAATATTTCAAAAGCGTGCCGCTAAAAAACAGGAACTCATTCAGGCGCCATTGCGGCCTACAATTGAGGGGTAGGAACGTTTTTGTAATTCAAGATTTTGTGGAAACCTATGCAAGTAAGTAAACATTTAATCACCACATACATAAATACAATTACAACAAGACATGGTACATTAAGAGACAATCAACAATACGTTTCAGCATGAATGGGCTGGCTCGACTGGAGTGTTACCACGGCTTCACAGAAAAACGGCGTAAAGCAGCACTATGCTGTGTTTCGCTGCGTGAGTGAGGGTACTGGAGGCCCAATCCGGGGGAAAGAGGGATTTAAAGCTTGGCAGCGCACTTGTGACTCCACTGGTGTCGAGTGTCCATGGGCAGCGGCAATCGCTTACTATCAGGTGATCCGTCTGATCGTCTGCCACCTATCTCATAAAAAAAATAAGACAAAAAGGAAAAAATAATTAATAAGTAAGGATCACGTGGTCAACAAGGTCGAACCACAGTATATGCTACTGCTGCAGCGCTGGTTTTCAGTTTGTATGTAAGTATAGATACAGACGGCCACACATCGTCTCACATCATCACTTCAATCCACTGCATATTAAGACAGTACCTCCACAGCAGAGCTCTCCTATCTACTTTAATCAATCGATATTGAACCAAATGTGTTTGACATCGATTAAAGAGATTTGATAGACTTGTATACATTGATGTGTGTCTGTCCGGGCCTTGGGTAACCTAGAGGGTGACATTCAAAGTCAATGGGAAAACTACCTTATTCTATTCACTATTGGGAAAACCTTGAGTATATGTAGTGTTGACTGAGACATACGACACACTTGTGAACAGATGCCAGTCAAACTTTTACATTAAAATTTGGGACAGCTCTCATACAAGAGTTTGGAGGCAGCTTATCTCATATTTATTTAGATTATAATTTCTAAATTTATGTATATGACTATGCAAAAAGTTTTTAATTCAATAATGACGACATGTAAGATATATATTGTTTTAATCTTTCATGGTCATTAACAATTGAATATAATAGTCACCATGCACCTTAATTTTGAGATTCCAATATTTCCGATATTTTTGCAAGCGCCATGGTCACGGAGTAACTGAAGTTTTTATGGGTGCGCGTAGTAAAATACTGCGAAGGAGATAAAACCGATTTGTCTGCCAGTAACAGCTTACGCGCCAAAACTTCAGTTACTGCGTGACCATGGCGCTTGCAACAGTACCGACACATTGGAAACTCAAAAATAAGGAACATGGTAGATATCTCGTAAAGAACTATTCTAATGACATATAAGTAGTTTTGTATCAACATAATAAAAATTTAGGTAGGTATTATATACTCAAGTAAATAACACACTTAAAAATTTCATTTCATCATCTCGTGTTCGGGCGGGACTCGAACCCACACCTTTCACAATCCGGGTGAATGTTCTACGAATTAGACCACTGAACGCGTTACTAACCCGACGAAATTTGTAAGTGCTTGATTCGACATGAGCTGTCGATATGTAGGTATTATATTATTTAGAAACATAATATGTATATACATACAACGTTACATCAAGATTCAGAATTAGCCTTGTTATAAAGTCTTACAATACTAAAGCTAGTGTGCTAATTAATTAATTATTAGTGCTTATTAGTAAACCAATATGCAGCCATGTTTGAAATCCGTACTAGAGGCAAAAGCTTCGGGAGAAACACTTTGAACGAACCCTCTAATATATTGATAGTTATTAGTAGAGACTTTATAATCACATACTCATATTCTATAATGGACCGATATTAAGAGCTATGGCAGCTCATTAAGAGCGATGGTAGCTCAGTGGATAAAAAAAATCAGTCCATAGATTGTTAGTAACAAAAATACTTATAATTATATTAGTAGGTACACATAGACAATAAAATAATAAAATAAACTAAAAATAAAAAAGGGAGAGGTTGCTAAGAGTTACCAAAGAAACTGGTTTCAGTAGTCACTCTCCACACCAGGCACTTCTATAGCGGTGAGGTGAATCTATCCGCCCCTCCGGCCAAATTGGCAACTGACTTCCACAACCAGTTGCCAAAAAAAGAACTAACATTTTTGCTACACAACCAGTTGCCAGACAAGAACAAGTTTTTCATACTAGAATCCGAGCAGGCTATTCTGGATTTTTTGAATCTATGTGCATATTTCTACCACGTGTTTGGCGGTGAGAGAAAACATCTGAAACCTCTGGGATAACGCTACTGACGTTTGACCTTATTTAGGGTTCGGTAGCCAAATCGCAAAAAACATGTCTGTCCGTCCGCGATTCGTCATGTCTGTCCGTCCGTCCGTATGTCACAGCCACTTTTCTCCGACACTATAAGAACTATACTATTGAAACTTGGTAAATAGATGTATTTTGTTAACTGCATTACGATTTTTACACAAAAATTGGAAAAAAAAAAAATTGGGGGATACCTGAAACTGAAACTCAATTTTTTTTTTCATGAAACCTATACGTGTGGGGTATCTAATATAGGCTTTAAGATACTATTAAGTCAAATAATGTGTCTAAAAAAGTTTTTATTTATTAAAAAAAATAATTAAAAAATCTATGGATAGGTCTTTAAAAATGATGTTGAGGTTTTTAACATCATTTTTTTTCTAAACACAATACTTTGCGTAAGAGACGCTCCCGAAGTGGTAATTTGTGTGTCCGTTACGTGTTCAGAATCATAATTTTAACAATTGGATTGGTGGATTCAACTTCCCCTTCATTGCGATTTTCAATACGCATCTCCACACACTCTGGTGTGACTGATGTCCATGAGCGGCGATGATTCCTCACCATCAGGTGACTCACTTGCTCGTTTCCCTCCCTTTCTCATAAAAAAGGTATAAAAAAGTATAGGTTCAAATCTAAAGACTTTCAGTATCAAACTAGTAAGAACTGGATTATGTATCTGTGGTACTGGTAACAGAAAAAATGTTACAGTTATCTGTTACTGTGGAGTGGGCCCATACACTCGATATAAAATATTATTTCAGGAGCCCAATTCTCGGGTTTGTGACATTTCAAAAACATGGCGGATATCACTTGAAAATCATACAAAAAAACTATGTTTTAGTGATATATATCGTATGAAAAGAAATGTCACGAGCCCGAGAATTGGGCTCCTGATGTCGGCCGTAAACTAGATCCGTGCATGTCAAGCCCTGTGTGGGCCTAAGAAAATATCACCGGTTACTAGTTATCTGGGCGATGTGAGTTTATTACCGCTGGTCGGCCTATCCAGGGTTTATTACATTTTGTGTAGATAACGACCGAACATGTTAGAATAGATGTTAGATTAAATTACATGGTAGAATAAGTTTTTTTGTGTATAACAATTTTTGAAAAAGAACAAACGAAGATTGTTGAAATTTTTAAGTGCATTATTTACTTACATGGTAGATTTATGCTTTTGCAATTTAGTCTATCCGTGTGGTCCCCGGCAGAGTAGAATAGGCCACCCTCACTCTTACCGAGGTGTCGTAAAAGGCGACTAAGGTAAAGCTGCTGGCATGATCATCAGCACCCAGAGAAGGAAAACTCTGCATTTATATCAAAACCTTCGCCAACCCGTCTGCCAAGCGTGGTGAGTATGGCAATTACCCCTCATGTGATTGAGGGAGGCCCGTGCCCCAGCAGTGGGGACTTAAATGGGCTGATGATGATGATGATGAATTTAGTGACGCCACCAACAGATTTTTATTGGTTGATCGAGCGACTCGATGAATACTTTTTGATTTTAAATGTCTGACTTTTTCATTCATTGTCTTAATATCAACGCCCTGTTGGTCTAGTGGTTTAAGTACCGGGCCATGATCGTGATCGGGGTCCTGGGTTCGATTCCCGGGTAGAGCAAAAAGTATGTTCCGAATTTTTCGAACATTGCTCGGTTTTGTGATCACCAATGCGCATTATGTAAGTATGGTGATTAAGCTCATCATAGTAGCGATATCTTGATTAACTAACTTAGTAGCGATAACTTGATTTCTATGATAGAGGCCTTTAGTTTGGACAGTATGTAAGCTGATACTTTACTTAAAAGATGAAAAGTTTGCTTTTTCACTATTATGTTCTCTTCTTCTTCTCAGTCGTACACTGCTGACGGAGTGTTCTTCATTATGGATTGTCTACGGTATTTGACTTTTTTTTTTTATTTGTGCAATCAAAAGACCTCTCAATGATAGAAACATCGTTGAAAGAATTACTTGATTCTCATTTAAACTACCTGAGATATCACAACTTTAAAATCACATTATTTTGGGCAAACCCAAAACGCTCTATACAAATGGCTACAGAGATGTGACGTCACACGACAGTATTTTGTATGCATTTCATTTGAATTTTGTATGGTAGCTATATCAAATGTTTCGTTTATGTCAATGGTTCCATTATAATAGTAGGCGTAAATTATATGAGTTATTCAATGGTATAATTATTTTTTAAAAATTTCATACTTTTAAAATGGACTTTCCCATGAATCTTTAAATGACCATAAAACCGGCTAGACGTTATATTTTTAATTGAGAATTTTTGCTATTCACACATATTTACCTATATTTTGATAAAATATTTATATTTTGTAAAATATCGAGCTTAGTCAAATACCCTATTGTCTGTATGTTGGGTAGCGGCTTTTGCGAGACTTCTCCCTCTTTCTCTGTTTGTGGCAATGAGTACATTCATTGAGTACATTCAGTCAAGGAACGCTTTGTAGCAGACTTGATACTGTCTGTCCACCTTGTAGGTGATGTACCTTGGTGAACTTTTAGGTTACTGAAGCATTATCATGTGATGACAATTTATATTTTTATTATTTTTTGAGATTGGGTATCTTTTATTATTTGAAGTAATAATTGATATTATTGTATCCTATCATTATTAATTTTAACATTCCATTATTTAAATAAACGGACATAATCAAATATTAGTGTCGTAATTTAACTTACTATTTTATTTTATTTATTTATGATTTATCTGCCAATTAATATACCCACTGCTGAACCTTACGTCGCAAAATAGATAGGCACAAAACGTCGGCTGCCTACCAGCTACTCCAGCGTACAGCGATCTCGGCATTGTACAGCATGAGACAGAGGCAGACTATACGGAATGTGCGGGAGAGACATGATAAGATATACTGCCTAGCGCGTAGGTCAACAAACTTTGATATCAATTCAGCTCGCCGACCATGTTTGTCTTTTGTATTACCACGCTAGCCCACTGTGAATTGAAAGATTTTACACGCACTTGAGAATTCCTTCTTCAACGTATTAAAGTTTTACGTCTTTTCAACATTTTTTTTGCATCGCCGAGCTAGTAGTAGAGATTAAAAAATTTATAGGTCCACGCTTGGATTCAAACCTACAACCTGGAGGTTGTAGGATACTGGAGTATAGGCGCACATTCTTATCTACTAAGTTACTACTTTTACATGGCTCTATAAATTATAGAATGAAAACAAAAAAAGCAATAAATTTAGCCAAAGTATTTATTATCCGCCTTCTTATCCAAAACACGAAATATGATAGCGTCATTGTAATTTTTACATTTCAGACATCCCTTTACTCCAGATAATAGGTTATATCAGAATTTGAATAAAGAACGAGAGGTCCCGCTGATCTCACGCGATAAAACATGGCCAGTTTATCTCAACAACCTCCGATGAATAACCTAAAATGTCGTAACAAAGCAAATTCAATTCGTGAACAAAAATGCGCCCAAATTGATACGTATAAGGGTATATTTTTATTCGGCTAAGATTCCCTCCGCCATCGACACGAAATAACGCTTGTTAAACAAGAAAAAACTGTATTATCCAGGTTATAGCTTCGAGCAAACAGTAATATCGTCTTACCGCAAACAGCCAAACCGCCTAATATGTAGCCAGTGGGAGCTACGTGACTTGTAACAGCTATTGGAATGGCGCAGAGTCACTATTCTGTGACTTATGGTGGCCGGGAATAGTGACAGCTCTAAATTGCTTATTGTTCAAGAAAATATTGCTGTACGCACTTAACTAGCAAATATCTCTTTCTTTGTACGTTTTTCTAATATCATATTATCATCTTTTTTTAATGAGATAGGTGGCAGACGAGCAGACGTATTATCTTTTAGTCAACCAATACCTATGTTTATTCCTAGAAAAGTAAAAAAGTGAATCAATCTCCTCGTCGACGCGACATTCTGGGGAGCTTAAAAATCGATCTTTCATTTAAATTTTTTCGGTAGGTATATATCTTCGTTGATTTTGATACCCATAATAATAATACTAATGTCCTTCAAACCGATATTTCCGCCATGGCGGCCAATCTCAGCGATCAGCCATCAACGCAGGACATATTATAGTGCACAAGTATTTGCGCAGACACAAGTGCACACTCTATTCCCGTACCCTCATATTTCGATGGGACATTAGTGTGACACGACCGAAGAGGGATTAGGCGCAGGACCAATATAAGTTGAAAAATTTTATGCGTATTTCTATAAGTCATAGAGATTTTTTTTTCCGAATAGTTGGTAGATAGGGTGTACCTATATGGTTACCGATACATTATGTAAACATTTTGTTTTGTGTTAACTGCCTCGGTGGCGTAGTGGTTAGTGGGTCTCACTTTAAAGCGACGGCTGCGCATGAGGTCCTGAGTTCGATCCCCGGGTCAGGCCAAAAAATTATACCTAAGTTTTCGGTCAAAACTTCTTAGTGTCAGCCCGGAGTCTAGAAGATGGCGGTCTTGTACCCCGTGGCTCGGAAAGCACGTTTATCCTTTGGTCCTGCGCCCGATCCCTCTCCGGTCGTGTCGCCCTGGTGTCCCATCGGAATATGAGGGTAAGGGAATTGAGAGTGCACTTGTGTTTGCGTACACACTTGAGCACTATTATATATTGTTGCTGATCGTTGAGATTGGCGGTCGGAGGATATTATGTATAAATAGGCCCAAAAACATCTACAAAGATAAAAAAATCGATCGAAAAATTAAGTGGATGGAATAATCAATCATTGCGCGAATAACCAAACAGCCGAGTGAATAATGAATGGTGAATGTAAAACAATCTGGGGCTGTTCAGGCTTGTTTGTTCGATAACGAAGTAATAATAAAAATCTTTGAACAGATTCCTTGAAAGAGCCATACTTTGCGAATTGGAATTCCAATCCCGCAAAACGGGATCCCGGATTCCACCGAGATGTGACACCTCTAGTTGACTTTTGCATTTGTAGTGTATCAATAACATTCTCTTGTCCGCACGCTTCAGTGACCATTTCAATAGGGTTCTTCAACCCTATTGCCCTAACTAGCGACGCCAATCGATTTAAATTGTTAGCTACTAAACCGAATCAATTTCAAACAATTTCGGGATTACAACCTTTTTGTACGCGAAAAATTGATTCACGCTAAAAGTGGCCGGTTTTGGCGGCAATCAATTTTTCGCGTACAAAAACGGACCCAACATTTGTGCATGGTTATTTAATAAATAGTATAAGTGTTTGCCGAGAGGTTTTAAAATTGATCCGGTTTAGTAGCTAAACATTAAAATTGATTGGCGTCGCTAGTGTGCCCTACCCGTCACCTTAAGTAATTGACATGTTGTCTACAAAACGGAATGTCCCCCACACCGTAACGTTTATCTTTGAGGAAAAACTTGGCAGAATAATGAGCTCCGTTTACAAGCACACAAAGAGTGCCGGGGGAGGGGCGAGGAGGAAATGTCACCCGAGGCATCCAATGCCTCGCGAAGGAAACTTCGGAGAAATATGAGCTGGGGCCTCAGGCAGATTTTGTGCTGCAGTTTTGGTAAACAATTTTTTGAGAAAATCCGACAGACCCGACGCTTGGGCTTAGTAACGCGTTCAGTAGTCTAGTTGGTGGAATAGCCACCCGGAACGTGGAAGCCATGAGTTCAAATTCCGCCTGAACACGCGAGATTTTTTTTTTATGTGACAGGTGGCAGACGAGCGATGATAGCTCAGTGGATAAGAAGCCCTCCGGCCACATTGGCAACTGAGTTTCACGACCAGTTACCAGACAAGAACGAGCCTTTCATACGAGGGGCCATGGTTAGAATCCGAGCAGGCTATTCTGGATTTTTCCAATCTATGTGCATATTTCTACCACGTGTTCGGCGGTGAGGGAAAACATCGTAATGAAACCTCTAGGATAACGCAACTAACGTTGGACCTTTTTTATGTGATAGGTGGCAGACGAGCGGACAGAACACCTGATGGTAAGCGATTGCCGCCGCCCATGGACACCCACGACACCAGTGCTCTGCCAACCTTTAAACCCCCCTTTCCTCCGGATTACAATCCCTCACTCACGTAGCGAAACACATGGCAATACTGTTTCACGCCGGTTTTCTGTGAGGCCATGGTACTCCGGTCGAACCAGCCCATTCATGCCGAAGCGTGGCTCTCCCACGGTCCTTTTTGCGTCCGCATGGACCTTCTGCCACCGCTAACTGCACATAAGCCGAGTGCTGCTGCCACTTGGTTACCTTTCGGTTATCGCATTATGTTTATTTACCCGGGAGAGTAGAATAGGCCACCCTCACTCTTACCGAAGCCGTGTGGTCCCCGGCAGAGTAGAATAGGCCACCCTCACTCTTACCGAGGTGTCGTAAAAGGAGACTAAGGTAAAGCTGCTGGCATGATCATCAGCACCCAGAAAAGGAAAACTCTGCATTTATATCAAAACCCTCGCCAACCCGTCTGCCAAGCCTGGTGGTAAATGGGCTGATGATGATGATGATATAGCTTCAAGCTCACAAACCGTCACCTTCTATGATATTATGTTCATGATACATACATTTACAAGATATACTATATGTTCATGATCCCTCTCAACTATCTCATAAGGCCTACAAACAGCCCTGTGTTGACTTTGCTCTTCGGCTGTTTTGTTTAGAAACGCAAAACTTCATATGGGGAGTGCACTCGGCGCAGACCGCGGGTTGGTGCTCACTTGCTACTATTTACTTTACGGAGTCATGTGTGCGCGTATATTGATATTTTGAACTCCGATACTAAGTTTAATTTAAATATAGTAAAACAGAATGTATACAGTTAGAATCAACATAGCCTGCAATAACTAGTGGTGGAAATTATTTAAAGCAAATGTGTTATTTACTTTTTTTTTGTAATAATAATTCTCACAACATCTCATACGTTGACCTGATTCCGTACTAAGTAGCTTAAGCACTTGTGTTATAGATATCAGACAACAGAGGAACACAAATATATACTTAAATACATATATTACACCCAGACACCGAACAAACACAAGTGTTCATCGCACGAATGTTTGTCCAGGATGGGGATCGAATTGCGCCATCCGGTCAATTTGTATTATAATGATGCTGCTTTTTTCCTGAATAGATAAATAAATAATAATTATTTAGTAAGAAAACAAAAAACAACACTTTATTTCTAAGCGTAATCAATGGCATAGTTCAGGTTTTTTTTTAAGTGATAGGTGGTAGACGAACAGACGGATCACCTGATGGTAAGCAATTGCCGCCGCCCACGGAACACCCGCGACACCAGTGGAGTGACAAATGCGCTACCAACCTCTATATAACCTTTCCCCCTGGATTGGGCCTCCGGTAACCTCACTCTCGCAGCGAAACAACGCAGTGCTGCTTTACGCCGGTTTTCTGAGAGGCCTTGGTATCATTCATGCCGAAGCGTGGCTCTCCCACGGTCTGTTCCAATTTTCAGAAACTTTCAAAGGTAGAGGTCTCCTTACGATGTTTTCCCTTGCAAACGAAAACCGAGCAACTATGGATTTTTCCGGTTGATAGTAGCTTATTGAATAAGATATTCAGGTTCGAATCCGAGCATGATGATAGATTTTTGAAATCTTGGTGCATTTTTGTACCATTAGTTAAGCGATGACGGCAAACATCGTCAAACCTATTTATTCCCGTGTCCGTAGCTGAAATAATAATATCCTCCAACCTATTGCGGCTACGGCGGCTAATCTCAACGATTAGCCACATACGCATGATACATTATAGTGTTCAAGTGTGTGCACAAACACAAGTGCACTCTCGATTCCCATACCCTCATATTCCGATGGGGCACGAGTGAGACACGACCGACTGCTTTTCTGAGAACCTCTGAACCACTGGCTTTACCTACGTGATTTCCGAGATACGGGGGTACAAGACCACCAACTTCCAGACTCCGGGTCAACACTAAGAATTTCTTACCGAAAACTTAGGTACCAATTTTTAATAGATCCCGGCTTAGACCAAAATGATTTCGCAGCCGTCGCTAAAAAGTGCGACGTACTAAGCAAGCAGTCAGAGACTGAAATTTCAAATGTGTAACATCCCCAAACTGCGAAATACGTGTTTCAGTATCTATCTACAAGGCGACAATCCTTTTCAAACACAGCATTAAAAGGGAAATAAAAATACACTCCATAAATGTAACAACTAACACTGAAAGTAATAAAACTAAGAACATATAAAACACAATAAAGGACCGCGCATCTAAATGCATTCGATTACAAGAATATGCGCTGAGCGCAATAAAAGAGTCCACGCATTTCGGGGAACCGGCATCCACGCAATAGGCGTAAACGAAATGGTTATCTTTATAGCCTAAGGACAAAGTATGTATTTAGGGTGACCATGCTTAGGTGCAGTCGGAGAATCTGCCGCATAACCTCCTGAATAGCAATAATCGCTTGCAGCTTGCATAGTTTTTTGTTTGAATTGACGCCATTTTTGGGTCGTGCAAGCGATTTTCATTTGAAAGTGGTTAAGCGGCAGATGCCCCGACCGTATATAGGCCTTTACGTATATAATAGATTATATAAGGCGACGGGTAGGGCACACTAGCGACGCCAACCGATTTTAATTTTTAGCTACTAAATCGGATCTACTTTAAACAATTTTGAGGTTACAACCTCTCGGCAAACACTTAAACTATTTATTAAATAACCATGCAGAAATGTTGAGTCCAACGCGTACGCAAAAAATTGACTCGCGCCTTAAGTAACATCTCAGTATGTAACTTGGTAGCTATGTTCATGTCTGTACAGCCCGATACGAGAGGAGATTTTGCGTCCGCACGGACCTACTGCCACAGCTAACGTTTTTCTTTTTTTTTGTTATAGGTGGCAGACGTGTAGATGGATCACCTGATGGTAAGCAATTACCGCCGCCCGTGAAACGAGTCACAAGTGCGCTGCCAACCTTTAGTCCCCCCTACACACACATACATTATCGCATTAAGTCAATTTTTTTTGTATATTTTATGTATCAACATATAAATGTTTTTTTTTAATCAGCCTATAAGTTTATAGGGTGCAGTGGGACAGTTGTCCCACTGCAGGGCAAAGGCCTCCATCATAGATATCAAGTTATCGCTACTATGATGGGATTAGGCTTAATCATCATGCTTCTATTTGTAATGCAAAACAAATCTTGAAAATGATGGACCCTTCTTTACTTGGAAGAATTCATGTTTTTATCTTTAATAACTTTTTAATTATTTTGTTTTCTGAGAATCTATCCTACACGTTACTAAACGTTTCCCATTATAGCAAAGCTAATTATGGAGTATTTGCAATACAACTTCTAAAAAAAATCATAGGAAATGACCTTATAAAAAGAACTTTCTTAAACTGAACGATAATGTTGATTAGACTTTGCAACATGGCAATCCTCGAGGCATCACGACGTGCGACACAGATGCGTGTCAATACAAACAAAGGGCTGGATATGAGGCACAGCGCGTACTATTAATACCCGGAGACTATAAAGCCACAGCACAAACATTACAGTAGCTTCTGTACAATTAACCACACGTTGGGTTACTACGAGCTGTCTGTCTCCATTGACATTTAACCAAATATGGTACCTAATTAGCTTGGAAGTCCCGATCCTTTTTCTCTATCAATAGATAAATGAGAGTAATCTATCAGGGTCATTTCACTTAGTACTTTTTTCTTAGTATGGGAAAAATAGTTCAGCGGTTTTCGTTAGATGGCGCTTGTAAAAAGCAGACGTAGCTGTAAAAAGCAATCCAGCAGATGGTTCGGCGTTGTTTTGGTAGACGTCACTATGCATTTTTACATCGCGCTAGTAAACCGTGTCTCCGAAACAATGACCTCAAGCCGCCTGCCCACATTAGCAATTTAAAAAAAGAATGGAATATAAACCACGGTATTGGGAATTTTGCTATCATCATCATCATCATCATTTCAACCAATAGACGTCCACTGCTGGACATAGGCCTCCCCCAATGTTCTCCACACAGAACGGTCCTGTGCCGCCCGCATCCAATGGATTCCCGCGATCTTCACCAGACCGTCGGTCCACCTTGTGGGGGGTCTGCCACGGCTGCGACTTCCTGTACGTGGCCTCCACTAGAGGACCTATCCGCCCCAATTTTGAATTTTGTTACGACAAATAAAATTATTTCTGATATTTTATTCAAACAGGTACATGAAAATACGCCGAAATGCTTCCAGAAAAGATACGACAGTGTTTGCTTCGCGGTCGCCTGAGATAAAAGCTTGTATTAAATAGAAATGGCTACTGGTAAGGTAACATTGGCGCTGTGGCCAGCCGCTACAAAGGCGGCAACACGCGCGTTTTACGGCTGTCCTCAATACGGTTTATGGTTATATTAGCGGATTGCCTGCTCATCCTATAGCACCAATGTTATGGAACGACAAAGGCTTCCCTTCTGTGAATTGGAATAATCGGTGCGGTTCATTTCTGTTTACCTGTCCTTTTAGGATAGGATAGATACGACAAAGTAACTACATAATTGCAGGTATTTTATGTTCGACCTCTAGTGAGATAACTCTATGAAGTAAAACATCGTGTACATAGTTTTTTTCAATTATCCACAAAAGTTGAGTTGAAAACTGTTTTTTAGAGATCTTGACGTCTCTTCAGACTGGTGAAAGCCGAGATTCCACTCTTGGTAGACTACGTATTATTCGGCGTATACGTAGGTATTCGCCGGAGGTATTCGGTTGGAGCCGTAAAGTCCTTGAGTGGAGACCGCGACTCGGTAAGCGTAGTGTAGGACGCCCTGAGACAAGTTGGGATGATGACATTGGAAGGCTGACTGGTGTGGGCTGGATGAGAGTGGCCGAAAATCGGGAGCAGTGGCGTGCATTAGGGGAGACCTTTGTCCAGCAGTGGACGAGTGTGGGTTGCTGATGACGTAGGTATTCGGCCCGGGGTCCACTCGAGTTATATACCTTATGGATAGTATAAGGTTTAAAAATGCATGACTAAAAATTCGCTACGAAAGTCTGAGTTGGTATATAGAATTGGAAATAGTTTGACGAACAAACTCAATCCCGCTTTAAATCAATAGTTGCTAGTTGTAAGCTTGAAATAACCTGAGCTCCATCCCACGCATTGCATAACAATATTCACCATTTCACCCCGATCTACAATTTGACAGCCTTGAACTGGCTGGTTTTCGTGGCCAATAAAATTGAAACAGTTAAACCTGCCGGAATGTTGTGAACGATTTTGAACTATATCCCTATGAGAGAAAGGTTAACTATTTCGTTGGATGATTGTACTCGTACATGGCCGATTGTCAAGGCTACGAGTAACACGAAGAGCCGAGCTATTTGGTAATTGTTTGGAATTTGTCGTTTATATGACTGATTGGAGAGCCGTTTTTATGGAAGTTGAGTAGATTTGTATGGATCTCGTGACTATGCGAACTTTGGTAGGATTTTTATTACCAAAAACGGTTTTAAAAGTGTTGTGGACGCTTGGTAAACCGCTGTTGAGGTTTACACTAATCTAAGCATATTTAGATAGATAGATACTCTTTATGGCACAACATACAAAACTTTAAAGCTAGGTATACAGAGATACAATGTACAATTTAGGCGGTCTTATCGCTGGGAGCGATCTCTAGCAGACAACCTTCTGGTAAAGGACATAAAATAGACCAATTTAATCATAGTTACACGTTTCAAAACCTTTGTTCTTAAGTGATAAGTGGCAGACAAGCAGACGGATCGCCTGATGGTGAGCCATTGCCGCCGCCAAGAGACACCCACGATAGCAGTGGAGCCACAAGAGCGCTGCGAACCTTTAAACCCCCCTTTCCCTCGGATTGGGCCTCCGGTACCCACGCGTACCACAACACAGTGCTGCTTCACGCCGGTTTTCTGTGAGGCAGTATCACTCCGGTCGAGCCGGCCCATTCATGCCGAACCTTGGCTCTTCAACGGTCAAAACTACTCAGGAAGTAATAATAACTAGCTGCAGTATCCTAATCGAGCTGATATGATGTCGTATTTCAAGCTTTCGCAGATGTTGCAAATTACATTCACGCAGTCCCACAGATAATATAACCGGAGCATCATACATGATCCGTTCAAACGCGTATTTGCCAAGAATGCCAATCAGCAGCTAACGCCGGCATGCCAACTGCACTGGCAAATGGCACGCTGGCATTAGATAGGTCGAGTGCCAATTGAGAAACGCGAGAGCTCTCCGCGAACTAATGCCTTTGCAAGTAGAGTAGATTGCTTGAGATTTTGCTTAGTGTGTTTGTATGTGTTAGTGCTAATTTAAACTTAGCATCACAAACAAAGCTCTTCGCGTAATTTCTATATTTGAATAGGCAATGTATTTATTATTAAATCTATTCAACTGCCTCGGTGGCGCAGTGGTTAGTGGATCGCGCTTTAATGCGACGGCTGCGCAAGAGGTCCAGGGTTCGATCCCCGGGTCGGGCCAAAAATTCGTACCTAAGTTTTCGATAAGAAATTCTTAGTGAAAGCCCGGAGTCTGGAAGTTGGCGGTCTTGTACCCCCGTGCCTCGGAAAGCACTAAATAAGTTTTGAGAAGTTTCACCTTCGTTAAATCTGGTAACCGTAACACAACACAATACTTTTGGATTTGAGTCCTATATACAGGGTGTATCTGTGAACATTTACATCCCGTTAACCACGCGTTCTACTAACCATTATGAACAACATTTGTTCTATCACTTTTGTAAATTCGCATGAAAAAATTTCAACTTTTCATACAAAGTCGGTCACGTGACTTGGAGCCCAATTCTGGTGCTCGTGATATTTTGAAAACATGGCAGATATCACCTGAAAACTATTCAAAAAAACTATGTTTTAGTGATATATGTCGTATGATAATAAATGTCACGAGCACGAGAATAGGGCTCTTGGTCATCTTGTATGGGGAGTCGAAAAAAATTTCGATGAATTTCCAAAAGTGAAAGAACAAATGTTGTTCATTCAATAATGGTTGTAGAACGCGAGGTTGAAGGAAATGTTCACAGGTACACCCTGTATGTGATGTTTTGTGACTTTGTCTAAATTGCTATGTCATCTTTGCACCCCTGCAAAATGGCGTGACTATAGTACATATTTACGAAGTCTAACAATTACCGGCACCTTTTCAAGCATTCGACCCATTACATAATGCCGACAAACTAAGAGGCCTTTACCCGTTCATTATTAAATTATTATTAAATAAATCCACGTAGATACACATTGCGTGACCGGTTACATAGCAGATAGCTTTGGGCTTGCGTGATGAAGTAATATTTTTATTGACAATACCTAGGCCGAGCCCTTAGGGTTATCACTGGGCCTATATTTGTAACCTTCGCGACTCGAGATAAGATATGACCTTAATAGGTCGTAGGGGACGATCTGCGCAGGATGGCTGGCAAGAGCTGGATGCGAGAAGCCATGGATAGATCACGGTGGCGAACTATTGGAGAGGTCTACGTCCAGCAGTGGACTGCAATAGGCTGATGAGGATGATGATGATGATGATAAATAAATGCATACAATATCTCATTGACCTAATTCCGCACTCCGTAGCTTAAGCACTTCTACCCATGCATCTACTAAGGATATAATGTTACTTAAAGTGACTTGGTAGGGCACACTAGCGATGCCAATCAATTTCAATTTTTAGCTACTAAACCGGATCTATTTTAAACAATTTCGGGATTACAACCTCTAAGCAAACACTTACACTATTGATTAAAGGTTAGGTCCGTTTTGCACAAGTGTGTGCAAAAACCATCATATTATTCCGATAGGACACCAGTGTGACACGACCAGAAAGAGATCGAGCTCTGGCTCGACGTATGACTCGACGGGATATGCGATATTCAAGGCACGGGAACACAGGTCCGCCAACTTCTAGACTCCGGGTTGACACTGAGAATCTCTAACCGAAATCATTGGTTTATGCTAAAATACATGGGTACAAATTTTAGCCCAACACGAGGATCGAACCCACGTATTGAAGATTAGGATGGGTCCAAGAATAATACTCACTCAACTCCTTTAATAGTTACGCAAATGGCTACCATTAAAAACCGGCCAAGTGCGAGTCGGGCTCGCGCACAAAGGGTTCCGTAGCAGCAAATATAATAAACTTATTATGTCAATTTATACACCTGGTGAATGGAGCCTAAACTCTCCCGATATTTTGCCTCAGCCATCGTTTTCAGTGTAAGCACAATAACTTAACCAAAATTACAGTTAAATCAACCTATCTCAAAAACTATAAGAGATACTTTGATCAAACCAAAAATCGTTGAAAGAGTTAATTAGCATGCATCACCTCTATTTTTTTTAGAATTTTATACCCCGTAGTTATAAAAATAGAGGGGGGGGGGACATACTTTTTACGACTTTGAGAGCTGATATCTCAAAAACCGTTCACTTTAAGAAAAATGTTTTTTAGAAAACTTTATATCATTTTAAAAGACCTTTCCATTGATACCCCACACGGGTATGTACATCGAAAAAAAAAATTTCATCCCTCAGTTACATGTATGGGGGGGGCCCCACCCCCAATTCTTTTTTTACTATTTAGTGTCATATTTTTGTAGCGGTTCATACAACACATATTCCCATCAAATTTCATCACTGTAGTACTTATAGTTTCCGAGTAAATCGGCTGTGACAGACGGACAGACGGACAGACGGACAGACAGACATGACGAAACTATAAGGGTTCCGTTTTTGCCATTTTGGCTACGGAACCCTAAAAATGAAACGCATTATGTCTGCGTTGGATTAAAGTTAAGTCTCACAATCGCAATTAATTTACAAGTATCGGTACGTGTGTCTGTCTTTCTCCATCTTTTTTCATCTTTTTTATTCGCAGAATATTACCAGAAAATATTTCTATTTTGTAATATTTCTATAATTTAATGACATAGTTTTGTTTTATTATTAGGATAGTTATTTACGAGATTTCTACCATGTACCTTACTTTTGAGTTTCCGATATTTCGGCACTGTTGCAAGCGCCATGGTCACGAGCATTGAACGAGAGTGAAGAGAATTTGTTGGAATCGGGTCCAAATCACTGGATTGAGTTTTATAACCCTCAGATAATTTCGACAGAACGCCACTACATACCAAGACTGGCCAGGGAAGCAATTGAAATTACAAAGTACAAAAATTTCAATCGTGAGGATGGGTTTAAATTGTCAAATGTCTGGAATCCAGTGATTCGAAAATGTAATAACCGTAAAACTAAACAAAGTGTTATTTCGCGGCCAGATACTGTGAGTGTTGTGTGTCGAGAACAGGTGCAAGAAAATAGTGAGTTAGTGAACAGTGGTAACGCAAGTGCGCGTAGTAAAAGCCTGCGAAGGAGGGTAGACCGTTATATCTGTCAGTAACATCTTACCCGCAAAAACTTCAGTTACTCCGTGACCATGGCGCTTGCAACAGTGCCGAAATATCGGAAACTCAAAAATAAGGTACATGGTAGAAATCTCGTAAATAACTATCCTAATGTTAGTGACCATGAAAGTTTAGAACAATATATAGTTTTTTTTGCCATAAAACCTTCCACAGTGCCAGTCCAATTTGTAAAATTTACCAATTTTATTTTATTTGATTATATTTTGGACATGTAAATTTTTATTTTAATATTTTAAAAATATTTCTTAGGTTTTATTTGTACTTTATTAAATAATTAATTGTTTTTTATGTATTTTTGAAAGAAAGAAACATTTTATTGACCATCACAATAAATAATTTAACAATGAACATTCATTAGTAAACATAGGTAAGGTAACATTGACACATTAAAACTACAGACAAAGGTGAATACGAGAACAGACGATAGGTAGGTAAATACACAGTTATATAATGAAAATATTCTAAATAAGTAGGCGTGTATGAAGTGTGAGGTCAATCAGTTCCTGGCCTCAGCATGGTGCTGCCACGACAGAAATGCCGCGGCAGCGCTGGTATTCTGGCAGGACCTGTTGTTTTGACTTCAAAATTGACCTATTATATGGTATATTATTTCCGTAATATTGTTTTGACATTCTTCTTTAATTTTATACATAAATTGCAATAATTTTGACATAACACACTATTTGTACTTGTATTTCATGAGTATGACTTCTTGGTGCTTTGGCATGACTGTAAAGCCGTCAAGATTTTTTAAAAATAAATAAACATAAAAAGAGTTGTATTTTAAATGCCAAGTTATTTCGACCGCTTAGCGAAAGAAATTTTGAGAGCTCACTTTGACTGTTCCTACAATAAGTTTAGTCCCGAAAATAATAAATCCTCAACTGGCCGTTTCCTTCTTTTCACTGATCAACCCTGTTTTTCTAGACGGACGCAAACCCAGATACGCTATATCAATCAATCTATTATTTTATTCGCCCTAGACAACGACGTTATGTGTTCCTTGACGTACTAGTGTGTGTATTGAATCGCGTTCCTACATAAAAGAGACATGAATTATTGATACTTGGGTTACGAGATTACTGTATAACTTTCAACCTTAAGAACTACCATAGTGTTAACATAGAATCGATGTATGGATAGTGGTAGTGGACTTGCATATTGTTCGTAGAACTAACGACCGATAGGGTAGAAAGGTCTTCTTTTGAGGGTGAAGTTATGTGGGGCTCTCCTTTGGTACTGGCCTGAGGTACACATGGGACAGAAAGGTGTACCCCAAAGGTTGTATGGAGTAAAATTCATTTTACTTCCTAGCCTTCAGGCTACAAACCGAACTATTGCAAATATGTGTAGATACTATATGTGTAGAGGTGGCAGACGAGCAGACGGATCACCTGATGGTAAGCAATTCCGCCGCCCATGGATACCCGCAACACCAGTGGAGTCACAAGTGCGCTGCCAACCTTTTATATACTTGCATATGTATACAATGTAGTTGTTTAATATTAGTGCTACTAACTACAAAATTTCCTTTCGCCGCACCACTGCACTTTCTGCATGACCCAAAGGTTGACGTAGAGAATGCTTCTTGGCATTAAGTTCGCCTTATTGTATCAAAATTTGTACAATAAAGTTTTAAATAAATAACTGTTTTAAAACCTTTCGCCCATAGAAATATTCAATGAATCTTTCATTCTTTTATTTGCCGGGGGAGATGGGAGGGGAGAGGTGGGGGAAGGGGTTCTGGCACATGCTGAAAGAACTTAATCTTTGTACCTATGACCTACTATTTTACTTTCGACAGTAAAATTTGCCGATAAAGTTTAATTAGATTTTCCAAGAAAACTAACAATTAAACGATTAATTCTCGTACACGGCCCATTTTTATAAATCAAACGGACCAATCGCTCGGACCTAAGTATATTAATCCCTTTGCCTACACCTTAGCGCACTCAATTTCGAGCTTTAGCGACCTAAGAACAAAGCTCTAATTCGTATGGAGTGGTATCGCGTTTACTTTATCGATGCGTTTAATCATTTAGATCTATTTCTCAGAGGTCAAGGTCATTCCGATTAATAAACGAGCCTCAGTTTAAATGTGGAGTAAAGGCGAAAGGTACCGCACGCTAGCGACGCCAATTGATAAAATTCTTTAAAACTGAAATCACAGAAAATCGGCGTAAAGCACTGTGCTGTGAATAAGAGTACCGGAGGCCCAATCCGGGGGAGAGGGTGGTTTCAAGATTGGCAGCGCACTTGTGACATCACTGCTATTGCGGGTGTCCATGGGCAGCGGCAATCACTTACCATCAGGTGAGCCGTCTGCTCGTTTGTCTGCCATAATGTAAAAAAATAAAATTGCGGCGCCGTTGGACTGCACACAAGCTTAAGTATTTCCCTATTTATAGGTGTGTTTGTTTGTGAAATGTTAAGGGTGCTCGTTAGGTTCTGACACCGACATTCGATTTTGATTAATTGGAATGAATTTAAGACGATAAAGCATCGACGTAAAAGTACAACGGTGAATTCTTGAAGGATTTTATTAAGTTATTTTAAGATGTACTAGTGTAATATTATCTTCGTACAAGTAACCATAATTCTTATTATTTCCAAAAGTAGCCACTTTTAGCTATTACCAATTATAAATAAATTAATATTTCACAACATCACATACATTGATCCGAGATAGGTATCTCAAGCACCTGTGTTACGGATATCAGAATCAACGGAGGGATTACAAATAAATACATATAATACTTTCCTTTTGTAAATACATACTAATAATACATAGAAAACACCCAGACCAATACAAACAAACATGTTCATGCACACAAATGTTTGTACTGTGCGGGGATCGAAGCCGCAACCCTTGGACAAAAGGCAGCGTTCACTACCACTGTTCCAAACGGGTCGTCAATTATAACATTATGGTTACTTGTAGGAAGAAATTATGAGATAATGCTATCTCAAAAAAATGTTAATATTTACTTTCCTTTATGAATTCACAGTTGTACTTTTTAAAAAATGTCTCATAATCGGCAAAATTAGTACAAATCTATTGGGGCCGCTAGTTTCACGAGAAGTTTAAGCCCCATTCTCAATGGTTAAGAATTCTGGGTCAAGTGAGCTTTCTTGCTTATGTGTTAGGTGAGAGACGATCAGACGTTGATCAGAGTTGATCAGGGATCACCCAACGGTAGGAGATTGCCAGCCGCCCATGAGAGGGTAATATTAAGTTTCGTAATGAATATAATGTTTACCCGCGTGAAGCAGCGTTTGCACCGCGTCCGCGGTAGCGGAGGCGCAATCCAGGGAAAAAGGAGGGGCCGAGTTTTTAGATACCTAATAATAAGAATCCAAATAGGGGTGAGCGCATTCTTTGAGAAGATAGATCAAGACCACTCTTGGAGAAAGAGTGGCGCGGGTTCAAAGGTTGGCCACCGCCACCTACCTATCATAAAAACAATTGAATGTCGAATCTACGGTGTACGGTAAAACTGGATAAAACCAACTATGTACGATTTTTTGTTTTTTGTTGTACTGTCATTGAATTATTTACCTCATGTATTTGTCTTATGTAACTCGTTCTAAACAAATAAATTAAAAACAATATAGAACAGTCGAAGTTTCTAAAAATATTGAAATCCTTTTTCACTTTTTAATATGAGAATTCCGTTCTTTAAATTGCATCGATTCAAAGACGATTACCTCAACGGCCTTGCATTAACCTGCACTACATAAGACATTTGTTCGCAATTCTACAAAAGTCTATACATAGACTATAATTTCCCGGAATAATATGTCCTTCGAATCGAAACACATTAAGTCAAGAAATGCTTTGCAGTTCAATTTAATGCTACGTAATATCACATGTACAAATGTGCGGTGTAGATACCATAGAGTAACTTATATATAAAAAAAAATGAATAAATATTTCACAACTTCACATAAATTGATCTGGCTCCGAGATAGGTAGCTCAAGCACCTGTGTTACGGATATCAGAATCAACAGTGGGATTACAAATAAATACATATAATACTTTTCGTTTGTAAATACATACTTATAATATATAACAAACACCCAGACCAATACAAACAAACATGTTCATGCACACAAATGTTTGTACTGTGCGGGGATCGAACCCGCAACCCTTGTATCAGAGGCAGCGTTCACTACCACTGTTCCAATCGGGTCGTCTAACTATATGTACTGAGATAAAGGCATCAGTCGGCTGGCTAGTGCTAGCTCCATCTAGAGGAAACCGACCAATACTCAATGGATATATACAACGCCCACCTTTGGATCAGAAATAATTTATTTGATAAATAATAAAATTCCCAATATTAAATGGATCTCTGATTTATTTCCCGTAAAATTACTCATGTGGGCCGGCGGCTAGAGGTTATTATTTCGGAAACACGCTTTATACTAGCGCGATGGCCGTGTGGTCCCCGGCAGAGTAGAATAGGCCACCCTCACTCTTACCGAGGTGTCGTAAAAGGCGACTAAGGTAAAGCTGCTGGCATGATCATCAGCACCCAGAGAAGGAAAACTCTGCATTTATATCAAAACCCTCGCCAACCCGTCTGCCAAGCGTGGTGAGTATGGCAATTACCCCTCATGTGATTGAGGGAGGCCCGTGCCCCAGCAGTGGGGACTTAAATGGGCTGACGATGACGATGACTAGCGCGATGTAACAATGCTCGATTGCTTTTTAAAGCTCCATCTATCGAAAAACGCGGAAATATTTTTCCCATACTAAGGAACGAAGTACTAAGTGAAAGGACCCTAAAACTACTAAAAAAGAAAGAAAATAGTATTAAAGTTAAAAGGGGTACGAAATTGCCGATTTGATGAGATTTTTTGAAAAGCTGTGTTTTCCATTCTAACATTTTTTAATTTTCAAAGTAAATATCTATTAACGTTCATATTAATGTTACTGTACTTTAATTGACAACGTTTAGGTACATAGGTTTTCAGAAAAAAACATTGTTTATTAAAAAAGTTATGAATACTGAAGCGTCAATTCTGCGTAACAAAAAAAAGGGTAACTTTCAAGTTTTTTTTTCAGTTTCGAGAAGACAATTTTATCTGATCTGCACATTACACACCTAAGAAATATGGTCACTAATCAAAATAAAAATATACCACAGTAACTTTTAGGTTTTTTATGGAAATTATTAATCTTGTCGTGTCTAGAAAAAAAACGTCAATTTCATACTTTAACCTCTATTATATTTTTTTTTAGATTTTCGCGTTGCATTATAACTATAATGTATCAATACGGGGATTAACACGATATTTATTATGTGAAACAACATTGTGTACTCACATATTTGGCTCGACGTTTCGGCTACGTTACAGCAGCCGTGTTCACGAGCGGACTCGAGACCACGGCTGCTGTAACACACGAGCGGACTCCGCTCGAGACCACGGCTGCTGTAACGTAGCCGAAACGTCGAGCCAAATATGTGAGTACACAATGTTGTTTCACATAATAAATATCGTGTTAATCCCCGTATTGATACATTATAGTTATTATTATAAAATTTATTGACAATCAAAGAAGATATACTTAGAGTCCGCGCTATCAAAGAAGAATTCTCGTGAAAAGCGCGCTTCAGTCGCCATCAACATAAAAATGACCATGACCATAGTCACTTTCCCCCTTGTGACAAATCGCGAACTAAGAATACTCCCGTGACAAAACTCGTGCCAGCCCCTTTTCACATTGCGTGTTGGAACGGGATGACATGAACGGTAATTATTGTAGGTCGTGATTGTAATAAGATGGACGGGATTTAAAACTTTAGTTCCTTGTTTTGCCACGGGATTCTTTCATGGCGCAGACTCTAAGCCCGATTCGATCTAATGGTATAGCGCTGTCATTCTGTACAAATCTGACGCTATACCATAGATTAATCCGCAGATAAAGATTTATTGAATCTACCTTAGGTAAAATACAATGGCTGAAAATAAAAAGAAAAATAAATATTTAAAACAAAATATTTAGGTCCCTATAGCACAGTTCCAAAAACACTGGCAGAATTTACCCGCTGGGTGACGACGAGAATTCACTCGGCGAAGAAAGAAGTCATCACCAAAGAAGTCTCGTAAAAACTTGCTCCAGTCGCCATTCAAATTTGAACTTTATTCCATAGACACAAGGAATCTAAAAGTCCGTGTACGTTTTGCCGCGAGACGTCTTCGTGGCGCGAACTCTACCTTTTGTATATCCCGTGTCTTCAGACAAACGCCTAGTCATGAAATTATAAAATCCGTGTTATACAAATGTCCTTACGATAAGAATGGAGTTATTTTATTCAAGAACGTAGAATACTAGCCTCATTAGCTATGCAGCCTGCTAAGATAGTCCGCAAAAGGAAATGTGCTAATAATTCAATAACTTTGACACTTTTATCTTACAGTTCTAGATTCATATGAAATTCATACCTCGCGTTTATGAATTTTTACTGCGGGGTGAGCGTTCTGCTAACGGCGAGAACCGATATTTTCAATACAAAACGGCGATAAATGTGTGAGCGTTTTGCTCACAGGACATTGCCCCTCGGAAGGAGGTCAACGGCGAGTGAGCGACCCCTAAGAGTTGCGGGTTTGCTTCCCGGCGGCACAGTGGAGGTAAATGCAGCATACAAAGCTGTATTCAACTTTAAAAAATTGGGCATAGATCTTGCGCGCGAGTTGGATGCAGCGCTCTACTAAGTACGGTAACAGTATCTAGCTGTACTGTATCTTCATACAAGCGAGCGAAACGCGTATCATATGTAAATTGAACAGCTTTATGAAACAAGAAGTAATGTTTCATTATAAGTTTTTTTAAGTGCTCCTCATTTGTCCGGGCTGTATCGGTAAACATTTACATCCCGAAAAGTCATAGAATAAATGTTATTCAGAACGGATAGTAGAAGAGGGATGCTTCAATACTCAACTTAACATAAGAAAAAACGTATAAAGAGAAAATATAATATATTCAAAAGATGAGGAATGAAATGAAAATATTTATAAAAGAGTTTGAATCACTTGTAGTGAATGCTGCCTCTGGTGCAAGGGTTGCGGGCAAGATCCCCGCACAGTACAAACATTTGTGTACATAAACATTTGTATTTGGTCTGGGTGTTTTCTACTTATTATAAAGTATGTATTTACAAAAGAAAAAGTATAAAAATATTTATAATTTCGCTGCTGGTTCTCATATTCGTAACACAGGTGCTTGAGCTACCTATCTCGGAGTAGATCCTCCTAGATCAATATGTATGTGATGTTGTGAAATATTAGATATTAGAGTATTAATAAGTTGAATACGTATAGTCGCCTTAACGCCATGTGGCTAGGGGCGTTTAAGAATACTGTCAAGGTTTTCCCGGCCTGTCGTAAGAGGCGACTAAACGAGCTTTCAGAGTACGTGAGCGTATCCACTACTGGGGAGTGGCTTGCTCAGCATACGACTCCGCGGGGGACGACGACATTACTGGGTGTCCTGGTAGGTCGTACAGCGTTGAAGGGCTGTATTGCGCCAGATAGTGGTGAAGCGGCGAGCGCGATTAGCGGTACGGTCTAGTCCCGGCTGTGGGGTTTCCGACCGCGATTGCGCGGAGATGGACACCCCATGGGTTTTAGTTAGGGTTTGAGTCCCACACACCACCTTGTTCCCTACATGTAGCAAGGTGACGGCCATGATGGTTTCCCCTGGGAAAAAAAAAGTATAGTCGCCCTAAGGTTATATGGCACATGGGAAGAGTTGGAACTAATTCTGTTTTGACATTTTCTGCATAGAAAAATTTTGTACAACGCCCCCGGTCAATGTCACTGAAGTTCCATCTGATCGTAGCCGCTTTATATGCGCCAGCAGTTGTATTACCGAGTATCTTGTTTGCGCTGTGCCGTATATTTGGCAACATAAATAACGCTTATCCTTTGTGTTCAGTTTGCGCTAGTTGCAGGCGACCACGCATGCGGGCGCAGGCGACCTCTCAACTACGAAGCGACTGCGAAACACATCCGATTTGTTACAAAAAAATTGGAAATTGTAAAAGCTATTCGTTTGCTGATAATATTTTATTCATGTGGGAAAGAATAAATAATACACTCAGCTTTCGGGAATAAGGCTTCTATATTAATTACAATCGCTCTACGTCTTTACGCCTTTCACAGTCGTCGGCCATACGTCGTCTATCTCACTCTCGCACGTCATTCTATAATTCAAATATCGATATCTTACACGTTCCTTATCATGCATCTACCGATCACCAATCCTACATTCATTTCTAGAGGGTGCTCTTTCATCCGACATACACCTCCATCATCTCGTGATACCACGACCTCACAGAAAACCGGCGTAAGCGGACTCGCCTCCAGCGCTGTGTTTTGCCAAGTGAGAGAGAGTACCGGAGGCCCAATTTGAAGTTAAGGGAGAGTTAAAAAGTGACTCCGTTGGTGTTATCTTCAGGTCCCAAGCTCTTAGCTTTTTCTATATTATTATGTGCGGACAGACTACAGCAACCTACAAATTAGGGACTGCCTTAATGTTGTTTATCGATAGCCCACTATCGATAGTCTATCGATAGACTATCAATAGTATCGATAGTGTTGCTGATTGTTAATAGTATCGATACTATCGATAATAAAATTTGATCAATACTATTGATAACGCTAATACTATCAATACTAACGATTGTAATATAGGATACCAGCGATAGTTTTTAAATAATTCTATCATGAAATGTATGAAACACAATACTAACGATAGAACCGGGAGTTAAACGATCGATAGTGTCGCCAATACTATGGCGTATTGATCAAATTTTATTATCGATAGCTTTGACCAATAGCAATACTATCGACAGTCTGAATGATTCTCAAGGTCAACTATCGATAGGGAAACTATCGATAGTTGACCTTGGAAATCAATCACCCCCCGAACGCTAGGTAAACCGACATCTTTAAGTTAATAATTTTATTTTCGTTTTTATTTTGGTTCTTAATTTGACGTTTTTATATTGTCATTGATTTGTGTTGGTGCAATCGGTACGTAAATATATTTTATTTCTATACTTTTATTGTTTTCTTGCTATTTTTACCCATCTCCTGCGCTCGCTAACAGGCGGCATAATCAGTATTGCACGCGGACTGTAAAATCCGCCCCAATGCTGGGAATACATTATTTATATAGATATAACAGGCTCGTACACGCACTCAATGGCCAGACTTCCAACACGTCTACTCTCGCCCGCTGTCCGTGGCTCTCGTAATCTGACGTGGTGCGAACGAGACAGTATTGTCTGTGTGAGTGAGAGGGAATGAATTAAACCACATATCAGATACGTTGTCTGATCGGTGGAATGTCCATACACTATACGGACGAAACAGCTAGCGGCAGCCCTGATGATCACACATCAGTCGGTCCTGTGCCGCCCGCATCCGAGGCATTCCCGCGACCTTCACCGGATCGTTGATCCACCTTGTGGGGGGCCTGCCACGGCCTCTATCTCCTATACGCGGCCTCCACTCGAGGACCTTTTTGCCCCACCGGCCGTCAGATCTCCTCAATGTGCCCTGCCCACTGAAGCATGCCGTGGCAATCCATTGAAGCATGCGATTCTTTGGGGTATATATGTGTGAGTAAGTAAGTACTTACCTGAAATACACGAAACGTGCAAAACAGCCTCGCTACATCGACCTTGTCCCGGCAGTTCAAAGCTCTTTCACTTATTAACAAGGCTCTTTACTTGTGCTCTAGTTCGCCGAACTTTACGGCCAACTCCGATAACACCCTTCAATACTACATTTGCAATGCAAAAGCTGGTTGGCACGAATATTACAAGCCTTGACAATAATGTAGGCAATTTGTTGCTTTACCTGAAACCTGGGGACTTAGCGCGGAGACATCCCGTACCGAACTAGAATATACCTGTCGCATCCAAACAAAGAAGAGGCACAGTGCGTGTGAAAAGGAGGGGAACTCCGATTCGGTCGTAATGTCTCGTTCACGCTAAGACCTTTGAGGGCCTACAACGACATGGAATACACGACCGAATCTTTATTCTCGTCCCTCCCGATTGAGCCTCCGGTACCATCACTCACGCAGCGGAACAGCACAGTGCTGCTTCACGCCGGTTTACTGTAAAGCCGTGGGTTTATAGATTGTTTATTTACCCCTATCGATAGTTTCCCTATCGATAGTTGACCTTGAAAATCATTCAGACTGTCGATAGTATTGCTATTGGTCAAAGCTATCGATACTATCGATAATAAAATTTGATCAATACTATTGATAACGCCAATTACTCCGGACGAGCCGGCCCATTCATGCTGAAGCGTGGCTCTTCCAAAATGATTGTTTAACTAAATTAATGATTCATTGAGATCATTTAAAACGCGTATTTTTATGGCATAGGTGGCAGACGCGCAGACGGATCACCTGATGGTAAAAATTGCCGCCGCTTATTGACACCCGCAACACAAGTGGAGTCACAAGTGCACTGTCAATCTATAAACCCCTTCCCCCGGATTGGGCCTCCGGTACCCTCACTCACGCAGCAAAACACAGCACAGTGCTGCTTCACGCCGGTTTTCTGTGAGGCCGCAGTATCACTCTGGTCGAGCCGGCCCACTCATACCGAAGCTTGGCTCTTCCAAAATGATTGTGTAACTAAATTAATGATTCATTAAGATCATTTAAAACGCGTGTTGGGGGAACACGTAGTACCTACAAACTATAACGTGTTTCCGCGAATTTCACTCAGGTTAAATTACTCCTAAAATTAACGTATGAACATGAACATTGAACAACCCAGATAGAGGGAGATCGAACACAAATTAATTTAGCCAGCAAATCTTGTGATAAAATTGCAGTGCAATCCATGCAAGTTAATAGATAGATAGATAGATATACTTTATTGCACAAAAAAAAACAACTTTAAAATCTAGGCATTACAGAAACTTAATTGTACAATTTCGGCGGTCTTATCGCTGGAAGCGATTTCTACCAGACAACCTTCAGGCAAAGGACATTTGATAGTAGAGGAGGGGTAGGTGGTTAATGCAATATTACAGCGTTTACCTTCGCTTAGTGTAATCAAAATAAAAAAATAATTTAAGGTCCCACCATTTAGTGACGCCACTAACAGATTTTTAATGATTGATCGAGCGATTCGGTGAATTCTTTTTTATTTTAAATGTATTGATCATTTTTTTACTAATTGTCTTAATTTCAACGCCCTGTTGGTCTAGTGGTTTAAGTACCGGGCGATCTTGGAGCCCTGGGTTCGATTCCCGGGTCCAGCGAAAAGTATGTTTCGATTTTTTCGATCTCCAATCCGCATTTGGCAAGCGTGGTGATTAAGCTTGATCCCATCATAGTAAATGATGATGAACACAAGTGCTTAAGCTACTTAGTACGGAATCAGGTCAATGTATGAGATGTTGTGAGAATTATTATCATAACTTGATTTCTATGATGGAGGCCCTGCAGTAATTTCATAACAATCTATAAAATCTATTGGTGGTGCCACTGAACCTTAAAATGGCTTTTAGGTTCAGTGGCACCACCAATAGATTTTATAGATTGTTATGAAATTACTGCAGATGTTGTTGGTAACGCCGATAGTTTTATTCATAAGGTCACCTCATGAAAGTGATCACTAATGAATATCAGAGAGGTCGCTGAAGCTCGTTCTTCTCTTGAAGGTCGCTAAGTAAGGAAATTCTGCTAAAACTGAGGTACAGGTACACTAATAATTATACAACCTAATTCAAATATAAACCTTAATGTTCCGCCTTAAGAGTCGAGGTGTATACATTAGATTGCAGGGGACAGTACGTGGCAGAAACTTCCTCGAGATACTCAAACGTGTTAGGTAAAATATCGTAAATACGCTGTTCCAAATGCAAACAATGCCAAATTTATTTCTTATTACTTAGATGTTATAAGGATTATTTTGTCAAACAGGATTATACATGTAATACGAGGTATAGAGAGGATTTCAGCTAATTAACTAATTAAACTCAAAACCGATTCAAAAGAAAACAACAAGGATTGACACAACAAAACAACCCTTAAAAATAACAACTTTCTTAACGTTAAATGTCTGACATTCCGGTAAATTTCAACGAAATATTCAGTCTTAAAGTCAGCATTAACTAAACAAAGCTGTTAAGGAATAGCTTAGCTTGATTACATCGCTTTTTGCGCTCCGCTCGCTCGGTCTATAATACAACACCGAGTAAATCCAAATTACTCGAATTTATCACGAGCAGAGAATTCGTACTGTCTGATAACAATACCGCGCATCGCAATTTAGACCCAAAGCGACCGAGTTACGGGATAATGTAGTTTGATTCCAGAAAGTTAGAGCTAAATATAGGGCGAATATTCTAACAATTTACGACTGCATCGATATGGATAAACATAATAGGGGCAAAATAGGGGACAGTCAGTTCGGGTTATGGATTAACAAATTGGTTATGAATTTGAATACGCGATTGACCGGAATTGTAAATCAGATAGCATCACATGATACTGATTTGTACCTGTTTGACACATGGTTAAAAATTGAGAACCTTAAATTTTAAAAAAAGGTCTTTTTAGTGTCTCATGCTTTCGCCAAACAATGAGACACTAAAAAAGCTTGAAAAAAATTTTCTAGTACACTCGAGTGCACTGTTATAGAATGTTATTTGAAGTGGTATCATCAGCAATCCACACTCGTCCACTGCTGGACATAGGTCTCCCCTAATGCACGCCACTGCTCCCGATTTTCGGCCACTCTCATCCAGCCCACACCAGCCAGCCTTCGAATGTCATCATCCCATCTTGTCGCAGGGCGTCCTACACTACGCTTACCGAGTCGCGGTCTCCGCTCAAGGACTTTACGGCTCCAACGGCTGTCAGTTCTGCGGCTAATATGACCAGCCCACTGCCACTTCAGTATGCTAATTCGGTGGGCTATGTCGGTGACTCTGGTTCTCTGTCGGATTACATCATTTCTGATGCGGTCCTTCAGAGATACTCCAAGCATAGCCCTTTCCATAGCTCTTTGAAGTGTATAAAGTGATAAAAATATTATTTTACACTTTTTAGTTCGTGGTATTTGAAGGCGGTTTTTTTTCGCAGAAAATTTTAACAATGTCCCTTGCAATGGGACGGCTTTAGTTTCAGTACAGTAATAACTTTTGATCGCGATTTATACTTAGGTGGGTAGGGTTTAAAGATATTCTAGTTTATACAGAGACTAGCTTCGGTTAACCTCATAATATTTATTTTATTATTATTTCCTTTATTTTATTTTGTGTAACAATTAAACTGTATGGCTTGGTATGATGATGACACAACATTGTATGAAAGTTTGGCGATTAAAAAGAGTAACTGGCGAGTTTCTTGCCGGATCTTCTCGACCAGAAACAACTTTCCGAGCCGGTGGTAGAATCGCATTATGTTTATTTATTTCTTTAGTATATTTTATGTATCAACATATGTATGTATTAACATGTAAATTATACATAAGTACTTATAAATAGTTTTAAGTCATTCAAATGTGTGACGATTTGTAAGTGCTGTGTACAAGCCTATGCAAATAAAGAATTATTTGATATTGATATTGATAGCTGCCAGCGATTTTACCTGTGTACATAAATGTTATAATAACTTAGGACCGAGATAGGAAGAGGCCTTAGGCTTTCTTTTTAAATCAAGTTACTATTTAATAGTAGATAATGGAACGGCTCCGTGTCTGGACTGCGCGTCCGCTGTATTTCCTCTGTTGTGTAACAAGATATCTGTTACATAAGTGCTTTATTTGTATTATGCTATTTATTACGGAATCAAGACAATGTACGGGATGTTCTGAGAACTTATTTCTATTATTATTAGGCACAAGGAGCCGAGGTTGGAAAGCAAGGAGATGGGAAGATAAACTCAAAAAGACACTGGGGCCTCTCTGAATGCGAGTGGCAGTAGATAGAAAGCAATGGAAAGATTTGGAGGAGGCCTTTGCCTTAAGGTGACGGGTTGGGCACACTAGCGACGCTAATCGATTTTAATTTTTAGCTACTAAACCGGATCTATTTTGAACAATTTCAAGGTTACAATCTTTCGGCAAACACTTATACTATTTCATCATCATCATCGTCAGCCCATTTAAGTCCCCACTGCTGGGGCACGGGCCTCCCTCAATAAATAAGATCGATGCTGTCATGTTGTCTGTCTCGCATGATCTACAGCCATAAATATGTATCTTCATCTATACTCTGTCTGTCATCTGTTTACGTTATTTAAATTTGTATGTTACGAAATCAAAGAAACGGCTTTGAAAAGTAACATACTTTTCAAAGCCATTTCTTTGATTTCGCGACGATACGGAGCTTACGATAGTACTTATGGTTTATTCGCTATTTGGCAAAACCTCCGTACACCTATTACGTGCATATTTTGGAAAATATTTGTACATATTTTGGTTAGTACAAACTTTTTTTTTTTCAGAAGAAGCTTGCTCTAAGCTTACTCAGGCTTAGCATGTGCAGGTTTAAAAAAAATGAGAACAAATAAATACATCATAATTGCTCTGAGTATTTTTTTAAAGTTTCTGCCAACCTCAAGCACTGTTACAACATCATCACAATACACTCTCACGATATGCTATCGCAAAGCCATCCTATAAATTTCGTCCTCGCCCCTAAAAGTGCGATGTTTCAATTAAAAAAACGTCATCGCATCTTCAACCGTGTCAAGTTTAGGCACCGCGCGTTTGAAGCCGGCCCCTGAGTTGGGCAAACGCGGCCCTTCACAAACTGCGGACGCACTCTTGTTCCTAGGGCTGCTACTACATCTAAAGGCCACACGCTTGGCAAACAGCAGGGAAAAAACACAAAAACGTTCGACAATGAAACTCAATCTAATCGATCCGTAGATCCAACGAGAGGAGTAGATGCGAACGGCCGAAGTATTCGTTTAAAGTAGCTGACATGTGGAAATTTGAAATCGATGTGCGTATTTCTACCATTAGCTCGACGGTGAGGGAAACATCGTGAGAAAAACCTGAACGTTTCGAATATTTTCTGAAACATGTAACCATGATTGAGATGGTCAGGTTCTCCTGTTAAGGAGTTGCGAAGATGAGACGGCAGTCGATTCATTCTAATTATCAGACTCCGCAAAACCTAAATCAGCGTGCACAGGGCTCCAGAGTGACAGCTTTGGATGCAACCGGGAATTACACGTTAAGATGAGGAGGACATTTGAAGAAGCCAATGACTGTGTGATGATGATACAGTCAATACAAGCAAAGAGGGACTCGCCTTTCGTAATGTCACGAAAGGAGCGTCCTGCGCTTCGCGACAGCCCTGCGGCGTCACAAAGTGGAACTATTTGCACATGTGTAGGATTGCTCTTTGAAAAACCCCAGTGTGATATAAAGAAGCATTTTGCAACTGTAATTGCTTTTTTGGGTTCCGTAATTTTAAAAAACGACGGCCTGTTTCTAGGCTCACATTTAATTTGTACTCTTCAATCTGTTTTTTGACATCCTGCTGAGTTGACAATTTGGATAAGATGCTTAGGACCGTGTTGTTTCGCTGCTGTTGCTCTTTGGGGAGGCTTACGTTTAACAGTAGAAGGGGATATGCTGACTTATCAATATTTTAAGACATATTTATTAATGAACTGTTTAATTACTTGACTCCAGTCGTAAATGCTTGCTTTGAAGCTGTAAAAATATTTAGTTTCAAAGTGAACTCAGTAGAAAAGTATATCCAGTTGACAATATAAATTTGTTTTAACTTATTGTGCATTATTTCGAAAACCAAGATCACGTTTCATTGTTATATAAGCGCTGCCTACGTAGTAATAGTTATTGTTTATCCCACAGGAACCTGACATTTAAAGTACACTATGTCCTTCCCGTGGGTCTAAGCTACCTTTCCAACAAATTTTTATAATCGTGGGTACTTATTGTACTGTCTGTTGTTGTTTTATCATACTTACATTTTGTTTTTGTGCAATAATGAATATCAATCTACCTATCGGTGCAACTTTTGTTAAGTTATAGTGTAAATAACACGACTTTATTTTATCTAAATCGGTGGAACTTTTCTTAAGTTATGTATAGTATAACTACCACGTTTTTCATATATTAATATAGATATCGCACGTATCAGTCAATTTTTTTTTTCAAAATAAAGAATATATTGCCTAAAAACCATTCACTAAATAAATATGTACAGAACCAAGACAGTCCAACTCGCACTTGTCCCGTTGTTTGTACTGCACATTTTCTCTCGTGTTTACAAAAACCCGGAAAGGATTCGTGCCTTTAGAGCCGTGGCAATAAAAGCTAGACTCCCATCCCACAAGTTGTTTAACCCAACAGACAAATAGAGAAATTAATGAATTTCCCGAGCTCGTAAGTCAATAAGGGAATAGCCGTTTGATCGCCGCAAATTTAATATGTTTTTCATATTGTTGGCAGGATATTAATTTATTCGCTGTTTTCAAACTGTCTCTTCGAAAACATACTATGTTTTCTAAGTTTCGCTCCGTGAGTGAGGGTACCGGAGGTCCAATTGTGACTCCACTGATGTCGCCGGTGTCGATGGGTGGCGGTCGCTTACCATCAGGCGATCCGTCTGCTCGTCTGCCACTTATCAAATAAAAAAAAAACTATCTTTTATGTCGCTCTGAGATGTCGGACTCTCCCAGAAGCCGACTAAAACACAGTGGAGCCATCGCGCATGTGGTTTTACCTGATAGCACAGCCAGTTAATAAAGGCTCATGGTTTATGAAGTCTATGTAATATCCACCAACCGATTATGGTTATAGCGGCCAATTTTGATGAGACACCAGTATGACACGACTGGAGAGAGATCGAGCGCGGATTAAAGGCACGGGTGTACAAAACCACCAACTTTCAACTCCAACCCGGGACCTCTTGCGCAGCCGTTGCTTTAAAGTGCAAGGCAATACCCACTCAGCCCTCCAGGCAGTCAGAAGAAATATAAGTAGTGAATGTTATAAAACTTAAGTTAACAAGATTGACAGTAAGCATGACAAATATAAACTTAAATGATATAGGAAGGTGTGGAGTGTTGGGTAAATCGGGTTTCAACCTTAGCATACGACCATAAGAACTTTTTTTAACCACCGACCCAAAAACGACGGGGTGTTAAATTTTGACGTATCTGTCTGTATGTCTGTCTATGGCATCGTAGCTCCCGAACAAATGAACCGATTTTGATTTTGTTTTTTTATTTGAAAGATGAATAAGGGGGGAGTATTCTTAGCCATGTTGGATAAAAATCGATCCAAGATGGCCGCCGTCACACAGATATGGATTGTATGTTTCAACACAACTCACACAATATGGGTATCATATAAAAGGGCTTGAGTAGCAAAATATATTTATTGTGACAATTTTCAAATCTAAGATGGCCGCCGTCGGGCGTTTTTCTAAATTTCAATTTAATTTTTTTCCTTGTCCTTCAACTGCATAGAAATGCATTATGTACTATTTGAATACCCGATAGGGGAAGTGAGACTACTTTTGAAAACCATTGCAATGGAATAAAGAAATAGAAATGTATGTTAGCAAGATCGATTGTGAGTCAATAGTTCATTTGACCTCATTTTCCCCCGCTCTAGCAAGTGACTACAGACGGAAACCTTCTGATATTCGTTATTTCTCAGAACTCGGTTAAGGGGACAATTTTAAGATTTCAGAGCAATTCTGGCAACACGTGTAAGTAACGGCCTGATTTGAGCGATGTCGCACGCGTGGAACCTCCTAAGTGGGTGTGACCATATACAGGCACAAAATATAGAGATACTAGCCTACTAGATATACCTATGTCTCACTCCATCCCTTCAACTATCTCCACTTAAAAATCACGTTAATCCGTCGCTACGTTTTGCCATGACAGACGGACAAACAGACAGACACCGTGACCGTGGGAGAGCAACGCTTCGGCATGAATACCACGGCCTCGCCGAAAACCGGCGTGAAGCAGCACTGTGATGTGTTTCGCTGCGTGAGTAAGGGTACCGAAGGTTCAATCCGGGCGAAAGAGGGGTTTAAAGGTTGGCAGCGCACTTATGACTCCACTGGTTTCACGGGTGTCTGCTGGCAGACCGGCAGACGGATCGCCTAATGGTAAGCGATTGCCACCGCCCATGGACACCCGCGACACCAATGGAGTCACAAGTGGGCTGCCACCCTTAAAACTCCCCTTTCCCCCGGATTGGGCCTGCGGTACCCTCACTCACGCAGCGAAACACAACACAGTGCTGCTTCACGCCGGTTTATCCTTTCATTTAAAATCAGTGGTGGTGCATTACCCTACGGTGAAATCTATATAAATACGTTAGATCTTAATATTGTTATGGAATGATGAGTGGGCCAATTATGCACGCTCATCCCATAACGAGCTGTAATCTGCCCTCCACTCCCTCCTCGATAGAAATGGATGGCCCCGTGGCTAAATCTGGGATTAATATAACGGTCGGAATATATGAGTACAAATGTTTTATGACTGGCTCGATGTCGCATTTAGTAGCGACCCTGAGGGATTACAACGAAACGGAAATCACGACAGAATTTTTAACTGCATCCCTTTCACACGCGCTGTAGGTACGTTTCTATTTTTTTATTGGAGATGGATTTGCTTTTGGCTTTACACCGAATTCTAAGAGTTTAGAAATAGCCTACGATGAAGCGATCTTGCCCAGAAGTAGCATTTTTTTTAATTTTTAGTTGGCAGACGAGCAGACGAATCACCTTATGGTAATCGATTGCCACCGCCCATGGACACCCGCGACTCCAGTGGAGTCACAAGTCGCTGCCTAGCTTTAAGCCCCAATTATTCCCGGATTGGGCCTCCGGTACCCTCACTCACGCAGCGAAATACAGCACAGTGCTGCTTCACGCCGGTTTTCTGTGAGGCCGTGGTAGCACACCGGTCGAGCTGGCCCATTCATGCCGAAGCGTGGCTCTCCCACGGTGAAAAATAGCGTAAGATGATGATGATGACGACAAAACAACTAAACTTTCAAGCAAATTGATTGTAAATCCCTTTGCTCGAAAGTTTAGCTCGCTTTACAAAAGCAGTCCAATCCACTCGTCGGAAAAAAGAGGATTTTTAACTGGATGCCGGTGAAACGCCGGTGTTCAGGGAAGTGAGTACCGAGCATATCGGGATACAGGTCAGGGATGTTAGGGAGCTCCGTAACCAAAACCGGCACTACCGGATATCCAATATAAAAAAATCCGTAACCAAATCTGAAATAAAAGTTTCGGATATTATCGGATAGGGATGGAGCTTAATTGGATCACGTTAATGACTAGTTGATTTAATCACACAACCCACAAGCCACGCGTATTGTTTGTTTTCTTCTGTGGTCGTATTGTCATCATCATCATCATCATCATCATCAGCCCATTTAAGTCCCCACTGCTGGGGCACAGGGCCTCCCTCAATCACATGAGGGGTAATTGCCATACTCACCACGCTTGGCAGACGGGTTGGCGAGGGTTTTGATATAAATGCAGAGTTTTCCTTCTCTAGATGCTGATGATCATGCCAGCAGCTTTACCTTAGTTGCCTTTTACGACACCTCGGTAAGAGTGAGGGTGGCCTATTCTACTCTGCCGGGGACCACACGGCGAATTGTCATACTTGTACCTAATAAGTAACATGTTAGCAATTTTACATTTACGAATACTTGCACAAATTAAATATATTTAAATATATATTTAAGTATGTATTTAAGTATATATTTGTGTTCCTCTGTTGTCTGATATCTGTAACACAAGTGCTTAAGCTACTTAGTACGGAATCAGGTCAACCTATGAGATGTTGTGAGAATTATAATTAATTTTTTTTTTTTTTCACAATCATCATCACATACATTGATCTGACTCCGAGATAGGTAGCTCAAGCACCTGTTTTACGGATATCAGAATCAACAGCGGAATTACAAATATATACATATAATACTTTTCTTTTGTAAATACATACTTATAATACATACAAACACCCAGACCAAATACAAACAGACATGTTCATACACTACAAATATTTGTACTGTGCGGGGATCGAACCCGCAACCCTTGGACCAAAGGCAACGTTCACTACCACTGTTCCAAACGGGTCGGAATTGAAACAAAGGACAATAAATGTAATATTTGTTACCGAAATTATCCGAAACCAATGGACAATCCGAATTATTTTTCATTTTCGTATTCGGTATAATAAGTATTATTATATCCGTATCCGAAATTTCATGTCCATAACATCCTTGATACAGGTTTGTGTTCTTTGTTGTGAGATGTAGTTCAGAGCGATCTAATTCATTCGCCGCATTCTGGGAACTAATTCGTTCTTTTAGCTCACCGGTACAGGTTTATGTTCCATGTTAGTGAGATGTTGTCCACAGGGAGCGATCGAGCGAACTTCCGGAGATCTGAGAACTAATTCGCTCTTTTAGTTCATTCTAACTATAGCTCATTCAGAGCTATAGTAAGAATGGTCAATGTCCTAGTTAAAAAAAAGCATATAAAGTGTCTCTAAATTTTTCAAATTTACTTCATCTTCATATTAGCTTGTCCAAAGCTGTCGGTTTGGAGCCCGGGGTACGCTTAGACCATGATTCAGGATTGGGGCGGTCTGGTAATTACAATGAAGCGACTGCCGTCTGACCTTCGTAACCCTTTAACAGGGGAACCAGACCAACTGAATCATGGTTACACGTTTCAGAAACTTTTTCCGAAACGTGCAGGTTTCCTCACGATTTTTTCCCTCACCGCCGAGCAGATGGATGGATGATTTTTTCAAATTTACTATATATCAAATAATGTGCATACTTATATCTTACATTCCCTCGGCGATGTAGGAAAGCATCGTGAGAAAACCTGCACATTTCGGATAGTTTCACACACGTGTAACCATGATTCAGTTGATCTTGTTAAAGGGTTGCGAAGGATAGATGGAAATCGGTTCATTGTAATTACCGGACTCGCTAAATCCTGAATCATAGTCCAAGCGTGGGCTCCAAAGTGGCGACTTAGAACGCAACCGGGAATAACGTGGTGGCATTGTGATGAATGAGCGGATATACCAGAGCAGATTTCCCATGGCATCAAATTATCGGGACTTAGTTCATAGGCAAACTCCCGCTTTTGCTACGTATTCTTTGTTGACATCGCTGAAAGGGTTGACGCAAATGTTTGGCGGCGCTCGTTGACCAAATGTTTGTGAAATAAGCTAAGAGAACATGTTTACTTGCGAGGCAGATAAATTGGCGGATCTGACTACGGGTTGAGGTGACCAGATCTCGCGTATTTTTTGGGACTCTTCGTGTTTTGAGCTTCAAATATAAAAAATTCTAATAGTTTTCAGAATGTAAAACGACATAGCATGTAATTATATACGGTGGATAGTCCAGGTCGAGAAAGATCTCGGTCATCTAATATAACAGAATTGCAAATTTCTCGTCGTAGAGCCAGCGTAGTAAGTGAGTAAGTAATATTATTTTCTATTAGGTACATTAATTAACAATATGAAAAGAAATAACCCACAAAATGACACCAAAACAAAGGCATTGAAAACACCAACACCACTTTCTTCTCTTCTCTGTCGTTTCGCTCTGGACAGAGCGGTCGTGGTTACTTCCGCATTGATGTTAGAGGCGGGCACAGCTTCTCCCACGATTTCACTGAACTTTTGATTTCCCTGTTGATAGACTGTCTGGCGCAGTCGGATACGGGACCTTATAACGCGGATTTGATTTGACAGCGTTAAACGACCTACCGCGTGGTATTTGGTTCTCCCCACTCTTCTTTGCACGACTTAGCGTTCTAGAAGTTCTATATTTATACTCGAATATAAACCGTCACAAAAAGAAGACTCTTTTGAAAGACGTTTTTTTTTATGCTAGAGGCGATAAACGAGCAAGCGAGTGACCTGATGGAAAGCAAACATAACATCCGCAAAATCAGAGAGATCGCTATTGCGTTGCCGGCCTTTTTAAAAAGGAGTACGATCTTCTCTTGAACGTTTCCTTAAAGAAGAAATACAAATGAATTAAATAAAAATATTTGAATTTTAACAACCATACAATACAATGTACAACAACAACTAAAAATAAATAAATCGCTCAATATTTTATTTTATTTATTTTCCACACTTACAGCTATATTTACAGGTCAGACCTAATATAATAGTGTAACTAGTTTTTTACATTTTCGCGTTGCATTATAACTATAATTTATCAAGACGGGAATTACCACGATATTTATTATGTGATACAACATTGTGAACTCACATATTTTGCTCGACGTTTCGGCTACGTTACAGCAACCGTCAGTACGGCAGTCCGCTCGTGACCACGGCTGCTGTAACGTAGCCGAAACGTAGAGCAAAATATTAATTTTTATTTTATTTATTTGAATTTATATAACACGGCAAATACCAATTACATTATTTGAATTAAATACGTGAGTACACAATGTTGTATCACGTAATAAATATCGTGTTAATTCCCGTCTTGATAGATTATAGTAACTAATTAAAATAGATATATATATATATTACACATACACTTTTGGTACACAAAATACACTTGACAAGCGTCCGTGGCACTCATTCAGCTGGTCTCACTGAAAACCAGCGTCATGGTCTTTGTCTGGGCTGTGATATAAGCTGAGTGAGGGCCATTTATACTAGACGTCATAACACATCATTATATTCATTTGGCAATGTCTGGGCATGATTGAATATAGATTTGTTTATTTTTCCTTTTGTTTTATTTTTATGTATTTTTAATTGTTTTATGTTTTGTTTTCTGTTTGTGCCAAATTGTGTTCTGTTTACAATTGCTATATTATAATTTACTTATGTGTTGTGTTGTCTATAATAATAAATATTTTCTTTCTTTCTATATTATTATTGTTATAGTCGCAACGCAGTTTTGGCGAATCCATTCAGAGAACAGAAGAACAAATCAATTTTCTGCGATGTTTGGCTGAGGGTGTGCGGTGCGCGCGTCAGAGGAGCCTTGCCGAGCAGGTTGGTGCGCGTCTATCTATCATTAGACATTACCGTACTCTCTAAGCGAAATATTCTCGGAGGATTGGGAGGGCTAGTCTGGATTCTTGTTAGTTGTTGTCATACATTGTCATATGGTTGTTAAAATGCAAATAAATAAATAAATAAAAATTCCAAACTACATATTTTTTGATGTTGGCTAACCGTAAATGTAAACAGTGGCAGCTGGTCACCCTACTTTTGATAAAACCGTGGCTTTGGCGTAAGTGCTGTTGTAAAAGAGACTCTGTATCTGTTTGTTTTTCTTAGTGTGCTTTTAAAATGAAATTCCGTGACCGTGGGAGAGCCCGCTTTGGCATGAATGGGCTGGCTCGACCGAGTGATACCACGGCCTCACAGAAGTCCGGGCCTGAAGCAGCACTGTGCAGTATTTCGCTGGGTGAATGAGGGTACCGGAAGCCCAATCCGAGGAAAAGGGGAGTTTTTAAAGGTTGGCAGCGCTCTTGTGACTCCACTGGTGTCGCGGCGCCGGCGGCAATCGCTTACCATCAGGTGATCCCACTGCTCGTCTGCCACCCATCCCATAAAAACCCAATTGGTGTTCATGTTAGTTGCTAGAAGAGGTGGATACGGATGTAAATGTTTACCGATGTGTTGTGCTTATTTATAATTAATTAATAGATACAAACATCAGTATTTTACATAGGTCTTGTCTATGTAAATCTTTTATGTGGTCAATAAATGTTTACTTACTTACTTAAAATATAAAAAATATCTAATACTGATGTTTGTATCTATTAATTAATTATAAATAAGCACAACACATCGGTAAACATTTACATCCGTATCCATAACATAAGCATAAGGAGATTGCACAGTAATACATAGGAAAAAATATTAAACAAAAACAAGGAAATAAATAAATAATTTGAAATTAAAAATTGGAATCAGATAAAAGTAATCTTCTAAATCAAACTTAAATTGACTTTCTAAACATTACAAATGTTAAACCTTGAAGTTTGTGTACTTGCAAAGTAAAGTTATACTAAAAAAAATTAAACCCCACTAACAAAACTTCGACTTTTAGATATTCGTAGAAAATAATATCGATTCCCCATACAAATATATAAATAACAAGTCACGTGACCGACTTTGTATGAATATTAAATGCGTTATTTACTTAAGAATAAATTATAAAAAAAAACCATAAAAAATGTCAAATTGTTTTTTTGTTTATGAGAAAGGGCAAACGAGCAAGCGACTCACCTGGTGGTAAGTGATCATCGTTGCACGTGGACATCAGCCACACCAGAAGGAGTGGAGAGGCGTAACCGGCCTTTTAGGAAGATATAGGCTCGTTTCTTAAAGATCTCAATGCCGTATGTCAATGTTTGTTAGAAAAGTTGAAATTGTTCAACAAAAAATATTTATTTATTTATTTATTCTTTGGGAAACAAACAATTACATAAAACTTAAAATAATTAAATAATAATAAAAACATAAATCAGTGAAGTTTCCACAAAAAAAAATATAACACAAACGTATTAACATGTGTGGTAAGGATGGGTGACCACGGGTCGAGTAACAAAACTCAAGACGAAGGAACTTAGTTATTTATTTGACTCACTACAGTACAACGCATATATATACTAAATATGATAGTCTCCGTTCCACACACTTTCCCAAGCAGGGCGCAGAGGCAGACGCAGAGATATCAATCGCAGGGTAAACAATGCCGAGTCTCAAGTTGAGAGTTCCCGAGGGACGCTTCACAATTGAGTGCACAATATCAAGGAATCTGTGATTGAATTCAGTTTAACAAATTAGACCTCTGGTAGTCATTGTTTGGAAAAAAAATCTCGTCATCGCGATGTAGAAAATAAACACGAGCTACTTTGATAAGCGCCATCTCTTAGTGCTTCGAGGTACTTCCAATGCAGTATGCCTGTGCGGTGATAAATTGATGTTTTGCGTATTGTTTTGTTATAGTACAGCATATTTACGCTAGAGCGTTCTGTTTATAATATTTTCTCAACCTCGGTCTAGTTCTAGATCCTGGGTAAACCGCACAAATAACTTGGTAATCCAGTACAAATACATGGCATTACAATTTTATATTTGCGTTTGCCTGCTGCACCGAGTGATTAATCTCCAGATGGCGTATGTACTGTAGAAGTGTTACACATGCCAAAAAAAAAGAAAATAATGAATTAATTTACAATAATATATGTCAAAAATATAATTACAAATATATGTCAAAAATTCTAAGATAAAATATTTGATGCAAACAGTGGTTAGAATATAAACTCGTAAATGTTTACTGATACAACCTGTATGCTGATATTAAAAAATCAACAAAGAATATCTCTAATATGGTATTTGACTAAGCTCGAGATTTCGCAAAATAGAAATATTTTATCAAAATATAGGTAAATATTTGCCAATAGCAAAAATTCTCAATTAAAAATATAACGTCTAGCCGGTTTTCAAAGATTGGTTTTCAATGGTTGGTCAATTAAAGATTCATGGGCAAGTCCATTTTAAAAGTATGAAATTATTAAAAAACATAATTATACCATGGAATAACCCATACAATGTGCACCAACTATTATAATAGAACCATTGATATAAACGAAACATTTAATATAGCTATCATACAAAATTCAAATGAAATACTTCCAAAATTCTTAGGTGTGACGTCACATCTTAGTAGCCATTTGTATGCGTTTTGGGTTTGCCCAAAATAATGTGATTTTAAAGTTGTGATATCTCAGGTAGTTTAAATGAGAATCAAGTGATTCTTTCAACGATGTTTCTATAATTGAGAGGCCATTTGATTACAAAAATAAAAAAAATAGTCGAATATCGTATCTACTCGTATTTAACGAACCTAAATTCGATGGGACTGTTTCCTTACGATAGAACTGCTCCCTTTTCACACTAGTCCGGTATTAATATCATAAAATCCCCCACCTACATAGATTATGTGTTCGTTCCCGCTTAGCTTTTAATTCGCCACGATTTATGTCTCTCGAGACAGTTATGACAAAACCAATTTCACGCTCCGTACTCGTATTAATGTGTACGACATTCGCACTCATTATATTAGACAGAGTTTGTATGTATGAGTCGTCGAGCTAAGTGCCTCGGAAAGCCGTTTCAACATAAAGGGCCGGCTCGACCGAAGTGATACCACAGCCTTACAGAAAACCGGCGTGAAGCAGCACTGTGCTGTGTTTCGCTGCGTGAGTTAGGGTACCGGGTCACTCGGCGCAGCACACCTTGGCGGTGTGTGCGCCGTGGGCACAGGCTCGCCACGCATTGGTGGCAAAGGTCGGCCAGGACCTCTCACTGTCTAATATAGCGAGAGCTATATTAGCGAGTGAGGATGCCTGGAAGGCCTTTGCCGCATATTGCGAGCATGTGATGGAGGCGAAGGAGGCGGCGGAGCGCGAGCGAGAGGCAGACCCTCTCGCCCCCGCGATCCGCAAGGCACGTAGAGGGAGGAGACGACGCCAATACTTGCGTCTCCTTCCCCTGCGAGGAGCAGGTCCGCTGGTGCGTGGGGCTGTAACCCCACCACCGGCATTGCACGGACCTCCTCCTACGTCTGGTGGGGACGGCACGACTCTCTCGGTTGTCCCCATCCCTCCCCCCGACCCCGGGGGGAGAAGCGCCGTGCCCGCCGTGTAGGCGGGCGTCCCTGTCCGGGGGGTGACGTGGTGAAAGGCTCCGAGCTTTGGCCCCATGTCACTCACCCACCCATGGACAGATGAGGGAGAGTCCCAGGAGTTTTAGTCGGTATGCCTCTGGCCGGCTTCTCGTTAGGAGAAGCCGTCGCCAGAGGAGAGTCCGACATAACCCATCCGTTTACAGACGGATGGGTATGCGTAACGCATTTCTCCTGGGTCAACAAAAAAAAAAAAAAAAAAAAAACCGGGTCACTCACGCAGCGAAACTTAGCACGGAATCCGGGAGAAAGGCGAGTTTAAAGGTTGGCAGCGCACTTTCACTTGTGACTCTACGGGTGTCGCGGGTGTCTATGGGCGGCTGCAATCGCTTACCAACAGGCGGTACGTCTGCTCGTCTGCCACCTATCACATAAAAAAAGCAAGTTAAGCCGTTAGTCCTGCGTTTGATCCCTCTTCGGTCGTGTCACACTGATGTCTCATCGAACAATGAGGGTAAGAGAAAAGAGAGTGCACTTGTGTCTGCGCAAACACTTTTGCACTATTATATGTCTTGCGTCGATGGCTGATCGCTCAGATTGGGGCCATGAAAGAAGTACCGGTTTGGAGGACATTATTATTATTAGTAGAGACGCGCGATACACATACATTTAATAATCGTTTCAATGTCTTCCAGGTACGACAAATCCATCTCACTCTCCGTTGTCGCATTAATGTACATGTTTTATTTTCTTTTGAACTCATTATTCTTGTCTAGTCTAGTCTAAACTAGATTAAATTATAGGCAGAAGAACCAAGGTCAAAGACATAGCCCAAAGAATTGCATGCCTCAAATGTCAATGGGCAGGGCACATTCCCAGGAGATAAGACGGCTGATGGGGCAGAAAGGTCCTCGAGTGAAGACCGCTTATAGGAGATCAAAGCCGTGGCAGACCCCCACAAGGTGGGCCGACGATCTGGTGAAGGTCGCGGGAATCCCTTGGATGAGGGCGGCACAGGACCGATCTGTGTGAAGATCATTGGGAAAGGCCTATGCCCAGCAGTGAACGTTTATTGGCTGAAATGATGATGATGAGACTATATTATTGGAATCTCATGGATAAAAATTTCATCTCGTGTTCAAGCGGGACTCAAACCCACACCTTCCACAATCCGGGTGGATGTTCTACCGATTAGACCACTGAACGCGTTATCAAGCCGACAAATTTTTTAAGTGCTTGATTCGACATGAACTGTCGGCAGACATCAATATTGTAGGTATATTTACAATATCCAGTGGAAATATTATTACAAATATTTGACCACTAGTTAAGATGAGACTGCTAAATCAATAGTTGATATTTTTTATAGCAATCTTTTGCAATTTATTCTTAAGTAAATAACACACTAACACAATAACACACAACGTACAGGAAATCGCAGCCGTGGCAAGCCCCCTACAAGGTGGACCGACGATCTGGTGAAGATCGCGGGAATCCATTGGATGCGGGCGGCACAGGACCGATCTGTGTGGAGAACATTGGGGGAGGCCTATGTCCAGCAGTGGACGTCTATTGGCTAAAATGATGATGATGAAATAAGACACTGAAAAAATAGGTAGATCTACCTACTTTTGGTACTTTTCTGATTTTAGGGTTGACAACACTGCATGTAAGAGAACAAAACGTAACGTTGTATGATGAAAAAATCCCTCATTTTAGTTTTCGGCTAAAAAATCTGGTATATTGTTGGAGTATTTTAAATTGGTACTTAACATTTCTTAATTATATTTCATTGAATATGTAGTAGTAGGTACTACATCGAAAAATAACTCGATATTACTTTCCAATGCCGATGGGCGTTGGGAAGAAATATCGAGTTTTTCCCCGAAATCGCCTACGCACTCTAGTCATCACTGGAGTGCGTAGGCGATTTCGGGGAACTCCTTAAATATTCAGTGGGTGGGATTAAAGATACGCCTTATTACTGTATCTTGTTGTTGACGATGATATAATTAGTTACTGTATAAACGACAACCTCATTAGGCAGATAAATAATGATAATCTTCTTACAATGTGGGCTGCATCTAAATAGAGAGGTATTTAATTTTGCTGGTTTATATTTTACAAGGCTTTTATTATACCCTATATGGATATTAACACTTCAATATAGCGACTGCCTCGGTGGCGCAGTGGTTAGTGGATCGCACTTTAAAGCGACGACTGCGCAAAAGGTCCCAGGTTTGATCTACGTGTCGGGCCAACCATTTGTAGTTTTATGTACTTAATTTTCGGAAAAAAATTCTTAGTGTTAGCACGGAGTCTGGAAGTTGGCGGTATTACAATACTTAACATGCTTTGCGGGAGAAGGAGGTACACCTCCTTCCCCCGCAAAGCATGTTGGTTGGGTTCCGGTTGGGTTACATTGGTGTCCCATCGGATTATGAGGGTAAGGTGATAGAGAATGCACTTTCGAGAATGCAATTGACGATTTATCTAAACGATATTGATTATAAGCAATGTATATCATACTGTCACTGTAATCATAATTTGTATAAGAATGAAAGTTGTAATTACCATATTATTTGGAAAGAGTAACTACTGAGTTTCTTGCTGATTCTTCTCGGTAGAAATTGACGTTCCGAATCAGCGGTAGATTACATAATATTTGACATTCATAAATGTTCTTTATTGAATAAAGACATTTTAGATTTTGACTGTATAAACATTGATTTATATTGATTATTCAATAATTGACAAGATGCTAACCACCTACTATTGTACACCTCGTCCTGCAGTTTATTAGTCTGGATTAAGTAACTACTATTCTTTGTGACCTATGAGGGGAACCTAAGTAGTCATGCTCACTCAAATGTCTCTGAGGTGGTGGCGCTATGTGGCGGGTCATTACATTCCCTCTAATATGGTTGAGTGAAATGATGGCTGGCACGTACGTCATACTTGTGAACAGGTGCCACCTTTGGGGACTGGTCTGCTTCGGTTTACCTCATAATATTTATTTTATTATTATTTCCTTTATTTTATTTTGTGTAACAATTAAACTGTATGGCTCGGTATGATGATGACACAACATTGTATGAAAGTTTGGCGATTAAAAAGAGTAACTGGCGAGTTTCTTGCCGGATCTTCTCGACCAGAAACAACTTTCCGAGCCGGTGGTAGAATCGCATTATGTTTATTTATTTCTTTAGTATATTTTATGTATCAACATATATATGTACTAGCGGCCGCCCGCGACTTCGTCCGCGTGGAAAAGTAACTTTTAACCCCCCTTTCAACCCCTTACAACCCCCTTTTCGCAATAAAAAGTAGCCTATGTTCTTTCTCAGGGTCTAGATTATCTGTATACCAAATTTCATTTAAATCCGTTGAGTAGTTTTGGCGTGAAAGAGTAGCAGACAGACAGACAGACAGACAGACAGACAGACAGAGTTACTTTCGGATTTATAATATTAGTAAGGATTAACATGTAAATTATACATAAGTACTTATAAATAGTTTTAAGTCATTCAAATGTATGACGATTTGTAAGTGCTGTGTACAAGCCTATGCAAATAAAGAATTATTTGAATTGAATTGAACTTGTGTTTACGCACACACTTGAGCACAATAATATATCCTGCGTACGTGTCTGATCGTTGGAATTGGCCGCCGTAGACGTTATCGGCTGGAGGATATTATTTTATAGCCAATAACAATACCTTTTGATACGCTACGCTGCTCTGGTAGTTTTGTTAACGAAAACTTTTCAAATTCTACACTCAAGAGGTATGTCTAAATTGTCTAACCTCCGAAAGCGTTATACAAACGTCACGGTCTCATAAATTAAAAAGTAAAACTTTTTTCTTTACACGACTCTTTTTAAGTTCTCGATTTGTCTTAAAAAGCAAATCGTTTTTTAAGCCCTACAGAACGTTGTATGGGACAAGAAGATAGATTTACTTTTTATTTTTATGGAAAAATCGGGAAACCATGGCCGATAAAAAGTCGTCTAAACGTTATCAGCTTTTCGAAAAAGATTAATGTCCAACGGTGTCGGTCTTTTTGATTTTTTGTCGAATAACCGATAACATTTAAACTTAGAAACAAATAGCCTACATCTTCCTAAAACACCGGATACTCATCTTCACACTTTCTGAGGTTGTGAATATCCTCCATAGACCGCAGTGTTTTTTTTTACCAAGACTAGGATAGTTTAGGTGTATTTATGGATCATAGAAACATACTCACATGAATGTTGTGCTAAAATTATAACCCTGCCTGGCTTTTTTTTTGTTATGTGATAGGTGGCAGATGAGCAGACGGATAACCTTATATAACTGCTAACTTTAACCGATGTTAAGCGATTGCCGCCGCCATGGACACCCGCGACACCAGTGGAGGCACAAGTGCGCTGACAACCTTTAAACCCTCCCTTTCCCCGGATTTTTTTTTATAAGACAGGGGCATACAAGCAGGCGGATAACCTGATGGTAAGCGATTTCCGCTGCCCATGGGTGTCCATGGGCAGCGGAGTGAGAGCAACATCAGTGGAGTCACAAGTGTACCAACCTTTAAACCCCCCTTTCCTCCGGATTGGGCCTCCGGTACAGTGCTGCTTCACGCTGGTTTTCTGTGAAGCCGTGGTACTCTTGCTCAGCTTTGGCGTAGTCGGGTAAAAAATAATATCATTGCGGGTTTTATCCAAACTCCAAGCTCAGCTCGTTTCACATACAATTTAAAAAGAACAACAAACGTTTCCTATTCCAGTGTTGGCTGCTCGGCCGCTATTACACCCGCATGCAGTCGGGAATCGAATGGGCTGACCTCAATAACCGATGATAGGCGCCTTGACCCCGATGTTGGCCGACAGTACAGTCCCGGTTTATCTCGCTGTGAATGCTTTAAAAGTGTTTTGCGGATCGAGATTATACGAATATAGTTTTACATTCTAATATAGTATGAATATAGTAGTTATAATATCCTCCAACCTATTACGGCTACGGCGGCCAATCTCAACCACCAGCCACGTAATCATAAGTGTATTCTCGATTATGAAGGCAATCTCATATTCCGATGGAACAATACTGTGACACGACTGGAGAGGGATTGCGCTCAGGACCAATAACTTAACGTCATTTCCGAGGCACAGGGGTACAAGACTGCCAATTCTAGACTCCGGGCTGGCACTAAGAATTTCTTACCGAAAAATTAGGTACAAATTTTTGGCCCAACCTGGGGATCGAATCCGGGACCCCAAGCGCTATATAGTGTGTATATCGTATTATTCATTAGATTAAGCTGACATCTATCAATCTGTGAGTTTAATCCAATGAATAATCCGACTTTAAAGATCCTTATCTGAAGGTAATCTCTTTGATTGTACACTAAAAAATTGTATCATCATCATCATCAGCCCATTTAAGTCCCCACTGCTGGGGCACGGGCCTCCCTCAATCACATGAGGGGTAATTGCCATACTCACCACGCTTGGCAGACGGGTTGGCGAGGGTTTTGATATAAATGCAGAGTTTTCCTTCTCTGGGTGCTGATGATCATGCCGGCAGCTTTACCTTAGTCGCCTTTTACGACACCTCGGTAAGAGTGAGGGTGGCCTATTCTACTTTGCCGGGACCACACGGCGACTTGCCGTGTGGTCCCGGCAGAGTAGAATAAATCCGAAAAAAAAGTATACCTAGCTTATAGGGTCTGTTTAATCTGCAAAAAGAGTGTCTGCCTATCATGTATAACAATCACAGCATTTCAATCACAGTTATATTCTGCTTTTATCATTTGGGTGCTCCAAATAGCCTGAAACGGAACCGAACCGCTAATGGAGCGGCCTACTTTATCCTTTAGCCCGGAATTTATGCAACATCAATCATCGCCATTGTAAACATGTAAACAATGTTGCCGTACGCAATGTTCATTACAATCCTTCTGTCAAACTCGACAGTCACTCTTTATAAACGCAGGGTGGCCAGTAACACCAATGTGTTTGTATTACGCGGCCAATCACCTACCTAAGTAATTACGGAGTCTTTTTTTATACCCTCATCCTAGCTTTTAATACAAAGTTGCGTCCAAGGCTGTCGCATGGGAGCCCGGGGTACGCTTTGACCACGATCCAGGATACGGGAAGTTTAGTAATTACAATGAAGTTTTTCACCCCAGCTGGACTCTGTTGAGATCCGAAATTCGTCTTTAGACGCAATCGGGAAAGACACAAGTTGTGTATAGGTATATTCTACTTTTATAACGGTTTAAAACTCGCACTTTGAGCAAATATTATATACTAGTGACTGCCTCGGTGGCGCGCTGGTTAGTGGGTTGCACTTTAAAACGACGGCTGCGCAAGAGGTCCCGGTTTTGATTCCCGGGTCGGGCCAAAAATTTAATAAATAGTAAGAAATTCTTAGTGGCAGCCCGGAGTCTGGAAGTTGGCGGTCTTGTACCCCCGTGCCTCGGAAAGCACGTTAAGCTGTTGGTCCTGCACCCGATCCCTCTCCGGTCGTGTCACAGTAGTGTCCCATTGGAATATAAGGGTAAGAGGGTAGAGAGTGCACTTGTGTTTGCGCACACACTTATGCACTATAATATATCCCGCGTACGTGGCTAATCGTTGAGATTGGCCGCCTCAGCCGTAATCGGTTGGAGGATATTATATACTAGTGTCTTAAGCAGGGTACAAACAAAATCTCAGATACACTTCAGAATAAACATCTTCAAACCCCAAACTCACCTAGCACTAGGTATAAATCTCTTCGCCTGCATAAGCTGGATTGTGCATTATAGCTGTATTTTATATCTATACAGGTATGTTCAACCTGCAGTGTGCAACACAGTGTAAAAGTGCCAGAGAGTCGTCAAACGACGACAAATAGATAGATAGGTATAGGACTCGTACATGGCCGATGGTCAAGGCTACGAGTAACACGAAGAGCCGAACTATTTGGTAATTGTTTGGAATTTGTCGTTTGTATGACTGGTCGGAGAGCCGTTTTTATGAAGCGCCTGAAGTTGAGTTGATTTGTATGGATTTCGTGACTATGCTAACTTTGGTAGGATTTTTTTACCAAAAACGGTTTTAAAAGTGTTGTGGAAACGTAAGCTAAACCGCTTAAGGTTTACACTAATCTAAGCATATTTAGATAGATAGATACTCTTTATTGCACAACATACCAAACGTACAAGCTATACGGTATAAGTATACAGAGATACAACTTACAATTTAGGCGGTCTTATCACTGGGAGCGATCTCTACCAGACAACCTTCAGGTAAAGGACATTAGATAGAAGAGACGATGTACCGAACGTTGCCGAACCATCAATAGTTGACCTCGAATATCATCTATTCGAGCCTCAACCTTATCATCTATAATATCGATACTATCGACACTTTCGATAATATTGAAAGCGACTGCCGTCTAACCTTCGAATCTTAGAAATGGAAACCAAACCATCTGTATCATGGGACCTTAGCGCAAACCGGACGTTACGACCAGATCAGAGTTCAACTCCTTTTCACACGTGCAGTGTTTCTCTTTTGTTTGGATGCGACAGGTATATTATCTATCGTTCCGGTACGTCTTTGCGCTAAGATATTATACACATTCAGAATCATGAGCTCAACAATTTTGATTTTGTGAAATAGGACAAGATTGAGGTACAAACACACAAATAACCGAATAGTTCACCTACAAATGTGTAACTTTTGTACCATGTTTAAGCAGATGTATTGTTAGTTCATGTTTAAAAATAAAAATTACATGACGTTATTACACCGAAACCGGATGCTCACCGGATTAGTAAGCTTAAGTGGCAGTGGGCTGGCCATATTAGCCGCAGAACCGACAACCGATGGGGTAAACGAGTTCTGGAGTGGAGACCGCGTCTTGGCAAACGTAATGTAGGGCGCCCTCTGGCTAGGTGGGGGACGATCTGCGCAGGATGGCTGGCAAGAGCTGGATGCGAGAAGCCATGGATAGATCACAGTGGCGAACAATTGGAGAGGCCTACGTCCAGCAGTGGACTGCGATAGGCTGATGATGATGATGATGATTACACCGAATATGCGATATGGTATGACAGTGACAGTATGGTATGATATGACATCAGGTATGATGGATGGCGCAATTGGTAGTGACCCTGCCTCTTACGCCAAAAAGGTCGTGGGTTCGATCCCCACCCTGGACAAACATTCGTGCGATGTGCGTGTGTTTGTTCAGTGTCTAGGTGTAATATATGTATTTAAGTATATATTTGTGTTCCTCTGTTGTGTGATATCTGTAACACAAGTGCTTAAGCTACTTAGTACGGAATCAGGTCAACGTATGAGAGATGTTGTGAGAATTATTAAAAAAAAATACCTGAAAAACCTAATATGCATAGCGTAGCAATTTCCGTAATTTCTTTAACAAACTGTAGGGGACCATGTTGGCGACGGCCACAACCATCCTTTTTGATATTGTCTATGTGTTTTACATTTCTCTACTTTTGATACTTTTGATATTGTCTATTATGAAAACAGTAGCCTGTAAGTGGTGTTTGGAATATATGTGGTGTAATAATTACTAAAAAGTGTATTTTTATTGGTGTGCTATTGTGCTTTAGGGACCTTAAGGTAGAGACACTAGGCGTAGCTAACATTGCCTAACTAACGATGCTCTTTGTAAGATATTCAGTGTAGCCAAATCTTCAGATGCAGTCAGTAAATCACTAACAAATGCAGACATTTTTGATAAACAAAAATTATTTATAAAACACATTTAATTGACGACCCGTTTGGAACAGTGGTAGTGAACGCTGCCTTTGGTCCAATGGTTGCGGGTTCGATCCCCGCACAGTACAAACATTTGTGTGCATGAACATCTCTGTTTGTATTGGTCTGGGTGTTTTATATGTATTATAAGTATGTATTTACTAAAGAAAAGTATTATATGTATATACTTATAATCCCACTGTTGATTCTGATATCCGTAACACAGGTGCTTGAGTTACCTATCTCGGAGTCAGATCAATGTATGTGATGTTGTGAAATATTTTTGCAGAATCAATGATGACAATATTAATTGTCATTTAAGATATTTGCCTGTTGCATGATGAGGCAGCTGTTAGGCAGCTGCTTAAAGTGCAAAAAAAAATTATGCAACACCCAAAATTTATCTTTTTTTAAGTTATTAATATTATAAAGCCTGTCATTATGTGTTTACATTTTATTTCTCAATTTGAAGATTAGACATACATACATACATTTTATCATACATACATACATTTTATCTACACTAATCTATGAGTATAGATTAGTGTAGATAAAAATGTTTATACTGTGTCCGCAAAAGTGCACTTACCGGCGTAGTAGCTCGTAGCGTATCGTAGCACCGTAGCACGGCGCGCTCGTAGCAGCTACTACTCGTTTCGTAGCGACCACGCGTTACGACTTCCGAATGTACGAGTGTGGATTTTTGTGTGAACTCAGTTTGGGTAAGGAGGTTTTAAGGCGACATTAGCGAATTAACAATAACTTCCATAATTGCTAACAGTGGCTCCTGTAATGAAAATTAGTGTTACTTGTAGGAAGTAATTATTACACGAGTTCGTCTCAACGATTTCTTAATAATTTCCTTAAAGTATTCTTTGAAGAACTTTTAAAAAAATGACTCCTATTCGCGACAATCAATATAAATCACTTGTCGACGATAGTTTCGTGGCGGTGTCGCCTTATGTTTGTCTATGAGCAGGGACCACTTTGGTGGCGCAGTGACTAAGTGGGTCGTAAATTGAAACGAACCTAAGTTTTCCGATTTAAAATTATCAGTGCCAGCCCGGAAATCTCAGAGTCATAGTGGTGTTGTTCCCTCGTCAAGTGAAAGTGTAGATGTAGGAACATGTTTTTTTTTTCAACTATCCAATACCATAGTCCTTTCCGTGTTACTAACTTTAACTTGCTTAGCACACTTTAAATGTACTCAAAAAGCAATTATTCGACCATAATTAGAAAGTGGCAGCACGTTATTACAAAATAAAGTAGATGAAAAAAAAAAACATTGAATCTTCAAACGAATGTAGCTCATATTGTTTGGGTGTAAAATTGAATTCTAATTGGCTACTGAATTTCAAATACTCGTAAAGGTTGGCGTGTGGTATAAGGGCGAGGGAAATGCAACCTTAATTGGAGGGGATTAAAAAAGTTTTTGTTTTTAATTGCTTTTATTATTCAGAGGACTCTGATGTCTCATTTGGATTGTTAGAACAAAAACTCTATTAGCCCCTTTCAACACTTGTGCTTTTAAATAAAAATGAACAAAGACGTAATTGAGTTAGTGTTTGAGACTTAAAAAGAACGTACGTAAATTAACAAAGGGCTGGTCACATTAGTCGACTAGCTGAAATCCGCTGAGGTGGACCAGTTCTACATTCCGAATTCGAGTACATTGCGAGGAGATCAGACCTCTCGAGTGAAGGCCGCGTATAGGAGGTCGAAGCCGAGGTAGGCCACAAGATGAACCGACGATCTAGTGAAGGTCGCGGGAATCCCTTGGCACATGACCGATATGTGGGGAGATCATTAGGGGAGGCCTATGTCCAGCAGTGGACGGTCATTGGCTGAAATGATGATGATAATACAAGTTCTGGAGTGGACACCACGTCTCGGTAAACGTAGTACATTTACCACTCAGTACAATCATGTCAGATGAAGTGACAATGTGCGCAAGATAGCTGTCAGAAGCTGGTTGCGAAAAGCCAAAGATGGATTGGAGTGGCGAACATTTTGAAAGGGCTATGTCTAGCTATGAGTAGCAACATGATGATGAGGATAATTCATATCCTGATGGCAAGAAAAAGGAGAGACCACGGTGCATTTACAATAGACGCATTGGCTAGGTCTATCCGTGAGACACTTCTTCTTGACCTCTTTTAAGGCAAAGAGTATGACGCACTAGCGACACCAATTGATTTTAATTTACATCTACTAAACCAGATCTGTTTCTAACGTTTATACTATTTATTTAATAATAATGCAGAAATATTTGGTCTCTTTTTTGGTAAGGGATGATGTATGTGCAAATAAACTGACTACTATGGATGCCCAAGAGCGTGCGAATTGGAGGAGTCTTTGCAGGAAAGCGGCCCCTGGGCTAAAAAGCGACAGCTTGGTGAGCAACCGGGAGAAAACGCTAATATGATGTTTGGTCTGTTTTTTGTACTCCAAAACTTTATTAAAAGTTAACAATAAGTATTAAATGAATAGGTGTTTGCCGAGAGACTGGATTTCAGATATTTATATATTCAATTTGACAACCAATAACATCAGTATTTAACGCAGTAGATATATTATTGAAAATAGATCCGATTTACTAGCTAAAGCAGTTGGCGTCGTTAATGCGCCTTTACCGTCACCTTAAACAACCATTCCATGCAGTTAAAGAAGCCTAAACTTACACCACGCCCAAGCAGAAGCACGCAAACCGATAATTATTATTTATTTGCTTTGCAACACTTTCCGCGGAGTGCGCCGATTGCTCCAATTTCCAAGCGAAATGTTCCTGCTTAGTAGTGTTGCGCTCCGAGTCATATTTTGACACAAGAGTCAATGTACATAATATAAACAAAGTATACATTCATACGCCATCTCATACATTGGCCTGATTCTTAGTAGCTTAAGGTGACGGGTAGGGCACACTAGCACCGCCAATCGATTTTAATTTTTAGCTACTAAACCGGATCAATTTTAAACAATTTTGGGGTTACCACCTCTCGGCAAACACTTCCATCCGTTTTTGTACGCCAAAAATTGATTCACGCCAAAAGTGACCGCTTTTGGCGTGAATCAATTTTCGCGTACGCGTTGGTCCCAACATTTGTGCATGGTTATTTGATAAATAGTATAAGTGTTTACCGAGAGGTTGTAACCCCGAAATTGTTTAAAATAGATCCGGTTTAGTAGCTAAAAATTAAAATCGATTGGCGTCGCTAGTATGCCCTACCCGTCACCTTAAGCATTTGTGTTATGGATATCAGACAACAGAGGGATTACAAATAATATATACTCGTACTTTAATACATACAGTGTGAGTCTTCATAAAATGCATATGCAGAAAAATACTTTTGTTTTTAATCATCCTCCAGCGCTGACTTAGTTAACTGCATTTTTTAAACGCTGATTTCAGCAGTTGTATTTAAGTAACATACGTGCAATTTTGACTTTTAGAAAGCTATCTAGAATAAGCTAGAATAAAAAAAGTGGGGTTAATACTATGATTTTAGGAGAAACTGTAAAACAATTGCGAAAATGATAAAAAAAAAGTTTCACTTATTAATTTATAGGGTTAGTTTTCTTGGATATTTTTACTTTATGGGTACGTCTTATAACTAGATATCATCACAAAATTAAATCCACTACGATAACACACATAGTTTTAAAAAAAATCGGCGAAAAAAAACTGCCTTCAGAAACCACGAGCTAAAAAGTGTAAAATAATATTTTTAACACTTTATACACTTCAAATAACATTTTATAATAATACACTTGAGAAAAGATGTTACCGAAGTTTTTAGCGCTAGTTTAAACTATAGCTCGATGTGACTACTAGTTTTATCTGAAAATCAAATATGTCATTAGTAAATTCTAGCTTTAACAGATTTTTTCTAGTTAAGTTAGTTGACAAAGGCATTAAGTAATAACAATTTTTTATTAGGGAAAACGAGTTCTAACGAAAAATGGGTTTTTTAACTGCAACATATTCGGCACTTAGTTGAACTCGAGTCGCCTTTTTTTTTGACGCTGGGGAATGCCTTCTTATGCATACCCTCCTGCCGGAGGGCAGGCGGGTTATGTCGGGCTCTCCTCTGGCGGGGGCTTCTCCTAGCGAGAAGCCAGCCAGAGGCATACCGACGAAACCCCAGCGACGCTCCCTCGTGGCCAGCGTGGAGAGGGGACATGAGTACGGGTTAAAGAACCTTACTTCACGTCCCTCCCCAGGCGGAGGGCCCACTTACACTGCGGGCCCGACACTGCCTCCCCCAGTCAAGCTGTAGGGGGGCGATAGGGACAGACGGGAGTGCCGGGCTATCCCTACCAGGCTGAGGCAGAGGCATGTGTAGTGCCTGTGCTGGTAACCCCGTACCATGCGCCGGCGAGGAACTCGAGTCGCCCTAGCATTAGTTTTCTCTCAAAGATCTTTCCAACGCCATAAGTCGGGAGTATAAGTCAGCACTATACACATCACTAAGCTTCGTTTCACTTACTTATAGCGTCATTATGCAAAGCGTCATTATTGCACACTAGGCTCTGATTTAATTCGTAACTTCGTGTAACTTGCGGCTGCCCACTAAGGCTAGTAACTGCCGCAAATGCTATCATAAAAATGTAAATTAGAAAAAATAAATTTATAGTGGTATTTTGGGAAAACTATATACGCTGAGCCAAAACTAGTTCGGCTCAGCGAGCCCGATTGAGTATTAGCCTCCGATATAACAGCATCCATCTTCAACTCCTGCCAGTCGACAGTGAAAAGTTGGCGTAAAGTAATCCATTTTGTAATTAATATTATCTAATCTGGAATAATTTATTATTTATTGTATTGTATAATTATGTATGTATATTTAGTCATATTATATATTATTCACATGTATGTTTATGGATATATATTTACTTAGCCGTCATAGATATTTCTGCATCGCCTAATGGTTGACTGGTAGAAAATGTTGTATAGCGTTAAGTCCGCCAATTGTACTTTATTTTCTTGTGCAATAAAGAATATTCTGATGCAGAGGAAGGACGCAGTGGAAAAAAGCCGGAATAATAGCCGCTAGAGTATCCAAATAATTACCTAGTTGTATATAATAGGTTTAAGTATACACGGTATCTTGGTCACATGGAGACAGTCAAACATGATATATTGTTATAAACAAAGTACATACCTACATTAAATTTAAATCAGTGTCAAAATATTGCCAGTGTCTGATTAGACAAAAAGCAGGTTTTACCTACAGAATAAATAAATAATAATGATGTGTTTATCTTTTTTTAATAAGCTTTACTTGACTGTGATATAAAAACTGTAAGGTACTTGACGAATTTTGTTACATGAGAGATCTTGTTGTGTTTCCTTTGCACCCACTATAACTTTTTATTATTTTTTTTATTTCTATGTTTCAAATTATTCTAAGATTTAGTGTAAACTACAAATATTGTTATTAAGTAAAAAACCGCTGCGTAAAATGTTACCGCAGACTACCTGCCTATATTTAAGTTTTCTTTTATATTTCTCTTACAAGTGAATCTTTATTCTCTTAGAGAAATACATCATTCGATACCTACATTTCCATTTCCAAGGATTAGTCTCTATGAAATGATGCGTTTAGTTGCGTGCCGTAACAGTCTTTTGTCATTGTTTATTTTTAATATTTATAAGAATATGTAAAATCCGTTATTTGCAATAAGATTTATATTTAAGTTTTTGTTTAATTATTTTTAAAAGCTGTGGATTTTGAAAAAACAGTCTAATCCTTATTTGATTTTCATTTGTCTTTTATAATACTTGTTTTTTCCGAAGGGCTTTTCTTGCTTTGTTTCCAGTCATTGTTAGTTTGAAAATCGTATCCAAAGTACTATTGACTACTTGATGTTTCGTAAATAATATCCAGCAGGACATACCATACCACAGGCAAACTGTAACATTTTTATGGCGATGAAGAATTACATTATCAATTTTCACTTAACATAAAAAGTCTGCTCAATGTCTGTCGAGAGCTGTACCTATGTTTTTAAGTTGGAAGCGGTGGCCACAATACACACACACACTTTAAGCGACACTTTAAGAATAAAATCCCTACCAAGGACTTTCTAAGCTTACAAACCCCTCGTGTAACAGTTGGCCATCAAAATTTTTACAAGACGGATTAAGTACAGTCGGCTAGTTGGCGACACAGGACACGTAAAGCGTCGAGCGAGCGCTAATAGCCGGCGACCTGCCGCTAGCAAAGGATGGCGTGGTGAATATCAATAAAAACCAAACGTGACACACATTCTGCCGTCCGCTAACTACAAGATCGCTAAGCCACAGCGACTCCCTATGACTTAGCGGCCTTTTAGCTAGCGGACGGCAGCATTGCCGGGCCCTTCGAAAACTGCTTGTTCTGCCAAGATTTCCATTACTTCATTGAGGGTAATTATCTTAGGATATTTCTGATCTATAGTTGCTACAATATTTATACAAAACTAGCTTCTGCCCGCGGCTTCGCTCGCGTTAAATTAGGGATAACACGATCTGGGGAGGCACATGAAAATGAGGCTCTTTAGTCGGTTCTTGTGTCTCGTCCCCACTCAGGCGTAGAAGGGAGCACCCCTGGTGTTTTAGTGGGTATAGCTCAGGCCACTGCCAAAGGGGAGCCCCACATAACCCGCCCTCTCCCCCAGCGGTGAGTATACTTAAGCGAGTCGGCCCATCAACATCTCGGGCCAGCGGTATTTCATCAGGGTGATAAAAAAGGGGTAACACGATTCCCCTTTCCAAAAAATTATGCACGATTCTAGGGTTCCGTAACCAAATGACCGAAAACGGAACATTTATTGATTCGTCATGTCTATCTGTCCGTCGGTCCGTATATCACAACCGCTTTTCTCCGAAACTATACGAACTACGCCGTGCTTTTTTAACCGTCTTAGTGCCTTATCGATAGCATTATACTGATGAAAACAAATATTTTCCCCCAAGGAACATAGGGTCTTATCTCAGAACAAAAGTACCTTCGTAATATAAGCGTTATCAACCGATCGGTGCAAATTGTGTGAGTAGGCTGTTTGTTTGCCTATTAAAATTTAATACCACGAAATGAAACTAGATGGCGCTGTGCACTATTGCATCGCACCTGCAACATTATTTCTGTGGGCGTATATAGGTCAAAGGTGATGTTTGAATAAATAAGTACGGTTCAATTACAATGCGTGTTTTGATCAGTTCATAGCTTTTTTTGTGATTATACCCTGTGTTCCTTAGGGAATTGATGGATCATCTGCAAAATCAGAAGAGACGCTGATGTGGTGCCGGCCTTTTCTAAGGGAGTGCGCTCGTCTCTTGAAGATCCATATGCCAAAACAGTCTAGAAATACTACTGCAGCCAAACTCTTTCATAATTCTGAGGTTTTCGTAAAAAGTTTCATAAGAAACTAACGGTGCGGATTGGATGCGGTGCGCATTTAGCCGTTTTAGACTAGCGTTATCAAAATGTGTATATTGTAATAACATCGAATAGAATATAATTATTTATATGTTTTTGTATGAACAGTGCTTTCATTTTCAAGTATACGAAAATTTACTAACTAAGTAGGTAAGTATGCCGAGCCTATAGGACTATTCCCGAACCTATTTTATATCCACCTACTGGACATTTCGCACTCTTAGTAAGATAACGACTTAACTCAAAATTTCGGAAAAATGAGTTTTAGTGAAAAACCGACCTTATGGACCAAGTGTCACAGCATACTTCTTTAAAAAGCAACCTTATTCTGTAAACAATAACGTATAGAATTGATGAGTCACTATCTTTCCCGCCGCGCAGACCTCATTCGTTCATCGAATATCGACCAATTCAGTCTTGCGGCGGCGGTTGCGCGCGAGGGTTTTGTGAAACGCCGGCAGATTTGGAGATGCGTCAGTGTTTTACTAAAAAAATCGGTAAATTTGTTAAATATTTTTATTGTAATAATGACTGGTTTTGACATAGGACTTTATTTTAGTAAACTTCTCTGAGTTGATATAGGCTCCATTTAAATTGAGTCTTTATTTTATTGAAATGTATTATAGGATTAATGACAAATTATTACTTAGGTCTATGTTTTTTTTTTAATCGTAAAAAAAATATAACTCAAATCGAATTTGGTCTCTGTTTTGTTAAAAAACTACATAACTGTTTTGTAATGTTTAAATTTAGGTCTTTTTTTCATAAAAAAAAATTATTAATTCCAAGTCATAATTAAAAAAAGGTCTTCGTGTCATTTCATATAAGTTTCAACTTTTAAATTTAAGTCACTGTGTTGTTTATTCTTTCGTATCTCAGCTTTTCGCGGGAATTAGCCAAATTCACGCTAATACTATAATGAGGATTTCAAGGACACGGCCGTTAAATCGCGCAGTTATTGATTGAAACTCACATGCCGAGATCCGAGCGCGCAGGTATAGCTCTTGCGCGTCGTTTATATGAAGTTCGAATGCTGTTAGATAAATATTACCATTTAAAAGTGCCCATTTACGTTGATTTGCTTACTGCGCGGATGCGATGATGATGAGTGGGATAATTTGTGTGTAGTCTAACGTTTGTGAATGTGATTGTGTGAGTGCTTTGTATGCAGGTTCCGTGAAAGATCCATCCACTTTCCTTAGCAGGCCTAGATGGGATTCAGGTGTCTTGGATAATATTTTGTGGATCCTGGCAGCTTGGGTAGTGTCTTTGATGGACCCGCCAAATTTTTGCCAGGATCTCCTTTTTGCTTTCCTGAGCTCCCTATTAAAGCGTGTTAGCGCCTTCCTGTAAGCATCCCAGTTCTTGTCTTTTTTTGCCTTGTTAAATAAGGCACGGGCCTTATGCCTCAGATGCTTCAAGTTTTTGTTCCGCCAAGGCGCGTTCCTATTGCTCTTAGTGGCCTTAAGAGGACAATTTTCTAGATACGCTTTCATTAGGCTTCTGCCTAAGTCCTCTGCTGCGGCTTCCACTTGGACCACAGTTTTAATGTATTTAAAATCTCCAAAGTATAACCTAAGGGAGTTCCTAAAGCCCTCCCAGTTTGTTCCCATGGGGTCTCGGTACTTGTTCGGTTCCTTTGTTCCCGAGCATATTATGTCGTACCTAATATAAATAAAATAAAATAAATAAAAATACGTTTATTGCTTTCTCATAAAACAAAACAGGTACATAGGTATTAATATGGGTGTGGTCGGACATGGACGGCTCATCTGAGACGTGCCGATTGGTTACTCGGTGTGCGAGATTACCTGAACACCATGTTATATCTAGTACTTCCTACCTAGAACGTGTGGTAAAGGTTGGTTTGCTACCCACGTTAAGAACAAATTGATTGTTGGTGAGCAAGTAGTCAAACAAGGACTCACCTCTTGCGTTCGTGTCGGAGCTGCCCCATGATGTGTGGTGGGAGTTGCAGTCGGTACCCACCAACAGCTGGGTTTCTCTCTCCAAACAATATTCCACTACCGGCGTCACCTTGTTCACCGGATCCTGGTGCCTTATTTTGAAGCAGTTCCGTAACGAACGAGAATATACCTGACGCGTCCAAACAAAGGATACACACAGCGCGTGTGAAAGAGAGAGAAACTCCGATTCGGTCGTAACGTCTGCTTTAAATTAGGCCCTCTGGTCCTCTCCGGGTAGTTATATGGAGCTGACTATGAGTGTCTCTGCACCTTTCCCCCCCGGGGAAAATAGACCTCTATATACGCCTCTATGTATATAGACCTCTATATACGCTGCAACAGCGAACACAGAGAAGGGATCGGGAAGTACTTTATATCTCTCTTGAAGAGCATGCATGCTCTTGGCCTCACTCCGCAGGTTTTATTTAATATCTTACCTGTCGAGTTTAGCCCCACTACCGTGGTTTTTTTCAGCCCCGGTTCTTGGATCAATGCTATATCCAGGTCCTCAGAGAGGAATCTTTGGCAAAGGGCAGCTGTGGCTGCCTTTGAGTGCTGGAGGTTTACTTGTATCGCCTTAATCATTGTGTTGTTTTGGGGGATTGGGAGGGGAAGGGCTAGGAAATTTAGCTAAGACGGAGGGATGGGATAGGATTATATATAGGTGCCTAGGTTGTGTCTGTTTCTTTACGATGGTGGTGTGTTTTATTAAGCAGGTTTCTTGCGGCCTTCCTGCTGGAGTGCTCCTGTGCTAGGGACGGTAGATAGATAGACCGGAAAGCCGAAGGAAAACGGACCCAGCAACCTCCTTAAAGGTAGGCTTCGGGTTTCCGGTTGATTACCCTCCAACTCGAGAAGTCCGGCATGGTATCGGCGTCGTGTTTGGCTTCCTGTATCCAGGCCGTACGGTACCTGGGCTTGGGCATCTCTTCTTCGTTTACGACGGAGAGATTAGCCCCATCCCAGGGTTTAATGATGGGCAGTTTGCGGATGAGACACTCCTTCAAGTCCTCATCTGCGCGCGCCAAAAGGATGCCACCCAAGCACGGTTTGCATCCATTAAAGCTGGGGCCGTCACCATCGTCTAAGGTGTCAATACACTTCAAGATAGCACCTTGAAGCATTTCGATCCTCTCCTGGTCCATTTTACCCAGGGCGTCTATGATGAGAAACCTCCTTAAAGGTAGGCTTCGAGGTGGAAGGCTCGCCAAGTTTCAGTGCCTTGGTAGGATTACCTTGATTCGAGGTAGACGAGGTATTGAGGGGGCGCTTTGACGCCCGCTCCCTCGTTTCCCCCTTCTCTCGGGTCCTCTGCTTGGTATTTTCACTCATGCGCAGTTCTATCGCCTGCTCGAAGGTCATACCCTTCGCTACGAGCCGATATATTTGTTTTCTATCAGCTCCAGGGAGCTTAACCCTGGGTTTACTCTCTGGCCCCTTGATCGTCGTGTCCCTCTGGTGCGTTGCGCCCAGAGGGGTCGACTCTGCATTGGAAGTACCTGGTACCTCAGTCCCAGGTGCTCCAGCAGTGTTCGTATGCTCCTCAGCTTCGCTACCAAGGAGCATAGCATCGGAGGTACCTGGTACCTATTGGGTAGAATTTAAATGGTCGTCTATTATGTCTAAAATATCCATATAGTTCCAACGAGAAGCTAGGGAAGTAAAGGTCCACCCCTGCAGAATGAAAATTAAGGTGATGATTAGACTGCTATTAATTGTTAGTATGATTAATTATAGTTGCACCTAGTGCGTTTTTATAAAGACTTATTTTAGATTTTAATACATTTTAAGAGTTACATTTTAAGAAATAACTACTTAGTTCAAACAAAAGATACAATTTACTGAGAGTAAATTTAACTCTATAACTATCAGTTGAAACAAGATCTATGCTAATTTTGTACTTTGTTTTTTTGCGTGAACTTTTTCTAATAAAACATTTTAAACTATACTGTTTTTTTCTAATTAAGTTAAAAATACCTACACTTATTTCCAAATTGAGTCGTTATCCAAGGAAAAATATTTTGTCAAAAAGAGACTTAACTTTTAAAATTATTTTTTTTGTATTAAAAACTTAATAAAACAGTGACCTAAATAAATGGTGGTCCGATTTTTTTGTCAATTTTTGAGTAAAATATTGACCTATTTTTAATTACGTCATAAATTGACTGGGTGGATTTCATGAAATAATGACGCATCTCAAAATTGTTTTTTCAAACATTTTTTTTTACTATCATATTATATAAATTCATTTATTTTTTTGCTAAATCTAAAAGAACATATTCGAAGGCTTAAAACCGTAATTTTAGTTTGTTCCTACTCATCATAGTTAAAATTTTATAGGAGACTGAAGTATATGCTCTAAAACCACAAATCGTTTTTTGCCATTTACCAAAACTTAGCAATTTCGAATTGAGTCATTATTTTATTAAGAGTGCGATTTGTAACTTACCCACAATTATTCTTTCTCATGTACCTTAGCGACTGTGTATGGTTTTAATGAGAAAAATAAATATTATTTAAACCTAATATACATGACACCTGTATTTTCTATTATACTTATTTGACAAAAGAAATTTCATATTTTGTATAAAAGTATTTATTGTGTGGAAGATTTGACCTTCCCGCGACGGTCAAAATTGAAATTCAGCCGAATCACATCTAGTGCTAATCCCTTGGGCCAGCGTAATGACCAGTTCCAGGCCAATAAATCTGGCGCAATTATAGCAGCCCCAGCAGTTATTGCGTTAACTCCAGTACAATTAACCAAACGTACCTTGACTAACTGGACTTCATTAATGGACATACTTCATTAATATAGAGTTTCTTTTTCGGGGCCTTTTTGGGCCATTCGTTTCGGTAATACTATAGATAAGATAATATTTATTATTGTTCAATTTGTCTATGCATTTCATCAGTAAACATTTTCTACGAATGCATAAAAAAGGCATCAGCCTTTTTCGTGCATTCGCAGAAAATGTGATCGCGGTGATTCGCGGGAGGAATAACGAAGGATGGTGAAGCAAGTGATAAGTCTAGTAAAAGAAATCTATACATGATGCAAGAGACACTGCTCTAGTAGAATATACACAAAGATGATTTAAATCTACATCGTCATTTGACTTGTTCTAATCTTTTGAAAGTTTTTGTAATTATTTATATATACATATTATATTTGAAATAGCTTCTTAACCGTCATTGGTGTTTTTAGCATATAAAATAACCCTAACTTCATCCAACTTTAAAGCGTTGTCCACAAGTTTTCCCTTGAAGATAGTTGCAAGTTCAGAGTACCTATTTCACATTGCTAATTACCACAAGTTACTGGTGACTAGTGATGTGAAGTAAACTTTTACCTCTTTATGCATTTGAGTCATTTTACAATTGAACTAGTCACTCGATGTTCAGTAGAGTACACGACTTGTTAGTCACATAAAAAAATTAAAATTTAAAAAACCCCTGACAAAAACAAGTTAGGTTATTTCGTCATTTTCAGACGGCGGCCATTTTGGATTTGAAATTTGTCACAATAAATATGTTCTGCTACTCAAGCCCTTTTACATGTGGGAGTTGTGTTAAAACATACAATCCATATTTTTCTGACGGCAGCCATCTTGGATCGATTTTTATCCAAAATTTCTAAGAACACTCCCCCCTTATTCATCTTTCAAATAAAAAAAAACAAAATCAAACGGTTCATTTGTTCGGGAGCTACGATGCCATAGACAGACACACAGACATACAAGGACACGTCAAACTTAACACCCCGTCGTTTTTGGCGTCGGGGGTTAATAAATTAGAAACAATATTTATTTTTTTCATAAGGAATGGAACTCTCTGCCGGAAGATATGTTCTACACGCTATGATCTGAATTTATTAAAGAAAAGAATGCCACATCATCACTTATCATCAGGTGAGATTGTAGCCAAATATCTGGGTATTCTAACTAAAAAAATAAATACACTTCTAACATCTTATACTAAAACCTATACTAAGTTTGTCCTTATTAAGAGACCCAAGTGTGAAAGGCTAATGATCGATATGGCTTTTAGAAAATACTTTTTTCAAATCGACACCTCTTACCTACAAAAGTTTTTTTTTTTATGAGAAAGGAAGGCAAACGAGCAAGCGAATCACCTGATGGTAAGCGTTCACCGCCGCCCATGGACAATCAGCCACACCAGAGGGAGTGGAGATGCGTTAAAAATGTAAGAAAGAGTCTATTATTTCAATTTCCGTGTTAGGTAGGTACTTGATATTTGAGTGCCGATATCACACATTTATTTTTCTATATTAAAAAGTAAAAACTCAGGTTGCATCACTACGACTGTACCTAATCCGTGGATTTAATAGGGGTTTACCTAATTAGTGCTAGTTCTGGGACTATCCAATACTAAAAGTACCCGTTGCCAAGAGTTAGTGTAATTGTTGAGAAGAAACGCGGTCAGTTTGCGGAGTTCTGTGTAATTACAAACTTGACCTGACGGCGTCTGTACACAACGGAGTTGTACAAAACAAAAGGGATTTTCATTATTATCTTGTTTTGTACAGCAATAACTACAGGATGTATCAGTTAAGACTAAGTCCTTCTACACATTTTGTAAGTATTTGATGTTTAGAACAGTTTTGTTCAAAACATTTTGAACCTATTCTGACTTTTCATTCGGACCTAATCGTTCCATTCCCTTGAAAAGATCTAACTGTAAAACCTTGTAAAAAAAGAATGATAATAGGGTATTTGACTAAGCTGGAGATTTTACAAAATATTCATATTTTATCAAAATATATGTCAATACGTACCAATAGCAAAAATCTCAATGAAAAATATAATAATAGAACCCTTGACATAAACGAAACATTTGATATAGCTACCAAGTAAAATTCAAAATAATGTGATTTTAAAGTTGTAATACCTCAGGTAGTTTCAATGAGAACCCAGTAATTCTTTCAACGATGTTTCTATAATTGAGAGGTCTTATTGATTACAAAAAAAATACAGTATTCTAATATTTTTAGAACTATAAATATATACATATGTCAATTCTGTGCGTCCTGTCAAAAGTGGTACAAGTCGACTTATATCACATTTTATTTTCTTCTTGCTACTTCATCACAAACAAATCCTCTATTTTTCTGTCAATCAGACATGCAAAAAAATCCTCCATTGTTCCGTCTGATCAGACAGAATAATAAAGGATTTTTTGTGATGAAGTAGCAAGAAGAAAATCAAATTCGGTATAAGTCGACTTGTACCACTTTTCACAGGACGCACAGAATTTTATATATCTATTTGATAATAGCCGTATTTAAAAATACTGCAGACTGTTGTGTTATAATAAACAGGCATTCTTTATTCCGTTTGCTTACAATCAACTATGTAAATTAGAACAGTACAACCTTACAGGTAATACAATACAGGTTGGGTCTCCTCTCATTTTAGCGAATAATTCTCGGTTGCGAACGCCCAGGGTACGCTTAGACCATGAATCAATTCAAAAGTACTTTATTTGCATAGGCTTATATACAGCTCTTACAAATCGTCATACATGAAAAATATAAATTATAGCTATGTATATTATACATGTAATTAAACATATATGTCGATACAAAAAATATACTAAGAAATGAATAAATATAATGTGATTCTACCACCGGAATCGGAAAGTTGATTCAATGAAATTAGATGCAATAAAGCGACTGCCGGCTGACCTTGTGGGGAACTATACCAACTGAATCATGGTTACACGTTTCAGAAACTATCCGAAACGTGCAGGTTTCCTCACGATGTTTTCTCTCACCACCGAGCTAATGGCAGAAAAACGCATTTAAATTTTAAAGATCCAGAGGTGCATGTTCGGATTCGAACCACGATCTCCGGTATAAAAGGCGCGTTGTTATGAACTGAGCTACCATCGCTCTTAAAGTTCTTCTTGAATTGAGTTATGTAATATGTACAAACAGTATTTGACGACCCGTTTGGAACAGTGGTAGTGAACGCTGCCTTTGGTCCAAGGATTGCGGGTTCGATCCCCGCACAGTACAAACATTTGTGTGTATGAACATAGTCTGTTTGTATTGGTCTGGGTGTTTGTATGTATTATAGTATGTATTTATAAATGGAAAGTATTATATGTATATATTTGTAATTCCGCTGTTGATTCTGATATCCGTAACACAGGTGCTTGAGCTAACCTATCTCGGAGTCAGATCAATGTATGTGATGTTGTGAAATATTTATTTATTTATAGTATACTACATATTTCCTTAATTAACATTTAACCACACATGTTTATACTATACTACTTAGTTTCTAAGTTAATATTAGAGGTAAGTAAACCTGAACAGACTCAGCGATGTGTTTGAATAATCTTCCAGGTGTAAATTAATCCTAGTTTCACAACAAAACTAATTAGGGTTTTATATGTATTAATGTTAATTTAAGATTATAATAACACAGAACAATGCAACCATTTTCTCCGGGAGCGCTACGAAAGTCGCTATAATAATAACTTCTCGTTGCTTTCGAGTGTAATTACAATTAGTAATGTAATTAAATAATATGATTACATTTTTGTTAAGTCATATTTTTAATCAAGTAAAACAAAAGTTACGTGCCCTTTAGAGTGCAAATTCTGCTGTATTCATTATGATTAAGAACTTCCGACACCTGTTTTAACCAATTGGGAGTTATTTGCATATTCATTTGTTTAACCGTTGTTACTAAATTGAAATTTACTTTTGGACGATAAAAATAATGACGCCATTTAGAGTTGTGTACCGACAATAAAAATAATTGTAACATATTGAGTTTAAGGCTCGTAAGTGTTGTGTTTAACGTTTACTAGGCTTGCCAAATTCTGGATCACAGTGAAATCTGTACCCCGTACAGAAACGAAATTGGTTGCGAGGTTATTTCAATGTGTCAGGCGGAAGACGAGAACCAGTAGACAGGTCAGAATAGTGAATGTTAATAGGTGTACAAAATCGCTTAAAACTATAGGTCCCAGTCCCAGTAGAGCTAATATCTAAACAAATACACAAGTTTTTGTTTCATCAAAAATACTTGATGTATTAATAAATTCACAGAAAATTTAAATTTCGCGGGCGCGCGCTACTATTGTGACGTTACCGTAAAACTTTTTTTTTTAATTATGTATCTTGAGCTTTGAGTATACTCAAAGATCTTGAGTAAGACGCGACGTATCGTAATAATATTTTTAGTCGTGTTTTTTGATTTTCAACCAACCTGATGGAGCTCGGTTTGTGCATGCACTTTCTATGGGACCAGTGACCATTGACAGTGTATGCGACATGCGCAGTTGTCATCTGATGCGACCGAGCGGGTGAGCAGGTTGCGGATAGCTCGCCCTCCCCCATACCCACCTCTTTGCTTGAGGACGGGAGAGGGTGTCACGTTGACCCCGGACAATAGATGGCTGCTCCAAAACCCAATCCCAGGCTAGGAGCATTCCTGACAACCTCAAACCCATGCTCCCCACCTCATCCTCGAACCACCCTAACTCACCTTATCCTTCCCCTCATGTCCTGGAGGAGTTAACCTCGACTCTAAAAACCCCAATCTAAGGTGTCATCCGACCCGTGCCGATAGATGCATGGCCGAAGGGATGTTCGGTCGAGAACGGAGGGGCCTCGAAACCAGGCGAAATCGAGGTCTATTTAGCCTTACCCCTGCAAGCGGGGCTCTGCAGGGGTGGACCTTTACTTCCCTAGCTTCTCGTGGGAACTATATGGATATTCTTGACATTATAGACGACCATCTAAATTCTACCGAAGAGGTACCAGGTACCTCTGAGGCTATGCTCTTTGGTAGCGATACTGAGGAGCATACTATCACTGCCGAAGCACCTGGGACTGATGGACCGGGTACTTCTAACGCGGAGTCGACCCCTCTGGGTGCAACGCACCAAAGGGACTCGTCGACCAAGGGGCCAGAGAGTAAACCCAGGGTTAAGCTCTCTGGAGCTGATAGGAAGCAAATCTATCGGCTCGTAGCGAAGGGAATGACCTTCGAGCAGGCGCTAGAACTGCGCATGAGTGAGAAGGCTAAGCAGAGGACCCAAGAGGAGGGGGAAACGAGGGAGCGGGCGACTAAGCGCCCTCTCAATACCTCGTCAACCTCAAATCAAGGCAATCCTACCAAGGCACCGAAACTTGGCGAGCCTTCCACCTCGAAGCCTACCTTTAAGGAGGTTGCTGGGTCCGTCACGTGTGGCATCAAAGACGCCCTGGGAAAAATGGACCAGGAAAGGGTCGAAATACTTCAAGGTGCTATCTTGAAGTGTATCGACACCTCAGATGACGGTGACGGCCCCAGCTTTATTGGATGCAAACCGCGCTCGGGTGGCATCCTTTTGGCGTGCGCAGATGAGAACTCGAAGGAGTGGCTCATCCGCAAACTGCCCAACATTAAACCCTGGGATGGAGCTAATCTCTCCGTTGTAAACGAAGAGGATATGCCCAAGCCCAGGTATGGCACGGCCTGGATACAGGAAGCCAAGCACGACGCAGATACCATCCTGCGGAGGTTGGCAAAACAAAATAAAGGGTTAGACCTCTCGAGTTGGAGGGTAGTCAACCGGAAGCCCGAAGCAAAAGGTCAAACAGTGACCTTTTCCTTCGACGAGGCGGCCTTGGAGACTATTCTTCAGCGCGAGGGGCGCCTCTACCTTGACTTTGGCCTCATACACATAAGGGTCAAAGGGGGCAAAGTATCCGGGGACAAGAAGGAGGGGGCAAGCGTCGAGGCGCGTCCAAGTACCTCCAACTTGGTCTCGGGTACGGAACCCTCAGGAGGAGCAACTGGAGCCGACTCCAGCAGGAACACACCTCCACCCGTCCGGGGGACGTATGGAGTCTCGAGGGGCAACAGTCGTGTTGCAGGACCATCGAGAGGCAGGAGCACCACTACCTGCCAACCATCTGCCCTAGACAGCAGAGGTCGTGGTCGTGGTGGTCGAACACGACCAGCAGGGGGACGCGGCAAGAGAGGCGCTGTGCGAAGGCCGGTAAATCTACCGACCCTAGCACAGGAGCACTCCAGCAGGAAAGCCGCAAGCAACCTGCTCAACAAAAACAATTAATCCCCCCCCCCCCCTTCCCCGTAAGAAACAGACACAACCCACCTACACAAATATCCTCCTATCCCTTCCCTCCTAATTAAGGAACTTTCTCCCAACCCTTCCCTTCCCAATCCCCAAACCCAACAACATAATGATTAAGGTGATACAAGTAAACCTCCAGCACTCAAAGGCAGCCTCAGCTGCCCTTTGCCAAAGATTCCTCTCTGGGGACCTGGACATCGCCTTGATCCAAGAACCGTGGGTGAATAAAACCACAGTAATGGGGCTAAACCCGGCAGGTAAGATATTAAGTAACACCTGCGGAGTGAGGCCAAGAGCATGCATGCTCTTCAAGAGAGGCATAAATTACCTCCCGATCCCTTCTCTGTGTACAGATGATGCTGTTGCAGCGTATATAGACCTACCCGGGGGGAAAGGTGGGGAGACATTCATAGTCAGCTCCATGTACCTTCCCGGTGAGGACCAGGATCCGGTGAACAAGGTGACGCCGGTAATGGAATACTGTCTGGAGAGAGAAACCCAGCTGCTGGTGGGTACCGACTGCAACTCCCACCACACATCATGGGGCAGCTCCAACACGAACGCCAGAGGTGAGTTACTGTTTGACTACTTGCTCACTAATAATCAATTTGTTCTTAACGTGGGTAGCAAACCAACCTTTACCACACGTTCTAGGCAGGAAGTACTAGACATAACTTGGTGTTCAGGTAATCTCGCACACCGAGTGACCAATTGGCACGTCTCAGATGAGCCGTCCATGTCCGACCACACCCACATTAGGTACGACATACTATGCTCGGGAACAAAGGAACCGAACACCTACCGTGACCCCAAGGGAACAGACTGGGAGGGCTTTAGGAACTCCCTTAGGTTATACCTTGGAGATTTTAAATACATCAAAACTGTGGACCAAGTGGAAGCCGCAGCAGAGGACTTAGGCAAAAGCCTAATGAATGCGTATCTAGAAAATTGTCCTCTTAAGACCACTAAGAGCAACAGGAACGCGCCTTGGTGGAACAAAAACCTGGAGCATCTGAGGCAAAGGACCCGTGCCTTATTTAACAAGGCAAAAAAAGACAAGAACTGGGATGCTTACAGGAAGGCGTTAACACGTTTCAATAGGGAGCTCAGGAAAGCAAAAAGAAGATCCTGGCAAAAATTCTGCGGGTCCATCAAAGACACTGCCCAAGCTGCCAGGATCCATAAAATACTATCCAAGACACCTGAATCCCATCTAGGCCTGCTAAGGAAAGCGGATGGATCTTTCACAGAATCTCCGGAGGAAACACTGAGACTGCTTGCTCAAACGCACTTTCCGGAATCCGTGTACATTAATAACGAAAGAGAACTCCAGGTCAGTAAGTCTCCGGAAAGGAGACCGAGGAATGAAGACTGGAGGAGAGCTTCCGTTATTTTTCGTCCCCAGCAGATAAGTTGGGCAATTAGGAGTTTCAAGCCTTATAAATCTGGTGGGGTCGATGGTATCTTCCCGGCTTTGTTGCAGCGGGGCGAAGATATCATCATCTCTACGCTGATAAAACTATACCGTGCAAGCTTTGCTTGGAGTTATCTGCCATCAGCGTGGACTCGGGCGAAGGTCACTTACATTCCCAAGGGAGGGGACAAAGACAAATCGCAGCCCAAGTCCTACAGACCGATAAGTCTCACCTCATTCCTATTAAAAACGATGGAAAAGGTGTTGAACAGTCACATCAGGGCAACATACCTCGTTGAAAAACCCCTGAGTGCAAGACAACATGCCTACCAAACAGGCAAGTCCACGGAAACGGCACTTATTGACCTGGTGGACAGAATTGAGAAAGCCATAGAAGACAAAGAAATTGCACTCTGTGCCTTTCTCGATATCGAAGGGGCGTTTGACAACACCAACTTCGATGTTATAACACGTAGCATGGTGAATCGTGGAATCGACGACACCACCACCAGATGGATGGGATCCATGCTACAAAATCGGACTGCAACAACAACGTTGATGAACAAAACCCTTCATTATAGAGTGACCAGAGGATGTCCACAGGGCGGAGTCCTATCACCCCTTCAATGGTCATTGGTTGTTGACAGTCTCATCTGCGAGCTCAATGAAGTCAGATTTCTGACTCAGGGTTACGCAGATGACATAGTAATAATGGTCATAGGAAAATGCCCTAGCACCATTTCCAATCTTATGCAAAGGGCCCTACGAATAGTAGAAAACTGGTGCACGAGACACGTGCTAACAGTCAATGCACGTAAGACGGTCTTAATCCCGTTTACCAAAAGAAGGAAACTAGAAGCGCTCCACGCCCCAACACTTCTTGGTACGAAGCTATGCTTGTCCAACGAGGTCAAATATCTCGGAGTCTTTTTAGACCAAAAACTAACATGGAACAAGCATCTCGACTACATCACTAGAAAGGCAAAAATTGCGATGGGGGCAAGCAGTAGGTTGGTGGGGCTAAAATGGGGGCTACGGCCCATGGCCGCACTCTGGATTTATAAAACCATAGTGAGGCCGATCGTCACTTATGGCTGCTGTGTGTGGTATAAGAAGACGCACCAACTTAACTGCGTAGAGAACCTCAGCAAAGTTCAAAGAACAGCCTGCCTTATAGCCACCGGCGCGCTTTCGTCCTCTCCCTCTGCAGCACTGGATGCCCTCCTGAACATTCCACCTCTGCACATTCACGTGCAGATGGAAGCGAGGATGGCTATCACGAGAGCGAAAATCAGAGGGAGGACGAGATGGCAATCTAGGGTCATGAGAAACCTCTACAACGAACTAATGAAAAGTCCGGTCATGGATATGCCCTCTGACTCCATGGTCCGTGAACACCGCTTCGATAAGCGGTTTACAGTCTTGTTACCGAGTAGACAAGACTGGGAGGCTGGAACTCCCGGAAATGTTAAGCAGAATGACATCGTTTGGTATACGGATGGCTCCAGGAAGCAGGGCATATCCGGGGCGGGATTTTGTAATGATCGCTGCGGAATACGCAAATTCGCCAACCTGGGTCGCTATACCACGGTGTACCAAGCGGAAGTCTTCGCAATAATTGGCTGTGTCCAAGAGAGTCTACAAATGAATCTCCAGAATAAGAAGATATTCATCTTCTCAGATAGTCAAGCTGCCCTCAAGGCGTTAACATCCTGTGAACTTGACTCCAAACTCACTAGCGAGTGTGTCCTGCTCCTAAACCAGCTTGGCAATGCCAACATCGTAAATCTGATTTGGGTACCGGGACACTGTAATATCAGAGGCAACGAGGTCGCTGACGTGCTAGCAAAGGCCGGGGCAGAGAGCCCACTACTCGGACCGGAACCAATAAGTGGCGTTCCAGCCTGCATGGTCAGGTTCGAGTTAAAAGAGTGGGAGCATAAGCAAAGCACTGAATATTGGAAAAGACTACCTCGACTAGAACAGTCTAAGGCGTTGATACAGGCGTTCGATCAGAGACGAGCTGTAGAGATAACAAAACTGAGTAGAGGACATGTTAGGGCACTCACTCGGACCCTCACAGGGCACTGCAAATTAAACAAGCACCTGCACAACATGGGCCTTACAGATACCAAAATCTGCAGGTTCTGTCGCGAGGACGAGGAAACGATTATCCACGTCCTCGGCGAGTGCATGGCGCTGCACCGCTGCAGAAGCCGGCACCTGGGAGCACACATGATCTCGGCTGACGAGATCAAGAGCTCCCCCATCAGCTCCATTCTCGGGTTTATCCTGGAACTGGGGCTGCATGAGGTGCTGTAATAGGTTACGGGGCTGCCACAATAGATCATCTACTGGTCGCAGTGGCTATGAGACGCAGAGCTCACCCCATTTCTATCAAATAATAATAATAACCTGATGGAGATACAGGCGATGTATTAAACACGCGTGTGGACTGAGCTAGTGTTGCGAAGTACTGGGACGGCGATGACGTCACTTTACTACCGGTGTATATTGAAATTAAATATCTCGGAAACTAGGCGATGTATCGTAATTTTTACAATCATATTTTTATTTTCAATCGATTTTAACGGGAGCTAAAAAATGTAATTAGTGAACATTCTCCATTGCTGCCAACCTTTGACAGCACAATTCCCTTCCTTCGGAATTGATCCTCCTACCTAGGTACCCTCACTTTTCTACGAAACACAGAGTAAGCGCTGCTTTATGCTGGTTTCCTGTGAGAAATTGATTGATTTAAATAATTTATTGATTTGCCTATACTATGTATGATTGAAGAAAATGATTTTTTTTTCCAAAAGATACCTTCTGTCACCGATATAATGTAAGCTTAATACTTTCAGATTTTACGTTAAAGTAGTAAACACCCTGTAGAGTTTTGCTCGTTCACCATTCGGAGCTGAACTTTCTTAGCCAACCAAAATCCACAGTCAAAGTACGTTGTTAAGTGAAAGTAGTCATTCGATGGTAAATATGAATAAAAAATATTTTCTAAAGGTCACTTTGTAACCTTAGTTTGTCCGAGTTGCAAAATTGTCTTCCACCAACCAGAAAATTTGAAGAAAATCGAATCTAAACACACTACACTGCACCGTGACTATGCGGCGCTAGCAAAAGCGAGCGCCAAAATACAGGATATTTAAAAATAATATAGCAGACCCGTTATAAACAATTCTAAGTATAATCAATCTAATTTTTTTTATTTTGTGAAAACAGTAAAAGTACTCACGAAGGAGGTATCCCCCCGACGAAGACGTCGGAGTTTGTGTTGAACTTGCCGAACACAAACTCCTTGCCGCGCGAGCTCTTGCTCTGCGTCACACCGTCTACCATGAGCGACGTGTGTTCGTCCCGCCGCGCGACCTGCATCAATGGAGATGGAGTGAGTGAAACATACTGGGGAGATCGATCATCTAGATCATAACAAGCTGTCTTTAGAACACACTCTTTTCTTTTTGAGTTTCTGCGCAGGGTCAAGATAATTCCGTCGCGCGACCTGCATCAATGAAGTACTAGACTCAAGACATGTGGACTGTCAGAAAGGCTCGGTCCTTGTAAGGACTTTATTTTTCTTGGTCAGATTGTCACGAGCGACGTGTGCGCGTCCCATGATCTTCGTCCTGATCTAGTAAATAAAATATATTAGATTTCGGGTGTTCTGTACACAGGTGAATGTGTCAATGATCTTCCAACCATTTGCTTTCTGAACAACATTTATTCTACTTTTCAAAATTCGTTGAAAAATCGAATCCCCATACAAAATGACCAAGTCACGTGAAAGTATATTTTTGAATGAAAAGTATATGAAAAGTATATTTTTTTCCAAAACTCATAGATCAAATATTGTTCATAATTTTTAATACAATACGTGATTCATCATCATCATCAGCAACCCACACTCGTCCACTGTTGGACATAGAACTCCCCATATACACATACAGACATAGACATAGTGGCGTGCATTAGCACGCCACTGCTCCCGATTTTCGGCCACTCTCATCGAGCCCACACCAGCCAGCCTTCGAATGTCATCATCCCATCTTGTCGCAGGGCGTCCTACACTACGCTTACCAAGTCGCGGTCTCCACTCAAGGACTTTACGGCTTCAACGGCTGTCAGTTCTGCGGCTAATATGACCAGCCCACTGCCACCTCAGTTTGCTAATTCGGTGGGCTATGTCGGATTACATCATTTCTATTGCGGTTCTTCAGAGATACTCCGAGCATAGCCCTTTCCATAGCTCTTTGAGCGACTTTGAACCGGTGGCACTAGTCCAGCCGTGAGTGTCCACGTCTCGGCACCGTAAGTCATGACCGGAAGGACGCACTGGTCGAAGACTTTCGACTTAAGACTTTGAGGGATGGGTGACGAAAAGACTTGACGAAGTTTACCAAATGCTGCCCAGCCTAGCTGAATTCTTCTATTGGCTTCTCTCTCGAAGTTGTTTCTGCCTAATTGCCGTGATTTACGCGTTTAATACGTGATTAAAGGGATGTAAATGTGCACAGATACAACCGGTATACCTGACTTTCAGTTTTATTTGATAATGCACGATTTTGCCAATTAAGTGAAGATCCTCGATTGAGGAACCATCGTTTTTTATCTATTTCAAAATAAAAATCACTTATTTCTATAAGATTAATATTAGAGTTTACTGTAAAGTGTCTCACCTGAACTTTATGCCAGTGTCCATCGTTGAGGTTGCTGCCGACCGTTATGATTTGGGCTCCACCGCCCAAATTATACCTTAGCCTCAGCGCCCCATTAACCAACTTCAGCTCAAAAAAGTCATAAGTGCCGCCGTCATCTGTATACAACAACAGACCATTGGGCTGGTCTGTTTTGAACTCTAATTCCAGCGTGCCGTTCAGACCCGCATTCCATTTGCGGAATTGAGAGTATGGGTTCTGTTTGTCAAGTACGAACGCGAGATTCCTGTTGAGCGACAAGGACAGCAGGCAGAAGAGCACGTAGCGCATCGTGGCGACGTCGTCGGACATGGCGTGGGAGCGAGACGGGACCGCCACTATGCGACGCCTGAGGTGATGGAGGAGCACCTTTTCCGTTTCATTTCTTAGGCCCTGGAACAAGAGACGCTTAGATTAGCACCAAGCTGTTGAGGTTTTTTTTTATGTGATAGGTGGCAGACGAGCAGACATATCCCCTGATGATAAGCGATTGCCACTACCCATGAATACCCGCGACATTAGTGGAGACACAAGTGCGCTGCCAACCTTTAAGCCCCCCTTTCCCCCGGATTGGGCCTCACTCACGGAGTGATACACAACACAATGCTGCTTCACGCCGGTTTTCTGTGAGGCCATGGTATCACTCCAGTCGTGCCGGCCTAATTCATGCCGAAGCGTGGCTCTCCCACGGTCTAGGTCTAGGTCCCACGGAGGTGTAAAAAAGTTAAAAATTTTTCAAAACTGTAGTAGAAGATAAGTAAATCTAAATTCCCAATAATATATTTTTGATTTCTCGTATGTACAAGGTCTTAAAATTATAAATTAAAAACATTACAAAACTTAGGCAAGAGAAGTTATCTATATTTCAGGAATTAAGTTGCATCTGATCTGGAAACTGCATTTTTTGGTCTACCTATATTTACATATTATTTCATTTATGAACTAGTCTAAACTTCAGCCCAATTCGATGAAGAGTAAATGTAAACAAACCGCCCATACTTATTAATAACTTACTTATATAGTCCATGTTTGATATATAACATTAGTTAACTGAAATACTACGTATTTATAGATTAAATGCAAAAACTGTTCCAGTTTTTGTTTACAAACATTCTTCATCGATTCCGACTGAAGTATAGTAACTCTATCAAACTTTATTAATAGCGTTTGCTTTATTTCAATTTAATTCAAAAAATACTCTAACGATCCTACTATATGAGCATCCCTAAGCACTCCCCCTATCTTCACTAAATGACATCACCAACCGCTATCTCCATAACTTAGTAAATTAAAATAACATGAATCACAGAGTCCATTAGCACTACCTTAGTTCAAAATAAATTAATTGCTTTCAATCAAGGAGGGCCTAGTCCCAGAAGTTAATAACGAGAATGTCACGAGCGAATAAACGCTAGGAGCGCCGTCAAATCACCGGCTCGAAAAAACCTCCGGCATCCGGTAAAAAGCGGTGGAAAGCGGGTAGAACCGGCAAAAACCGGATCGTGTCGGGGACGGTGCCAAGTTTCCGTGAACTTAGGGTGACCAGGTGCCACTATTTTATTTGAGGTTTGATTGATGTATCTACAGGTTTAGGTTATTTTGAATGTTGACTACAGCATCAAAATAAGGGATAAGGTATAGTGTTTGATGCTATGTGTGTTTTGATGTCCCTGCTCTAAGTAAGTATGTGTAAGCTCTAATTGTACGGTCCAGTCCCGGCTCTGATGTTTCTGCCCGTGATTACGCTGAGATGGAAACTCCAGGGGTTTTGGTCAGGGTTAGTGTCCCACACATCATCTTGTTCCTTACATGTGACAAGGTGAAGGCCATGATGTTTTCCCCCGGAAAAAAAATGTGTAAGCTCTAGTTGCAATCATCATCAGCCCATTTAAGTCCCCACTACTGGGGCACGGGCCTCCCTCAATCACATGAGGGGAAATTGCCATACTCACCACGCTTGGCAGACGGGTTGGCGAGGGTTTTGATATAAATGCAGAGTTTTCCTTCTCTGGGTGTTGATGATCATGCCAGCAGATTTACCTTAGTCGCCTTTTACGACACCTCGGTAAGAGTGAGGGTGGCCTATTCTACTCTAACGGGAACCACACGGCCTCACGGCCTAGTTGCAATAAAACGCATTATTAATACATCACTTTTTCGTCTTTAACATTCCCCAAATCCTGACATTACGTGACGATTTGTAAAGTTTCATTATAACTGTTCTTCTTGTTGCAGGTGCAAACTGCAACACCAGCGGAGTCACCTGTACCAAAGTGCACCACCACACCGCACCTAGAGGATATTATTATGTACAAACATATATTTAAGCAAATTAAATGTATGTTTGTACATAATAATATCCAGCCGATTACGGCTACGGCGCTAACTCTTCAACGATCAACCACGTACGCAGGATATATTATAGTGCTCAATTGTGTGCGCAAACACAAGTGCACTCTCTATTCCCTTACTTTCATATTCCGATGAGATACCAGCGTGACACGACCGGAGCAGATCGGGCGCAGGACCAACGGCTTAACGTGCTTTCCGAGGCACGGGGTACAAGACCGCTAACTTTCAGACTCCGGGCTGACACTAAACATTTCGTACTGAAAACTTAGGTACAAATTTTGGCCCGACCCGGGGAATCCAAGCGCAGCCGTCGCTTTAAAGTGCGACGCACTACCCACTGCGCCAACGAGGCAGTCGTACATATTGATATTTGTACAAACTTAGGCATGGAAGGGACAAGTTGCTTGAAGTTATCATGGTGGATAAAAAGTGGAGGGGAGGAATAAGAAAAAATCGTGGCATTATTGACTTAATCCATAGGGAACTGGTCACCCTACCGATCTGCACCGTGGGGCGAGTCGTCTGCTCCCCCGCGGAATACCGACTTGCCGAGTGGATGAGGCAGTTCAGAGTTTGGACTAACTTATCTGTTGACCTCTTTGCAGCTGTTAGCCTAATGAGCAGATGTTCAATTGCAGTTCAAGCGTCTGCAATGTTTGGCGCATGTTCCAGGGTGGAGGTACTTCACGAACATTTCGGATATGCTAATTTGGTAAAGTCTATCTTCAAGATAACATCCTGTGTTAATGAATGTCTTGAAACGATGAGCAGTAAGTTTTTTTTATGTGATTGGTGGCAGACGAGCAGACGGATCGCCTGATGATAAGCGATTGACGCCGTCCATAGCCACCCGCGACACCAGTGGAGTCACTAGTACGCTACCTTTAAACCTTCCTTTCCCCACATTGGGCCACCGGAACCCTCACTCACGCAGCGAAACACAGCACAGTGCTACTTCACGCCGGTTTTATGTGAGGCCATGGTATCACTCCGGTCCAGGTAAGGAATCCCCGACCAAATTAATCTGATATAATAATGTTACGCTTCGGCATGAAAGGGCCGGCTCGACCGGAGTGATATCACGGCCTCACAGAAAACTGGCGTGAAGCAGCACTGTGCTGTGTTTCGCTGCGTAAGTGAGGGTTCTGGACAGGCAATAAGGAGGAAAAGGGGGTTTAACGGTTGGCAGCGCACTTGTGACTCCATTTCTGACGCGTGTGTCCATGAGCGGCGACAATCGCTTACCATCAGGTATAAAAAACATCTTTCGATGTCTCAATGTGTCTTTCCCGGTCGCGACTAAAGCCGCCGCGTTAGAGCTTAGCTTGGGGTACGCTTGGTCCATGATGTAGGATTCGGTTAGTCTAGACTAGAAAGAGGTACAAAGAAGCGTCAGACGGCAGTCCTTCGTAAACTTTAGACATGGTCTTCATAGTAGTGATGGAAGCTTTGACAAGCATCAATAAATCCGCATTCTATGGACCTTTAATTATGACAACCCGTATGTAACAGTGGTAGTGAACGCTGCCTTTGGTCCAAGAGTTGCGGGTTCGATCCCCGCACAGTACAAACATTTGTGTGCATGAACATGTTTGTTTGTATTGTTCTGGGTGTTTTCTATGTATTATAAGTATTTATTTACAAAAGAAAAGTATTATATGTATGTATTTGTAATCCCACTGTTGATTCTGATATCCGTAACACAGGTGCTTGAGCTACCTATCTCGGAGTCAGATCAATGTATGTGATGTTGTGAAATATTTATTTATTTATTATATAAAAATATATAAGCACAAAATATTCTCTTAGCTCTTGTGATTAGCAGACTTCCTGAAACCTGAATCATGGGCCAAGCGTACCTCGAGCTCTGAAGCCACAGCTTTGGATGCAATTGGGAATTACACGCTAAGATGAGGTTTTCTTACCGTATCCTATACCGGATCCAATTTTTTTCCTTTGTATGGGAAACATAGTTCAGCGGTGTTCGTCAGATGGAGCTTGTAAAAAGCAGATGTAGCTTAAAAAAGCAATCAAGCAGATGGTTCGGCTTTGTTTTGGTAGATGTCACATATTGATAGTGTACATAGTGATGCATTTTACATCGGGCTAATAAAACGTGTTACCGAAACAATGACCTCAAACATTTGCATTTTAAAAAAGTACGGGAAATAACGCCCTATTGGTCTAGTGGTTTAAGTACCCGGCCGTGATCTCCTGGCCGGGTTCGATTCCCGGGTCGAGCTGTATGTTTCGAATTTTGAACTGGAAAGTATGTTTCGAATTTTTTGGACATCGCTCGGGTTTGTGATCACCAATCCGCATTTGGCAAGCGTGGGGATTAAACCTAATCCCATCATAGTAGCGATAACTTGATTTCTATGATGGAGGTCTTTGCCCTGCAGTGGGACAGTTTATAGGCTGATAAAAAAAAGGGAAATGAACCAGAGATTTATTAGTAGAAGCTAATGGGAATTGTGGTATATAGCAAATAAAATTATTTATCATATTTTATTTTATCGTATCCGAGACTGATTCTCGAAGGTGGCCGTACTACATAGCCGTTGAGTATTGGTCGTTTTTCTCTAGATGGCGCTGGCACTGGCTAGCTGACTGATGCCTCTATATAAGTTAATCTATGGAGTTACCTTTGTTCTGGCGTATAGCGGTGGCCTATAACCAAGCATCCTCAAATCCGCATTGTATGGATGAATATGCCATTCAACAAACAATGAGCGCATTTACCTTCAATCTTAAGCTTAAAATGTTCTCCTAACGTATCGGAGGGCAGAGTAATCATCGCGTCCCCAGACGGCCTAAAACCAAGCATCACCAAATCCGCATTGTACGAATGGATACGTCATTCAGCACACAATGAGCGCATTTACCTACAATTTGAAACACAAAATGTTCTCTTAGCGCATCCGAGAGCAGAGTAATCTTCGTAGTGGTCCAGCTCCGGCCTAGTTTCGCTTCGGCAGCGCCGTCTTTTGTCGTTCGAGTGGCTTTTACCTGCACTAGATAGCACTCGTCTCGAGACGTGTTTATTTCTTTTTGTGCTTGTATGTTTTTAATTTTGAGCAAAGCAGTTGGAAATTTAAGAGTGCCAAGTTTCTTGGTGAAAATCTACTTCATCGCGATAAAATCAAAATTTGTTTTTTTATTATTATAGGTGGCGGACAATTGTTTGCCAAAGCGGCACAAGTGGAGCTCCAAGTGCGCTGCCAACCTTTTCCCCATCCCCCGAATTGGGCCTTCAGTACCCTCACTTACTCGGCAAAACACAATGTACCTAAGTACTGCTTCAGGCCGGATTTCTCTGAAGCCGTTTCACTCTGGTCGAGCCGGCCCATTCATGATGAAACCTGGCTTGTCTCCACGGGCAGAACTAAAAGTGAATAAAAAACGTGTCATCTACTCCATTTTAATTAGTAAAATCATGATTTTTAAAATCCAGAAGTTCATGATTGGATTCGAACCTTCGACCTCTCGTTCTTATCCACTGAACTACTATTCTCATCCACAAGCTTCTTATACCGAGAAATAAACAATCCGACACTAAAATTCTGAAAGACAGTATTATCACAGCGTAACAGAAGCTTTTGGTATTATTCTACAAAAATCCTAAACTTTATAAGCATCGTTAAAATCTGCCCTACGGAAAACTAGACTACCTAATATAAAGAGTCCCTATCATACCTACTAAGCGCCGGGGCAATCTAGCGTGAGTAATCTGGGGATTTAGACGCGGCTTCTATACTATACCTAGACGCCTATAGCCGTGCCATAGTATAGAGAAACATTTCCAGTGAACACGTTTTGACGAGGTAGAAGTGTTTAATTACCAGACTTAAATCCTGGTCCAAGCGTAGATACCCCGAAACTGGGAATCTCACGCAAAGATGAGAGACAACTTGTTGACGAGCACCGGTGATCTGAAGGTGAGTCGATGCCAGAGGAGAGCACAATAAACTCTAGTCGAGTAAAAATTCGTGTGGTGTGGACCGATTGATCTCCGAACTAGTGCTCAACTGCTGATATCCGCTAACTAAAAAGTCCGACCTTTTAGATAGCGGACGGTTACTGTGCTCCACCCACTGTCGGTTTCTTGACGATCATAAAGGTATAACTCGATTGTGATTAATGTACTCTTATTGTGCGTACACTAGATACCCAAGAGCGGCTCACAGACCTTAAAGGTGGATCTACTCTAGACGAGACGAGAGCACGATCTGAGCGCAACCGACCGAATCGCTTTGCTTGCGGCGCAAGATTATACTATGGTGCAAGTGTGGACACATAACTATGAACATAGATTTCGCAGAGCAAACCCATTGTTCCTTAAAAAACTTACCGTATACGGAGCACAGTTATAACGCTCGAAGCCCGCTCGTTGGAGCCTCGTAAGTCGGTCCACATTATACGAATATTAGCCCTGTGCTCGGGTTGTTTCCTAATAAAGTAATTACTTACCCTTTTTATTACTAATAAGGCTGCGATTCCACATAAGGGAAGTTAACTAACATTGACCAATGATTTTGCTCAAATCACACATTTACGCAGATTTCTATATCATTTTCAGTACCCTTACCATAAGTTTGAAAAACTGTTCTCGCTATCGAAAACTATCGCTTTGTCCCTTTCATTGTGGTGCATTTGAAAGAGACAGAGCAATAGTTTTGGATAGCCAGAATAGTATTTCAAACTCATGGTAAAGTCTCTGGTGTTTACTACTGTGTATATTTTATACTGTAGCCATATGCTAGCCGGCAAAAAACATCAACCAAAAAGCCCTTACGTCAAAGTAATAGGGTTCATAATTGTGGAAACCTTTTCCGCGAACGAAGTTTACTGCAACCTTTGATTATGTCATTGTCTTAATATAGACCGAACGAGGTTTGGCTTGCGGTTTTCATTACCTCCTGCCTGGGTTGACTGTGTTATATAATCAATTTTGAGCCGTATTCTCTAGACGGTACAGCTCAAAGTATTGTAGGGTAGTCTAGTTGTCTCCAGCTGTGCTTGCTGAATGTTTGGTAATAATATGTGCTTTGTTACTGTCGAGTTACGGCTGCCTAGAAATCTTGTTAATATGGGGCAAGTTGTAGATTAACTAACTATTCTCCAATATTAGTTACCTAAGATTTCAAACTTTCGCGTCGCATTGTACAAATAATTCATGTACACGGGACAAAACCTTATTTTTATAAGTAAGTAAGTACATAGGTACTCCGAGTAACTACGAGCATACCACGAGTATGTACTTACTTATAAAAATAACCGCGTTTTGTCCCGTGTACATTAATTATTAGATACCTACTTTAGTCCAATAGCTCTAAGCCAACATTGTGAAACTTATTAGAACCTTAAAATTTCCGTAAGCTTCTATGACAACACAACGATAACTTTAATGTACGGTCAGCGAACGTAGCGGTGTTCCAGTTAGCCAGCTAAGTCGCTAGTACCACGCTATACGTGAGCTCAGTGATTATTATAGCTTCGCCCATCCAGCTGCGTGTGCAAGCGATTATAGCCTAGCGCTACACCGGAAAGTTCGCCGACTGTGGCTCGCCTTGTTAGGTCTGAATCAGACTATTATTATCTTAGTCTATGGTCTGAATATAAAAAAAAATATCATTTATTTTTATTACAAAAAAAATCTAATATTTTTTATAAAATACAAAAATTATCTATAAATTGCATATACAGTAAAAAGAAATTCATTTTCAAACAAATAGATAATGATACCATGGAACTAAAAGACGCACGCTTAAAGGTATCGGGTTAGGGCACACTAGTGACGCAAATGTATTTAAATTGTTAGCAACTAAACCAAATATTTTTTTAACAATTTCGAAGCTGCAGCTTCACGGAAAACACTTACACTATTTATTTAATACTTACACTTAGTTTTTGGGTCTGCTTTTGTACTCGAAATTTGAATTACCGCAAAAAACGACCACTCATGGCGTTAATCCAAATTTAGAGTGCAAAAACAGATCAAAATTAAAAAATAGTATAAATGTTTGCTTAGAGTATCCCACTCCGAAATTGTTTAAAATAGATTCGGCCTAGTAGCTAACAATTTAAATCGATTGGTGTCGCTCGTTAGGGCTACCCGTCGCCTTAATGTATCTCTTTACGGGTGCGGTAGAGAGGGAACGTCACCCAAGTATTAACGGCTCAGTCAGAAAAGACGCAGTCTGGTTAGGGTGCTATGTCTATGGTTTATACCGATTCAACAAAGGAACGGAATTTAAATGAAACTGTCAGCTCCGCGGCGAAACTAAACGCAGAGCAAACTTATTCAATTTAACTCTTTGTGAAACTGTCGAATCAAAAACTGAAAAATCCTTTGAAAAATCCCATTTTACAAACACCGAACCGCCTTTAAAAACTTTACGTGGAAAATTTTACAACCGTTGAACCACAGTGACAACAAAATGTCTGTCAATCAACAAATGTCAAACCAGTCAAATACAGTGCAGCTACAGTTAGAGTTTGTGGGATCCCTGGCCCACCACGGTATGTCGTGTGCCAGTAGCGCCGGCCGAGTCCCTCGCCATGCCTACCTGAATAACATCCTCGCCGGGCCTTCATTTCAGTCCGTACTCCGGCAGTCCTAGAACCCCTAGGCATATGTCGGAGCGACGGCGAAAGGCCCGATGGGATGACCCTCATCCCGTGGAGTCAGGGCAAGGCATTGGTTTGGGACGCGACCTGTGCGGACACGTTGGCCCCTTCCCATGTCCACGCCACTTCAGTGGGCGCGGGTGCAGCAGCTGCTTCGGCGGAGTCACGAAAAAAAACAAATACTCCGCCTTAGACACCTGTTACCGATTTGCTCCGTTCGGCGTGGAAACCTTGGGACTGTGGCCCTATGGCCCGAGGCCCATAAGCTTTTCCGCGAGTTGTCTGCCCGGCTCACAGAACAATATACTCCTAGCGGAGGCCCAGCTACTCGACATTTCAGGTGACAGTAATGCTGGCAGCTACCTCGGCCAACGCATTGGGTTGGCCATTCAAAGAGGTAGCGGGGCAGATGTTTCATCTCATCCATCATCTCTTGAAAATAGTATTCCTCTTTTTGTTTATTTTAAGCATTCTGTAAATAGGTACTTTTTTATGTTCCGTGTTATTCTGTGTAATACTAAATAAATAATATTGAAATGAGGTGATCCGGCAGAGAACCAAAGTCATCGACATTGCTCACCGGATTAGCAAGCTTAAGTGGCAGTGGGCTGGCCATATTAGCCGCAGAACCGACAACCGACGGGGTAAACGAGTTCTAGAGTGGAGACCGCGTCTTGGCAAACGTAATGTAGGGCGCCCTCTGACTAGGTGGAGGGACGATCTGCGCAGGATGGCAGGCAAGAGCTGGATGCGAGAAGCCATGGATAGATCACAGTGGCGAACAATTGGAGAGGCCTACGTCCAGCAGTGGACTGCGATAGGCTGATGATGATGATGAATATTGAAAAGTGCAGCTACGAGATCAGTCAGTAAGCACTTCGGCGACATGGACAGGAGGGCTTTGTACAATATTCTCAGAACAATACAATATTTTTTCTATGGGAAAATGTCAAAACCTATGACACTTATAAAGAAAACAGCATTAGTTCCGATTCTTTCCACATGCCAAATAACCTTAGATCGACTGTAGGTATATCTTGTCATGTAAGCGCAGTAAGGATTTACCTTACTCTATGGCGCAGTCTGATGAGGCTGCCCAAAGAGAATATAATCACTTGAGGCCATAGAGAATATAATCACTACGCTTTACTTGAGGCTGCCTGCCCCTCACAAATTATTTGGTCTCGGTTTTACGTGATTCAAGTCTCTAACAGTTTTCTAATCTTAATTAAACTAGTTTATATTTCACTAAGCTTCGATATCTCTCTTAAATATACTGTGATCACGTTCACCCCAAAAGAATTTCACTTTGTTTCAAGCACGTTACAACGGATACTTGGAAGCCTTTACCAGCGCATTCATAATGAGAAAGCTTCGTAAATTTAGGGTGAAAGAGGCTTTCAAAGAATTCCTGCCACAGCAAACAGATTTCGAAATAGTAGAAGAGCCAATCACCGCTCTCAAACCTGGTGAGTTCCTCGTTAAAGCCAAGTTTATAAGCGTCGATCCGTACATGAGAGCCTTCGCTGAGGATAATGAGGTGCCATACGACCAGTTTGGATTCCAAGTCGGCGTAGTCATCGAGAGCAAAAACGAAGACTTTCCCGTCAACGCTCACGTCGTATCTCACTCGGGTTGGGCTGACTACGTCAAATTAGACGGCAGCGGCGACGAAATATTCGGAATAAAGCCCTATGTGCCTGATATTGGCAACATGCCTCTGTCTTTGTCACTCGGCGCTCTCGGTATGCCAGGCATGACTGCTTACTTGGGCCTGCAGGAAATCTGCAAACCGAAACCGGGCGAAATTATTTGCGTGACAAGTGCAGCAGGAACTGTCGGGTCGCTAGTAGGACAGATAGCGAAGCTTATGGGCTGTATAGTTATCGGCTTCACGGGTTCAGACAGAAAAGTCAAAGTGTTAAAGGAGGAGCTTGGATTCCATCACGCTTTTAATTACAAGACGGTGGAGGACGTTAAGCAAAGTTTGATGTCGATTTCCCCGGAAGGTCTCAATGTGTTTTTTGACAACGTGGGAGGTGTGTTGGCTGATACGATTATGGAATGCATGACGGAGCACGGTCGCGTGGCGGTGTGCGGCGCGATCAGTACTTACGGGCAAAGTTTGCGTCGTCGGAGGAAACCGAACACTCTCATATCGGTGAACGTGGAGTCGTTTAGCTTCACACAATGGGATTGGCCGAGGCAAAGCGCGGCATTAGCGCAGCTGAAGGATTGGCTTCAGAAAGGCACCGTTAAAGCTAAGGAGACCGTCGCAAATGGCTTTGAACAGCTCCCAGTTATGTTTGTGGCGATGTTGAAAGGGGAAAACATGGGCAAGTCCGTGGTTAAAGTTTGACTCTTCTCTCTTAAACTATTAAGTTCAAATTGTATTAAACAGCCGAATTTGTGTGGTAATTTTACTATGTTTACCATTACACAGATGGGTTGTTTTAAAATAATCTGATAGTAAATTTGCTGCTCATTAGGTATTATTGTAGATAAATACCCAAATGGATAAATAAATACCCAATAAAATATTGTTTTATTTATGTTCTTCCAAATTTTTCGAAATGTGAAAATAATAATAGTAATTTTATAGTATTCGCCATTCATGTTTTTTTTTATGTGATAGGTGGCAGAAAAGCAGACGGATCCCCTGATGGTAAGCGATTGCCGCCGCCCATGGACACCCGCGACACCAGTGGAGTCATAAGTGCGCTGCCAATTTTCAAACCCCCCCTTACCCGGGATTGGGCCTCCGGTACCCTCACTCACGCAGCAAAATACAGAACAGTGCTACTTCACGCCGGTATAATATAATGTGATAATATTATGATGCTTTCGTAAAACGTAATATTTTTTTTTAATTTTATCTTCTTTTTCAGAAAAGATCAGATTTCCTCAATCAGTAGAAATAAGCACATAGATTTTTAAAATCCAGAGGTGCATGCTCAAATTCGTACCACGGAGTACCACGAGCCTGGAAGGCGCGTTCTTATCCATTGAGCTACCATCGCTCCCTGTACCTCATCTCCTTGCTCAGTATAACATAATAATAAATAATAATAAATATTTCACAACATCACATACATTGATCTGACTCCGAGATAGGTAGCTCAAGCACCTGTGTTACGGATATCAGAATCAACAGTGGGATTACAAATATATCATCATCATCATCAGCCCATTTAAGTCCCCACTGCTGGGGCACGGGCCTCCCTCAATCGCATGAGGGGTAATTGCCATACTCACCACGCTTGGCAGACGGGTTGGCGAGGGTTTTGATGTAAATGCAGAGTTTTCCTTCTCTGGGTGCTGATGATCATGCCAGCAGCTTTACCTTAGTCGCCTTTTACGACACCTCGGTAAGAGTGAGGGTGGCCTATTCTACTCTGCCGGGACCACACGGCGGTCAAATATACAAATATATACATATAATATACTTTTCTTTTGTAAATACATACTTATAATACATAGGAAACACCCAGACCATTTAGTTACTATTTAATAAAATTATGAAGCATTTGAGCGACCCACGAAGTACTAATTGGGATGTAGGAAGCGTGAATTGTGTCAAGTCATAATTGGTAGTCACCTCGACACTCAGATTTCGTTCTAATTGGAAATTCGCAGTTCCCGGCATCTCCTGCTCGGTTAACGAGCCGGGCTGGGGTTTACGTAATGAATTAATTCTGCCTCTAGACGGGGAATCTAGACTAGGCTCCCGAACTTTTCTAGGCTTAGGAACACTGTCATCTTTGTTATACGTAAATAAACTGAATAAAATAGAGCCCAATTCTCGGATATGAAAAAACATGGCGGATGTCGCAATGAAAACAATACAAAAATACTATCTTTCATAGGATATATCGAAGGATGACAAAATATCATGTCCTGAGAATCGAACTCTTTTAAATTAATCTATACTATTTATAAAGACGAAAAGCAGCTCAGCTAAAATGAGATTGGGCTGGTCACGTCTGCCGCATGGCGGATAATTTTTGGGCGAATGTCACCACAGAATGGATAGCCGAAAATAAGAAGAGACCACGCGGCAAGCCGAGAAAACCATGTAGGGACGAATTCAATGCCCACCTAAAGGATTGGATGACTGTGTAGGGACGGCCTTTGCCCTGCAATCTAACAATAATAATATGTATTTATAAATAGGTCATTAGCCAAAGTCAAAGCTAGGTGAACCGAAAAGCTTAACACTTGCGTGATGTAACCGACTCCAAGCGCCATCTATTGATTACTGGTATCTATTGATGTTGTTAAATCCATAAGAAAGTGAGGGCGGGCTTATAGCAGTAGTAAAGTATCAGCCTATATACTATCCTACTGCAGGCCAAAGGCCTCTAGCATAGAAATCAAGGTTATCGCTACTATGAGCTGATTAAGCTTAATCACCACGCTTGCCTAATGCGGATTGGTGATCACAAACCCGAGCAATGTTCAAAAAATCATTTGCGATCTCTCTGATTTCGCGGATGTTCATGGGCGGCGTTGATTACTTTCCATCAGGTGACTCGCTTGCTCATTTGTCCGCCTCTAGCATAAAAAAAAATTGCCCTAGAAAAAGTCGTACAAACCATAAGCCAAACGAAATATGATAAGCATATAGTTTCGTTACATATCTAAATGCAAATGTGATCTTATTTCACGAGTTATCTGACATCAGAACTACTGACTGTCCCGCAACAGAATATTCAGGTAACAGAGTTGTAAATTATTCAAAGTGGTTCTCAAACCCAAGCGCAGAACATCCGTATTTCAGCGCCGAGATCGCATCTGAGTGATCTAGGTGACCTGCACGCGCTCCACAATACTGTGACTTAAGGGGCATTTACATTGGTCCTCAAAGAACTTCCCATACGAGAAGGTTTTCGTCGATTGTGCAGTTACGAATACTGAAGGTTTTTTTGGCATATCTCCAAAAACGAGGACACGAGGATGGTAGTGCGAGGCCGGTCTCCAACTCACTGGATTGACTTTATCAGAAAGTCTGCACAGTCGACCGCAGTACAGTGCACTCGCAACGCACTAAGTCGATAAAACTGGACAGACATCGTGCGACGTGCGGCTGCCGTGGAAGCCAGTGACGACGGCGAGCCGCAGTGCTGTCCATCAACAGTCACGACCACTCTGTCGAGAATGCCCGACTAAGAAAATAATGGATGTTAGTGCCCTCATGCTGGGTTCAGTCAACGCACGCGACAGGGCTCGCACGAGTGAATAGAGGAGACTTACATTAGAACTAACAACCGACTCATCGACTAATGTAAATGCCTGCTTATGATGATTGCGTTATACGAAGGTAATATTTTCATTTTTCCAAAATCGAACGTATCTGAATCTTTCCATCTAAGCTCCCTATTAAAATTAATGTAATAAACCACCCTTGACATCGGAAAAATCTTTTTCAGAACCTAATAAACATGTTACTTAGTTCAAAAAGGTTATATGTACGTAATATATAAAGGATCCCAGGTTCAAAGAGTCTTTTGATTTCTTCAAGTTAATAAATCTTTGAGACAAAGTCATATAAGCATACATAGCATTATAGTAGCAATAAATTGTACATTATTTCTCTGTATAAAGTATTTTAAGTTTTGCATCTTGGCCATCTACCTATCTATATATCTAAGTACAAAGGCAACCTAAGTACGAGTAGAATTAAATTTTGACGATCTTACAAAAACATAATTACCTATAAGGCTGTCCCAAATATGATCCTCACTTATGATTTTCATTGAATTACAATAGATCGCTATCAATGATGGCTTTACCGGAATGGTGCCCATCAAGATAGATGATTGGGCAAATGTACTGAATCGGTACACAAACGCCATCGATTTTTTATTGTACTCGTGAATTGGGTTAGTTTCGAGCGTATCAATTCATTCCATCATATGCGCATTACATCAGGTGTTGCTGCTCCGTTTATAAAACAAACTCATGTCATAGGTCATGTTGTTACAGCTAAGCCTATTCTCAGCTGTAGCAACATATATTGCTATTTGGTGTCCCATGCCTATCGCCATTGAAATACAATGATTGACACCTGAATTGAGTACCTAGTACCTTTCCTCCTTCCTCATTTACTGCCTATTAATATCAAAACCTCACTGAATAGGCATTCATTCAAGAAAAGGGTTCGTGAGCATTTTTTGACATCTAATCTTTCCGCATGACTTAATTGCTTATATGTATATAAATAACATATTATATGTAGTATTTTTTTCCTATGTATTTTACTTTTTTTTGTTTTTAGTTAGCAGCATATATTGTATTTATTTAAAATGTACTTATTAATAATATATTTATATATGTAGGTATGTATATAGTATATAATGTAGTTATTTAATATTAGTGTTTTTTTTTTCTCCTTAACTACAAATTTTCCTTTCGCCGCACCACTGCACTTTCTGCATGACCCAAAGGTTGACTGGTAGAGAATGCTTCTTGGCATTAAGTTCGCCTTATTGTATCAAAATTTGTGCAATAAAAGTTTAAATAATAAATAATAATAAGATATGTTAGAACGGAGCGTGAAGAAACATCTCGCGGGCTAGTATGGGCCAACCTTAGACAATTTAACACAACGGAGGTGATGCCTCGACATCGCGTACGTTGTAATTGCTACGTAGCCCACGTTGCAATGCAATTACAACGGACGCGATGTCTCATTGAATCAAAATCAATGCTGACTCCATTCAGTCGTTCTTAAATTGGTCTAGTGGATCACTATGGGACATTCCTGTCTGATACGTAGTATCTTCTTCTTAATTGGTGGCTCTCATTTTGCTTACCATTAGGCTAAAGCGTGCCAATATACTGTGTCCCTTTTTTATGACATAGGTGGCAGACGAGCCGACGGATCACCTGATGTTAAACGATTACCGCCGCCCATGGACACCTGCAAACCAGTGGTGTCACAAGTGCGCTGCTTACCTTTTAAGCCCCCTTCCCCTGGATTGGGCCTCCGGTACCCTCACTCACGCAGCGAAACACAGCGCATGCACTGCTTCATGCCGGTTTTCTGTGAGGACGTGGTATTACTCCGGCCGAGCCGGCCTATTCATGCCGTGAATCTCTGCAGTAACATTTTATTTAGTTTTTTTTAAGTAATAGGTAATAGACTGATCACTTGATGGTAATCCTTTGCCACCGATCGCCATGCCACCTGCAACGTCACTGGAGTCGCAAGTGCGCTACCAATCTTGAAACTCCTCATCTCCCGGACAGGCCTTTGTCACCCTCACACACTCAGCGAAACACAGCGCAGCCACTGCTACTATTATATCTCTTACCTTGTTTTTCCTAATATCCTATTTCTCGATGTGTTTAATGTTTTCATTATTTAGGTTTGTTTGTTGAATCATTCAACCTTACCCTTTAGATTAATTGCGCCGCGCGGCCTCACCCACATGGTGACAGAATTATCCTTACATTTTGTATAATATAAAATTTAATAACTTTATGAATTCTAGACTTTATGCTATTCTGATATATAAGCTATATTATTGTGTAGTTTCATCAAAACCCATTCAGAAGATTTGCGCGAAAGAGCAACAAACATCCATACAACAATATAACAAACTTTCTACTTTATCATTTTAGTAAGATAGTTACTCCCCGGGATAAGAGGTGATAAACGTCCGTTTGAATAACAAAAACAATGTCCCCAACCGAGTGCTATTGACAGCCACCAGCGTTGATACGTAATTACTCCAGGCAATGAGGTAAAACATTGATGAGCGTAATGTCCTCGGCTCCGTGGCCCTATTGATTCCGTGTTTTACGTAGCCCTTTGTGTAGGCGGGTTGTATAACGCGATTAGGGAATAATTATATTTTTTTGTTATGAAAATTTTATTTGCTTTTTATAAATTGGGGATAATGAACAATTTGTACGATGCAGGTTATTCAATAAATATAATAACCACATAGATTATTTTTTTATGAACTATAGGCTAACCACAATCTCACCTGATGGAGTGACGATGAGGTCTAGGATGTAACTCGTTCGCCTAGAAGATGCCTGTTCACTCTTGTTTTAAAAATGCCTAGTTTGTTGATAGAATGTATGTTATGTAAATAGTAAGCAAATAATACAAGAATATTTACAATTTCTAAGTTTCTGAATACCTTTGATAGTTTTTTGCGTTGCATTATAACTATAATGTATCAAGATGGGAATTAACACGACATTTATTATGTGATACAACGTCGAGCCAAATATGTGAGTACACAAAATTATATCACATAATAAAATTTAAATTGCATTTTAAGCAAATACTGGAAAATTCAATACAATTTTCGTCTTTTTACAATAGATCTGGCTGCTTGGTCATTTTTTGGGAATTGAAAAAAGCATTGCAAATTTTGAAATAGCGATCAAATACGTACTAAGAAAGTTACTATTTACATACCTATTCACAATATACATTAATAATACCTAGTACCTAAGTCATGTTATTTGTGCAATAAAGTATTATCTATCTATCTATTTGCATGCACCTTTGCTGCTACACAAGCCCAGCCCAATAGAGTTAAGCACAGCCCTAGCTCGGAATATCGAAAATGAATTTACCTACAGTAAACCAGCACTCCACCTACGCAGGTACTCTCGTTAGCCCACAGAAGTCGACCTGTGTTCGCCCACGTATAAATCCACACAATGCTAGTGATGGAACTGGAGTTTCGTGAACTGTTTTTCATTACAACAGCCCAGGGATTGAAACTCATTTCATTACCAACCTAAATATTTCCTTTTTCAATATAGCATGGACCTCCTAACTACGCTTCGCCTAAAGAGCGCCAACTAAGCCGGTCCTCAGCAGTCTACATTCAACTCAAATCGTAAGTCCTTGGTGCCGCAGCACATCTTACAGAAGTTTCTCTAACCCAGAGTCTGTTATATTGACTTACTGACTTTGCCAGTGGACTACCCACTTCATCAATTATTTTCACGTGACTTTGTTAAAAATCCCCTTGTAAAAAGGGGGTACTGTATAGTAATATAACTCGCGCTCACAAAAGTAGACCTACTTCAGTGCTCGCTTTTAAGTGTTTTTTAGATTTTGTAAACTAGCTGGCTGAATCGATTAGTCATGTGTTCGGCCATGTCCGGCTATCTATGAGGGTTTTTGCGTGTGAAAAATCCGCTAGATGGCGTACTGTTGGACTGAGGTCCAACATCAACCGCATTGGTTATTGACAGATCACGTTTAAAAATAACCAATCACATTGTATTTTATAGGGACCTCACTCCTATAGTACTACATCTAGCGAATTTTTCACACGCGAAAACCCTCATTCAGTGCAAACATACTGAAGTTGTTTTGTATAACACATGACTCGAAAGTCAAAATATGAGTATAATTGCATCACTACGCGCCAGCACGCCCTCTATATTTCACGGGTAATCCCCGCGTTTTTCTGGTCTCGAGCCAGAATAATAGAGCCGATTTAGCAGCGATGAGCCTCGGTTCCGTACAATTAAGATGCGACCACCGGTCACTAGACATAAGCCGGGTATTAATTACATACAATGCTGTGAGCATGAGATATAAGATTATTTTAGATTCTATCCTATTCGATATTGACAGTGTTGATAGTTGGATTTGAGAATTGAAATTGATTCACAGTCATCATAAGGTGGATTGTACTTTGCCCCCTTAATAGTATGGGTAGTATAATATACAAGGTTTAACTGCATAGGTCCTGCAGTGATTTGTGGGTCGCACTTTAAAATAACGTTTTCGGCCAGACCGTCAGCCCGGAGTCTACCAGTGGATGGTCTAGAACCCCGCCTTACAAAGTATATTAGGTCATTGGTCCTTCGCCCGATCCTTCTCCAGTCACACTGGTGTTCCATGGGACTGTATGTGAATCGATATTCCTAACTTAAGAGACAACACTAAATTACTCGCTGCAGTGTTAAGATAATGCTTTTAATGATGTGTTTGGTAGTTCGCACATTCCGGAACCGATAAAGGATGGGCCTCGTTTACAATCATATCCTAAGTGTGTTTAAGTACCCATTAAGTAACATCGTATAATATTTTATAGACCAATAAAGGAATAAGTAACTACGGAGATTGCTGGAAGACGTGACCACTGGTCATTAGGCTTGATATGACAATACGTAATTTCGAAATTTATTATACTGTAATATTCAGTTGCTTACATTTACAACGTACAATAACACGTTAAATTTAGTATTAAACATTAATCAATTAAATTTAGTTTTTTTATACCACATCGGTGGCATCGTGCGGCTCTCCTGATTTTAAGCGACCACCTACAGGAAACGAGTGTATCACTTCTACCTGTATAATAAAGAGCAAGGGCCCTAATATCAAGCCTTGGGGCACACCCATCTGTAAAAGAGTTCTAGAAGAGTTAATTCCATTAACATTGATGTTTTGAATTCTATCATTTACCTATGTATGGTCATACCATACTAAACTCAGAGAGCTGTTTATTGCTAATCTACCATTATGATGCAAATGCCGCAACAATGTGTGATGAAGATGATTAACACGGTCGGATGCTTTAGAAAGGTTTAGTTTGCGAGCTATGACATAGCATCTTACTTATTTTGCCTATGCATCAAAAAAGTGCTTGATGTAATGAGTATCAAAATCAATTATACCTACTTTTTTTTCGATAAATTAATATCAGGGAACATCGCATTTATTTCTTTTAAATAAATCTTTACATATTTGAAACAACAATTTTACAAAAATATTTTAATAGCTGCTGTAGTCAGAGACTGTGACCTAACCACCTAAAACTATCGATAATAAGAATATAATACATGTGCCTAAGATTTAAAACAAAATAGTTAAGCTTCATAATGTTATATTCTTTGGATTCAAGGTTTCCATAAAATCTGGACTTAAGCTCGTGTGACTAAATTTAACAAAATAAAAAAAACACTTGCCTTACCTTAAAATACCTATTTTCAAGATGAGTGTGTGCGTAAGCGGCGGTGTACAAACTACCTTATACTCAAGTAAACGCAAAGGCTCGCGGCAGACGGTAAAGTATTTCATTTATTCATTTGGATGAATTATGACACCGGCAGCCACGAATCCTTTAACCCTACTGACCATTTTAAACCACTTAACTGTCACTATAATAAGATTTATTATAACGAATGAATTACTCTACAGTCTGACAAGAGTCTTTTCGGGTAGTATAGTACCGGCCGAGGCTAAGCTCTCGGAAGTCTCGACGTGTCTTTCAATATTTCCCTCCGCTCAGCCTAATCTCGCGAAAATACTCGTAGTTTTATGAACTAACGCGATCAGAGGGTCTACAACGGAAACGGAAATGGAATTCACGACTTCTTTATCTCCACCTTTTAAGATGGGTACAGATTGGAGCAATGCAACATGTAATGTAATATTCTGCCTTACATTGCATGTTCCCTGCTGCCTTGGACGAGTGGCGCACGGGGTACGCGCTACTATAGACTACAAATCAATCCTGCGCACTCTGCGCGCCCCTTTGTTTCGTACCAAAAACGGACAAATCAATCGAGCCACGCACGAGTTGTAACGCTCGGAACGTACGCGACCCAGGCGCAATTCGTGCGCGCAAGGCGTCCAAACCATGAGAATTTGTTACAGGGTATGTTACCTTGCATGATACATTGCAGTAATGTGGACGTCGAATTCTTGCATTGCATGTTGCATTACATGTTGCATTGCACCAATCAATACCCAGCTTAAAATGCATAGTGCGTATCCTATGTTTGAATATTCTTATCCTTTAAGGTGACAGGTAGGGCACACTAGCGACGCACATCGATATTAATTTTAATCTACTAAACCGGATCTATTTTACGCAATTTCGGGGTTACAACCTCTCAGCAAACACTTATACTACTTCATGCACAAATGTTAGGTCCATTTCTGTGCGCGAAAAAGTGATTCACGCCCAAAGTGGCCGCTTTTGGCGTGAATTAATTTTTCGCGTACGCGTTGGACCCAACATGTTTGCATGGTTATTTAATAAATAGTGTAAGTGTTTGCCTAGAGTTTGTAACCCCGAATTTTTTTAAAATAGATACGGTTTAGTAGCTAAAAATTAATATCGATTGGCGTCGCTAGTTTGCCCTACCCGCCACCTTAAGGGACGGTTCCATTGTAGGCCCTCAGTTGAGCCGATTTGTCAACGCGACAAATTGCCTGCACAATGTATTCAATCATGATTCACGCTTGCGTTCCCATGAGAAACGTTCCCGTTTCCTATACGTAGTAGGTACATACCTAAACATATAAAAAATATCTAAGTAAGTAGGTACATACCTACCTACTTAGATATTTTTTTATGTGATAGTTCGGATCACCTGATGGTAAGCGATTGCCGGCGCCCATGGACACCCGCGACACCAGTGTCCAGTCACAAGTTCGCTGCCGACTTTTAAACCCCCCTTTCCCCCAGGTTAGGCCTCCGGTACCCTCATTCAAGCAGCGAAATACAGTACAGTGCTGCTTCACGCCGGTTTTCTGTGAGGCCGTGGTATCACTCCGGGCGAGCCGGCCTATCCTATCCGGGTCGGTTCCTGGTCTTGAAACTATAGCCTCCCAATTACAAAACTTGATCTTAAAATATTTCCGAAACTATAAAACTCGTTCTAGCCCCTTTTTACATTGCGTGTTGGAACAGGATGGTAATAGCTCTAGTACGGTAATAACTTATCTTAATGGATGGTGGGACAGAGGGCACGCACAGTGCTCCGCTATCTTTTGAGCTTCGCGCTTTACTTCGCTCCAACTTAGTATTGCGTAGTGACATTTATCTAGCAATGCGCCGTGTGGTCCCCGGCAGAGTAGAATAGGCCACCCTCACTCTTACCGAGGTGTCGTAAAAGGCGACTAAGGTAAAACTGCTGGTATGATCATCAGCACCCAGAGAAGGAAAACTCTGCATTTATATCAAAACCCTCGCCAACCCGTCTGCCAAGCGTGGTGTATGGCAATTACCCCTCGTGTGATTGAGGGAGGCTCGTGCCCCAGCAGTGGGGACTTAAATGGGCTGACGATGATTTATCTAGCAATAGTAAACAGAAGGGATTGTTACCCTTCAAATCCCAATTCAATCGTTTATGGTAAATTGATTAACTTCCAGAACTGTCGAAACAGATTAAGCTAAACGTAACAAAATCAAATCATCAAACCCTTATCCGGTTTAACTCTAAACACCTTTTGAATCCACAAAAGGCCGAATTAATCAAGTTTAGTACTATTCCAGTTTGGGAAGGGCAGACCACACCATTGGTAACTAAAGTCTATAAACCTAGGGGTCTTGATAAAATTACTTCCTAACTACATTAGTTAGCCCGTGGGAGAGCCACGCTTCGGCATAAATGGGCCGGCTCGAGCGAAGTGATACCACGGACTCATAGAAAACCGGCGTGTAGCAGAATGCTGCTTCATGCCGCTGTGCTGTGTTTCGCTGCGTGAGTGAGGGTACCGGAGGCCCAACCAGGGGGAAAGGGGGTTGGCAGCGCACTTGTGACTCCACTCGTGTCGTGGATGTCCATGGGCGGCGGCAATCGCTTACCATCAAGTGATCAGTTGCTCGTCTGCCACCTATCACATAAAAAAAATTGTTCGCGGTGAAGCAAAACTTTGTGAAGAAAGTAATCCTCCTTATCTTAGCGTGTCATTTTCAGTTGCGCTTCGGAACCCGGGGTACATTTGGACCATGATCCAGGATTCGGGAAGTCTGGTGATTCAAATAAATCAATCAGCCTATCGCCGTTCACTGCTGACCGTAGGCCTCCCCCAAAGAGCGCCAACCAACCCGGTCCTGAGCAGTCTGCATCCAGCTTACACCAGCCACCTTTCTCAAATCGTCAGTCTATCGCGCCGCAGGGCGTCCATCGTCAGCCCATTTAAGTCCCCACTGCTGGGGCACGGGCCTCCCTCGAATCACATGAGGGGTAGTTGCCATACTCACCACGCTTGGCAGACGGGTTGGCGAGGGTTTTGATATAAATGCAGAGTTTTCCTTCTCTAGGTGCTGATGATCATGATGATGATGAGCTGGGCGTCCAACACTGCGTTTCCCCACGTGGCGACCACTCCACTCCATTAAAATGAAAATTTGTAATCCCCATACCATAAACGTCGGAAACATGTCTAAAAGTGTGAGAGAGAAGTCCGTTTCCCGGAAAATGACTGGGAGGCGATGTACCTAACTGCAAATTGACTTGACTTGAAAATTGACTTGACTGACCGGATGGCGCAATTGGTAGCGACCCTGCCTCTTACGCCAAAGGTGGTGGGTTCGATCCCCACCCTGGACAAACATTTGTGCGATGAACACTTGTGTTTGTTCAGTGTCTGGTTGTAATATCTGTATTTAAGTATATATGTGTGTTCCTCTGTTGTCTGATATCTGTAATACAAGTGCTTAAGCACGGAATCAGGTTAACCTATGTGATGTGGTGAGAATTATTATAAAAAAAAATTGTCTGTAGGAAAATGAGAAATTAAAAAAAAATATTGCTTGGGAACCTAGACCGAAAATAGTCGAAGGCTAGACGGTGGCCTTGAAACTTATTGGCTCTTGTGTTAATTGGTCACGTACTGACCTTTGTCCTTTCAGACCGACATGAGCCAATCATACGTTTTGTTTTTTTAGGATTTCGAGCAGTTTTGGTACCTAGCCCAACCAAATTAGTCCCCCTTAATATAGTCCCGGAACAAAATTCATGCCAGCCCCTTTTAACATTGCGTGTTGGAACGGGATGACATGAGCTTCAGTATGGTAACTTTAGATCAGAATTAATAATAAGATGGATTTTGATTAGAAAATAAATACTTATGGCGCAATTGGTAGTGACCCTGCCTCTTACGCCAAAGGTCGTGGGTTCGATCCCCACCCTGGACAAACATTCGTGCGATGAACACTTGTGTTTGTTCAGTGTCTGGGTGTAATATATGTATTTAAGTATATATTTGTGTTCCTTTGTTGTCTGATATCTGTAACACAAGTGCTTAAGCTACTTAGTACGGAATCAGGTCAATGTATGAGATGTTGTGAGAATTATTATTATAATTATTACTTATAAAAAAGACGCCCTGTTGGTCTAGTGGTTTAAGTGTCGGGCCGTGATCTAGGGTCCTGGGTTCGATTCCCGGGTTAATCGAAAAGTATGATTCGAATTTTTCGAACATAGCACAGGTTTGTGATCAACATCGCGAATTTGGCAAGCGTGGTGATAAGTCTAATCCCATCACAGTAGCGATGACTTGATTTCTAAGATGGACGTCCTTTACCCTGAGTGGGACAGTATATGGGCCTAACCTGACCATACAAACATACAGGCCAAAATTATAACCCTCCTTTTGCTTCGCCGTAGTCACATGAAAATTGTCGTATGATACATTGATTTTATTTGATTATTATAATGAATCTGTTTTGCTACAGTAGGTGGCATACGACCACAGCAATACGGCATAATAATTTCAGCAGAGACAATTATCTTGTTTCGTACTTTTTAGAGCGTGTTTTTTTTGGTAGTCGGGTTTTAGTTTTCTATATAGGTATAAATACGTTTTACGTAAAACTAACATCTGAAAGCAGTACATTTGAAAGAAGAAGAATATGTTTGCGATTATGTGGACTGTAAGCCGTGTGGTCCCCGGCAGAGTAGAATAGGCCACCCTCACTCTTACCGAGGAGTCGTAAAAGGCGTCTAAGGTAAAGCTGCTGGCATGATCATCAGCACCCAGGAAAACTCTGCATTTATATCAAAACCCTCGCCAACCCGTCTGCCAAGTGTGGTGAGTATGGCAATTACCCAAGGTGGGGAGACATTCATAGTCAGCTCCATGTACCTACCCGGTGAGGACCAGGATCCGGTAAACAAGGTGACGCCGGTAGTGGAATACTGTCTGGAGAGAGAAACCCAGCTGCTGGTGGGTACCGACTGCAACTCCCACCACACATCATGGGGCAGCTCCAACACGAACGCTAGAGGTGAGTTACTGTTTGACTACTTGCTCACTAATAATCAATTAGTTCTTAACGTGGGTAGCAAACCAACCTTTACCACACGTTCTAGGCAGGAAGTACTAGACATAACTTGGTGTTCAGGTAATCTCGCACACCGAGTGACCAATTGGCACGTCTCAGATGAGCCGTCCATGTCCGACCACACCCACATTAGGTACGACATACTATGCTCGGGAACAAAGGAACCGAACACCTACCGTGACCCCAAGGGAACAGACTGGGAGGGCTTTAGGAACTCCCTTAGGTTATACCTTGGAGATTTTAAATACATCAAAACTGTGGACCAAGTGGAAGCCGCAGCAGAGGACTTAGGCAAGAGCCTAATGAATGCGTATCTAGAAAATTGTCCTCTTAAGACCACTAAGAGCAACAGAATCACGCCTTGGTGGAACAAAAACCTGGAGCATCTGAGGCAAAAGGCCCGTGCCTTATTTAACAAGGCAAAAAAAGACAAGAACTGGGATGCTTACAGGAAGGCGTTAACACGTTTCAATAGGGAGCTCAGGAAAGCAAAAAGAAGATCCTGGCAAAAATTCTGCGGGTCAATCAAGGACACTGCCCAAGCTGCCAGGATCCACAAAATACTATCCAAGACACCTGAATCCCATCTAGGCCTGCTAAGGAAAGCGGATGGATCTTTCACAGAATCTCCGGAGGAAACACTGAGACTGCTTGCTCAAACGCACTTTCCGGAATCCGTGTACATTAATAACGAAAGAGAACTCCAGGTCAGTAAGTCTCCGGACAGGAGACCGAGGAATGAAGACTGGAGGAGAGCTTCCGTTATTTTTCGTCCCCAGCAGATAATTTGGGCCATTAGGAGTTTCAAGCCTTATAAATCTGGTGGGGTCGATGGTATCTTCCCGGCTTTGTTGCAGCGGGGCGAAGATATCATCATCTCTACGCTGATAAAACTATACCGTGCAAGCTTTGCTTGGAGTTATCTGCCATCAGCGTGGACTCGGGCGAGGGTCACTTACATTCCCAAGGGAGGGGACAAAGACAAATCGCAGCCCAAGTCCTACAGACCGATAAGTCTCACCTCATTCCTACTAAAAACGATGGAAAAGGTGTTGAACAGTCACATCAGGGCATCATACCTCGTTGAAAAACCCCTGAGTGCAAGACAACATGCCTACCAAACAGGCAAGTCCACGGAAACGGCACTTATTGACCTGGTGGACAGAATTGAGAAAGCCATAGAAGACAAAGAAATTGCACTCTGTGCCTTTCTCGACATCGAAGGGGCGTTTGACAACACCAACTTCGATGTTATAACACGTAGCATGGTGAATCGTGGAATCGACGACACCACCACCAGATGGATGGGATCCATGCTACAAAATCGGACTGCAACAACAACGTTGATGAATAAAACCCTACATTATAGAGTGACCAGAGGATGTCCACAGGGCGGAGTCCTATCACCCCTTCAATGGTCATTGGTTGTTGACAGTCTCATCTGCGAGCTCAATGAAGCCAGATTTCTGACTCAGGGTTACGCAGATGACATAGTAATAATGGTCATAGGAAAATGCCCTAGCACCATTTCCAATCTTATGCAAAGGGCCCTACGAATAGTAGAAAACTGGTGCACGAGACACGTGCTAACAGTCAATGCACGTAAGACGGTCTTAATCCCGTTTACCAAAAGAAGGAAACTAGAGGCGCTACACACCCCAACACTTCTTGGTACGAAGCTATGCTTGTCCAACGAGGTCAAATATCTCGGAGTCTTTTTAGACCAAAAACTAACATGGAACAAGCATCTCGACTACATCACTAGAAAGGCAAAAATTGCGATGGGGGCAAGCAGCAGGTTGGTGGGGCTAAAATGGGGGCTACGGCCCATGGCCGCACTCTGGATTTATAAAACCATAGTGAGGCCGATCGTCACTTATGCCTGCTGTGTGTGGTATAAGAAGACGCACCAACTTAACTGCGTAGAGAACCTCAGCAAAGTTCAAAGAACTGCCTGCCTTATAGCCACTGGCGCGCTTTCGTCCTCTCCCTCTGCAGCACTGGATGCCCTCCTGAACATTCCACCTCTGCACATTCACGTGCAGATGGAAGCGAGGATGGCTATCACGAGAGCGAAAATCAGAGGGAGGACGAGATGGCATTCTAGGGTCATGAGGAACCTCTACAATGAACTAATGAAAATTCCGGTCATGGATATGCCCTCTGACTCCATGGTCCGTGAACACCGCTTCGATAAGCGGTTTACAGTCTTGTTACCAAGTAGACAAGACTGGGAGGCTGGAACTCCCGGAAATGTTAAGCAGAATGACATCGTTTGGTATACAGATGGCTCCAGGAAGCAGGGCATATCCGGGGCGGGATTTTGTAATGATCGCTGCGGAATACGCAAATTCGCCAACCTGGGTCGCTATACCACAGTGTACCAAGCGGAAGTCTTCGCAATAATTGGCTGTGTCCAAGAGAGTCTACAAATGAATCTCCAGAATAAGAAGATATTCATCTTCTCAGATAGTCAAGCTGCCCTCAAGGCGTTAACATCCTGTGAACTTGACTCCAAACTCACTAGCGAGTGTGTCCTGCTCCTAAACCAGCTTGGCAATGCCAACATTGTAAATCTGATTTGGGTACCGGGACACTGCAATATCAGAGGCAACGAAGTCGCTGACGTGCTAGCATAGGCCGGGGCAGAGAGCCCACTACTCGGACCGGAACCAATAAGTGGCGTTCCAGCATGCATGGTCAGGTTCGAGTTAAAAGAGTGGGAGAAAAAACAAAGCACTGAATTCTGGAAAAGACTACCTCGACTAGAACAGTCTAAGGCGTTGATACAGGCGTTCGATCAGAAACGAGCTGTAGAAATAACAAAACTGAGTAGAGGACATGTTAGGGCACTCACTCGGACCCTCACAGGGCACTGCAAATTAAATAAGCACCTGCACAACATGGGCCTTACAGATACCAAAATCTGCAGGTTCTGTCGCGAGGACGAGGAAACGATTATCCACGTCCTCGGCGAGTGCATAGCGCTGCACCGCTGCAGAAGCCGGCACCTGGGAGCACACATGATCTCAGCTGACGAGATCAAGAGCTCCCCCATCAGCTCCATTCTCGGGTTTATCCTGGAACTGGAGCTACATGAGGTGCTGTAATAGGTTACGGGGCTGCCACAATAGATCATCTACTGGTCGCAGTGGCTATGAGACGCAGGGCTCACCCCATTTCTATCAAATAATAATAATAAATGGCAATTACCCCTCATGTGATTGAGGGAGGCCCGTGCCCCAGCAGTCGGGACTTAAATGAGCTGACGATGATGATGATGATGTGGACTGTTGTATATTTTGATAAACAGAGCAGAACCATTTTTATTTGCTTGTGATTGACGAGTGCTGATAAAAAAAAATACAATAAAATATTTGACAGTAGCGGGCTGCCCTCGCCGAGAGTCAGTGAAACAATTCCGATTGCATTCCAAACGGACGCGGAATCCGGAATCCGCGGTTTGATTGTAACCGCGGGCATTCCACACGTGTGCGATTCGTTACGCTGTGCATATACGATGTAGCCTTGACATCTTTAGCTGATGATTTCAGTTCGCGGTTTGCTCCATTTTATATATATGCGGTAGCGTAAAGCAGATGGATCGCCCGATAGTGAATGATAAATACCAGTGGTGTCAAAAGTGCACTGTCGGACAATACGACAAAAATCATTGTCCGAAATAAAAAATACTATTTCTAGATTCTTCATCTTAATCTTTATCAGCCTATAAATTGTCCCTCTGCAGGACAAAGGTCTCCATCATAGAAATCAAGTCATCGCTACTAATGCTATAATTAAAATAATTCGTGATCATCAAAAACCCGAGCGATGTTCGAAAAATTCGAAACATACTTTTTGCTTGACCGGGGAATCTAATCCAGAACCCCGAGATCACGGCCTGGTACTTAAACCACTAGACCAACAGAGCGTCTTTTCTAGATTAGACTCATAAATTTAAGAAAAATGATTTCATGATTCTTAAACAAATATTTATGTAGAAAAAAATAAATTTTAAAAATCCCCCTGTGACGTCATCACTCGGCTTGACCAATTAATAACGCTTTTGCACACGTTGATTTGGAAAAATAAAGTAAAATCTCTGATCATAACATGACATGTCGTATTATCCAATTGTGACCAAACATTCAGCGGCAATCTAAACTAAATTCCTCGCCACCAAAGAAGTCCCATGAATAGCGCGCTTGAGTCGCCATTACCAATCAAATTTCAGCTTTATGCTCATAGATACAAGGTTTTTTAGTAGCGAGATTCAAGACGAATAAATAAGTAATATTTTCACTATCCCACATTGCGTACAAGATACCTCCACAACATGGCTCTATCTATCTTCTTTAGTTCCGTATTTTTCTTCTTTTTAGTTCGCCCGTAGCTGCTGCCTAAACATTATAAAAATGTTTCATATTATTTCTGTAATTGGAAGAAACTATTAAAATGTTATGTGAACTCCTGTTTCCGCAATTAGACTCCTACTGGTAATTAAAATAAGTATATCAATTCGCATTCAACCTTCGCGCAAGGCACAGTGGCGCCGGAGGTGGCAACAAATGACAAGTGTTGACAGCCATGATACTGGGTGAGTTTTTTGAAGGACGAGCGTCCATATTGTTTTTTAAAAATAAGAAGAGAGATAGTTTATCGTATCAATAAATAATTACATAAATAATTTATACCGGTTTTTATTAATTGTGCGTTTTGGATCCTGACTCTCTAGCCAGCCTACCTCAGACTAGAAGCGCAGAAGCTTCCTGGGAGTTTCAAAGGCTTCGCAAAATGACCTCATTGAGGACAATTCATCAATTAAATTAAATTAAATATCATTTATTTCAACCAAATTACAGGTCATATACAAAATAGAAAATAGAATAGTTAATAATAGCAATACAATATTTGACATTCATACATTGTAATAAGTATATAAATGTCAAGTTAAATTATATTCATAGTTAAATAGAAATAAAAAAAATGTCAGTTCCATTAAAGTTGGTTATACAAATTAAATTCATAGGGGATTATAAATGTCAAGTTAAATAGAAATAAACAAAAATGTCAGTTCCATTAAAGTTGGTTATACAAATTAAATTCATAGGGGATTATAAATGTCAAGTTAAATAGAAATAAAAAAAAAATGTCAGTTCCATTAAAGTTGGTTATACAATTAAAATTATCATAAAAAATGTTAAGCAATTGAGAAGCATCGTCATTTAAGCAAGGTTGGTGACTCTTTAAGGGCTACATTCAGCAATGGACTACCTATAGATCAACATTGATCTCATTTCGTACTTGATTTAAGATTAGATTGATTGATTGCAAACAAATAAACTAAATTTGACTCAAATATCCTCATTTTCTACCAAAAAGAGCTTAATATGTAGTAAAAACAAATGGATAAGAACAATGGATATGGCGGGTGTGCGGCCACAAACGAAGCGCGCCGATTCCGAATTCCGCATCCGTTTGGAATGCAATTCTGGATTGTTTCACTGCACATGCACGACCGCCAGCCGACCAGGGGTTGGCTGCTGCAAATAAAATTGTAATTCTCTCACAACATCTCATACATTGACCTGATTCCGTACTAAGTAGCTTTAGCACTTGTGTTACAGATATCAGACAACAGAGGAAACACAAATATATACTTAAATACATATATTACACCCAGACACTGAACAAACACAAGTGTTCATCGCACGAATGTTTGTTCTGAGTGGGGATCGAACCCACGACCTGTGGCGTAAGAGGCAGGGTCACTACCAATTGCGCCATCCGGTCAGTCTAGTAAATAAAAAATAGAAATATTTTACAAGTAGGTAGGTATACGGTGGCGAACAATGGACAACATTTCATATTTTTAACATGTCCATATTGTTTTTTTATATGAAAATAGACATAAAATGAACGGACCCATATTTTTTCTTTTTTCAAAATTTGTCCATTTTCATGCATAAAATAATTATTAAAATTCTTTATATTCTAAATAGACGTAAGCGCCAAATGACGTCATCGGACGGCTGAATACAGCGATATTGCTTTGCTTATCATTGTTTTAATAAAAAAAAGGTACTACTGTCAAAGGTAAATAATACTAGTGTCAACATTGTCAACGTCATTCATACATTCAACGTTGACAAGTTGTCTTTTTTTTGACAGTTGCATGTCATGGGTTTGGCATTTCGTAAATTTAAAACTATAATGTGCTAAGCAAAGAAATATTTTACATTCTGCCGTCCGATGACGTCATTTTACGTTTTTTAGTTTTTAATTTTTTTCTCAGTAAATAAGCAATATAAAAAATTAATAAATATATATTCACGCAGCGGAAAAGTAAATAAAGAAATGGTATTTTTTGTTTCAGAGCTTAGCAATTTTGAAATGTTGTCCATTGGAGAGGCCTACGTCCAGCAGTGAACTGCGATAGGCTGACTATGATTATGATGATGAGGTATATTCCACTTTTTGGCGCAGAGGTGAATGTCATAGATTCATAGTCGGATAAGCGTCAGTGAGGAGCTCGGCCCTCAAAGCGGTTTAATCTTTCGTATGGACATTTCTGGTATATTCCTAAAATTAAAAAAATATCAGGGAGGCTTACTTCGATTCCTTTCCAGGGGTGTTCATGACATGGGGACAAATGTGTCTCTTCAATACGGGAGGTCGCAGGTTCGAGTTATTACTCGTAGCGAGATCACCCGTCTCCTACCCGTCCATCTCATAATTCGTAGCAAAATAAGTTTAGTGAAAATAATTAACATTTTATGGATATTTTTACGACACCAACGTCATCCTTATGCTCTCTATCAAGAAACCTCATAAAATTCATAGTGAAAATTGCTCTGGAGATGCTATATAATCAATTCAGAAAAGTGCCCGCTTCAGAAAAGCGAGAAGCGAGAGCAGAATCCGCGCATCATATTCGACCACAATGAACCGCATTCGGAATTCCGCGTCCGTTCGGAATGCAATCCCGGGTTGTTTCCACTTGAGCGCACCCGCGCCTCGTCCCGGAGGCCCACTCGGTCTATTGATACAATAGTCAATCAATCAGCCAATCGGCAAGAGCGCCAATCATGCCGGTCCTGCAATCTGCAACCTACTTGCATCAGTCATCTTTCTCGAATCGTCAGTTCATCGAGCAGAGAACGCGTTTCTCAGGCCACTTACAAATACAAATACGTTTATTGCTTATTAAGACATGATACATTTATATGTAAGGAAACATAACAGTGGGTAAATTAAGTACATAATATAAGCAAAAGGAGGTGGCTCGGCTTGTGGTGCCGCAGAATCAGACATTCTAAGACAGCGCTGGTTTTCAGCCAATCCAGCTTCTCTAATGGTGGAAGTCGAGAAGGTAGGTTTAAGAGGGCTTAGAATTTAAACTATGAGAAACGGTACATATACTTCCTACCGCGCGTGGTAAAATTGTGTAATCAGCTACTAACGATTGTGTTTCCGAACAGATACGGTAAGTTTGTTCTTCCCTTAAGAGCTGGGAACGCACCTGGTAAATATGTAAACAGATGCTGCCATACCGACAGCTAGTTTGTAATACATGTCACTGGATGGCGCCACTGCGCCAGCCAATTATAGCGCATGCTGTTTCTGATTCTCTCTCTTCTCCTGTTGCCATTTTGCGTGCCTGTTGTTGTTTTTATACAATAAATATTTTATACTTCATTTTTACGAGTTTACAATTCTACAACGGACCCTCTGGACCCTTTCCAGCACCTTTGATGCCTCACGTGTTGCAGATGTTCGTGGGTGGCAGTAATCACTTACCATCAGGTGAGCCGTCTGCTCGTTTGACCACCATAATGTAAAAAAGTCATGCAGAGAGTCTTACGCTACTTACTAGTTAATTTATCAAAAAATATATTTATTTATTTATTGCATTGCACATGTTACATAAGTAATATGTGCTTTTTAAAATGTATCATAAGTAATGATTAAATGAACTGAGACGGACCTTGTTTAAAATGCTAGGTAAGTATGTTTTGATGGAGTGGGTGTTAATATCTGCGACACAGTTTTGAACTAATGCATGCATTATCAAACACTAACTTTTGTTTGTATGCCATTTTTTTAACGTTTTCACTCCAATCTATCACATGTGAACTCCATCGTCCACCAGTTCCTCTAGAGACATGACCGGCCCACCGCCTTCAGTGTGTAATATGGATGACTTTCTTAGAGGAAACCGCGTCATAATCGGTTACAATAAACCGCATTCGGAATTCCGCGTCCGTTCGGAATGCAATCCCGGGTTGTTTCCCCTCGAGCGCACCCGCGCCGCGTCCCGGGGGCCTGCCTACTCGTACAACTGATAGAATGGTTTAAGTTACAGATTATTTCTATGTGTAACACTGTACAGTCACGTCAGCATTGTCAGAAATCCTGCTTTTGAAACAAAAATAGCGAGGTAAGAAGTTACTTGTAAGTAACATTACACTTAACCATAAAATAATAAATGCAATGTAGGTACATAGGTAGTATTAGCGGAACATAAACATCCATTGGCTACATCACTACGCGATATATGCGCAATCCTAGTAGCGTCACTCAATCGAGCTGTCAAATTACAGAAAAAAAAGAAAACAAAACAGAACTAAAGCCACTTTACAATTTTCATATAACAAAAACAACCTATAGGTATGCAACAGTCAATCGGATCCCGCCTCAGCACAGGTGTTATAGAACAACGCTACTACATCAATAAATAATTTATTAATATGCCACAACCACAATTTTGGAGGACCGCCGAATTTCTTTTTGGCCACCAAAAATACCGTACTCACGTACTCATAGCATATACAAATTTGGGACATGTTAATCTACACCAAACAAACCCTTGCAAAAATTCCTGCACAAAATCCGAGGTTTTATAAAAACGCAAAATTCACCTGCATGCTGCTTGGAATATTATGGTGACAGGTCAACAGATCTTTTTTTAAACAGCAGCTTTTTTACAGCACAGAAACATCTTTAAAGACATGTAAACTCCATTTAGTTAACATAAGTACCTACAGTAATAATACAGGATGTGTTTGTGAACTGCAAAATGCAATGCATCTAACTATTGTGATAACGCATAAAAGTTAGATGCATTTCCGGGTTTGATTATGTTGGGTCGGGCCAAAATTAGTACATACCTAAGATTTTCTATGAATATTGGTTTGATATTAATAATTGTGAAATTAAACAGATAATTAAAGTACACAAGACAAAACGCGGTTAATTCTATATATAAGTACATACTCTTCGTAGCATATACTCACATCCATCACTTATTTGTACATTAATTATTTGTATAAAGCAACGCGAACGTTAAGAAATTAAACAGATTTTAATATCCTAATGACAAGGTGTTACTTGCCGTGCCGTGTGGTCCCCGGCAGAGTAGAATAGGCCACCCTCACTCTTACCGAGGTGTCGTGAAAGGCGACTAAGGTAAAGCTGCTGGCATGATCATCAACACGCAGAGAAGGAAAACTCTGCATTTATATCTAAACCCTCGCCAACCCGTCTGCCAAGCGTGGTGAGTATGGCAATTACCCCTCATGTGATTGAGGGAGGCCCGTGCCCCATTATGCCCTGATTATGATGATGATGATGGAAGTGTTACTTGGAGTTATCCTTGTAGGACTTTGGACCGTCCTTATGTCTAAAACACAAGTGCTATTTTTCCACTCGACCTGACGCTATCTGTACATCATACATATTTATATGACATCGTTGTAGAGAAATGCAAAACATTTTTATGTAGTGTTAAGTGACAAAAAATGTTCATGAAACTTTTGAAACTGAAAAATGGACGCACACGCAACATGGTGTAGCTTGATAAATGTATAAAAATTTAAAATGTTTATCCTCTTTAGTTTGGTTTCTCACATGAGAAGCATGACAAGCTTCCCTGCGGACAATTATTGGAATAAGTATGCTATTTGACTGATTTCTAAAAAACTTAACAGGAGCTGAAAACCGGCGTACCGTTCGCGTTCATACTAAATGATGTTGGAATTAGCTGGCTTAATTTGAAGCCGTCTAATTACCGTAACCAACGAGAATATACCTGTCGTATCCAAACAAAGGAGACACACAGCGCGTGTGAAAAAGAGGGAAACTCCGATTCGGCCGTAACACAAAGCACGTAACGTCTGCTTTAAATTAGGCCCTCAGTAAAGCAATTCTGCTTTACTATGTTGACAGTTAAAATGTACCACTTATTTCGATGATTATTTTATCGCATAAACAGAACCCTTTAACCGTTTTAAAACCGAAGAGCGGAGGCTCCTGGCACAGGCTACCTGGCACAGGCATCTTTATGAAAAGGACATAATTAGTGGTTGATAGACGTGTGTAACTCTTTACTGAAACGACTCAGTGATCCGACTCAGCCAAATGATACACTGTTCCGAATCTCTAATGTTCGCTCCGATTGTACCATTCGACTCAAATGGATCTCGAGTTCGAGTGAACCGGATAATCTAACGAGCTGAATGATCCGATGAGCCGAATAATCCGAATGAGCTGAATGATCCGATGAGCAGAATGGTCCGATGAGCCAAATAATCCGAATGAGCTAAATGATCCGAGTGAGCCTAATGATCTGAATGAGCGGAATGAATCACGGATCTATCTGAGAGTCGATGTTCCAAATGAAGCGTTTCACTGTTCCGCATCTCTACACTGATCCAGATGCAAATGTTCCAATCTTTTGAAAGATACGTTTTTGTCAGGTCTAGTAGTTGAAACCCACTTATTAAAAAACATCTATGTTCATGAAACAAATATTTTTTCTACCATATCTAAATATTTCGTACCAACGATATAGTATGATCGAAGATTCGTACATTTAATAGTCGTAAAGCTTAACACTCGGGAAGTATTCCCTGTACAGATCATCGAGGTACTTGAACAAACATTAACTGTTATTGAATGCAACAACAATGTAATACTGAAGTAATATAACAGATCCCGTGGCATGATCGCGGATTCGGAATTCCGCATCTGTCTGGAATGTAATACGGAATTGTTGAACGGCGAGCCATTTGAGCTAGTGATGCCCAATTATTGGAACGCGGTTTTCCATCCGGAAAAATGGAATATTTAGGTACGATTTTATGGAAAAATTGTACACATGAAAAATATTTAAGAGCGCTTATTCGGTACAGTACATCCAAACAGGTCGTCCTATTCGGGTATCATGACCCTGCCACATACTCCAAAGGTCGTGCGAACCCACAACCTCCCCGATCACCCACCCTGGACAAACATTCCTGTGATGAACACTTTTTTTGTTCAGTGTTCGCATGCATGGGTGCAATATTATTTGTACAACCCGTGCGGATAAAGAATGGGATCAGAAATGGCGGCGCATCTATTCACTTCTCGCTCGCACACTATTTGCGTCTATACTCGCACTCGTGGGGTGCGAGTATAGACGCAAACAGTGTGCGAGCGAGAAGTGAATAGATACGCCGCCATTTCTGATCCCATTCTTTATCAGCACATGTTGTATAATTTAAATTCTATGTATGTTATAGTTATATGTATGTATGTGAAAGCGAGACGCACGGTCGTATAAGTCGTGTATCTATAAACAAAAGAAGCTATTTGGATCAATTAAAAAATAATCTAAATTTGCACACTTATTGTTAGGAATTCAAATTTCAAAATGACATGACGAAACGATTTATAAGAAAAGCCTAAAATTAGACTTGGCGAACTTTTTTTCGAACGAAACTTCGCACTCCTATACTCCACGAAGTTTCACAACCCTATACAGTCATATCAGGCTTCCACTTACAACATCCCGTCCGGGGGGAAAGAGTTGAGCATTCGATTCAGAACAGTCTATTTAGTGTTGCATAAAAGTTGGAAACTGTAGATACGAGTATCTACTTCGAGAGTAACCCAATAATTTAACCTAAGGGTTACTTCTAATTAGCAGTGATCGGATTTAGGTGTGCAATTTTTGACGAAATCTTAAAATGGACAAGCCAACGGCGCTTACAAATTTATGAAAATTTCGATAAGGATTTGCTTATACTAAATGTAACATTTAATTTACTTAAAAACTTGTGTTATTTTTTAATTTCTGATAAGAGAAAATGTAATTTACACGTATAGAACTTTTCCGAGATCTGACAATCCCGCGTGCGTATCTATACTAATGTAATGTTTGAGGTCGTTGGGGGACGTTCAAGTATTACGTAAGCAGATTTATTACAGTTATTTACCCCCCCCCCCCTTGTCAGCAAAAGTAAGCAAAAGCTCTTACCCCCTCCCCCTCCCCTATTTTTTTTGTCACAGCTCGGCCACCCTACTAACCGTTATGCATTTATTTGTAGGATAATTCCCCGAAAATATGTTTCGTTTGCAAATGCAAAAAAAGCAAGCATGTCATCCAAAATAAGCAAAGCAAATGGACACCCACGACACCAGTGGTGTCACAAGCGCGCTGCCGACCTTTAAACCCCCCTTTCCGCCGGATTGGGCCTCCAGTACCCTCACTCACGCAGCGAAACACAGCACAGTGCTGCTTCACGCCGGTTTTCTGTGAGGCCGTGGTATCACTCCGGTCGAGCTGGCCCATTCATTCCGAAGCGTGGCTCTCCCGTTGCCGTGTGGTCCCGGTAGAGTAGAATAGGCCACCGTCACTCTTACCGAGGTGTCGTAAAAGGCGACTAAGGTAAAGCTGCTGGTATGATCATCAGTACTCAGAGAAGGAAAACTCTGCATTGATATCTAAACCCTCGCCAACCCGTCTGCCAAGCGTGGTGAGTATGGCAATTACCCCTCATGTCATTGAGGGAGGCCCGTGCCCCAGCAGTGGGGACTAAAATTGGCTGACGATGATGATGTGCCTCTCCCACGGGTAATAGATAAACTAAAATTATATAACAATTTCCTTCTTAAAATTATTACACTTTATCAATTTAAATTGACCTTGACCATTGCTTCAACTTTCTTAATTCCAAATTCTAAAAGCGCTCCGATCGTTAGTTACTCACCTACTTATTATTCTAAGCAGTTTTGTTCTGCGATTTGTGTAAAAACGACTTTTCATACAAATTCGATTAACTGTTGAGGAATAACGCAAAAGTGGCCAAGAGAGAAAACAGCGAGGAAACCTTCGAGATAACTCGGAATGTGTCCCTGACCCAAATCTATTTAGTTTCCATGTGAGAAGACCCCTCCCCCTAAAGTTATTCTTGATTCTACTGAATGAAACAAAGAAGAGGAAAGAAAACTTATAAAACCTATATTTACAAGTTTTGTTGTCGATCAGATTTATATCGGTATTTTTTAAACTTGTCATTTTATATTTGAACAAAGATCCTCGATAAATAGAATAGATGTTCGTTCCTATCTTTGAAAATGGGTACCAGCCTATATGGTCTGGTCATTCCTACCGTGTTTGCACACAGACCTAACTTGGGAGACGCTCACGAGGTAGGTACTTGGAAAAACGTATCTTTCAAAAGATTGGAACATTTGCATCTGGATCAGTGCAGAGATGCGGAACAGTGAAACGCTTCATTTGGAACATCGACTCTCAGATAGATCCGTGATTCATTCCGCTCATTCGGCTCACTCGGATCATTCATCTCATTCGGATCATTCGGCTCACTCGGATCATTCAGCTCATTCGGATCATTCCGCTCATCGGACCATTCAGCTCATTCGGATCATTCGGTTCACTCGAACTCGAGATCCATTTGAGTCGCATTCGACTCAAATGGATTTCGAGTTCGAGTGAACCGACATCATCAGAATCATATACATTCGGAGCGAAAATTAGACATTCGGAACAGTGTATCATTTGGCTGAGTCGGATCACTGAGTCGTTTCAGTAAAGAGTTCCACACGGCTAGTTTTTTTTACCTTATTAAAAAAGTATATGGTAGAAATCCCGTAAATAACTATTCTAATGTTAGTGACCATGAAAGTTTAAAACAATGTTCTTTTTATTTAGCTAGAGGCATACCTAATGAGCAAAACCTTTCTCAGGTGAGCCTCGCTGGTGTCCCCCGCCCACACACACATTTTGACATGCCAGTAATATATCGTAGTGATCAAAGGTTTGTAAAAGTCTAAGGGTAGATACGTATACAAAGGACAAATGTAGCGATTTTATTCTTTGAACTCTTATCGCAAATGGGATAATCTCACATGGGCTCTTTTCTTGCTTACCATCAGGCTGAGGAGAGCTAATATACTGAGGCTCTATAAAAAAAAACAGCTCTAAGTTATCTAAAAAACCGATTGTCGATCGAATATATGCATATTTCTACCATTAGCTCGACGGTGAGGGAAGACATCGTGTGAAAACCTGCACGACTCGGGTAGTTTTTGTGAATACCTCTTAGATTAAATCATTTTTTGTTTTAATCTAAGGGGTCCTCGCAGAAGTCGCAGCCGGGGCAGGCCCCCCACAAGGTAGACCGACGTTCTGGTGAAGGTTGCGGGAATCCATTGGATGCGGCAGCACAGGGCCGTTATGAGTGGAGAACATTGGGGGAGGCCAATAGACGTCCAGCAGTGGATGTCTATTGGCTGAAATGATGATGCTGATGAAGAATGACAGCTATGGGTGTCACAGAAAAATGATATTTAGATCTATTGTATTAAAAATCTTATTGAATAAAACTTGGTCAAATGATAAACCTTATGTTTATCATTTGACCAAGTTTGACTGACCGGATGGCGCAATTGGTAGTGACCCTGCCTTTTACGCCAAAGGTCGTGGGTTCGATCCCCACCCTGGACAAACATTCGTGCGATGAACACTTGTGTTTGTTCAGTGTCTGGGTGTAATATATGTATTTAAGTATATATTTGTGTTCCTCTGTTGCCTGATATCTGTAACACAAGTGCTTAAGCTACTTAGTACGGAATCAGGTCAACGTATGAGATGTTGTGAGAATTATTATTATTATTATTATGTCCATTAAAGGTCAAGTGACATCTGTCATTCTAATCATCCTATACTTTAAGTAGTATATATAGACTGGAATTTGTCGTGCCTCGGGTTAAGGCGCGCATTCAATTTAACTGCAATTTATTAGTTCAAACACGTACTATTCAGCCGCAGCTCGAAATTTTACGTCTGCTCAACAATAAATTACTTTTTCGAACCGTATTGCAAAAGCTTTGAATGATTAATGCTTCTTCGACTTCCGTGATTGTGTGAAATCAGTCACTTTTGAGTGATAGCTGGAACAATCGTAGCGTTTTGTTTGATTTAATCAATGAAAATAGCGTAATAGTATTTTTGTCGATTTTAAAACAGGGAGTTTTTACGCCGTGTGGTCCCCGACAGAGTAGAATAGGCCACCCTCACTCTTACCGAGGTGTCGTAAAAGGCGACTAAGGTAAAGCTGCTGGCATGATCATCAGCACCCAGAGAAGGAAAACTCTGCATTTATATCAAAACCCTCGCCAACCCGTCTGCCAAGCGTGGTGAGTATGGCAATTACCCCTCATATGATTGAGGGAGGCCCGTGCCCCAGCAGTGGGGACTTAAATGGGCTGATGATGATGATGATGATGAAAACAGGGAGCTCTACTAGATTTGGGCAGAACACCTAGGCGAGGTGAAAAGTGCAGGGTTTGAACCCGTTATGTAACACAGTGGCGATCACAATAGATCAAACTGGTCGCAGTGATACTGGTCTGAATAGGACCTGCCCGCTTAAAAAAAAGAAAAATAGACGATTTCACGACGCCAATTTTTTTTGCAGGTGGAATAACCTTTTTACAGAGTATTGCCCTAGAAACGGCAGACAGTCTACCAGCAACACGATGGGTCCCGGGCTCGGTGGCAACGGCTTTGGACACAGGCTAGCATTCCCAGTTGCATGCAAACACACTGGGACGAGATGAGTTAATTCCCTTTTATCCTCTTCGTGCCACCAACCCACCATCAGGATACCAGCGCTGCTGCGGCACCGCAGATAATGCCGTAGCAGCAAATGCTGAGGTCGGGACCTGATTGACCACACACAACCACACCACCTCTTCTTATATCGCCTCTTCTCTTTGTATCTGTATCGTGTCGTGTTATGCCTATTGTACATATTTACTTTTTATGTGTTGTGATGGTCAATAAATGTATTTTCTTTCTTTCTTTCTTTCAACTGGTTCCACTTCATAACTACTTGGACCCAATTGGCCATTGCACTTTTGCATCTATGCTAACCGCACTCGTCCACTGGTGGACATAGGTCTCCCCTAAGGCACGCCACTGCTCCCGATTTTCGGCTACTCTCATCCAGCCCACACCAGCCAGCCTTCGAATGTCATCATCCCGTCTTGTCGCTGGGCGTCCAACACTACGGTTACCGAGTTGCGGTCTCCACTCAAGGACTTTACGGCTCTGTGAGTAGCATAGATGCAAAAATTACAAATTGAAAGCACTTTTCAAAAGAACATTATGTAATGTCGACGAACATCAGTGAACAGTAAAATTTATGTTACACTGATTATGGCATAAGAATACCTATGTAATTGTATATGGTTGAAATTAGGCACCAACTCATTAAAACTAACAAGAAAATAATCTGCCTTCAATTATGAATTTACCTACCTGATGTGCCTAACCATGAAAACCCAGGTCAGGTCGGTTATTTATATCGTAACATTGAACTGTACTTCAGTACTCACGTTATGAAAAGTTGACAACCTTCGGAATATTTAATTCCATACATATTAATGCCTGACGTAATTATCGTGTTCATTATAAACGAGAATTGAAAAATACTGTTTATACAACATGAAAATCTCGATAGCGTTTCAAACTAAAATGTTACTTGTAGAAAATTGAACCCTACGAATTTTATAAAATAGAGGACAGACGATTAAACAGTTCGCCTGATGGTAAGAGATAACCGTCTCCCATGGACAGGTGCCCAACAGCAGAGGAGTCACAAGTGCGCTGCCGACCTTTTAAAAAGGAACACGCTCTTGATAGGAAAACAAGTTGGTATGGATAGATTTTCTTTGTAACATAACCAAAAAAATACACATTGAAATACGAGTACAACAACAAAAGACACTACTACAAGGCGGTTTTATAGTTTTTAGCGATTTCTTCCAGACAACGTTTGAATATAGGAGAGAAACAGATCAGAACAGAGAGGTTGTATGAGATGTTAATTAATTAACTCATGATAATATCGATGACGTATCGGTACCAACAGAATTTATATATTTGTATAATAACTACGACACACGCATAATGGACCAAATGGGAGTCTAAGTACGGAAAAAGGAGTCTATTTAACTATGACAAAATTCATTCGTTCATTCAAAATTCGTGACAAAAATTGCATATCTATCTACTCCGTACCTAAAAAAAAGTTTGTGTAGAGTCTTTCTATTTGCAGTGGAATAGCGTGGCCGAGTGCTATCCATGCACAGTGGGGTGCATGGACAGCACTCGGCCTACACACAGAGTAGGACTGTGAGACAAGAGGGACATTTATTACCAAAGCGCTTTTCCTCTTGCTTCATCATGCGCACTGCCAAGGAGTGGAACGCCCTTCCTTCGTCTGTTTTCCCAGGGAATGTTCTGGGTTCTGGGTTAAATACCCGATCAATCTTAATTGATCGGGTATTTAACTTATTAAAGAAAGGTTAGTACCTGCGTGTGATATTTTTTAAAATTTTGTATTCATATCTTCGCGTCGTAGCTAGGTTTTATATGACAGATTTTGAAAAAAGAATTTTTAAAATCGGCTCAAATGTTTTCGAGTAATCGGGGAATATACAATAAAAGATGATCCTGACGAATTGAGAACATCCTCGTTTTTTAAGTCGGTTAAAAAGCTATAGAAGCACAGTGAAACCACATGAATAAATGGTGAAACTACGCTTTCTAAACGGTAGGACATAGATTCGAATCTGATTATGAATGAAAGGAAACCTGCACGTTTCGGATAAGTAGTTTCCCAAACTGCGGATAATCATTGTAAAAGTGTAACCTTGATTCAGTTAGTCTGGTTCCCCTACTTAAGGGTTGCGGAAATGCGAAGGTCAGACGGCAGTCACTTCGTTGTAATTACCAGACCCACTAAATTCTGGATTATGGTCCAAGCGTGCCCTGCACTCCAGATCGACAGTTTTGTTTGCAAATGGGAGCAGTACGCTGAGTTAATGATAACTGCTATCAAGAAAAGTGTTGCATCATGACTGGCTCGCTATACAGGGTGTATGGATGGATACATAGTCACGTCTTTAAAAACATATTCTACACCATAGAATAAGGTAATTAACTTACTTCGTACTAATTTTAATTTAATGCAATAAATAATTTTATTTTTTTTTATAGAAAGGCCAATCAGGATGACCTCACTCCGCCTGATGGTAAGCGGCCGTGAAATCCAAAAATGAGGCTGACAGGCACAGAAGAACTAACAAAGTACCCATTGTGTCTGCCATCCTCACCCTAATGGCCTGCTGAGATGCCGTTTCACGCCCCGCCTAAAAGACCCCGGATTGTATGAAGGAGGAAACACATGAGCTGGGAGGGCATTCCATGCCTTGATGGCTCGGGGTAGGAACGAGGAGCAAAACCTCTTGGTGCGCGCCGCCATTGTCTGGATTGTATGCGGATGGCAACGCTGTCCAGCACGTGTTGTTCGGAAGTGGAAATATTTCACAACATCACATTCATTGTTCTGACTCCGTGATAGGCAGCTCAAGCACCTGTGTTACGGATATCAGAATCAACAGTGGTATTACAAATACATACATATAATACTTTTCTTTTGTAAATACATACTTATAGTACATAGATAACGCCCAGACCAATACAAACAGATATGTTCATGCACACAAATGTTTGTACTGTGCGGGGATCGAACCCGCAACCCTTGCACCAGAGGCAACGTTCACTACTACTGTTCCAAACGGGTCGTCAATGTCAATGTTTAGTAATTTAATGATATTCTTATAGTGAATATATTAATAAGAAAATTGTTTCTCATAGTTTTCTAAATTGCTTTGTTGTAAGTAGATACTGTAACTACCCATTTTAGAAAAAATACCAAGGCCTTTAAAAAATCCGTGGTTAACGGTGTAGATTGCTCATATAAAGCCACTATGAATTACTATATATTTTACGATCATGTAATACAATGTGCAACAGCTTATTATTCTTAATAAATAAAAAATATTTAGTTATTTTGTTAAACGAGGATTGTTCATACCTCTCATATCTTTTGGTACCTATGTAAATTTATACTTAAAAAACACTTAATTTTTATTTTTATAACGATTAAGTATACATATAGTTAGTTGTTGTTATTATAATTTCAAGTTTTCCCCTCTCGTGTTGCTTTAGTACCCGCGCGTGAGTTTAATATTGTTTTCACGTCGGAACGAGACGTTTATTGGTATTAAAATTTAACCTGTTATCCTGGCATAACGTAACTTTCTACATATGAAATATTTTTCAAAATCGATATAATAGTTATGACTTTATTTGCGAATTTTTGAAGTCCGATTTCTTTTACGTCCTAAAATCCTTCTTCTTTATAATATTAGCACAGATAACAATATCCATTGTTCTCACTGATAATTCGCGGCACTGATAAACAATAAATTGAGCTTCTGTATATTAGATATATACAAGAAGTAGACATATGTACTTAATATGAGTACGTACTCCAGTCTAGCCGCGTAACCCCAGCGTCTACAAACGCACAATGGCATGTCATTCAACTCTGTCTGCCGCTCCTAAGGCTTCTAACACCCCTACACGTGTAGCTGTAAAAATTTAACTGCCTCACCTCCCCAAGAATACGATGCTTACCGGCCGCAATCGATAACGCCTAGCGCTTTATCGAATGAAAACAACTCGGTGCCACAACAAAACTCGATTTAACATCTAAAAACACTGGCCGAAAATTTAGCAATTCTAAAAAAATAAATGTTAAAATATAAAATAGTGATGTGAAAGCGTCAGATAAATGAAAGACGCGCAAGTGATGTTCTTAGTTACCTATTCCGCGAACATCAACTCGTTCATTAGCACTCACAGTCACAGTTCACTGTCACGTTTGGTTCCGACACAAGCACAGTAAGTTTTTGTAATTGTTTTTAGCGTTGGGTTATGTAATGGCGCGTGGTGGGTTGCATGGCGCGAGTGGAACGCGCGGTGTCCGACTGCAGACAGAAATGGCGGCGGGTGCGCGCGCCGCCCGCCCTCGGCGAGGGCCGGTCGCGCGGGCAAGACGGTTTCAGGAAAGCCGTTGAAAGGTTTGCAGCGCTTACAGTGGCCGTTACAAACTTGTATAACCGTTATACCACTTTTGAGCGGTCATTTTTAGGATTGTTGACATGCTAATGGATTTATCGTAACATAAACTTTTTTATGTTGATTATAATTAGTTTTTAGAATATTTTTAGATAAGTAGGTACAGACCACGTGGTTAAGTAACAACCAATAAAATTAGCTTAATACTTTCTTCCACAGCTAAAAAATAGAAAATAATTTGAGAACAAGCCGTTCATTATCTTATATTCCAGCATGTTTAGCTGGCTTTTATTTATTCTCAAAAATACATAAGGTATGTTGGGGTAAGAGCGAATGGTTTTTTGATGTGTTAGAAACACTTTACAAAAATGTTTTTATTTTCATACTCTGTTTAGAAGACGAATATCTGACTTATTTAAATGATGGAAGAAAAACCACTCTTTATGATAAATAATAACTGTACCTGTTATAATTGATACATTTCTGTCAAAATTAGATCTAATAGAGTATATAGTGTTTTTGATTACCAGGGAAAGTGCGGACTATGTGGGAAAAGAGCGGACTACATCCTAAAATCAACTCTATTGCTGCTATTAACAAGGTTAATAAAGAATTTTATTTCGCTCTTACCCCAGTGAAAGCGTGCATTTTCAATAATCTGATTTATTTCATATCTAAACCAAAAACTACTTTTTTTTTAAGTCTGTACGTCCGCTCTTCCCCCTATCGAAAATAAAACAAAAAGTTGTTTCTCAAACTTTATTCATATGAATAACTTCAAAAAAAGTATGGCTAGCAATGACACACTATTAATATGAAAAAATTACAATATCACAAACAAAAAAACAAACAGTAAAGGTGATTTGAATGGACCAACCAGTTTATTTTTCACCTTACTTATTGCCATTTCTAAATCTTCTTGGAAATATTTATTACCTCTATCTGTCTTTCTTATGTAGTTACGCGGCATTTTGAATCTAAAAATAAAAAAAAACAATAAATAGAATGATCTACAAGAATAAAACAATAAATTGTAAGAAATGTATAACCAACAATATAAATTAGGTACCTACCTACCTATACAGGGTGGAAAAAACATTAATTATTTAAGGTAGTTTCCCTACAGGGCAGGGAAACTACCTTAAATACTTAGCTTACTAGCCTAAAGTACTACTACTACTAACTTTACTAAAGTTAGCATTTTTTACGACGAATCTAGCTAGAAATAATCTAGAAGTGGCCACTTTTAGCAATTATGAAAATTATTCGTCGATGTGTCACCTTAAAATAAACATTTCTTTATTTTTTAAAACAAATAAAACTGCATTCAAAATTGTTTTGAATTTTGCTTAGATTGCCCGCAAATCAAACCGGGGAAGAAATACAAAGTTAAAATGGGTCATCTTACTCCCGGTTTCCCGATTCCCGGGCAATTCAAGCAAAATTATAAAAAACTTTGAATGATGTTTAATTTGTTTTAAAAAATAAAGGATTTTTTCCTGTAAGTTAAAAGTGCTAACTTAAGTATTTAAGGTAGGTTCCCTCCCAGGGCCTAATGTTTTTTTCCACCTTGTATGGTCAAGTGCAAATCAACCTTTACCTACATTTAGTGTGCGCTGATTGTTACCTATATCACGATCTGTATTTAAAAGTAAAATTATCATTGAATATTAGAAAGACGCTCTTCTTCTTCATCTTAGCGTGTAATTCCCGATTGCGTCCAAAGCTGTCGCTTTAGAGCCCAGGGTACGCTTAGACCATGATTCAGGATTGGGAGGTCTGGTAATTACAGCGAAGCGACTACCGTCTGACCTTCGCAACTCTTTAACAGGGCAACCAGACCAAGTGAATCATGGTTACATGTTTCAGAAACATTTTCCGAAACGTGTAGGTTTCCTCAAGATGTTTTCCCTCACCGTCGAGCAGATGGCAATGGTGGAAATACGCACATAGATTTGAAAAATCCATTGGTGCATGCTCAGATTTCAACCTCGACCACCTGCGTGGAAGGCGCCTTCGAAACCACTGAGTTACCATTGCTCTTATGAATGAATATTAGAAAGACGTATTTTTTTTATTTTTGTTTACTAAAAATCACTATAATAGGCAACAAAGAAATTTCAAGTGAATTAAAACAGCAGGTTAGTAGGAATTGGAATTCTACAGTTTGGCTAATAGCTAAAAGTTTAAGAACCATTGTCTTTTTCGATACGTATTTAGCGCGGGAAAGTGCGGACTAATTTGATACGCTCATCCCCCATAAGGGAACGAGCGGATTTGAATCTAAAACCTTAAATACGTTTCTCATTAGTCTAACCTTGAAAAAAATGTTACTTTGAAAGAATTATGTACAACAAACTCACCAGATTAACAAAATTCCTGTTGGTTAATGAAATACACCATCGCTTTAAAGACCGGATCGGATAATTTGATCAGTAAATTTACGTATTTACTTCTACCTCCTCAAAACATGTGTGTTGCGTTGAACGAAAGCTGTAGAGTAAAATTTTGACGTAAAATAAAATAGCGTCTATGCTTGTGTTGCCAGTATTGAAATATACCAATTCGTTTGGTAGATATAAGAATTATACGCTCTTCCCCCGATCTGCTCTTACCCCAACGTACCTTAAATAATGAGTTTACCAGCTGAACTTTACTTACTTTGTACGTAACTAACTAATTGCACAATCAGCTACTCTTTCGCTGCAACACGTAATCAAAGTAGTATTTTAAATATTTTTAACGGCACAATATATACTGGCTTCATTTTTCAAAATCACTTTACCAAAAAAAATCCAAACCAAAACAGTCGCAACAGAAAAAACGCCCCTTAATCAAGACAAAAGGCTCACACTTTGTAACGTTCAGCGTTACCTTTCACCAACGTCGCCCAACAAAAGCCTTCCCATTAGATCCTCATCCATTACGCCCCCGCATTCAGCCTTCTGCAAATCCGTCATAAACACCCCGCAATGGACGTCACTATTCTACGGACTCTCGCGTAGTAATACATTTTACGATACGAGAAAGCGTACGTGAAAAAAAATGTGGATTTTCGTGAACAGAGTTTCGAAAGTGCAGTAAGGAATCCAGGATAAAGGCTTTGGGAGCTGCCGTTGTAAAAGTGTCAATGTTGAATTATATTGTATCACACCGTTTCTTTGTGATTTTTTGTTAACTCGAATCAGTTGAAGGTACTTATGAATGTACCTACTTACCTCCTAATGTGAAAATGATTGGTTGTCGGCAAATCAAAAATGTTTAATAAGGAGTTATACTTCTCGTAAAAACTCGTGGCAGACGGTAGACTTTCATCCATTACTAATAAATTATCTCGTATATATACCTATGTTATTAAAAATGGTCAGCAGGCTTAAAGGGATATAACTTTTATACTCGAGCCAAAGACACGTGGCAGTCGGTGTCATCTTTCATTCATAAATTAATGAAATACTCTACACCGTCTGCAGAGTATTTTGCTTTGTACGAATACTATAGGGACTTTGTTGTGCACTCATTTCCTTTTTTTTACTTTAAATATTGATAAGCACCTATTTTTGGATATTTCTACCAACACGATCTGGGATCGGTATATACTCGTTCAATATAAAAAAATACAAAATAATTTACTTGTGGTAAATAGGGTGGTTACATAAAAGTGATGCACAGCATACATATTATTATGGAAGGATTTTTTTATTATAAGCGGGCGGCTATGCATGTCCAGACCAGTATCACAGCGACCAGTTTGATCTATTGTGATCGCCACTGTGCTACATGTAAGTCCAAAACCCTACACTTTTCAAGAAGTGTATTAGTTGTTTGGGACTGAGTTACCTAGCTTCGTTGGGGCTCAAAAAGTGCTTTCCCAGATGTAAGCTACGTTTGCGCATCAGTGGTCGCATTCGGTGATTATGTGTATGTATAGGGGTTTCATCCGCCTCGTTACACATTCTGCAGATTCTAGTGTCACTCAGTCTTATAGTGGCCATGTGCATATTGACGGAACAGTATCCGGTTAAAACTCTTACTAGGATGCGCATGTTGTTCCTACTTAGCCCAAAAAGCGAAGCGGAGGATCTGCGGTCAAAGTGAAAAAAAATGATTCGCGTGATTTATGTGTATAGATTCTTTTCAGTGTCAGACGGGCAAGACTTTTGGGTATGCCGCAGAAGGATTCTGGGCCGTACCATGTACCCTCCGATCCTGCCCTCGCAAGCTCATCAGCAATCTCGTTGCCTCCAATCCCAGCGTGACCTAGAACCCACCTAAGTGTTACTCTGTTACATTGACCAAGAAGGTTTAGTCTAGTCATCCAGTCTTCTACTAGTTTGGATGTTGTAGGTTACGCCCTAAGTGCTAGCAGAGCCGCCTAACTAACACAGTTTATGTATATAGTTTTGTTCAAATATTTCCTTTGCAGACTGGTTTCCGCACACTCAATTATGGCGTATACCTCCGCTTGGAAAATGGATGCTAGCTTGCCTATGTTCTGAGAAACCTTAATTGTGGATTTGTCTGCATATATGCCGAAGCCTACGTTGGGTCCCATTTGAGACTCATCAGTATACCAGATTATTCATCCAGTCATCTCTAGTTGGTATTTCCACAACATATGTTTTTTGGAATTTATGTGTTGTTGTGAGTGTATCAGAAGGCATGCTCAGGACTGGTGTCTCTCTTCTTGAGTTGAGTAGAGATCTCAACCTTTGTGAGAAGAGCTTTGTCTCGCCCTGTGCGTTTATCCTGCACATACTAGCGTCCGCCTCTTTGATGATGTAAGTGTCGAGAGGCGTCAGGTTGAGCAGTGCATTCTAAGCCGCTTTCGGCGTTGTTTACATAGCTGTGGTCGCCATAATGCAGGTAGTCCCTTGCACACTACCTTGTATATCTGCAGCTGTTTTTTGTTGAGCTTTGTTGTATCATACCACAGAAACTTATGAGATGGTTGGCCTCACAATGACCGCCTTAGGGCTCATGCCCCAGTCGTTTCCTATCATACGGGCATGTACCTAAAGCAATTTTCGCCTTTTGTATTATACTTTGGAGATGTGTATTCCACGTTAGTTTTTGGTCGATTGTGACACCCGAGTATTTCAATTCAGTGGAAAACTCTATCTCTTTTCCATTCATCCAAGCCTTGGTGAGCTTGTCTAACTTCCTCTTCCTAGTAAATAATGGTAATGATAATGATGATAATGGTTTTAGATTTAACATAATCAAACAAAGAAATATAATGCACTAAAATAAATTAAGCATTTTCGTTCGTTACGGGACAGCTTGATTGTAAGCCTGTACCTACTCGTATAGTCCTATGTATCTATTTGAAAAGTGCTTAGTTTCAACGGTATTTTAATTACACTCGGTTAATAGGTTCTTCAGTAATTTACGATCTCATTTCGGTCTACAATTTCAACTGCATTTTCTGGTTACAAGATACCTAAACTCCATATTAAGAAATATATCTTATCTTATCTTCTCTGTTGGGCCCCTCATTTTCATGGGGCACGTCGACCCTAAGGGATCTTTTGTACCTCCCCTGTCTTTTGCGCTCTTACTCCCGAAAGATTCGTTTCATCAGCGTCACGATGTCTTTCGGATTGAAGTGCCTGTAGTCTCCTGGTTTAGGATAAGCGAAGAAATATATAGCTTGATTGCATATTACGCATTTTATAACTGATAATGTGACGTGCACATATTAAGGTGACGGGTAGAGCACACTAGCGACGCCAATCGAATTTAATTTTTAGCTACACAACCGGATCTATTTTAAACAATTTTGGGGTTACAACTTCTCGGTAAACACTTATACTATTATTGAATAACCATGCACAAATGTTGGGTCCAACGCGCAAAAGTGACCGCTTTTGGCGTGAATCAATTTTTACGGAACAAAAACGGACCCAACATTTGTGCATGGTTATTTAATAAATAGTATGTGTTTGCCGAGAGAGTGTAATCCTGAAATTGTTTAAAATAGATCCGCTTTAGTAGCTAAAAATTAACGCTAGTGTGCCTTACCCGTCACCTTAATGTATTTAAGCACGTAGGTACCTGTATTCAATACACTACATAGTTCGATAGATTATAATCTAGCGAAGTGAAACCTTGAAATTGACATTTGAATACATCATCAGCCCATTTAAGTCCCCACTGCTGGGGCACGGGCCTTCCTCAATCACATGAGGGGTAATTGCCATACTCACCACGCTTGGCAGACGGGTTGGCGAGGGTTTTGATATAAATGCGAGTTTTCCCTCTCTAGGTGCTGATGATCATGCCAGCAGCTTTTCCTTAGTCGCCTTTTACGACACCTCGGTAAGAGTGAGGGTGGCCTATTCTACTCTGCCGGGGACCACACGGCGTACACGACCACACGGCATTTGAACACAACTCGTGGAAATTGATGATAACACTTACCATCAGTTGACCCGTTTGCTCGTTTTTCTTTCAGAAAAAATAGTTGATCGTTCATTATCATCATCGACAATCGGTACCTAATATAATTGATCTTTAGTTGATATTTTTATAGCAATCTTTTGCAATTTATTCCACACTTAAAAAACGTGTTCGGGCGGGACTCAAACCCACATCTTCCACAATCCACTGAAATATGTAACTGTTGATTCGACATGAGCTGTCGATTGTGAGCCGGATTGTGTAATATATGGGTTCGAGTCCCGCCTGAACACGAGATGAAATTTTTAAGTGTGTTATTTACATAAGAATAATTTATCTTCTTTAAAATCCACGTTTCCAGTTTAATTGGCAAGTTTTATTACATTATAGCGGACATACAAGGTGACGTCATACCTGAAAATAAAATTATTTTGTAGGAACTTAATTATTTAATTTATTTTTTACTCGAGGGCCTGTGCGGGAGTGAGGAGCATCATTGAAGAGTACACGATGCCTAAATACCTTCGGGTGGGTTTCGTCTTGTATTTCGCTTTCCAAAAGGGTTCCGTCACCACAAAAGTTTGAGAACTGCTGACTTAGAAAATGTTTCTCGAAGTTTGCTCTGTCTTTTCTGTTATGATCATATACTTTCTGCATCTCCGAACAATCTCAATAAGTTATTGGTAGATTTGTAGTTTATTGAAACATAAAAAAATCCCGTCAATATTTCTCTGAAGCACTTTCTGTCGTCATTATGTGTAATAATGACAACAGAATTCGTCATAAATGTATAACATTACAGAAGAGTTTTGAGGGTAAATCGGTCTGTATTTAACGAGAGTGTTCGATGCAAAGGTGAGAGGTCGGGGTGATTTAGGAATGCGAGTTTCAACCTTTGATCTGGGGTCAATTGAATCGACCTCTCACCGCAGTCTATTATTTTTACCTCGTTATGAATTGTTTTGGTATGATTTGGCATGTTTATTGCTTTGAATAGGGAAATTTCCTCTTTTCTGAATTATGAGAATGTTAAATAGTTTTTTAGATTTTCGCGTTGCATTATAACTATAATGTATATTACTATAATGTAAACATTATAATGTGAATGTTAATGAATAAACAATTTAAGGAATAATTCGTAGGTTTTTTCTTAGGCATATTTCTATGTGATCTGTGGCAGACATGCAGACGGTGAGTCAGACGAATCATCTGATGGTGTTAAGAATGACTTGCTGAGATGAGATAGATGACGACCCTGGCGCAGAAGTTTTTAGCACCGGGTTCGATTCCCGCACCTACACAAATGTTTCTTGATAAAACAGATATTTGAATTGAGTCTGGGTGTTTGTGGTAGGTACCTTCATTGTTACAGGTTTTCATAGTACAAGGGTAAACCTAAGATTGGCACCAGGACAATGTAGGTATGTGATGCCGTCTGAATTTATTATTATTTATTAAATAAAAAATTAAAGAGAAAAAAGAAAAAAATTTAGGCCTCATTTCCATTTCTTTGATATGTTCATGGCACTTAGGGTGGTATAGTGAAAACGGATCACGCAATCACTCGTGGACCAATGGAATAATGTTCGAATTTGAAATTCTTATTTCGAAGGAAACTGATACCCAGTTACCGAACTCCTTGCAGGGAAACTCTGACGAAAACGTGATAAAAATTAAAGACACCATTTGGGGAGACAGTTTGGTATAGGGAACTGCATTCATTTATTGAATCAAATCGATATTGTAAGCAGTATACAATAAAATAATGGTAGTGATCACCACACAGAGATACGGGTACGATATGGGTTAGCTAACTTGACTGGCATGATGGCACATTTGTAAGTAACCCTGTCTTATACGCCAACATTTCGGTATCAATCTCCATACATGACATGACATTACGAAACAAAGTGGTTTTTAGACCGCAATCGAAAGAGACACTGCGATCGAGAATTCGCTGCCCACACTTACACTTTCAGTACCCATACTTTTTTTAATTTATTTATTTATTAAAACTTTTGTAGACACATTATTTGACTTAATAGTGTCTTAAAAGCCTACATTAGGTTTGTCTCTATAGTTCTCTAGACAAACTGAATTAGGTAAAGCATCCATTAATACTTGCTTAGTCCAAAATTAGGCATTTACAGACTTACTTACCCGATCAATCAATCAATCAATCAGCCTATCGCCGTCCACTGCTGACCGTAGGCCTCCCCCAAAGAGCGCCAACCAGCCCGGTCCTGAGCGGTCCGCATCCAGCTCACACCAGCCATCTTTCTCAAATCGTCAGTCCATCGCGCCGCAGGGCGTCCAACACTGCGTTTCCCCACGTGTCGACTCCATCTTTTACTTACCCGACTGCTGAAGAAAGGAGTGCATATTCGACGCCTTTGTTACTTGTGGTCTGGAGTCTACAGACAGACAGCCACAACCTACCCAAACATCCTGTAAGAAAGATTAAATCAATGATTTAACGTAAGGTAAGAACCAAACGTGTTTGGATTGAAGAGCTGCGTAAAACAGCACCTGTACTATAGGTAATTTGTTTCGCCGAACGAGTGGCGCTACCGACATTGTGACTGCACGTGTGTGAAGGGTGTTGCGTTTCCATGGGTGGTAGTTTATCATCAGGTCATCTGTCTGCTGGTCGTCCACTTAGCACAAAAAAAAATACACTTTTGTGTTTTTGTTTACAACCCGTGCGGATAAAGAATGGGATTAGAAATGGCGGCGCATCTATTCACTTCTCGCTCGCACACATATTTGCGTCTATACTCGCACTCGTGGCGTGCGAGTATAGACGCAAATAGTGTGCGAGGACTTGACGCACAGGTTGTAGGTATCTAGTCTACTTACTTGATTGATGTGTACAGACCAACCAAGAAGTATCTTCTACTTAGTTTGTGGACCAAGATCAGAAGGCACTCCAGTGACATGGACGGGGGAGCACTGTGCAATATTTTTTTTATAAAAAAATGCATGAAGCTATTTGCATATAGCTTCATGGGAAAATGGAAAAGAAAAACGCGTTAGTTCCGTACGTTTTCCACGTGCCAAATAACCGTAAACTGACTATACCTACTTATCAAACAGAAGCAGAGGTCTCACTGTGGGCTCTAACCAGCACCACGCGACCTACAAGATGAAGGTTTCGTTTGAATGGAAATAGCAAAGAGTGTTCAAATATGCAGAACTATTTCGAAATATGGGACGCCCGCAAATAGTCGTCGGAGATTGCAGGCTGCTCCGGGTGAGGCCCGAGGCTGCTGGTCAATAATTTATTACCAATTCTGATTGAATGTCGGTTTATGTAAAAATACCTCTCACTGAATTTGCTGGACTGCTTACTTAGGTTCTGGATCAAAGTTGGATGACGCGCAAATCAAGGCTTCACATCCCAAGAAAAGTCACGTAGCTACTCTCCATCAAAACTACTAGGCACTTACCAACCTCATATTCAATATCTTTATATTGTACAACATGTGTGCAATAAATAATATTGAATTTGAATTTACCAGCCTACCCGCGTTAAACCCTGTCACGTCGCGTCAGGTACAGTTCGCATTATCCACAAAGACTAGCGCTGCACCTAATTACAGAGTAAGACGTGGGGCAGAAAAAGATCTATCGACACCTTCACTACATGTTAGGCTGGAACCAGTATTCTTACCTTACTCTATAGCTGGAACATTGGAAGGATCGCGTTATATAGGATCATTACTATGGGACCTTTGTTCCTCAGACTGTGTTATTTGGATGAAATTAAAATGATCATCGAAAATCAATAGGTACATTTTATGAGGAAGCTTTCCCTGTTCCTTCTGTTCGGAAAGATAAATATAAATTACACAAGTAACGTGCGCATCGACGGTTTTGGAATGTATTTGAAAGGAAACGAATGTCTGCGGAGGATCACGTCACACAAAAATCTCAACTACCTCCTCCCTTCAGTATACAACAGTTTTGGTGCCATCCATTTGAACTTACAGTCCGATCACGGTTATTTGGCACTTGGCATAAGTCGGAACTAACACTGGGTTTAACAACTCATCATATCAGCCCACAGCCACCCACTGCTGAGTATAGGCCTCTTCTTTATCACGCTACTCCCTTCTGTCCCATGCCAGTCAGTAAATATAAAATATAAATAAATAAATATTCTTAGTCGGTATTTAATAAGATTGACTTGAATCACGTTGGTCCGTTGGTCATATACTTTGGCAGATGGAAACGCGTCCACGTACCACGTCTCGTGTTAAATTGTTATTATCTTACCCTATGAGACTGACCTTTTTGGGTCAGCTGAACTAAGTCTTCTTGCCAAGACAGCAAAGTGGTGCCACCTATAGTTTCTGCACGTCCCTTATACTAATAGATATCAAAGCTGAATAATAATTGTAACCTTTGCTTTTTTAATGACAACCAAAGACAAAAAGTTTGACGTATGTCAAGTAAAAATTTGACGTTATGTTATATGTTACTTTATTTTACTTTCAATCATTTTCGATCTAAAAAATACGAGTTAAATATTATAAAATACTATAAATATTATGTTACTGTCTAGCTATGACTTCTCAATATAAGAAATTTACCAGGTTAATTGCTAAATGGCCAGTAGATAGTACTAAAGGCGAGAGGTAATTATGATTTCTTTAACATAACCTATATACTAACCTTAATCGTTTTATTATTGCATAGTTAAGTACATTATGATATATTCTCTTTATAGAGACCTCGGAAAGTTCATCAGAGACCAAGTAAAAGCCGTATTTGAGTCATCAGATAAACAGAAGCTGGACTCGGAGCTTTGCACGCGCCAATACAACTCTCTCAACAAACTAGCAGATAACCATTATAAAAATAAATATAAGCGAAAACTAACCAGTACTGCAACAGGTCTAAGTACCGAAGAGTGTAATTTGATATTATCAGACGAAGTTCTTGCCTACTTGAAGGAAGAAAACAAAGGTTTCTTTAGGAAAATTTTTAGCAAAGACAAATAATGATTTTGCGTCACATAAGGCGTGTTAACCCACGTTCAACCTTCAGTGTGTGTCGGCAATGCTGCACGGAGCCCGAGTACAAAGACCACACGCCTGTTATGATAAATGAGGTGATAAAACACCTCAAACCGCAAAACAATGAAACTTACATTGATATGACATTCGGAGCTGGTGGGCATAGCAGGAAAATACTAGAATCAGCCGATTGCAAAGTAATAGCCTTGGACAGAGACCCTATCGCCCACGAAAAAGCTAAACAGTTTGCTAAAGAATATCCAAATAGAGTTGTCCCTTTACTTGGCAAATTCAGTGAACTACCGAAACTGTTAAAGGATGAAGGTTACGGCCAGTACAGTATAGATGGAATATTGTTTGACTTTGGCTGCTCTTCTATGCAATTAGACATAGGAGAGAGAGGGTTCTCTGTTAATAAAAATGGGTATTTAGACATGAGGATGGATGCTGGTCGAGACCCTAATCAAATTACTGCTAGAGAAGTATTAGCTACAGCCAATGAGCAGGAACTATACAAAATCTTCAAAGTATACGGAGAGGAGAAGAAGGCTGCAAAAATTGCACAAACTATCATACAAGCTAGGTATATGATCAAGAACATTGATACCACCAAGGAATTAGTTGATGTTGTCAACTCTTCCACCCCTGATGAAATTAGATTAGACAAATTACAAAGACCGCAGTCAAATGCCACAAAGGTCTTTCAAGCATTACGTATCTTTGTCAATAATGAATTAAATGAAATCAATTATGGAATGGTGTTAGCCAAATATTTTTTGAAACTTAGTGGCAGACTTGTGACAATATCTTTTCACTCACTCGAAGATACAATAGTGAAACGTCACATAGCTGGCAACATAGTAAACGAAGTGGCAAATCCTGTGCCTCTCAAATACCTAAGTCCTATGCTTGTTCAAGATAAAGACACTATAGAACAGTTCTTAGACACACCATGGCAAGTGATTACGAAGCATGTTGAAGTACCAACTGATGAAGAGGTAGAAAGGAACCCTAGAAGTAGAAGTGCAAGGTTAAGAGCTGCAATCAAAATTAAATAAAGCCTGAATGAATTTTTACAATCTTAATTTATTTTTTGCAGATTACATCATAAAAATATATTGTTAGTGTTGTTGATAGTACATAACTCATTTTATTGTACAAAATATAAATATTAGTTAGAATAAATGTAATGTTTTTGGTTTTAATTAATAATAGCAAACAATCCCTCCTTTCATTTCGAGAAAGAACTTTTTTTGTTAAAGAAAAATAATAACTATTTTCTGACAGACCCTTACACTTATGAACATATTTCTTAGCAAACCTTTTGATTGATCCCTTATATTTTACATCGACGCTTATAATACAGGGCGAATGTGGGATCTCCCTAGTATAACGAGATCTATACTAGCGAGCGATGGGGCCTGGAAGGCCTTCGCTGCCTTCTCCGAGCACGTCATGGTAGCGAAGGAGGCGGCGGAGCGCGAGCGAGAGCGAGATCCCTTTGCTGCCCGATAGGGACGGCTCAGTTCTCCCGGCTGTCCCTATCCCCTCTCCCGGCACGTCCGGGGGAAGAAACCGCCTAGTCCGCCGTATAGGCGGACATCCGCCCGGGGAATATCGTGGAGGGAGGCTTTGGCTGTATCACCATGATACTCCCCAATATGGGCGATGAGGGAGAACCGCAGGGGGTTTAGTGGGTATGCCTTTGCCTGGCTTCTCCTTGGGAGAAGCCCCCCGCCAAAGGAGAGCCCCACATAACCCGGCCACCCCCCGGTGGTCTGGTATGCATAAGGTAGTCGGCTCATCTCTTGAGCCGGCGGCATTCCCCCTGCGAAACCAAAAAAAAAAAAAAAAAAAAGGGCGAATGTGGGAACATTTACATCCCTTTACACACATGTTTTACCTTTTATGGTTCTACTCGCCATTCTGAACATCTGTTTTGTTTTATGACTTGGAAATTCACAAAAAATTTCAACTTTTCATATAAAGTCGGTCACGTGACTTGGGGGCCTATTCTCGAAATAGGGTTCTTGATCATTTTGAATCAGGAGCCGAAAAAAATTTGTCGTATTTCGAAAAGTAGTTAAACAAAAGTTGTTCAGAATGGTTAGTGTTCTACTAACCATTCTGAAACAACTTTTGTTTAAAGTAAGGCGTGGTTAAAGTAAAGGCATGTTCACAGATACAACCTGTATGAAGGAGTGTGGTAATGAAAAAAACAACCAACTGTAATATGCATAGTTTCGATTTATTGATCCACTTATCATCGAAAATGGTAACTAATACTAATTTAACTATGGATCCTATGCTTACAACAGATATTTCAACCTTCCGGCGTTATCGTCTATGCGACTAATTTTCGTACCTTCATTTGCCTCCATTACCTGACGTAATGTGGCAAATACTTGCCTTCCAAAGACAGTTTAAGTTTAACACAACATTGTCATTTCGAGACCTAAAATGCAGTAGTTCTAAAGGAAATATTAGCTAGACTAGAATCAACAATATAATTAGTGACAAAACTAACCCGCTTGATTTTGAGATATTACATACGAAAGACGTACCAAACAAATTTATGAAAATATCATTTAAAATAGCGACTATTACACAGCAGAAAAAAATATTACAGGAAATATGTCATCTTCATCATGTTAAAAGAAGGCATAGCCTATTGTTTAGACTGACAAGGTTAAACCCTACTGAAATTCTCATCAATAGAGTATGTATTGTATTTGTAAAATAATCACACAGATCACATAGTCAAATCTTATAATAAAAAAAATATTTATAGCACTTTTAAAGTGCTTTACAATTAATTTATATTCCATCTAATACTCTGGAAAGATCAAAACTATAAAGAAAATTATCTTCTCAAAAGCAATATTTTCATAACCACAAGAAATATTTATGTACACATATATTAAATAACCATTTTGATTTACTAAATAAATTCTATACTTTAATTATCTTTTCCATTCAATTTCCTACAATATTACGAGTGTTCTAATCTATACATCCAATACACGTTAATTACATACATAAATCATCATCCTGATCAGTCAGAGCAAGCTCTAAGCTTTGAAATGCCATTATAAATAAACAAAAGCACATACATAATAACAATATACCCAGTTGGAATGAGGTAAAAATAGTGGCAGCCCTACCAATGTTAGCCTACTACACTGTTATTATAATATAGAGTACCAGACCTACTGGCAGTAGACTTATAAAGATAGGTGGGTGCATGATCAGAGAGCAAATACTCTCATGTGACAGACCTCTTTATCACATGTCTATACAGGCAGGTATACTTAGATAATATCCAATATTTGGAAGATATCTGGTATTTACATTGAAGCAACTGCTATATTCGCAACCCCGGGACAGGGGATTCAAATCAAGTGATTCCTGCTTAAGCATTTCGGTGTCAACACAAATATGCTACTACCATTTCCAAAATATTTTACGATACTGAGATTACATTTTGGTAGGGCCGGCACTGATCTAAGGTACCAGTAGCAATGTATTACACTACGTGCACACGTGCGTACGTAGCACTACGTGACATGACATGGCAGTGAAATATATAAAATATTTATCATAAAATACAGTATTTCGCTAATTTCGAAAGCTCTAATTAATTAAACACAGTAGACAAGGATTGTGATTATCTTGTCTCTACATACAATCTTGGGATTGGAATTATCTTAACGTTAAAATATGATACAAATCTAGATTTATAGTGAGACCCTGAGTACTATTCTTCATCTTAGGGTTGCCAGATGCGCGATGAGGTGCAGTTGTCATTGTCTCACTATAGGAAGTTTTAAAATATCTTGTACAACATGTGCGGATAAAGAATGGGATCAGAAATGGCGGCGTATCTATTCACTTCTCGCTCGCACACTATTTGCGTCTATACTCGCATTCGTGGGTGTGCGAGCGAGAAGTGAATAAATAGATTCGCCGCCATTTCAGATCCCATTCTTTAACCGCACAGGATTTATAGATATGTAATGTAGATGAAAGGTGATGGATGATCTGATGCACAGCATCAAAATTAAAATATGAGGACACCCATAAACTATGTGATATGTCAAAGATGTTTTATATTTAGTTTTTATTCCATCCAAATATTTGTAAACCATTTTTTTTTAATTATCTTAAACATTATAAGTAGAGTAGATTAATAATTGTAAGCATGATATATTTTTAGAATTTATTTATTACTATTTATTTATAATAGATGAGCGGCCAGTGAGAACAATAATTAATTAACTGTTCCATCTGTTCTAATGCAATGGATGCCCTCTTACAGTGCTCATGTTATCAATATACTTTACTATCAGGTCAAAACGCTCTGGGTGGAATGATACAAATAAACAATATTTCAGTATAGAGCATAGATCTGAGTATACCGGACTCATTAGAGAGCTCAGTATTTCCAGAGCATACACAGTATAACATATTCCATAGCGGGCACTCATTTCCTGGAGAGCGAACAACCAAGTTATTCAAACATGGACAGTATACCATACTCATTTGCTCCTGGGACTCAGTACTTAGTAAACCAGAGCTAACTGTTCGCGAGCATACACAAGATTATATAGACACAAGAACAACTGAGAGAAGTTCTCAATTGGTTCTAGGATCAACAGAGTACAGAATTTAGTAGCAGATAGTCACATATTAGGTTGTTACAATCTGTAAAATTTTCTCAATTGATATTGACACAAATGTGTTCACCATCTAATTGAGAGTTGGTTGAATAATTTTGAAAGGTTTGAATAACGCAATGTGTGGCTGTCCATATAATGTACAATATAGTTACCATAGTACAGTATGGAGTATAAACACACAGTATTGTTTTGAGTTGTTTCCGAGACATACATAGGACAGAGTTTAGTACAAAGTACTTAACTATTCTCAATAGTCCAGAGAACTGCATACAGAGTATATAGACACATTTTTTTAACGCTAACGTAATGCCTGACCACAATTTCACTTTTTTTATAGTGACACAGTATATAGGCTCGCCGCAGCCTGAATGGTAAGCAAAAGGAGATCCGACGTTGGAATTAGAACGGACGTGATGTCAAAGCTTTACTTCCGTTGGCACTACCATACTGGACGGCGAGATGCTTCTTCACGCTTCACGAACCTGTGGTCCTATTTGCATGCGCTCGTAATTGTAGTTGAGTAAGATATTTATATGGACAAATGTATGAAATCTCCAAATTCGACTTTAATGTCCAGTGCACGAGAATTGCCCCCTGATGGAGAGTGACGTCAGTGACGATCAGTCGAGTGAAAGATTTGTATGGACGAATGTATGAAATCTCTAAATTCGACTTAATGTCGAGTCCACGAGAATTGGGCACCAGGAGCCCAATTTTCGGGCTCGTGACATTTGTTAACAGAGGACATATATCACTAAAACACAGTTTTTATTTTTATTGATTTCATATGACATCCGCCATGTTTTCAAAATATCACAGGAGCGAGATTGGGCTACAGGATCCCAATTCTCGGGATTATCGATATGAAAAAACATGGCGGATGTCACATGAAATCTATACAAAAAAGCTATGTTTTAGTGATAATAAATGTCACGAGCATGAGAATTGGGGTCCAGAGAGCCTAATTTAAGGCAGACGTCGTATCTCCAATGGAAAATAAGCGTAAGTGATTTTACTTCAAACCATTAATTTTATCATATTTGAAAAGTACGTTGAAAGATATATGATGATTTTTTTTTATGTGATAGGTGGCAGACGAGCAGACGGATCACCTGATGGTAAGCGATTGCCGCCGCCCATGGACACCCACAACACCAGTCTATTTTATAGTATTTCTTGTATTAATTCGCCAAATTAAAGAAATTGTTTTTCTTCTTGAAAAAAGTTCCACATATGTATCCTTCAACGTTCTTTTAAAATAAAATACGATAAAATCGTTGGTTCGAATTAAGAACACTTATGCTTATTTTCCACTGGGGGTGCAACGTTACGACCGAATCGAAGTTTCTTTCAAACGCGCCGTGTGTCTCGTTTGTTTGGATGCGACAGGTATATTTCGGATCGTTCCGGCTTCAAATTATACCACCTAAGGTCTAAACTCTGATTTTTAATTATGTGGAGTAAACTGACAGACGTCAATGTGTCATCCCCATACATTATCACTCATTTTGACAGATGTGAAGTGTCAAAATGAATGGAAACTTGACAGTTGCATCTGTCAGTTTACTCCATATAATTAAAAATCCGAGTACAGCATTTTTTTTTTATTGCTTATAGTAGGTAGACGAGCTTGCGGCCCATCTGATGGTAAACGGTAACCGCCGCTCATAGACATCAACAATGCCGGAGCACAGTCATGCCGCTGCCTACCGTGAGAGAAGAACTCTTTTCAAACCTCGTTTAAAAAAGGACATGTCATAGCGATCAGGGAACACCGCGGCTGGAAGGTCATTCCAGAGTTTGCACGAGCGCGGAAAAAAGGAGCGCTGGAAACGAAGAGTTCTGGAATTATATACGCATATTACGCGTTAGCCTAGAAGATGCCTGTGCACTCTTGCCGTACAAACAATATAATAAGTATAGTATAGTTAAAGACACAGATGGGTCGTTCTTCTTTTTTATCGACAATGAGCCAAACTTACAAATCAACATTTAACTTTTATATAACAGACTACAAATGATAAATAGTATGTCCTAAATATTCGTTAATGTACTACTTTATATATGGACTAATACATGATGTAAAATCTAATTGATAAAGAAAACTTTTAGATTGAAATGAACACCTCCGTCACGTCCCCCGAAATTAGTGCCATTTACACCTCTGTCACGCTTTATATATTTTTTTACAAAGTTAAATCATGCTAAACTATCTACGAGGTGATAAAACAATGTCATTATTTCATGGTAAATTAGGAATATCTTGATGGTGTAACTTATACTTTTTTTATAATTAATTACTTCATAGGTTACTGAGGACGGGCTCATTGTCGATAAAAAAGAAGAACGACCCATATACGCATATTACGCGTTAGCCTAGAAGATGCCTGTGCACTCTTGCCGTACAAACAATATAATAAGTATAGTATAGTTTAAGACACATACGCACCCTTAGTAAAATACCGACCTAACTCAAAATTTTAATAGAGATGCTAAGTGAAAATAGTATCGGCTAAAATCCAGGGATGAAAGGTCATTTAACAATAATTTTGAGTCAAGTAAATAGGTACACTCACATATGAACACGAGATGAAATTTGAAGTGCGTTATTTACTCAAGACTACTGAAGAATAAATTGCAAAGAATGGACAACATTTCAAAATTGCTAAGCTCTGAAACAAAAAATACCAATTCTTTGTTTACTTTTCCGCTGCTCGAATATATATTTATTCATTTTTTATATTGCTTATTTACTGAGAAAAAAATTAAAAACTAAAAAACGTAAGATGACGTCATCGGACGGCAGAATGTAAAATATTTCTTTGCCTAGCACATTATAGTTTTAAATTTACGTAATGCTAAACTCATGACATGTAACTGTCAAAAAAAAAAACAACTTGTCAACGTTGAATGTATGAATGACGTTGACAATGTTGACACTAGTATTATTTACCTTTGACAGTAGTACCTTTTAATTATTAAAACAATGATAAGCAAAGGAATATCGCTGTATTCAGCCGTCCGATGACGTCATTTGGCGCTTACGTCTATTTAGAATAAAAAGAATTTCAATAATTATTTTATGCATGAAAATGGACAAATTTTGAAAAAAGAAAAAATATGGGTCTGTTCATTTTATGTCTACTTTCATATAAAAAAACAATATGGACATGTTAAAAATATGAAATGTTGTCCATTGCTATAAAAAAATCAACAATTTTGAGTTAGGTCGGTATTTTACTAAGGGTGCGATATACCGTTCTCATTAGCACGTCGAGGGTCACGGCGGGCACGGAGCCGGCGGTTCCTTGGGCGGTGTGGGTGGCGCGGGTTAGGTGCGGTGGACGGAGTGCAGCACGTTGGCCTTGGCGCGGTCGGTGGCGGCGGCCGCGGCCGAGCGCATGTCCTTGAGCGCGCTGTGCACCGGCACCAGGTGCGGCGAGACGCCCGGCCGCGGGAACATGCTGTTCAGCACGTGGTTGAAGCCGGACACCTGCAAATAAAGATTGCATCATTATTTTATTTTCACATCATCACATACATTGATCTGACTCCGAGATAGGTAGCTCAAGCACCTGTGCTACGGTAATCAGAATCAAAAGTGGGATTACAAATATATACAACCCGTGCGGATAAAGAATGGGATCAGAAATGGCGGCGCATCTAATCACTTCTCGCTCGCACACTATTTGCGTCTATACTCGCACCCCACGAGTGCGAATGCGAATGAAATGCGAATTAATGATTTGAATATTAGATTCATTGTTCATCTTAATACTAGTATCGACCAGCCTTACATTTGGCATGGTGAATTTTACACATTTAGTTTTCTTTGATTTAATAAGTAAATTGTTATTCATAAGTGTTCTGTATGGACCTAAATTGTATGACAAGATGCTAACCACCTACTATTGTACACCTCGTCCTGCAGTTTATAAGTCTGGATTAAGTAACTACTACTCTTTGTGACCTATGAGGGGAACCTAAGTAGTCATTCTCACTCAAATGTCTCTGAGGTGGTGGCGCTATGTGGCGGGTCATTACATTCCCTCTAATATGGTTGAGTGAAATGATGGCTGACACGTACGTCATACTTGTGAACAGGTGCCACCTTTGGGGACTGGTCTGCTTCGGTTTACCTCATAATATTTATTTTATTATTATTTCCTTTATTTTATTTTGTGTAACAATTAAACTGTATGGCTTGGTATGATGATGACACAACATTGTATGAAAGTTTGGCGATTAAAAAGAGTAACTGGCGAGTTTCTTGCCGGATCTTCTCGACCAGAAACAACTTTCCGAGCCGGTGGTAGAATCGCATTATGTTTATTTATTTCTTTAGTATATTTTATGTATCAACATATATATGTATTAACATGTAAATTATACATAAGTACTTATAAATAGTTTTAAGTCATTAAAATGTATGACGATTTGTAAGTGCTGTATACAAGCCTATGCAAATAAAGAATTATTTGATTGATTTGAGATAGGTAGCTCAAACACCTGTGTTACGGTAATCAGAATCAAAAGTGGTAAAGTAAAGTATCAGCCTATAAACTGTCCCACTGCAGGGCAAAGGCCTCCATCATAGAAATCAAGTTATCGCTACTATGATGGGATTAGGCTTAATCACCACGCTTGCCAAATGCGGATTGGTGATCACAAACCCGAGCTATGTTCGAAAAATTCGAAACATACTTTTCGCTCGACCCGGGAATCGAACCCAGGACCCCGAGATCGCGGCCCAGTACTTAACCCACTAGACCATCAGGGCGTTAAAAGTGGGATTACCAATATATACATATAATACTTTTCTTTTGTAAATACATACTTATAATACATAGAAAACACCCAAATCAATACAAACAGACATGTTCATGCACACAAATGTTTGTACTGTGCGGGGATCGAACCCGCAACCCTTGCATCAGAGGCAGCGTTCACTACCACTGTTCCATACGGATCATTGATTCTATAATACAAAAAAAAATCTGCAAAAAACCACGATCAAAAAAATTTTAATAGGGTAAACAGACAGTCATTGGACAATTAAGCGAATAAAATAGTTTGAAGATTTTTTTTCCTTCGACTATTTCAGTATCTCATAAACAGTAGCGATATTTGGAAACTAGATAAAATGAGCTATCATAACAATAAATTAAAAATCTTACTTCTTGTAAACAGTTGAACATTTTTATTATATTTAAAAAAATGAACAAAAAACACAGTTATTGGACAAAAATTATAATTATTGGACAGTCGGAAACAATTATTGGACAGCCAATTAATATAGTGAAATTATAGTTAAACACGTTATAAAACACTTTAGGAACATTATGTTTAATATTATTAGAACAAAAATAGCTTTTTTAATTCACAAAATTTATAAACACCTCTGAAAACTAAGTCATTTTGTAAATTATTAATTACTAAACTCTAATCAGTCCCAACGTTAGAGATCATAAAATTTAAAGAAATAAAATCTGAAAAATAAAGTTTATGAAAAACTTAAGCAGTGTTGCCAACTTGGCCCCTCTGGTGCTAAATCTAGCCCTTTTTATGCTATTTCAGCCCTTAAAATAAATATTTAGCCCCTAGCCCGTTTTTAGCCCCCAAATTGTGTAAGAAACTTAACATTGGCATAGTCAAAATATTAAGTTAGTCTAAATCGAATTCTGGAAAAGACTACCTCGACTAGAACAGTCTAAGGCGTTGATACAGGCGTTCGATCAGAGACGAGCTGTAGAGATAACAAAACTGAGTAGAGGACATGTTAGGGCACTCACTCGGACCCTCACAGGGCACTGCAAATTAAACAAGCACCTGCACAACATGGGCCTTACGGATACCAAAATCTGCAGGTTCTGTCGCGAGGACGAGGAAACGATTATCCACGTCCTCGGCGAGTGCATGGCGCTGCACCGCTGCAGAAGCCGGCACCTGGGAGCACACATGATCTCAGCTGACGAGATCAAGAGCTCCCCCATCAGCTCCATTCTCGGGTTTATCCTGGAACTGGAGCTGCATGAGGTGCTGTAATAGGTTACGGGGCTGCCACAATAGATCATCTACTGGTCGCAGTGGCTATGAGACGCAGGGCTCACCCCATTTCTATCAAATAAAAAAAAATTGTCTAAATCTTGTGAAAAAACGAGACGGAAGATCAGAAAAGACTAAGGATATGACATGATGCCATGTTTTTTAAAGAAAAAATTGATTCTGATGATGATTTTTTACGTTATATCCCTAATTTTTTATTAAAAAATGTTAACAAAACTATATTTATTGCTTATTTTTTATGAAAATAACGCAATTTAGCCCTTCATAATTTTTCTTTTTCCCCTTAGGCATTTTTGAGACTCCAACCTGCAAGCAAACAATTATTGGACACAATAAGTGACAATTATTGGACAGTGTCCAATAACTGACAGAATAGTCTGTGATACTTGAAATTGAAAGTACGTCATAAGGAATTTAAATGTTTAACATGAACGCAAAACACATCATAGAAACTCAAAGCTCTGAAAAAAAAATAGTTATTGGACACTGTCCAATAATAGATTTTTTCAAATTGTACCATACAATTACTGGACAGGTGAAACGAACCTCAAAATATAAGATTTATGAGATATAAGTCAATTTATTATGTAAATTGTATGATATCTTACCAATCTCCGAGGTGCCAAAACAATATCAATCACCACTATGCCAAAATCGTAACTAAACTCTAGACTCAACCTTATAAAAATAATAATTTTTCAAGACAATTATCCGCTTCCGTGACAGCCGCCGAGAAATATTTTTTTTGACAGTTTACTACTACCATCTGTTACAAAACCTATGAACTATAACAATGTTAGGAACTTATAGATTTAAGTAAGAGATATAGATGTCGCTTTTTATTTGTTGTTATCTTATTTTTAGCAAATCAAAAGGGACTGTCCAATAACTATTCAGTGTCCAATGACTATCGGTTTACCCTATAACTTTTTACACTTTATACACCTCAAATAACATTTTATAACAGTACATTCGAGAAAAGGTGTTATCGAAGTCGGCGCCCAATACTACCTTGTAATTTAATACAACATTCATTTATTCAACAGGGATTAAGCGCCGACTTCGGTAAAACCTTTTCTCGAATTTATTGTTATAAAATGTTATTTGAGGTGTATAAAGTGTAAAAAATATTATTCTACACTTTTTAAATCGTAGTTATAGAAGGTTGTTTTTTTTTTTGCAGAAAATTTTTTTCAACCTTTTAGCGTCTCATTTTTTGACACACTGTGGAAATAGCTGAAATAGACCAGTCTTGCCGTCTCGATATCAGTCAGACGCCTAATTTTTCCTATGCATATGCAGCGGAACTTAGTCTTCCTGCCAAGGTAGCAATATGGGAACTCCACAGTAATTTTTAATATAGTTATACCGAGAAAAACTGTGGAATTAATGATTTGAATAATAGATTCATTGTTCATCTTAATACTAGTATCGACCTGTCTTACATTTGGCATGGTGAACTTTACACATTTAGTTTTCTTTGAGTTAATAAGTAAATTGTTATTCATAAGTGTTCTGTATGGACCTAAATTGTATAGATTTTTTTTATCTTTATCTGGATGTCATAAAATTACATATTTGAAATGTGCTAAAAAGCTTTTTCATTTAACAAAAAAAAAAATTCAAAATTTTTTTTTTAGTTCCTTACTCAAGTCCCCTAGAGGGCGCTGTATTCTATTTAACGTGACGTCATGTTGCCTTTAACCAGAAGACAATCAAGACGCTTCTAACGACACCTCATTTGTTCAATTATGATATCTAGTTTAAAAGTTGTGAGGAACAGATGAACAACCATACATACATTTAGGTCAAATTCATAACCCGTCTGCCAAGCGTGGTGAGTATGGCAATTACCCCTCATGTGATTGAGGGAGACCCGTGCCCCAGCAGTGGGGAGTTAAATGGGCTGATGATGATACGCCGACATAACTTGTTTATTGGTAATTTTAATTCTATAATATAAAGAAGTAATTGTACTGACTTATAAACAAAACACTTTAATAAAAACTTGATCATCCGTTATGTTTGGTAGGAAAGCTGGTATTAAGCTTGTGTTACTTCAGGTGATAACATTTGGTACAACATTTGAACTTACATGTTGTTGTTTCGTGCAGTAAGGTGCCGCAAAGGGATATTAATATATGAATCTTTGAATTTTAAGCGTTTTAAACAATGCTATTGTGTGTTGAGTGAGATGTCACGTGAAACACTTGCTAGGACCTAAGAGAGTCTTAAAACCTGCGATTTCGTTAAGAGTAGTCTCGGCTGAATCCGTTGGTCGATAACTCGCCTGTTTTAGTGAGTGACTATTTTCCTTACGAGTTATTTCGCCTAATAACGCCCTAAATCTAAAACATTTTGCAAAACTGGACGAACTAATTACTGGAGTGGTGGAAAACTTTATTCTACAAGTGACCGACTCAGATTCCGTAGTCAGAGATTCTGACATTAGTGATATTGAAGATGAAGATGTAATCAAGTTTCTATTTTTTGAGAAAATCCTTATCATGAATTGTGCTAGCCTATACAAGAAAATAAGCATATAACAAAAAGGTTGTGTATAAAAAAAACCTGAAAACTTGATTTGACGATGACATAAATAACATTGATAGATTTGACACTGACGTATCTGTCGTAGTTTTTTTGGTCTTGAATTCCAGTTTCGAGTCCAATTACTGTTATTTAAGACGACTGTTCCACCCTGAGCCTATACTCTGCCCTACCCTGAGCCTACGGTTTGGCTACGCCCATAATTACATCTCCTCCACTTTGTAAGGCTTCGTACCCGAGATTAGGAAAAGGTCGTACCATCTGGTTGCAGTTCTTCCTGAACCGGTCCACGCCGAAGGCCCGGATGGCGCGCGAGAAGCCGAACACCTGCGAGTCGATCCAGGCGGAGCGCCGCGCCACCGTCTGCCCGGGGCCCGCCGACCGGTACTCCACGCGCTCCACTACACTCTGAAATTCAATTTATTAGGCTTAAATACCAATATCACATGACAAATGACAATATAGCGACATGCAATAAATTACGTTCCGCTCGTGAAGGAGGCTTAAGGCGACGGGTAGCCCTAACTAGCGACACCATTAGTTTTTAATTGTTAGCTACTAAACCGGATCTATTTTAAACAATTTCGGTAACAACCTCTCGGCAATCATCATCATCATCATCAGCTTATCTAAGTCCCCACTGCTGGGGCACGGGCCTCCCTCAATCACATGAGGGGTAATTGCCATACACACCACGCTTGGCAAACGGGTTGGCGAGGAAACCAACCTCTCGGCAAACACTTATACTATATATTAAATAACCATGCACAAATGTTGGGTGCGTTTTTGTACGTAAAAAATTGATTACCGCCAAAAGCGGCCACTTTTAGAGTGAATCAATTTTTCGCGTACAAATGTTGGGTTCGCATTTGTGCATGGTTATTTAATAAATAGTATAAGTGTTTACCGAGAGGTTGTAACCCCAAAATTGTTAAAATTAGATCCGGTTTAGTAGCTAAAAATTAAAATCGATTGGCGTCGCTAGTGCGCCCTACCCGTCACCTTAAAAGGATTCGGCGGGTAAGGCTAAAACAAGCCGCATAGGCTGATGCAATTCAAAGGTTTTAAATTAGTGTCCAGTGGTTTTCAGTGTACATTTCGTGTTTATTTGTGCAGTGAAGTACCGTAAAGTGATCCTAATAATAAGAATCGTTTGATTGTATCATTTTTAACACTGCTATTGTGTGTCGAGTGAGTTGTCTCGTGACAACTTGCTTGGACCTAATAGTCTTAAAACCCGTGATTGCTTTTAGAGTGATATCCGCTGAATCCGTACGTCAATAAAAGGTAAAACACAGGCGTTTAATTGAGGGACTTTGACTGTTGACTACCTACTTATCCTCAATAAGTTACTTGACATTCGCGAATTATCTTCGGGTAGAGCCATAATAAAAAATAAAAAAATTAAAGAAAAAAAAAAAACCTTTTTAAAAACAAGCTTTTATTATTTGTTTATAAAATGAACTAAAAAGTTACAAATAAATTAACTCTAAAAAGAAATATAACACTTTGTAACTTGATTGTAACCTTTAACGACAAATAAGCGTCTTCGTCTAGGACAAAATAATTCCATATTGAACAAATTTATTTAATTTTAACACTAAAACTTTTCACCATAAATAATTATTAAATTTCATCCCCCCTCTTTATCATAGTCCCCATTTATAAATGAAAGCGTGTTACATTGTGATAGCTTGAGGAAAATGTTGTGTTATATTAAATGTAACACGCTTTTATTTATAAATGGAGACTATGATAAAGAGGGGGGATGAGATTGAATAATTATGTATGGTGAAAAGTTATAAAATTATTTTGTCCTAGACGAAGACGCTTATTTGTCGTTAAAGGTTACAATCAAGTTACAAAGTGTTATATTTCTTTTTAGAGTTAATTTATTTGTAACTTTTTAGTTCATTTTATAAACAAATAATAAAAGCTTGTTTTTAAAAAGGTTTTTTTTCTTTAATTTTATTTTTAACTTTTTAGTACCTCTATTTTTTTATTCTCTCTTGTGTCTCTGGGTGCTGATGATCATGCCAGCAGCTTTACCTTAGTCGCCTTTTACGACACCTCGGTAAGAGTGAGGGTGGCCTATTCTACTCTGCCGGGGACCACACGATCATCACATGATCATCAGCACCCAGAGAAGGAAAACTCTGCATTTATATCAAAACCCTCGCCAACCCGTCTGCCAAGCGTGGTGAGTATGGCAATTACCCCTCATATTACATGTTGTTGTTTCGTGCAGTAAGGTGCCGCAAAGGGATATTAATATATGAATCTTTGAATTTTAAGCGTTTTAAACAATGCTATTGTGTGTTGAGTGAGATGTCACGTGAAACACTTGCTAGGACCTAAGAGAGTCTTAAAACCTGCGATTTCGTTAAGAGTAGTCTCGGCTGAATCCGTTGGTCGATAACTCGCCTGTTTTAGTGAGTGACTATTTTCCTTACGAGTTATTTCGCCTAATAACGCCCTAAATCTAAAACATTTTGCAAAACTGGACGAACTAATTACTGGAGTGGTGGAAAACTTTATTCTACAAGTGACCGACTCAGATTCCGTAGTCAGAGATTCTGACATTAGTGATATTGAAGATGAAGATGTAATCAAGTTTCTATTTTTTGAGAAAATCCTTATCATGAATTGTGCCAGCCTATACTAAGAAAATAAGCATATAACAAAAAGGTTGAAAAAACCTGAAAACTTGATTTGACAATGACATAAATAACATTGATAGATTTGACACTGACGTATCTGTCGTAGTTTTTTTGGTCTTGAATTCCAGTTTCGAGTCCAATTACTGTTATTTTAAGACGACTGTTCCACCCTGAGCCTATACTCTGCCCTACCCTGAGCCTACGGTTTGGCTACGCCCATAATTACATCTCCTCCACTTTGTAAGGCTTCGTACCCGAGATTAGGAAAAGGTCGTACCATCTGGTTGCAGTTCTTCCTGAACCGGTCCACGCCGAAGGCCCGGATGGCGCGCGAGAAGCCGAACACCTGCGAGTCGATCCAGGCGGAGCGCCGCGCCACCGTCTGCCCGGGGCCCGCCGACCGGTACTCCACGCGCTCCACTACACTCTGAAATTCAATTTATTAGGCTTAAATACCAATATCACATGACAAATGACAATATAGCGACATGCAATAAATTACGTTCCGCTCGTGAAGGAGGCTTAAGGCGACGGGTAGCCCTAACTAGCGACACCATTAGTTTTTAATTGTTAGCTACTAAACCGGATCTATTTTAAACAATTTCGGTAACAACCTCTCGGCAATCATCATCATCATCATCAGCTTATCTAAGTCCCCACTGCTGGGGCACGGGCCTCCCTCAATCACATGAGGGGTAATTGCCATACACACCACGCTTGGCAAACGGGTTGGCGAGGGAAACCAACCTCTCGGCAAACACTTATACTATATATTAAATAACCATGCACAAATGTTGGGTGCGTTTTTGTACGTAAAAAATTGATTACCGCCAAAAGCGGCCACTTTTAGAGTGAATCAATTTTTCGCGTACAAATGTTGGGTTCGCATTTGTGCATGGTTATTTAATAAATAGTATAAGTGTTTACCGAGAGGTTGTAACCCCAAAATTGTTAAAATTAGATCCGGTTTAGTAGCTAAAAATTAAAATCGATTGGCGTCGCTAGTGCGCCCTACCCGTCACCTTAAAAGGATTCGGCGGGTAAGGCTAAAACAAGCCGCATAGGCTGATGCAATTCAAAGGTTTTAAATTAGTGTCCAGTGGTTTTCAGTGTACATTTCGTGTTTATTTGTGCAGTGAAGTACCGTAAAGTGATCCTAATAATAAGAATCGTTTGATTGTATCATTTTTAACACTGCTATTGTGTGTCGAGTGAGTTGTCTCGTGACAACTTGCTTGGACCTAATAGTCTTAAAACCCGTGATTGCTTTTAGAGTGATATCCGCTGAATCCGTACGTCAATAAAAGGTAAAACACAGGCGTTTAATTGAGGGACTTTGACTGTTGACTACCTACTTATCCTCAATAAGTTACTTGACATTCGCGAATTATCTTCGGGTAGAGCCATAATAAAAAATTAAAAAATTAAAGAAAAAAAAACCTTTTTAAAAACAAGCTTTTATTATTTGTTTATAAAATGAACTAAAAAGTTACAAATAAATTAACTCTAAAAAGAAATATAACACTTTGTAACTTGATTGTAACCTTTAACGACAAATAAGCGTCTTCGTCTAGGACAAAATAATTCCATATTGAACAAATTTATTTAATTTTAACACTAAAACTTTTCACCATAAATAATTATTAAATTTCATCCCCCCTCTTTATCATAGTCCCCATTTATAAATGAAAGCGTGTTACATTGTGATAGCTTGAGGAAAATGTTGTGTTATATTAAATGTAACACGCTTTTATTTATAAATGGAGACTATGATAAAGAGGGGGGATGAGATTGAATAATTATGTATGGTGAAAAGTTTTAGTGTTAAAATTAAATAAATTTGTTCAATATGGAATTATTTTGTCCTAGACGAAGACGCTTATTTGTCGTTAAAGGTTACAATCAAGTTACAAAGTGTTATATTTCTTTTTAGAGTTAATTTATTTGTAACTTTTTAGTTCATTTTATAAACAAATAATAAAAGCTTGTTTTTAAAAAGGTTTTTTTTTCTTTAATTTTATTTTTAACTTTTTAGTACCTCTATTTTTTTTCTTCTCTCTTGTGTCTCTGGGTGCTGATGATCATGCCAGCAGCTTTACCTTAGTCGCCTTTTACGACACCTCGGTAAGAGTGAGGGTGGCCTATTCTACTCTGCCGGGGACCACACGATCATCAGCATGATCATCAGCACCCAGAGAAGGAAAACTCTGCATTTATATCAAAACCCTCGCCAACCCGTCTGCCAAGCGTGGTGAGTATGGCAATTACCCCTCATGTGTTTGAAGGAGGCCCGTGCCCCAGCAGTGGGAACTTAAATGGGCTGATGATGATGATGATGATGATGATGATGTGTACGTATTCTGTCGATATCTTGTCTAATTATGTTTTTCCTTCTCTCTTGTGTATTTATCTATTGATATCTTGCCTATATGTGCGTTGTTCTAGAGATTCGTTTTTCTTTCTCTCTTGTGTATGTATTCTGTCGGTATTTTGCCTATGTGTGCGTTGTTCTAACGATTCGTTTTCTCTATGTTTAGCAGTCATCATCATCATGATCATCATTAGCCTATCGCAGTCCACTGCTGGACGTAGGCCTCTCCAATTGTTCGCCACTGTGACCTATCCATGGCTTCTCGCATCCAGCTCTTGCCAGCCATCCTGCGCAGATCGTCCCCCCACCTAGCCAGAGGGCGCCCTACATTACGTTTGCCAAGACGCGGTCTCCACTCTAGAACTCATTTACCCCATCGGTTTTCGGTTCTGCAGCTAATATGGCCAGCCCACTGCCACTTCAGCTTGCTAATCCGGTGTATGTCATGGCGGGTAGGACGCACTGATTGAAGACTTTTGTCTTTAGGCACTGTGGTATCGACGATACGAAGACACGACGTAGTTTTCCAAATGCTGCCCAACCTAACTGGATTCTCCTATTCACCTCATCCTCGAAGTTGTTTTTACCCAATTGCAAAGTCTGCCCGAGGTATACGTATTTTTGAACAGCTTCGAGGATGGCACCGTGAATTGCAATCGGTTCCGGTAGAACATGTTCATTGAACAAGACCTTGGTTTTGTCCAAGTTCATCCGTAGGCCGATGCATTTAGAAGAGTCATCCAGGTCATTCAGCATCTGTTATAGGTCCTGCAGCGTTTCTGCCATTATGACTATGTTGTCTGCAAATCGCAGGTGAGAAATGTATTCGCCATTGATGTTGATGCCACGTCTATTCCAGATCAGCGTCTTGAACATATCCTCCATTTCATTTGTGAACAATTTCGGGGAGATGACGTCCCCTTGTCTCACTCCTCGATGCAGTGGTATAGGACTTGTTTGCTGATTCTGTACTTGGACGGACATAGTAGCGGCATCATACAGACATCTCATCACCTGGATATATCGCCAATCGACTTGGCATCGCTGCAGGGACTCCAGAACAGACCAGATTTCAACCCAGTCAAAGGCTTTCTCATAATCCACAAATGTTTAGCAGTAGCTAAACTTAGTTTTTCTAAGCGTTGCCGCTTGTGGACATCGCTTTCATTAGCAATCTTCTCCAGTCTCTTCAATTTCGCCTTCTCTAAACGTCGTTTTCTTTGTGTAGTTGTTTCTGTTTTCTTCATGTTATTCCCACGAGTATAAGACAAATAACGGTCCATCCCCCAGAGGTCCGTTGTAGAGGGATAAGGGCTACAATATAACAGGGTTCGCCCTGGTACCCTGAGGCGCAACGTTAGCGGCAAGACATGTTTATACACCCTCATACAATTCAGCCCTCGGCACGTGCTCACCTTGGCATTGGGTCATCCATCCAATCAATCATATATAATTAATATGGGACGAAAGCAAGAGACTCGTCAAGACGAATTAAACGAGACCAAACTCGATGGGGTTGCGTCGTTTAATTACGGAGTTCTTATGGCCACCTTACGGCTCCAACATCAGACCCTGGTTACCATATAGTATCAAAGTACTCGTCAAGACTAATCCAATGAGCCCAAACTCGATGGGGCTGCGTCGTTTAATTACGGAGTTCCTATGGCCACCTTCCAACTCCAACATCAGACCCTGGTTACCATATAGTATCAAAGTACTCGTCAAGACGAATCAAACGAGACCAAACTCGATGGGGTTGCGTCGTTTAATTACGGAGTTCTTATGGCCACCTTCCGGCTCCAACAACAGACCCTGGTTACCATATAGTATCAAAGTACTCGTCAAGACTAATCCAATGAGCCCAAACTCGATGGGGTTGCGTCGTTTAATTACGGAGTTCCTATGGCCACCTTCCAACTCCAACATCAGACCCTGGTTATCATATAGTATCAAAGTACTCGTCAAGACGAATCAAACGAGACCAAACTCGATGGGGTTGCGTCGTTTAATTACGGAGTTCTTATGGCCACCTTCCGGCTCCAACATCAGACCCTGGTTACCATATAGTATCAAAGTACTCGTCAAGACTAATCCAATGAGCCCAAACTCGATGGGGTTGCGTCGTTTAATTACCCAGTTCCTATGGCCACCTTCCAACTCCAACATCAGACCCTGGTTACCATATAGTATCAAAGTACTCGTCAAGACTAATCCAATGAGCTCAAACTCGATAGTGTTGCATCGTTTAATTACGGAGTTCCTATGGCCACCTTCCGGCTCCATCATCAGACCCTGGTTACCATATAGTATCAAAGTACTTATCAAGACGAATCTAATGAGCTCAAACTCGATAGGGTTGCATCATTTAATTACGGAGTTCCTATGGCCACCTTCCAGCTCCATCATCAGATCGGCTCTCTGTCACAATAACATTGCATTGTCATCCGATTTAAACATGCATTCTAAATTTCAGCTCAATCGGAAACCGGGAAGTGAATCAAATTTAAGTTGCAAGATTTGATTACAGAACGACAGACAACGGGACAGGTGAAACTAAATAAAAGCTTGTAAAAAAGAGGCTCAATTGTCAACATGTCAATGAAAGCTGTCACGTATACCTATTATAATAGGGTATTTGACTAAGCTCGAGATTTTACAAAATATAAATATTTTATCAAAATATAGGTAAATATGTGCCAATAGCAAAAAATCTCTATTAAAAATATAACGTATAGCCGGTTTTATGGTCATTCAAAGATTCATGGGCAAGTCCATTTTAAAAGTATGAAATTATTAAAAAATAATAATACCATTGAGTAACCCATAAAATTTGCACCAACTATTATAATAGAACCATTGACATAAACGAAACATTTGATATAGCTACCATACAAAATTCAAATTAAATGCATACAAAATACTTGTGTGTGACGTCACATCTTAGTAGCCATTTGTATGGAGCGTTTTGGGTTTGCCCAAAATAATGTGATTTTAAGGTTGTGATATCTCAGGTAGTTTAAATGAGAATCAAGTAATTCTTTCAACGATGTTTCTATCATTGAGAGGTCTTTCGATTACAAAAATAAACAAAAAATTGTCAAATACCGTATTGAGCTGACGTCCCAATAAATACGTCATACTATTGTAAACAACGCCATATTGCTAAACGATATTGCACGCTTTTTAAACAGTACTTTATAAAAAAAAAGTAATTTTTTAACAGTTAAGATGAATACCTGCATTGAAGTCGGCGGAAAATTATAATTAGAAAACCAAGTTTTGCAATCCACAAAACACACGCGATAGAATCTCTAATAGCTGATAAATTACTCTATTAGCAAAACAATAATTAACGGGTTTGTACATGAATTAAGTTAGTAGTACAAAAAAACAATTATAAAACTGTATAAACCACAACACAAAATTCTACATTAACTTGAAGTGTGAAAAAAGAAACACTAGTTTTTGTGTGAGTTAATAATAATAATTCTCTCAACATCTCATACGTTGACCTGATTCCGTACTAAGTAGCTTAAGCACTCGTGTTACAGATGTCAGACAACAGAGGAACACAAATATATATACTTAAATACATATATTACACCCAGACACTGTTGTTTGTGTTTTTCCCCATTCGCAAGGTTAGCTTGCGTAATACTAATGATTAGGACAGCAGTGAATACTAATGAAAAAGATAATAGAGATTCAATAGTAGAAGTAAAGAAAAAATACTTGACAGTCTTTTAGGCTAATTGAATCCACGATGACCGTAGCAGAGCCACGCTTCGGCATTAATGGGCCTGCCTCGACCGGAGTGATACCACGGCCTCACCGAAAACCGGCGTGAAGCAGCAGCACAGTGTTGTGTTTCGCTGCATGAGTGAGGGTACCGGAGGCCCAATCCGGCGGAAAGGGGGGTTAAAAGGTTGGTAGCGCACTTGTGATTCCACTGGTGTATCGGGTGTCCATGGGCGGCGGCAATCGCTTACCATGAGGTGATCCGTCTGCTCTTCTGCCACCTATCACATAAAAAAAACGAATGCATCTTTAATAATGACAATAGAAAAATCATCATCTTATCTCCTTCCCTGGTGGGAAGTTGATCCCATTTTGTATCAAGGGTATGGTTAATCACCTTTGTGAGAAATACAATTTCGAAGTACGTTTCAAATTGCTTAATAATTTCTCCCTTTACATGGTTTCTATCATAAAACATGGAACTTACCATGACTTTAGTATAACCTAAGTTTCTGGTGTATGTGACGAGAACCTTCTGTTTCGGATCCACAATGCTTTCTTCAATGATTTTTACTGACTTTGCGTTGAAAAATCTAAAAGAGAAATAGATATTTATTTATATTTTTATTTTATTTCACAACATCACATACATTAATCTGACTCCGAGATAGGTAGCTCAAGCACCTGTGTAATGGATAGAATCCAAAATTACCAATATTTAGGTATATTTAATCATTTTCTTTTCTTAATACATACTTATAATACATAGAATACACCCAGAGCAATACAAACAGGCATGTTCGTTCATGCACACAAATGTTTGTACTGTGCAGGGATCGAACCCGCAACCCTTGCACCAAAGGCACTGTTCAATAACACAGTTCCAAATGGGTCTTAGCTGATAAGAAATAGTTCATAAATATATCATGAGATATCACCTTGTAACATAAGATATTACATATTTTAGTAGAAATCTTTAATGAATCTTGATATTTTCGGAATTTCCGTGATTAGTAATCACTGTTATCAAGGAGGGTAAAGTAATTCGTCGTCCATCAATGATAATGAACTTGTTGCGGTTATACAAATTTGCTAAGATACTGTTAAGATGTTGTTCTGTAAGCGAAAGTAAACAACGCATACTTTCACTGTTATTACTTTTTTATCATTCATGTCTTAAGTACCTAAAAGTAATGTGAGTCATTCACATACATATTTTAAATTCAGATAAAAACATTTAAAACAAACAGTTACATAACTATCTAACACTCTTTCTGATTTACATAAATTAAAAGTAGTAGAAATAAACATGTATTTTAAAGCAAAATGTTACAATGTGTTTATTTTGTCATTTAATCTCATTTTATGTATGTTGCATGAGATAGCTTTTGTTAAAGTAAAAAAGTAAAGCATCATCAGCCTATAAACTGTCCCACTGCAAAGCAAAGGCCTCCATCACAGAAAACAAGTCATTGCTACTATGATGGGATTAATCTTAATCACCACGCCGAATCAAGCCAAATGCGGATTGGTGATCACAACCGAGCAATGATCGAAAAATTCAAATCATACTATTCGCTCGACCTGGGAATCGCACACACGACCCCAAGATCTCGGCCAGGTATGTAAACCACTAAACCAACAGGGCGTTAGCTTTTAATATTAGTAGCAATATTCAATTTAATACACATAGCTACAAACCTTTCCCCCCATTTTGGTACCCTATTGGTCTTTGTGAGGAGTCGCTTTGTGTATAGACAGCCATCCTTCACCTGCCTGCTCCAGGTGTCCTCTGACAACACGTGTGTGCTGAAAATAAATACGAGACATATTTGACAAGATTTTGGTGCCCAGTAAAATAACTAGATGAGCACAATAACAAAAGTGGGTAATATTTTATTTAATGAGATTCATTCATTCATTTCATTCTACTAAGTACAAATAATGGGACAGAGTCATTCAAAGCTAGAGATTTATTAGTCTATGATCAAAGTAAATGTTCATAAAAATACTGTATTTTTTAATAAATCACAATTTGATATATTGAAATAATAGTGATTGTTACCACCTGCAATGATAAGCCTTTTATGTTGATGTACTGATATTAGAATGAGCAATTTTAAGAGTGTAAATAAACATTGCATTCAATGTCAAATTATCAGGTGAGGATAAAATGAATGTCCATTCTTGTAATTCAAGGTTAAATTAGCTGTCTTATAAAAAAGCATAACTACCTAGTTATTTTGATACAATAAACAATACAGATAATAAATATTATTATTAATTTGAAGATATTAACCATGTTTATTCAAAATAAATAGGAAAATCCTTACTATCTCTGATAAAATCTATGTGTAAGATGAATTAGTACTTATATCTTTCAATTTATATGGACAACAAATTATTACACACTTAATTAAAATTATATTTTTTGGTTTTGTCTTTTCATGTAACTTGACTTGATGGAATAAGGATATAAGGTCAATTTTGGAGACCATCCGCCAATCCAGTAAATTGTCTCTATTTGCAAGATGGCTTCTGATGAAAATGACATTGAATTGGCTCAATTGACTATTTCAATTCTACTACAGCTGTAGTAATAATGATATAATGAAAACTCTAGCTATATTTTACAAATGAATTGAAACTCCATTAATACTAACATAAATTCTAAACCTTATTTTCATACAAAGGCACTTACTTGGTGGCTCGAATAATTTAGTATGGCAAATCAGAATATGTAATTATTGAATTCTTTTTTATTTCCTTGTAGATTATAAGTAGATGCTACTTCCAAAGTTTAGCCAGTTTTCGTTATTATGATGTTGTGGTTAAAAAAATGTTTAAAACCTCTTACCTTTGAGGATTGGGGTACCTCTTCCAGTAACCACAGGCCACTTGATCCCAGCTATAGTTGAATGTTGAGCTATTTTCATAATATCTTGCCATTTTTTTATTTATTTTATCTTAAAATTGGAATGATATAGACAGGGCTACTGAAATCAACAGGTCACCATACTCGTTCGTCTGCAGGAACACGGAAATTATCAGTTAGACGGATATTATCAACAGGCATGCGATATTTTGTAAACAAACGCACAAATAGCCATCGGATTACATAAACTGTTTAACTAGGTCACTGATTGACTTTGTCTTAGTTACTGGCTTTAAACTGGTGTAGTCGCGAGGTACAAGTACAAAGCCTTTGTGATGATCGTCACGTAGATACTCGCCTGGTAAGGTCCGATGTAAACAACGTTGATCAAACTCTAATTAAAACTGAAGGACGAATGCTTTTATTCGATATTGGTGATATAATAACCCAGGTAACTAATAATATGCAACAAAATATTCACTTAAAGATGGATTAGGGGTCAACTCCACTACCGAAACACATGTTTCCATGCAAAATTATGTAAAACCTTCAAACGTACCACAACGCCGGATTGTCCTTTCTGCTTCAAGGACCGATGTTTCCACCTTTTTACGGCCACCGACAATATCCTCGGGGCCTATTTTGAGCGTAGACTAATCGGTTCGGTCGCAAACCACATGTTATCATTCATATTTTGAGGTGTTTTTGATAAAAATTTGATAATATTGACAGATAAATTCTATCAAGACAAAGTCCACAGACCACCACAGACCAAGAAAAAAACAGACCACACAACACCACAGACACCACAACACGACGAAAACGACATAAAACTATGAACTACTATCGGTGCGGATAAAGAATGGGATTAGAAAAGCGGCGCGTGGAGCCGGTACCGTCAGCATCAACGGTTTGAAAACTTATTTTAACGTTTTTCAGTATAAAATATCGTTACCGTTGAAACTGTTTTGTTTTTTTTTATAAATAAATTAATGTTATTAATTAAAATACTATTTATGTACGAGTATGTTTTATAGGTTTTATTATTTTGGAGTCTTTTTGACTGTATATAAAAAAATGTATGAAAATTATTCAGATTGCAGATTATATACCTATATTTAACGATAAACGAATTTGTTCTCAAGTAAATATATATTTACTAGCGGTCCGCCCCGGGTTCGCCCGTGGTACATACATAGCCTATGACTACCTAACGTACCTTTCCTATGGTGAAAGAATGATTGAAATATCCTGAGTTCATCGCGTTCAAACCAACTATTTAGCTTTATAATATTAGTATTAAATATAGATTGCGTTAGAACAGTTTATGATTTATACAGTTGTAATTTAATTACATTAATTTCATGTACTATTCTACATGCACTTCATAACTTTTAAAATTAGTATCTTGAAATAAAAGATTGTAATAAGTATATCTTAACAATATCTATATCCTATTGTAACTTTATCTTAAAACACTATCTATACTCAATAAATAACTAACAAAACAATTATTTAACATACAAATTAACAATAAACTAAAGCAACATACAATAATAAATGACAAAATAACGAAAGATTCAAAACCACGGAAAAACTGATAACGCGTCGGACTGATGCGACAGGGATAGGAACGCAAAATATTTTTTTTACAGTCAGTACCCACGAGTGCGAGTATAGACGCAAATAGTGTGCGAGCGAGAAGTGAATAGATGCGCCGCCATTTATGATCCCATTCTTTATCCGCACAGGTTATACACAATTTTTATTAATCCACATGATGCTACTATAAATAAATTTCTGTTGTTCTCTCTCTCTTCTCCTATATGTTAAGAGTGAGAAAAAACGTTTACAGTGATCTACAGCCAACTTATGTGGAACGCATTCAATAATCACGCGAGCGTAAAAGTTGATTTTTGTTTGTGGTTATAAAAAAAAAGTCCGCGTCAAATTTGAACGTGAATAATTCTCATTTTTTATTTCAACTACATAATTACAAATAGAAAATTATGAATGCAAGTAAGGAATTCATGCAGTATATAAGAAAAGTAATGTACAAAGAAGTTTATTTAATATTGAATGGGAATATTTTGCCGCACCTAACCCTTTATGTTTCAATGATTGAAGAAATAAAGTTCGAAGATGGGTTCTACCACACGTATTACGGTGATCTTAAACAACTTCTATCCAGTTTTTTAAGCCTACTGGAAATATGTAATAGACGATATTATTATAGAAGCAGACAGATTAATGCATTTTGTTGATAAAGATGAGTTGTTGCTTATTATGGAGCGGACCATTGATGTTCACCAGGTTCGTCATATTGAATTTGGAAAAGGTTTTCTGCCAATTCACTCGCCCTTAGAAAAGCAAGCATATGAAGAAATAGAAGAGCTGTATAAACAGTATATGCCTAAATTATATGAACTAAAAGCTCAAATAGAGAGATTTGATAAACAGGAGAAAGTTGACAATTTTGCTAAAAGCCATTTCAAATTAACTATAGCTAAGACTACAGAGGTGTTTCAAGCGGCTCATACTTTTTTATCGATGATGGTAGCCGACCGAGTAAGTGATATCTTTTGCTAATCCATCTTACCTACTATTATACTACAGGATATATTGTTGACTGAGAAAAGAGGTCGATCCCACGGAATTAGTTTGACGACGGTAACAGATATTATAATAATACTTATTACCTATACTTTTTTTTTTGTTGACCCAGGAGAAATGCGTTACGCATACCCATCCGTCTGTAAACGGATGGGTTATGTCGGACTCTCCTCTGGCGACGGCTTCTCCTAACGAGAAGCCGGCCAGAGGCATACCGACTAAAAACTCCTGGGACTCTCCCTCATCTGTCCATGAGTGGGCGAGTGACATGGGGCCAAAGCTCGGAGCCTTTCACCACGTCAGTTATTACCTATACTAGTACGACAGGAGCGATGTAGATGTATGTCGTAGAGCGACGGTAGCTCAATGGTTCAGAACGCGCCTTTATTTTATTTTATTTATTTTCTTTATTAAGGAAAAATACAGCTGTTAAATAGTACTCTGTTCTAAAATTACTTAAATAATACATCAGCAATTTAAATTTTCCACTACAAATTATTACGTTTAGCGTTGTGAGACAAAATACAAAAAAAAATGCGAAAAAGGATGATTATTTTTGGTATTTTATTCTTTCATACGGGGGTCCGGATTCGAATCCGAGCATGCACCTCTGGACTTTTCAAATCTATGTGCGTATTTCTACCATTAGCTCACCGGTGAGGGAAACCAGCACGTTTTGGATAGTTTCTTAAACGTGTAACAATGATTTAGTTGGTCTGGTTCCCCTTAGAGGGTTGCGAGGGTCAGACGGCAGTCGGTTCATTGTAATTACCAGACTCCCCAAATCAAGGCTCATGGTCCAAGCGTAGGTACCCCGGGCTCCAGAGCGACAGCTTTGGACGCAACTGGGAATTACACGCTAAGGTGAGGAGGAAGACTAGTACGACAGGCTACCCTTGATTAGATACCTACTACCTACTTCATCATCATCTGGGTGTGGCATTTCAATCTTTGCTCGTCATGTTATTTCCAGTAGGGTGCAAAGCATTTTAAAAATTACTCTGTGGTCCAATGACATCTCTTTGGAGCCCAGGGTGCGCTGGATCATATTCTAAGATTTAGTGAGTCTGGTAATTTCAATGAAGCGACTGCCTGACCTTCGCAACCCTCAGACAGGACAACCAAACCAACTGAATCAATGGTTATACCTACCATACCAATAATAAAACAAATACAAGTGACTCCTATAAAGAAAATAAAACCAAATCATTAAGGTGACGGGTAGGGCACACTAGCGACGCCAATCGATTTTAATTTTTAGCTACTAAACCGGATCTATTTTAAACCGTCTATCTAATTTAAATCTCTGATCTATTTTAAATCTCTGAAGGACCGCATCAGAAATGATGTAATCCGACAGAGAACCAGAGTCACCGACATAGCCCACCGAATTAGCAAACTGAAGTGGCAGTGGGCTGGTCATATTAGCCGCAGAACTGACAGCCGGTGGAGCCGTAAAGTCCTTGAGTGGAGACCGCGACTCGGTAAGCGTAGTGTAAGAGGCCCTGCGACAAGATGGGATGATGACATTCGAAGGCTGGCTGGTTTGGGCTGGATGAGAGTGGCCGAAAATCGGGAGCAGTGGCGTGCATTAGGGGAGAAATATGTCCAGCAGTGGACGAGTGTGGGTTGCTGATGATGATGATGATGATGATGATTTTAAACTATTTCGGTGTCACAACCGCTCATCAAACACTTATACTATTTATTAAATAACTATGCACAAATACGGAACCAACATTTGTACGCGAAAAATTGATTCACGCAAAAACGCGAAAAATTGATTCACGCAAAAAGTGGCCTGGCCGCTTTTGGTAGTAATCAATTTTTCGCGTACAAAAATGGACCCAAAATTTGTGCATGGTCATTCAATAAATAGTATAAGTGTTTGCCGGAATTGTTTAAAATAGATCCGGTTTAGTAGCTAACAATTAAAAATGAATGGTGTCGGTTGTTAGGGCTACCCGTCGCCTTAACAGAATATCTTTACTAATACTAGTAAATTGCAACATTCAATTCATATTACAATGCTATTTTGGCCACCTCTAGTTAAACATCTGTAAATCCGTGTATTTGTTTTCGCTCGGCGCTCGCGCACTTTTTGCATAGTGACCGATTCCTGTCACAATGATACGCTCTTCTACCCTCATGCGTTGTTAGCTCGTGTTGGACTAATAATTATTTATGTGCATTACAAATCGCTTGACACGCTCTGTGAAGATAAATTGTCACTACGTACTTCGTTTTTTAATGTATTTCTCATTTAAGTGAATTTATGTAATTCTTATGAGAATAAATGTCTTTGAACCTATACCTACATTTCAGAAACGTGCCGGTTTCCTCAAGATATTTACCCTCACAGCCGAGCTTATAGAGAGCTCAGCATCATGCACTGAGTCCAAGCAACCGCGGCGGCCGGTAACGGGGCGCGTGAGTCGGCTGGGGCAGTGACAGAGGCTTAACGACTCGGCCATGACGGTCGTGGGGCTAGGAGTCACTTGGAGTAGTATGAAAAATTGAAAAAAAAACACACGTTTCTTATCCACTACTTACCTACCATCACCCTTTCTCATTCATCCATCAGATATACCAAATCCGTGTAAGCTTGGAAGAGATATGGCTGCGGTTGTGCAACAACCTGCGCGACATCCGGGAGAAGAGCGAAGAGGAACTCATCGGTCTACTGCACGAGCTCTACGAGAAGAACAAGGAGTTGCTGCTGCTGGCGCGGCAGGATCGGAGGTGCTCCATCGAGAATGCGGAGGTAGGATATAAAACATAAAGGCCGTGCCAAATAAACTTGCACAAAAGGTCATTCACACCCTCCTACTACAGACCCACTCCAAAAATACAACAAGTTAACGTATGGTATGAAACGCATGGGATTGAAGTTAAGCTGGCATCTCGTGGTAGGAGGCGTCCACAATATAGGTACACGTACGTCACTGGTACTGGTACTCGACTGGTGTCGCGGATGTTCATGGGGGGCTGCAATGGCTTACCAACAGGTGATCCTTCTGCTCGTCTGCCACCTATCACATAAAAGAAAAAAATAATCCCCATTATTACGACCTCGATGGCGCTTTAGAGACAATATTTATAATACTAGTCTATAGTGTTCCGACCCAGTGGGGACTAGTGGGAGACTCTTTACCTTTGCTTTGAGCAAACCTGTAATTTTGTTTTTATTAGGTACTACTCCGAGGTAAGAGTAGTATAAAGGTTAGCAGCGCACTTGATGTCTATGGTTGGCGGCAATCGGTTACCATCGGTGTGCCATCTGCTCATATGCCACTTTTTTAGTCAGCTTGTAGAATCTGGCCTGTATTACTTGGATATACCTACCTAACTTAACTAGCTACACCTATTGAAATCGTATGACAATTTGCTACGTATCTCATGATCATCATCAAGCTGTCGCTTCGGAGCCCGGGGTCCGCTTTCCTACTTCGACTCTTCTACTTTGCACGCCCTTGTGCATCCCTAGTGGTCAGTTTGCCACTTAATCTCTCACATAAAATTCACGATTGCTATCGATTTATGAATAATATGCTCTAATCTAAAAAAAAATTGAGATTTCGTTTATTTACCTAAGGCTGGGCACGCGATTGAGAAGATTCGGGCGAAGATAGAGCAATATTCCTACGAACCCCCTCTATCTCGTCTTGAGGACGAAGTGGCTTACTGGGATAGTCGCGTGAAGGATTTCCGCAAGATTGCCGAAATGATAGTTCAGCTGAAAAAGGAACAAGACGAAGTTATAAAGCAAGAACAGATTTATGACTCTATGAAGTAGGTATTGTGAAGTTTGACTTGGTACTTATATCTTTATAGGGTTGGTACTTAAGACCTACTCCGAACAGCTGAGCGAACCAAATGCGTCTTGCTAGCTTGAGCTTGACGCCAATCTCCAGTTCTTGCAAGTCCCCATTTTACATCTCGCCGCCAATTTTAAGACTCGATAGCTTCAAGCGTTCAAGCACGGATGTTCGATTGGCGGTCAGATCAATTTTGAAAAAGATTTTTCTAAATAGTTTCGGCATTTAGTTGAGTTGGTTAGTGGAGACGCCCAAACAGAAAATAACCTGGTGGCTTAATTTAAAGCCGTCCCGTAACAAACGAGAACCTGTCGCATCCAAACAAAGGAGACATACAGCGCGCGGGAAAGTGAGGGAAAGTCCGATTCGGTTGTAACGTCTGCTTTTAATTTGGTCCTCTGGTTTGAGACTCTTACTTCGGTATGGGCGCTGGCATGTTGAGGCGCATTTATCATGTACACTTTGTCTGATTGAGGTAGGTAGGTATTCAAGTTGTTATGTAAATATGATGACTGGAATAACGAAAGAGTTACCAGAAGATTTGATGACGGAAAAGAAGAAGACTTAGGTCAGGCACCTAGTAGTAGGGGGTCGCCGCAGTGGCGACCCCAGATAACGGACTGTTCCCTGTTGCCCTGTGGCAGAAGAACGAAAATTTATTTAAAATTTGCTACTCTTTCTCTAAGGACATCCGAGCTGCCTGGCTCTAGAAAGCAATGCTGGCTGAACATGGGTGAGAACTTCGTAGATCGAAAGAAATACCTCAAGGAGAGAATAATCGAAACTGGGAGATCAATGATGACTTTCTTCGCTATTAGAGGTGCAGTAATTGACCTACACAATTTCGTTACTAGATCTACTCAAGTGACTCTATTTTAGCACAGTGGTTTTTGACCTATTGTCATTGATGAGGGACCATTTCTTTTTTTTTGTCGATCGGTCCGTTCTGTCAACCTACGTGTAAACGCTATTTTATACAGAGTCACCGAGCTTGTTGTGAAGAGACGACGACTCGCACTCTAAAAACCACATTAAGTAACAGCCTAAGGGCGCCCGTTAGCGTGGCTACGACCTAGACCCCACTCTGAGCAAGCCCTGGGCGTTACTGGGAGAGGAGCGAGGGAAGGAACCATTAGATTTTTTTTTTCTAAATCTATATAGGGCCAGCTCCAGATACCTAATTTGGGAACTGGACAGGAGAATGATGCATGAATGACGATTATGACACCCAGAGTACCTACCTAAAAGCTATACAAATACGAGTTCATCACTCCAATTTGTCCAGAGTGGGAATTCCACGACCGTTAGTAGGAAGCGTAAGCTTAGGATTAGACCACCCTGCTATATAAACAACGGAGTAAGTACTTATAAGTATGTGGGTATCTCAGTCACAGAATACTTTCAGGTCCCCTTTTATGTAAGATGTATGCGTTCCACATTTACAGGTCATGATAGAATATTTTACAACGATGAAAAAGGCCCCTACTATATCGACGAGTACAACCACCAGGTGTTTATGTTCGACTATGGGATGAGCGCCTACCACTTAAACTGCGAGGGGGTTTTCAGAGAGGTAAACATCGATATATCTCCGAAAAATTACAAAGATTGTTAGATTAGTTAAAGGAAAAATTACCTTAAGTAAACCTTTAAGTACTTAGTTACCTTTCTCACACGCGAGATTATAACGTTTCGATAAAATTTGTTATGTAATGAAATGCATTAATGTATTTTTCGATAGATTAAGATATATCGTATTAAACTTGCAATCACGCATGGGAAAATAAAAGACTTCTGCCTAAAGTAACCATATCACGCGGTCGAAATCGCAACTTAGTTTTCCTAAACTAGGCTGGACCATCCACAGTTACTTAGATAGATAGATAGATATTCTTTATTGCACAAAAATAAAATACAACCATGATACAACAGCAACAGACAGTACAATAAGGCTGTCTTATCGTTTGTAGCGATTTCTTCCAGACAACCTTTAGGTACTTACTTACTAGTTGATAAGAACACACTATAGATTTGCCGCTACAAAGTTGACCTTCCCGTGATCCGCGTGAGGCGGAGGGCGCTTGACCAATCGAAAGCAGAAAGCTATAACCGTGCGACTGCGTGAACTCCAGCGAGAACTTTTTCGAATGGTCAAGCCCGTTTTGAAGTGCTAAAGCTAAAGTTCTTGGTCGATTTCTCTACCAGGTTTCAGACGAAATCCCCTACTATTTCGACAAGTTTGGTCGCTACACAAAGGATAAAAACGGAGATAAAACGTACCAATGCGCTGCGTGCACGAGCCAGTACAAGATAGGGACGGGAAATCTCCTGCTTAAGATCTCCGAGGACTGCGGGCACTCAGAGAGGCTGCACCAGAAATGCCACATGATCATAAAGGATGAAATCAAGTTTGAAATACTACCAAATAATAAGCCGGTTGATGTTAAGAGTGAGTAAAGAACCATTAAAAGTTTGACAGCTTCTATTTCTGTCGTACCATAAAGAAATGGAACTCGTTGCCGGCGCATGTATTTCCACCGCCCTACAACATGGATTCCTTCAAACGAAGCGTGAAGAAATTCTCGCGGGCCAGTATGGTTGTACCAACGGAAGTGATGCCCTGACATTGCTTCTGTTGTGACTGCAACGTGGGCTTTCCTTGTGCTTACCATCAGGCTGAGGAGGGGCAATATACTTACTTACTGTGCCACCATTTAAAAAATCTTAGGCGTAGTGAGTGGCGCCCAAACGCCGATCAAGGTTCGGGGTTAGATTCTTGAAAACGTACAGTTCTAAAATGGCTATGGTCTGGGTGTGCTGGGAGACGCACCCTCTTCGAAATCACGCTGTCATTTGCATCTAGGTATACCGCGCGTCACTGGTTCTTTTCCGGTTCAACTAGGTAATAGCTATTACGGTGCCAAAGGTCTAGTCCCAGGTGTGGGGCATCCTTTACCCGGCTGCATTCCTTTTTGTGGAGTAGCTTGATTTTATTGCACTGCTGAGTTGGACACCCCAGGGGTTTGTTTATGGTACCATGGGGTTCTCACAAGTCACCTTGGTTCGGCCAGTATATTCATAGTGTTGGTATGGCCATGAGAAGGTGGAGAGTTGATCCCCACACCACATGAAATGGTGAAGGCGATGTTCGTTTCCGCTGGGCAACCAAAAAAAATTCAAAAGCCTGTATTAATGGACAACATTTCAAAATTGCTAAGCTCTGAAACAAAAAATACCATTTCTTTATTTACTTTTCCGCTGCGCGAATATATATTTATTAATTTTTTATATTGCTTATTTACTGAGAAAAAAATTAAAAACTAAAAAACGTAAGATGACGTCATCGGACGGCAGAATGTAAAATATTTCTTTGCTTAGCACATTATAGTTTTAAATTTACGAAATGCCAAACCCATGACATGTAACTGTCAAAAAAAAAGACAACTTGTCAACGTTGAATGTATGATGAATGACGTTGACAATGTTGACACTAGTATTATTTACCTTTGACAGTAGTACCTTTTTTTTATCAAAACAATGATAAGCAAAGGAATATCGCTGTATTCAGCCGTCCGATGACGTCATTTGGCGCTTACGTCTATTTAGAATAAAGAGAATTTCAATAATTATTTTATGCATGAAAATGGACAAATTTTGAAAAAGAAAAAATATGGGTCTGTTCATTTTATTTCTATTTTCATATAAAAAAACAATATGGACAAGTTAAAAATATGAAATGTTGTCCATTGCAGACCTGATCACTTCAATACTTCGGTAAGTCTCATTGGCGTACCAACATAAACGATTGAGCAGAGTCCGCCCTACCAAATAAGTCCCGTGAAAAGCGCACTTCGGTCGCCATCTTCATTTAAACTTCAGCTTTATGTTCATAGACACAAGGAATATAAGATTGTATACACAAGGAATCTCAAATTTGAATGTGCATGGCGACTGGAGCGCGCTTTTCAAAGGAATTCTTTGGGGGCGCGCACTCTAACAAGGTTTATCAAAGCGTTTTAGGATGTACATGTTTGTATTACTATCCTCACAATGGTTCCAGGAAGCTTAGACCCAGAGACAGTGAGGTACCTGTGGGACAGCTTCGGCCACGCGCTGCCGTTCGCGTTGCGCGACGTGGCCTGCGACAAGACCAGGAACCCGATACAGTATCTAGCGCACAAGTTGCTGCTTCATAAGTAAATCATATTCTAGACTCCGCGCCACCAGAGTCCCGCGGAAAAACACGGAACTAAAATTTGACATTCCTTGTGTTTTCGATCATAAAGCTCAAATTTGAATGTTGATGGCGACTCGAGCGCGGTTTTCACTGGACTTCTTTGGTGGCGCAGATTCTACTGAAATATTCTTGTACAGTTAGCATCAAAATTATCTTAGCGCTCAAACCTACCAATAATATCTCAGAATTTGACAAAAGACAACTGTAGGTCAGTATACGCCAAGGTGCATTTTCATTTGTTGTTCGAGAACATGAAAGTATACACCTTAAGGTATTGTCCTAAAAGTGATTTTAGTCAAATGATCAGATATTTATGGAAGGTTTGAACGCTAAGACATTTTGATGCTGTCTGTAAGGTCAAAGGTACCTTTATGTTCGTACAAGCTCTGGAAATAAATAGGTAGACACAAGCTGGGGTTCTAGCTAGAATACGGTACATGACTATTTTTTTTTTATTTTTGCAATCAAAAGACCTCTCAATGATAGAAACATCGTTGAAAAAATCACTTGATTCTCATTTAAACCACCTGAGATATCACAACTTTAAAATCACATTATTTTGGGCAAACACATAAGCTGGGCTTCTAGCTGGAATTGATATCAAAGAGTTCGATGACCTACGCGCTAAGCAGTAATATCGTTAGTTTGTTTGAGAACATTTATTTGTTAAACACACACGACACACAACATTACAATTTTTTTTTAAGGATTTCTTTTTCCACGGTAGGTAGTGGCATGACTGTGCTCCAGATTTGTCAAGGTCTATGAGCCTTGTTGATATCCCTATTTACCTACCATCTGATGGGTCACAGACTATTTTGCCTTGAAATTACTTATAAAAATCAGTGCCGCTGAGATCGTCTTTTGCTGGCGTTAGCGTTCTTCATGCTGTGCCACTGGTCTTTGTACACTCACTGCCAGTAGCCTTTCCGAGGCCTGCAGTCCATAAACTAGGGTACTGTTCAAATACAATGGGGGATACCGCGTGTGAAATATCCGCTAGATGGCGTGCCTGTGAACCGAGGTCCAACTTCAAAATCATTGGCTGATTTATTCCGTTAATTAACAATTTGACATATCACGTCTAAAAATACCAATCACCTTGTAGATGGACCTCAGGCCTATAGTACGCCATCCCCCCATTATACCTACATGTTCTTTCTTAATCTGGCTTTGAGTTTCTTGGGGCAAAAAATAGTGTGTCGTGCAATATACTCATACTAAAACTAAATTTGCAATGGACTATCTCCCGATTTAACTTTTTTTTTTCAGATATAACAAAACTAAAACGGAATTCAGCAAGAAATTTAAGGAATCTCAAGATTATCGCGTCAATATCTTCAAGGAACGAAAAGAGGTGTTATTTATTTTCTCAACTTACAACAAATTTTCACAGTCCAACTTTAATAGCATTTGTTTTGTTCTTCAAATGAGATAGGGCGCAGACGGGTCACCTGATGGTAAGCGATTACCGCCGCCCATGGACAACACAACACCAGATGAGTCACGCTGCCGACGTTTTAAAAAGGAATACTTACACTCTTTTCCGCCGCCCCTCTTGGATTTTTCACCCTCCCTGCCCTATCTGGATGAAGTCGAAATTTTTCCGCCCCCTTAAAAGTGCCGCACGACTCCCGCAACATATACACTACGAAACTAACGCCATTTAGCGGGTTTTTCACGTGCGCTTACACACCCCATTATTTTAATACACCGTTCCCTGTATTGCCCGTCCTGCAGAGAGCGATGGAAGCGAGCAGGAAGTGGAAGTCGAAGCAGGTGAAGCCGCGCAAGCCCGAGGAGTCCGACGACAGAGACGAGCGCGAGGCCCGCGAGGCTCTCGCCGCGCAGGCCAACATCGCTCAGACGATGAACTTGCTCACTTACGACTAACCAGTATTCACACAGTATATAGACAAGCTGCCGTCTTTCTTTCAAGAGCGTTTTTACTAATGAAAATTCGGTAGATGGCGTTATATACTATAATATTCTATCCGGCTCGAAGGACCAAACACAATCGGTACTACCTACTTTAAAACACAATTCATAATTATAAATATTTATTTCAATTAAACTCTACGCTATTTCCAATTAGTGAATTTTAATATAATCTTTCTGGTTTTAAAAATAGTTTCTATTATATAACTTAGGGTCATAAAATGCTACTGTTGACAACCATTTAGCGGTTTTTTAGGAAATCATGCACATGGTGTATTTTCATTTCAAAGGATATTCAAATAATTAATGTTTTTTTTTAATCCAGAAAATACATGAAGACATGTTTTCTGTCGATTATAAATATTTAAATACCCTTTTTCTATTGTATGTTTAAACCTTAACACATCGAAAGCTCACTATTTTTAGTCATAGACTTTTATTACGATTTCATATAGGTTTTTTAATTTTTGTATCATATAGACTTTTTTTCTTACTGTGTATGTGTTACTATTTTATAAAATAAAACCAAGTTAGTTAATTATATTAACATAATTAATTTTCGAAATCCGTTATTTTAGATTCATTGGCGATATCATAAAAAAGCAACAATAAAAAAAAAACGTTTTATCTCTTATAAAGAAAACGTGTTTTAAATTATGCGAAACTTTTAGTATACCACGTGTAAAGGGAAACGATATAAAAACAATAAAATAAACATTAGTAAAGGTACAGGTATTTATTGTTCAAGCGTCTACTAGATAATAACGAGACACACTCTGTAAGACAATGTCGACTTCCGACCGAAAGCAAAATTGTAATAAAAAACAACCTACATTATTCATCTCTCGTGGATATAAAATGATTCCAATTCAAAACCCACTGCCAGTAATATTTGGTTTAATTTTACATTATGAACGAACTATCTAAATTAAACATAACCTAAATAGCACTAGTATGTAACAAATCAATTTGTAAAAAGCAGTGTTGCCAGAGTTAGAAATAAAAATACAACAATTATTTTATAAAGAATACGCTCAGGGACAATGGGTCGAAAGAGAAATAAAGGACCATTTAAAATAGCTGGAAAAACGTTATTACAATTATTAAACAGTAATTACATGTTTATTTTACCCATCTATTATAGTAATGTAAAACTGCTCATTATTTAAAACAGATGAAATGAAACTATGACAAAGACGTTCTTTACATACATAGGTACTTATAGTTTATTTGAAATGTCAATATATTATACCGCAATAACTTGAAACTTGTAATTTTACCTTAAGGTCGAAAATGTTGCACTATAAAAAAAACCTTTCAAAAAGTAGAAAACACCTTATGTCATAGTCAATAAGTTTGGATAAATAATTGCTGTCACGAAATTCAATACTCAAAGACAAACTACAAAGATTGATCGTGAAGTTATTTTCCACATATACACTAATTCGCTCGAACAGGTACAAAAAGTATATATTTTCTTTTTTTTATTCACTCTTATATACAAGAGGATAGGGGCTACCCATGAAATAGAAAACAGACTTTTTTTGATATTTTTTAAATTTGTTTTTATCGAACTGGCTTTCATACTCAATTAGATGTATATGAAAAAAAATATATGCATGAGTTGTACCAAAAAGAATTAGCAAGTGAAGACATATTTTATGAGCAGCCCAAAAATAAAATATTTGTCATTTAGTAAGATTGTTATTATTTCTTATCAATTTGGTAATAATAGTGCTATGATATATTGGATTTCAGACTACTCGATAGTATTTTTTGTACGGTTACGGTACATATGTATTGAAAACATTTTTAATTACCAAACACAATTAGTCTTTTTACTAATCAAGCAGCAAATTATAAGCGAAGTCGTAATACATTTTTGAAAACAAGAAATAGCTCGCAATAAATTTAGAAGCAAAAATTATATCAACTAATTTCATAACGCGAAAAAGTAAACAATTTGAAATGACAAAAAAAAACGAATACAATCTAAAAATTTCCATATCCCATTAAATTTCAATGTACTTACTTTACAAATATAAGTTTATACAGTTACAGCAATCTTTATTTGGATTTTGGCAACTGAACTTACATTTGATCAAGAGTTTGTAACTCGTTTAATTGCTATATTATGTATTGATGTACTATAGGAAATATGTACAAAAAGAATCTACGAATATAAATTGAGAACTCTGTCAATATCAATAATATAACCAATTTATTATTCCTTAGGCTTTTACATGAAAGAATAAAGAACAATTTAGAGACCGATGTCAATAATTATATAAAATACTAATAGCGACTGGCCACTCTGAATCGTAGACTATAAAATTAGACGCCACAAAAGGTTTTGCAGTGTAGTATGTAGACATTTTAACAATATGCATCATTTTTACTCGAGTCTCTATATTACACATCTAATATTATTATGACATTCATAAACGGCCAATGAAGACACAAATAAAAAAATCTAAACTACGAAATTAAAATTGTGGAACGGCCCAATGAAACACCCGTTTAGTTCTGTACAAACGAAATCGATGATAAGGATCCGTTTGTCCACAATGGTATAGAGGAAATGGAAATTTGTGCCACACATCAACATTTACAATTTCGATAAACTGATAAAACAAAGATAACCCTGCCGTGGAGGGCGGAAGAATACATTTTACACTAACTTTAAAACCGAATTTTGTCTACGACCCGAAAGGAAAACCACCACAACCACGGCAGATGCAGAATATAAAATCCGATAGACACACAGTCGTCCGGCCCCGAGAGGGTGCCGCGCGATCCTTCGGCCGCGGCGTCACTATTCGCTACCATAGACAACCACTAATTTATAGACTATTTTAATTTATGATCACGTATATAGCCGATCTTTATACAAAGCGGGCGACGATAAAATAATGACAATCAACACAGACGAAGTAGTAGCGTCGAATGGTATCGCGCGGAATTGCGCCCGCATCACTTCCGTCGTCGAAACTGTATTTTTATTTACAAAACAAAAAATATAGAGATAGTGTTGCCATCTTTATGAAGTAATGTTGCCGCAAACCCGCTCGACTTGTACTACGATAATGTATTCATCTAAAGTACAAACCGCGTACACTATTACATTAAAATGGAAATCGATGAACACGTGTGTAGTTCATCTGGGCCTACAGCGCGACTACGAAGCTGTGCCGGCGCTGGCGTCTGTCGAAGTAGCCCGCGTTCGATGCCGAAACAGGGAGCGCCGAAACGTGACGACAAGGAAAGATACTAATTTACCTAAGAGCCGATCTAGCTGCGTCCGCTAGGACTGCAACCAGTAAATAACGTTGCGTATCTGGCTAATGGAAGTAGACGCTGACCATCAATGATTTTATGTCTATGACCACGCTATGCCATGGAATGAAGTGTGATAATAATATTGATACTTTTAGACAATTTAGTATCATAATGAAGAACTTTACCTGCGATCACATTACCTATTTAAAATAAAAATAAGATAAGTAATCTTTTAAAATGTTCGTTAAAAGATGCGAAATATATTTTTCTACAACTAGGCATCACTAAGTGAAGTTGGAATCAATAAAAGTCAATAAAAATATCAAGTATCAAAATAGTTTTTCCAACTATCAAATTCTAAATTTGACACTAAAGTTTAAGAGTGATGCCATGTTAAAAGTTAACCAACCTCGTCTAGTTCCGTTAGCCAGAGCGGTGTAATAGTGTACGTGTGGAGCGCGCTCAGTTGGCGCCGAACGCGTCGGTCAGCTCGGCCTGGCAGTCGAACGTTTCCGAGCTGTCGGCGTGCTCCGGGTAGAACTCCCTGTATATTTTATCCAGTAGCGCTTGTCTGGAAATAAGGATTAGGAATTACAGACAGAAAAACAATTTAAAGAGACCTAACATTGGTCCTTCGAGCCGAATCAATGTTAGCGATCAAGCTGTGATATGATTCTAAATGGAATCCAGGCTGTGAATTACTCGTATATAATAAAGGAGGGGTGGGCTGCCAATTACGTGACGGTCGTTCTGCCGCTCGCACTTCTCCAGCAGCGCTTAAGATGTTGTCCCACTTGACCAGTACAAGAGGCCTAGGAACTTTTAAGTTAAGGAGTAATTTCTTTCAGTCCTAATTAGGTCAGTATTTTATTTTTATATGTATCGCTGTTAAGAAGTCCCTCTAAAATTTTTCACATACAAAAATAATTGCTTCACATTTATTTTCAATTACGCCAGATGTATGGCCTTAGGGTAATTTCATTACTACATCTCAATGTGTAGGCACACTGAAAACAATAATACAAAGATTTTTATCCGCACGTGATGCCATTACCTATGCGTCACAAATAGTAGAATATCCCATTAGTCATGAGTTAGTCTGTGCGCTAAATAGAGGTCATTGATTATATTAAAAGTTAATAAACTCCTTTGTTTACGTAAACTTGTAACTTAATCGAGCGTTTACAAATAAGTAAACAGCTACTTTAGATACGCTTATTTATATACCGTAAAACATAAAAAGAAATTAATACTATACAAGGAGATGCTAATATAAATCTGATTTGCTCAGATTATTACAGTTACACTCGTCATTTTTGGCGCCCAACGTGTTGATCTCTTGATAATGTGGCAGCCAACTTGGGGTGCTAATGATTAAGGGTCTTATTCATAAATGTTTGTTATTAAAACGGTGTTATAAAGCAGCTTACATTATTAACTTCAAAAAAATTGTGTGAACATTTTTTGTTTTAAATATCAAAACTATAAACACGGTTTTTGCTAACAAAGATTTATTTAACGTTCATGAAGAAAGCCCTAAATATTTTTTATCTTAGTCTGTTGGTTATATAGATCTAATATTCTTTTCTACGCATATCATGGAACGTAGTTTTTTTTTCTATTTCACACCTCGTTCGAGCGCGTACACAGGTTATTCTTTGCCACTAATAAAAAAAACGGGGACCGGGGACTCCCCCATACTTTTTTGAGGTCCCTCATATGCGTTGGTTGAAACAGTTGGAAACGATTATACGAGCGTCCTAACAGTTAGGATTATAGGCATTTCCAAAAACTCACTTGGCAGCAAGTCCTCCGCCCGGCGGCAGACCGGGGATGTTCTCCTGCACAAGCTGCTTCAGCACCCACGAGAAGTGGCACGAAGTGTCCTCGCGCTCCTCGCTGCCCGCGCTCCGCTCGATCAAGGCTGAAAGATTTAATTATGAAACATCTATCAATTTATTATTCGGCTAAAACATCATACCTATACTCTGATTTATAATTTTCCGCACTTTACAGACAGCAAATGTCAAGTTGATATAACATTTTGACATTATTCATCAGTTAAAAGGAGCCAAAATGTATAGAAATGATACTTTTTCATGAGATTCGGCGGGTAGGGCTAAAACAAGCCGCGTGGGCTGATGCAATTCAAAGGTTTTAATTTTGTGTCTAGTGGTTTTTAGTAAGTAATAAGAATTGTTGGATTGCATCGTTTTTACACTGTTATTGTGTCGAGTGAGTTGTCTCGAGTGAGTTTGCTTAGACCTAAGGAGAGTCTTAAACCCCGCGTTTGTTTTTAGAGTGATATCCGCTGAATTCGTAGAGCGGTAAAGCGTATTTATTGAGTGACTGTGACTTCGACTGTTGACTACCTACTTATTCTCAATAAATTACTTGACATTGGCAAATTATCTTCGAGTAGAGCCATATTTAAAAAATAAAAATTTAGAAATGGCAGATTGAAATCGGTCAGTTTAGTTTCTGAGTTTACGACCCATCGACTAATTCACTAAACACTATAACCACATTTCCGCTAAAACATCATAATATACGATGCATCAATTAATTCTGTACCTATTGCATCGGAAATATCCCGCTGAAACAACCTAGATACGATGTATCGACTACTTCACAAGTGTCCATTACCCATAATATGTTTGTCCTGAGTAGGAATTGAACCCACTAACTAACCTAGGAGCGTGAGGCAGGGTTTTTGGAATGGTCGTGTTCACAGGCGAGCAGCTTCGCTCTTGAAACGTTTTCAAAGCGGTAGAAACGTTAAGACTTCATAATAAATGCACTAAATATACCTACCTGATACCTCTTAGTAGGTCTACTACTATAATACCTTTAACCATATTAAAGAAACCTACAAGCAACTGCGTTTTTATTATTCAATAACTACATACCTATATTTACACTATTGATAAATAGAAACATTTTCACACCTCTACCTAGTCTGGGTGTACTAATAAAATCCGTCTCCTAAAATAAATAATGTAGGTAAACCAATACGTGTAGGCACTAATGTAAAGGCATGAATAAATCCTTGGTTCGTAAAAATGCATCATAATAGAACATGCCACAGCGAAAAGCCAGGCAAGTCGAGCGACATCGTGTGTGGACTGGGGTTACGAGTATCGTCCATTTATTTTTAGTGCCTCGAACCAAGCTTGCCAGGTGCATAGCTTTTGCGAACTATCTAGTTAGCATTGCTTAACGTATGAGCATATGTTAATGTAGCTTTATGATATATCTCTCAATTTTACAAAACCGTGATTTGATGCTACAAAGAAAGTCTTAGCTCTAACGTGTACTGTAAATCTTTAATGTTCTTGCGCTCGAAACATAGTGAATCGATTTGGTGAAAGCGGAACTTGAGCATTTCATGTACTACAAATCGTAAGCATAAAAAAAGCTTACTAGGGAACTGTTGGGAGAAAACTTATTATTACACCTATACTTAATACATTACTTTGAGAGTAATCAAATAGTTCACCAAACCTATGTATTTATATAATTAGTTGTGCTGTATCTTCGCATTTTCGATACAGCTACTTCAAAAACAATACCTACATGAAATTTTATTTTACAAAAAAAACTTTACATTCCTTATCTATTCTACTTATCTAGCAAGTACTAGCTACAGTCGTAACCCTGTGGTGACGGCAGGTGCCACTCACGCGACGACTTATGGTCCTTCGAGCCACACTTCACCTCCTCGCGTGACGCCACCGCCTCCACTATGCAGTTCAAGGTCGGGTGAATCATCCATTGTATACTTCCCTACGCTTAACTTGTAAAAGGAAAGCTTAAAGACTCATGGCGTTATTAATAAACTTTGGTAGAAAATGATGGAATTGGTTTGAGGGTTAGGCTGTCGACGTCGCACGAATAGATGATGGCGTGAGGACGAACGCAATAACATTTTGGTTTTTTTTACTAAGCCACAAACTGTTAATAAAGTTGGACTGCATTGGTAAACACTACATATTTTAAATCAGTCTTTGTCATAAAGTAGCTAAGTAAATTATCTTAAATTAACTTCAAATAGGAAATGTCTAATTTCCAATTAGATGAACCTAATATTAAGAACCTAATAATCCTAAACCTCAGCGTCGCTTTCCATCTGGTGCGAGTGTGGACAAGGTTAGCCTATAGTCCAATAAAAAAAGATGCAATATGTCGAAATTCATTATGGAAGCAAAAATAATAGGTAGGTACGTATTTACATTTTTGTAAGACGGTTAAAATAAGCTGTGTAATCTTATCGTAACATTGCGAAATGCAACGCAATATTTTATATTTTGAGGTAATCCAAATAAGTATCATTCACCGATGTCTCATAGCCCGGTAGTCAAATAACACATACCCCGATGCATATCGAGGTTTACTGTGCTTTCCAAGTCGTAGTGTGACTAATACGACTTGAGCCTTGAAATAGTATCGACAGATCTGTTAGCTGCAACTGCACTCGTGAAAGGGAGGAAATTACCTATAATTCTACCGCGATTGTATGCAAACTAAATGCATACTAGTCGTGTAAACTATAAGTATGATGCACGTGACCCAATCAAGTGAATCGATAACAGACGTCATTATAAGTCATATTTCTCGCCGAGATCGTGATCATTTTGCGGAATCATAACAAGCTAGATATGTAACTACTAGCAGCCGTTCTCCGAGCCCATTTTAATGACCTCTAGAAAATTATGCATGTAACTAAGATTCTTTACATTAAATGGTAAATGTCCATGAAGTAATGTTCTACTCTATTTGATTTAATAGTTGATTGCAGCGATTTATACTGGAAAGGTTTCAAAATTGCTACCTAAAGTCTTTACCTAATTTTGACCATACCATTAGCACTAAGACGTATTCTACTCTACTGTGATCTGTTATATATATTTTTTCTTTTTTTGCAATAATAATATCTATTTATCTCTAGTTTAAAATGCTAAGAATAAATCTATCTAATAATGCTGTCATACCGCACGATTCGTAGCGTTATACCATCGATTATTTTCGGATAAAGATTGTCCGAATCGGGCATATAGTCCAGTCAAATTAATCATTCTAGTTTGCATTAATTCCCAACAAGCTGGATTTTTGTGCAGGCCTTGAATACGTCATTACAAATGATATGTCAAATGTCCCCATCGATCCCGCTTGTGCGTTATTCGAGGTTAAAGGTCACACATTTGCGTTTTTTGCGTATATCTCTGAAACAATGAGAGCTATCGAAAAATGGTTCAGACAAAGTTTGTAGATTGTAAAATTGTCTACAAAAAAGATCTCATCACTTTTTCTTCTATAGCGCACTGTTCCCGAATTATGGCTATTTTAGGAAACGTATTCAAAGCCTGCACGAAAATCCAGCTTGTTGGGAATTAATACAAACTGGAATCGTTATTTGACTGGACTACTACGTGAAATAAAATTTAACATATACATAAAAACTCCGTAACATTTAAAATGCCTGCGAATATGCCTGGCGGAGTTTCTTAGTCGGACTTCGACCACGTGTCTAGCGTAATGATATAGAATATAGATTAAATCAACTGGGCCGTAGTTGTATTGTTCTAAACCAAATCAATAACATACAAGAAACTGGATTACAAGTATACGCGTCATATGGCTTCCTGACATCTTATAATACCTCCACGTTTGCTACCTCAGCACGCACAGGCGCGCCGGCCGCCGCCTCGAGCGCATTCATTGCTTTAACCCTTACAAACGGAAAAATAAACTTTTTACTACTATATCCTTGAATCAAGTGCAAAGGTGAAGGGCCAGGATTAAAGCAATGAAACTATGCATTTACAGTTTTCAAAAACTTTAATAGCAAACAATCTTAACAATTTCAAAATATATTTTTAGTATCACAATATTAGTAAAATTTCCAGACGAATATTAGAGGAGTCTTTGTCGAAATTTAGAAAGTTAATATCACATTAATGTTAGAGTTAAGTACATAATATTAACGACAAGAAAAATATATACAAAGTACGGTCGGGGAATCAGCCACATAACCACTTTTTAAAACGAAAATCGCGTGCAATGGCGTCATAGTATTGTTTACTACTATGCAAGCTGCAAGCGATTTTTGATCTTCAGGTTGTTATGCGGCAGATTCAACGACTGTACATTGTCCTAGTATTATTGATACTGGATTTAGCAAACGGAACACTATAACATAGGTGGATTAGTAAAATATTTACATATTATTTTTAACTTGTACTTGGCAAAATTACTATTCTGTATACACCTACTACATTTATTTATGGAATAATTTTAATTATTCACAAGTACATAACTAATATACAATATAATTTTTAACTGAGCAGTAACAGTGAGTACATAATTATAATAGAATGAAACAATCCTATATTATAATCGTTTTCAACGTAATATTTTCATTGCATATCATGACGGAAAAATAAATAATAATTAAAAAATCTACCACTAAATTAGGGTAACTGATATTATTGTATAATATGACTACAATACATATTATACTTATTTTTCAGATATAAATAACATAACAAATGTAAATAACATTCAACTGGGTCTATAATTAAATATATGAGATTGGCATCATATTTGGCAAGATTTTATAAGAGGTATTGTAGTACCTAGTTTATAATTTATTTTATTATTATTGGTAACCTGTTTTATAAACAAAAACATATTTTGATTATGTTAAAAATAATAAACATTATAACAACATTCCTTGAAATTCGTATAGGGATATAAGGGTTACTGGGAATTACATTTTATGTAATAGAAAGAATATTAGGCAGTTACATTCATGTTAATAACTTTAAAGAGTTTAACTTATTTACTTAGATAAGAGTACAATATAATAAAATATCTAACTAATATTCAATACGTTTGGTAACATTTATTTTAATAATATCATTCATCAAACCAAACTTTGTACTAAGTTCATTAAAAAAAAATATGTTTTTGTCTCTCTTAGATATAATAAGAGGAAGAATATGTACAAAATAAATTCCTTATTTTTTATTATCTGGGAAGTAGGTATGCAGTTATAATAATAATATTACAATGAAAGGTTTGTTTGGTCCATTATAAGGGGGTAAAATGGGCAAAAAGTGCTCTGCTTTTCGTTCTTTAAATATTAACTTTAGGGAGCTGATAGATAACTATTAAAATAGGTATGTATGTAATAATATGAGTATGGATCAATATTCAAAGCATAATCTAGAAGAGCTAAATGGATGATGTATGATTAATTTACAGTGATGTAGGTTAGCTAACCAGTAGTGGTTAGCTTTAGGTAGGTGGTAGATGTAGATCTATGTATTTATGATGGTTGGTTCGATTTCTGGATGTGCTGTCTGGTACTTCTGACATACATACACTAATTAAGCAGGCAGATCAATAAAGTCCTTATTTTTTATCTGTTTCGTAAATACTTATATTCAACATAAATACATGCAGACACACTTTTTTGCAGTTTTTTATTAGTATGTATAGAATAATATATTTTACTAATTGTAAGCTATTATTAATATTGGCTCGGGAAAAATAACGCTAAACTAAAATAAATTCTAAGATGTTAAAAATTGCTATAACTTATAATTTCAGTATGACAAGACAATGGGTAATATGCATGTCAACATTACTTTTATACTTCAACTCCATATATAATATTTTAATGCGTCAGGCTATTCACTGCAGTGGTGAGAAACATGCATTAAAACTGCTTTTACCAGCATCACACTCAAAGGGTAGGTTCGATTCTGGGACAAGCATTTCTGTAATAGGTATGCACTTATGCTTATTCAGTATCTAGGTATTATACTATTTATGTAAACTATTTATTAGTTCTACTTATTTTGGTATCAGGTCTATGTATGAGATGTTGTTTGATATATTTGTATTTATAATTAAATCCACACTGTGGAACACCTCTAAAAGATAAATTCTAGAAAACCTTGGTATGTATTATTTCGTATTTCTATTTAGAAACTCGTCTAAAATACCGAAATGTTACGCGTATAAATCAAATCACGTCCAGCTTATACAATTCAAAGATTATATGCAGACATTGAACTGACTTCACTTACAAGGATTCTGTTTTAACGGCACGTGTGAAACAATAAATAAATTTACATAATCTATGGCATACAGGTAGGTAGCTAGGTACACACTTAGGAAGCTTTGCGTGGCATCGTGACGGACCTCAGCTACTGGAGTAAATACGAGTGAGACATCTTTGCCTACTTAATAGCATGTGCTAGGATTGATTAATCTCAGAGAGAAAAGTTTTTAAACTTAGTGAAAACTTTTACTGGGAATCATGGCAGTTCATGAGTTTTGGAGTCTATTATCTTGTGCCCAAAAGGAAGTATCATGTGACGTATCAAGTCATATAAGAATTCGGCATAGAAGCATGGAGACAAACAAAAGATGTTAACGACAAATACGTTATGAATATTTTTGTCCTATACAAAACCTCAGGATATGAGTCGGCAGTCATGTAAGATACAATCTGTCTTGATACGCGTAGCTCTGTCCTATGAATGGATCCTTCAATCGGATAGATTGAAACGCCGGGACATCAATTCCATAAGTCACATGACAAACTACCATTCACAGTCATCATTAGATACGTACGCAATGCAGTCATGCAGTTCGAAAGTATTACGACATTTATACAATGTATGTATTGTCTAGTTGATATTTACATTACATTATTGTTGAGCAATGTATCAATATTACAAAATGTTCTCATTTGCTAGACAACAGAACATTTTCCATAATTTCTAGGTATCTAGTACCTATTCCTAATAAATTCGTAATTATTTTGTAATTTTAAAGATAAGATAACATTTTATATTTTTATAACGGTTTTTAGATTCTCTCAATAAACAAAAAGTAACTGTAAAATATAAAATACTGGTAATATATACCTACATGTGTCAGCTACTAAATAGGTAAAGTATTGAGATATCTTGGATACAATGTTTTTAGTTCTCATCATCATATTTAGGTCTAATATACCTGTTACAATCCAAAATATTGTAGATCAATAATCGTATTATTGCTCGATTATCGTATTAGGGCGTCGTACGCCCTAAGAATATCTTATGATCCTGATGCATATTACCTACACAGGTACATTACGGCATTCAGGACCCCAATTCTCGTACTCGTGACATTTATTTTCATACGACATATATCACTAAAACATAGTTTTTTTGTATGGTTTTCAGGTGATATCCGCCATGTTTTCAAAATATCACGAGCACGAGAATTGGGCTCCAGGTAGGTACACTCTACCAGGATTAAGGGAAAAAGGTTTTGAAAGGGTCCTTTTTTTGTAGCACTTGGCAAGGTCTGTAAATGATGTATAAATCATGAAGAAATTATACCAGAAAACTGATAATTCCTGAAAAGTAATTTTTAAAAACTTCATATTTTATAATATACCTATCTATTTTTAAAGTCTGTCTTTTTAAATGTCCTATATCTAAAATAACTACAACTATCCTCTTGCTTCATTTGAAGATCTACATTCTCCTAGACTTTGACTCTGTCCGTCAGTCTGTGTCGGTCTGTCCCTATTTTTGTGTGAGCAGGCATGCAGTAGTGAATAATAGCAACCTGTGAGCCTCTGCCGCAGCGTCTCGTCGAGCTCCCGGTCTGCCCGCTGCGCTTCCGGACTGGGCTTGGGTGCAGCGGGGAACACCACCAGAACAATACTCATGTTGTCTTTGCTTCCCTGTAAAAGAGACGCAGGCTATAAATCATGTTGTTTGAGCATCATACAATAGTCGAGACTATAAAATAACTGTTTATTTTTACAATGGGAATGACTGTTGACCTGATTAGCTTGTCTTGTTTGTCCATAATAGATAGAAAAAAAAATCCATAGCAAAGACAGCTAAAACCTTCAAATATCTTTATTTTTGCCTCATAATACGTAGGTATTTGCTATAAATTTTAAGCCTGAGGACTACTGCTTAAAATTTATAGTAACACCAAAATAAACAGTACATATCATAAACAAAAGATATTGCTTTTGTTTCAGTATGTATTATTCATAAGAAAAATTACACAGGTAGTAAAATGAAACCCTAATAGGTTTAATTTTATTACCTTATTTAGAGAAGATCATGCGGTAAAAATGAGTGTATGTGGAACAGGTACCTTTATATTAATTAGGCTATTATTATTAAACCTAGGGTTTTTACATTTTATAGTACCTAAAGATTAATTATTTTAGGAATTGAATTAACAAATTGGACCATGTAATCTCAAAATCAAAATTAAAACAGCCTTTACTATACTACTATTTAAATAATTTTTGCACACAGATCTAAATAAATTAACAGGCAATATTTTACAATTCATTAAAACAGTGGAGATATCTACAGTTAGCATTTCATGGAGTTCTGAAAATATCAATTTGTTTAATTAAAATCAGTGGCAAATTGAGTCAGTTACATAAATAATTTAATTAATGTTGATTATGGGTTTCCTAATCTTATAACTGCGATAATGAATTACGGTATCATGAGTGAGTTATGATTCAGTCATACATATTTACAAACTGGTTCAACTGAATTTATCATTTTATGTAATTTAGTATAAACAGGAGCACAATTCTTGGGCTTGTGATCATGGTAATATCCACCATGTTTTCAAAATGTCACGAGCACGAGAATTGGGCTCCAGATATGATATTCTATATTTATGATATTTTAATTTGGTCCAATATCTGAAAATTAGTATTATTGAAGTATGTATTATTAGAGCTGCAATTCTAATTTACCTCTAAACTTAGAATTTTTAACTAAAAGGGGTACTTAACAAACATAATGCCAACCAATGCAGAGTTATTCTACACAAAATGTGATAAATAACAATATGAAATTTTTATGTTTAAGTATGGTCAATTTCATTCCAGAATATAATACAATAACAAAACACAAAAATAAAGATTGCAATGTCTAGTGCTGTTTATCAAACTGTAACTATTCAAAACACAATGATAAGAAATTCAAGATGAGTAAATATTAAACTAGTAGGTATTTTATTCAGTAATAACTAACATGATTGGACAGTTCCAATCATGTTAGTTTCAAAAAATATTAATAGCAATTACCTTGTATAAGCAGGTGTCAATAACCTGATTGGTTATAGCCGTTAGGTCATCTGTAAGCAGCAGCAACGAGTGCACATATGCACACAGAGCTTCATTGGTCATCACATCCCAAACTCCATCACACTGCCAGCACCAAAAACTCATCCTCAGCTTCTGACCGCTCATGAGTGGATACTTCCGGCTCTGGGGACACCAGCTGCTCACACGGACCACGGTCAAGAACCTTCTTATACTCATAATCTCCTAGAGCCCTAGATACTGCTAAGCTCCCATTGACACGCTGAATCATAACAGAACCACCTGCTTGAACTATACGAGACTTCTCTGATGGTAGTTCAGGTTTGTGGTCTCGCGTCGCAAATATCGGGGCACCGTTTCGAGCCAGGACTGCGCGGGAGTCGCCGCAGTTGGCGATGTATATCTGCTTTGGCGACACAAAAGCGCATACCGCCGTGGAACCAGACTTCTCCTCGCCATTAGACAGCTCGGGGAGCTCCCGCATCTTCTTGTCGAGGTCAAGGAAACCGGCGCGGATCGCTTCAGCTATCTCCTCGCGCCGGAACTCGTCCGTCTGCAAGATGCATTCTAGGAGGTTGTCCGCGCAATGTGCCGACACCCGCGCCCCCGCGTGACCGTCGAACACCGCGAAATAAGACCAGTCCGAGAGAGTTCCGTTCAAAGTTAATTGCGCGTGGTGCGCATCTTCCATCTCCACCCGCCAACCCTGCATCGACGCCACGCCATAGCGAAGACCGTTCCCTTCCCCGTTCTCGTTGTACTTCTTAGTCTCGGGCTTATTCAAAAACGCCCCCATGCTGAGTCCTCAAATTTGAATCTGTTAATCACACATAGTTCCCGCACCATCAGGCACTCAAACGAAAGTCGCAACCGATAACGTAAAAGGGAAGCAAAAGCATCATTGGAAGTACGATACGATCTCACGGATAGATCACGTCACTCCAATGTTACACTACACTGGTGTCGAAGATACTTCGACGCGTGGACTGTATTATTTCAGCTGCTTTTACGTAGGTTATTCAATTACGCGATGGTGTTGCGTAGATCTTGATGACAAATCGAGCACTTTTGGAATCGTAAAACGAAAAACCAACTCAAAAGAATGAATGGCGGACATAAATATGAATTGTCTATGATTTATTTTTTTAATATTGAAAAATATGCTTTATGGTTAACCTAAAAGCTGGTATTCTCAGGCAATGCAGATACTTTTCCGAGAAAATCATGCATTCTTATTCGTACAGAGGAAAAACGAAACGAATTTATATAGGGATGTGATGCGATGCTATTATCACAGGTCGATGCTTGTAATACAGTGCTATTGATATATATATTATATTTTTTTTTGCTAGAGGCGGACAAACGAGCAAGCGAGTTACCCGATAGAAAGTAATCACCGCCGCCCATGAACATCCGCGAAATCCGAGAGATCGCTAATGTGTTGCCGGCCTTTTAAAAAAAGAGTACGTTCTTCTCTTGAAGGTCCCTAAGACCCAAAGTCGTAGCCGTCCGGAAATACTCTTGCAGCCAAACCGTGCCACAGAATTGGGGCACGTGGTAGAAAGTTCCGGGAAAAATGAACAGTATTAGACCGCCATCCATCGAGGTAATGAGGATGGAATGACAATCGCTTGCGAGTGGTTCGATGTAAGAATTCAGCTGTAGGGATGAGAGCAAAATAGCGATAATATCTGGAATAATAACTTTAAATAAACTAAATTTCCAGCTACGTATATGACATGACAATCGTGACAACTTCAAAGATATAAAATGTCAAAATCTATCACAAGGGAGTAGATCAAACTGTTCTTCAGAGCACTCCTCATGATAGATGCGGTATAGAATGCCGAGGGAAGCTATGTCCCGCCGCAATGCTAGAGGATCAAGTCGACTAGAGAGAATCTCGAGTTATATTTACATTTTAACTTTAACCACGTGTTCCACTAAACATTCTGACAACATTAGTTCTACGACACATCTTGATTTAATTTTTGACGACCCATACAAATTCATCTGCTCAATTACCACACGCCTATCACGTAAAAAATATCGACACATGATTGAATGTGTTTGAAAAGTTGTTTTTTTTTCATTCAAATTTCCAAAGTAATAAGCACAAATGTTATTCAAAATGGTTGGTAGACACGTGGTGAAATGATCACAGACACACCCTGTAAAAGTAAGCTAAAATTCGTTCGGCTCCTTCGGCACATGCGTTTACCTTTAGTTATTTCATTTATAAATTAGTATCGATACATATCAATCGAACATCACTAAAAGCCAGTTGTCAATTGTCAAAAGTCAGTCAAACAAATGACAGTGAGCCAGATTTATTGTTAAGTTTTATGGGATAGTGTTTGAAAGTGATTATATTCTGTAAAAATCAAATAAACTACCTTATTATTCGCTTGATATATATGCATGAAGAATATATTACTCATCAGTACCAATAATGAGACTTATTTAAGTAATTTATGTTACTAACATAACCTCTTAAAATTGAGAATAAAATCAAAGATTTACAAGTTTCTTACGAGCGTAGGCAATTATTAGGTTATCTAACAATATGTATAAAACACTTGTATCTCGTTGGTAAGTTATAAAATATGGATATAATTATGTTATAACATAAAAAACACGAATTAAATATGGTGTGTTTTAGGTTACCTATTCGGCTATTGAAAAGGAAATGTTACGTACAATTTAATGATTCGAAGACTAGATCCTGGAACAGTAGCCAACAATGGGCAAGACATTTATCAATATCAGTAATTTGTTGCAAAAAAAGAAGGTCTGAAGAAGAAAAGGTAGCATATCACAATTCAAACTACCTTTATCTTGATAGTTTTTTGTATTAAACTACATTCCCATCTTTAATTAAAGATATAATAGGTATATAAGCTTGTCTATCTCATTGGTATCATCAATATAGGTTTTAAAATAAATCTATCTGTTAATTTTTCTCTATGATTTTCCAGGTTCTTAGTTCTAACAGTAATCGGCCAGCCATCAGATATTCACCCAAAGGCGGTTCTGAAGTGGTGGGGATCTGGAGAAATATGACCGTTCAAGACATTGCAGATGTACTTCGAAAAGACCTAGGCAAGTAAATTTTATCTTTCTCTAGTCTTTGTAATAATAATTTAAATGAAGCAAAAGGTTTCAAAAGGTATAATTTCTCAAGAAAATATATTAAGCTATTTACACTTTATGTCAAAAAATCACACCTCTAAGAAAATCATGTTCAAATGTCATCAACTCTTGAGTTGATGACATTTGAATGTGATTTTCCCGCAAAAATCATTAATATCAAGATATTATTTTTTTTGCGAGAACACCAGATTTTTATGTTTTTTGAATAATTTTCATGAAAAAAAGATTACACTTAATTGTTTTTTGATAGTCTTTTTTGTTACCTTTCTAATGATACCTAACACTATCCTCTACATATGGGTTCATGAATTTTTGAATAAGATTTTTAAAAGGTGCAATTTTATTTGACACGAAGCGTATTTAGGACTTCCAAGGCTCCTAACTCAAATGTCCTAAAAATTTTTTTAAACCAATTTAACTTAAATTATCCTCTAATGGGCCATCTACTCCAGCAAAACGTCGTGAAACGCTGAATACAGCCAACATGCTTTGTGCCTGGGATGAGCAAAACAAGAGTTTACATCCTTGAATTGCTTGTAGAAAGTCATTAGTCAAATTATCAAATCTGATAAAAGCTTTTCGACTGATTGCAGATAAAATAAAAAAAAAACTTATTTCTTTTCCAGATCATGTGTTTAAAGCACTAGAGTTTGCAGACAAAACATCTGATACAAATTACACCAAAAACACAGTGATTCACAATCCCCAGATCATCAGAGATGTGGTCAAAATATCTGGGTGTAGATTCAAGATTGTGCCAAGGCCAGATCAAGAGCTCGAAGAGGAAGAAGTAAGTAATTCTAAAGAAATATTCAATAGGCACTATAATAAACAGTGTTCTGATCAGCCAGTGATCACATGTTTATCACCTAGCCTCAGGGTGGATTTACGTAACGGGTTTTTTGGCTGTAGCCCAGGACTACAACGGACCCCCAATAGGGGTATTTTTATTTCATAATTGTAATTTGAAAAAAGCAGCATTTTAATGTAGGTATTTTATGTTGATCAATCTGTTTGCCTATCACAAATTCCCATTCGAAAAGATTTTGTAATTACACATACCAACAGAATAAAGATGCCGTACCCGCGCCTCCTTCCCCACCTGAGGCACTGCGGCCTCGCCCACCTGTGGTGTGCGTTATGGGCCATGTAGACCACGGAAAAACCACACTACTTGACGCACTAAGAGACACCTCTGTGGTGGATCAGGAGTTTGGCGGGATCACACAGCATATTGGAGCTTTTGAAGGTATGTAGAATGTTGCATTTACAGTGCCCATGTGTCCCTCACTTGTGCAAACTTTTGAATTAAAGATATGTGTAAGATTTTATAGATATGTGAAAAGATTTGTTCTTTTTTTATTGAGCATAGGGTTAAAGCTGAACCACAATGATACTTTGCTAAAAAGTGTTGATGCGGTCTAGGATGTTACGCATATTCCTAGAAGATGTCTGTTCACTCTTGCCTTAAAGATATCCAGATTATAATGATTGGGGAATGCTGACTCTGCCAAAGAATTCCAGTCCTTAACTGTCATCATTAAAAACGTGGACTGTTGTTCTTGTTCTGTTCATATCGATGACTGAGTCCCGTTATTACCCTAGGCAGTCAAGAATTACAAATAATGAACAACAGGCCGCCTGCCAAAATATTTTTTTTTCTAACAAATGTATTTTTTTATAATGGCTCTACCCGAAAATATCTTGCCAATGTCAAGTAACTTATTTAGAATAAGTGAGTAGTCAACAGTCGAAGTTAATTCAACGATTCTTTTTATTAGGTTCACTTCGCGGCACTTCACTGCACAAATAAACACCAAATTTGTTTACTAAACCTTTGAATTACACCATCTTCCCATGACAGCAGGCCGTCTGCCAAGAAAAAACTTTTCACTGAATTATCTCATTATCCTCAGTGAAGCTACAGTCAGGCGACAAAGTGACGTTCCTAGACACGCCGGGACACGCGGCGTTCACGGCGATGCGGTCGCGCGGCGCGCACGCCACAGACATCGTGGTGCTGGTGGTGGCGGCCGACGATGGCGTCATGGAGCAGACCGTGGAGTCCGTGCGGATGGCGAGGGAGGCTGGCGGTATGCGTACAACTCACACTGACCTGCTAAAGTCTCTGCCATTTAATTTTTTTACTAACACAATACAAAAAAGACATAAAGATACGAATAAAACAAATGTATTATACAGGGTGTAAAAAGATCCTTAACGAAGCCGGCGTCTACGCACTCAGACCATTAAAACAAGTCTTAGAACAAAAAACCGGCCAAGTGCGAGTCGGACTCGCGCACCGAGGGTTCCGTACAAACCTGCAAGGTTTACAAAGTTCGTTCATTACGACAATCGAGTCATAACTATGGTATTTTTATTGCAAAATGAAATTCATAACATTACAATGGGGAAAGATGGAGGAGCATAAATTTAAGACAAAGATCTCTTTATCGTTTAAGTAATCCTTTATTTTATATAATTTCGATAAAAGAACGTCGAAATATAAAGAAGAAGGCTATTTCGTCTTCTTTAAATGTTGCCCTCCCCATACATAGTATAATAACTCGCGGTCATTGCTGTAACTACAATTATGTTTACAATCACAATTTTTTTGGTGGTATAACTACTTAAAATTTTAAGCTTTTCGGAATTTTTCAGTTACCTGTGCTGTAAGCTATTGCTTCTTACCAAATTTCGAGATTCTATGTCAACGGGAAGTGGTCTTTAGGTTTTAATTCCCTTGCGTGTAGTTGCGAGTTTCAAAATATGCGGTATCAATGGTTGTACTTTTGCGTTTTTGCGTTGACTTAGAATTTTTTTTTTCACGGGTTAAAGGCAATAAGATCTAAGTATTTGATATGAATTTCAACTTGATAGCTCTACGCGTTCATGAGGAAAAAAGTAATAAGTTTATATTTATTAAAAAATATATATTTAGTAATGTAACTAAAAATTTAAGGTTTTCGGAATTTTTCCTTTATGTGTGCTATAAAACGTTGCTTCATGCCAAATTTCAAGATTCTAGGTCGACTGGAAGTACCCTTTAGGTTTTGATTCCCTTGCGAGTACTTGCGAGTTTCAAAATATGCAGCTTAAATTGCTGTTTCTTTTGATTGCGTTGACATAGAAGTTTGATTTTGTTACAGCTTAAAGGTATTATAGACCTGAGTATTTGGTATGAATTTCAATTTAATACCTCTACGCGTTTATGAGGAAATGGGTAGTAAGTTTAAAATTATTAAAAAAATATATATTAAGTGATGTAACTAAAAATTTGTGGTTTTCGTAATTTTTCCTTTATCTATGCTATAAGACGTTGTTTCGTACCAAATTTCAAGATTCTGAGTTCACGGGAAGCACCCTGTAGGTTTTGATTCCCTTGCAAGTGTCGAAAATTTGCGGCATAAACGGCTGTATCTTTTGATTGCGTTGGCTTAGAAGTTTGATTTTTTCACAGCTTCAAGGAACAGTAGACCTGAGTAATTGATATAAATTTCAGCTTCATACCTCTACGCGCTCCTGAGAAAAAGGGTCTTGACAGACGGACGGACGGACAACAAAGTGATCCTATAAGGGTTCCGTTTTTTCCTTTTGAGGTACGGAACCCTAAAAATTATTGAAGGGAAACGAAGTTGATTTGTTGGTGTCTATTTTAATCCTATAAACGGACAACGCAATGAACAGCGTACACCGGACCGCGCCGCACGCGCGCCCCGCTCTCAAACATTACATTGCGGGCTGTACGTTTTGAAGCCATTTTTCCCTATTACTTTAAATTTTGAACAAGTTTCGTTGAACAAAAATTAGGTAGTAATGTTTAAAATTTATTTACATCAAAATCTTGAGATTTTTATTTTGACTTTGACCTTCAATAACTTGGAAAGTATTGAGTTTCCAGGTATGGTCTAGAAGAAAAAAATGATCCTGATGATGTGCTGAAGCCGAAACCTACGTAGGTTTCGGCTTCGTTAAGGGTCTTTTTACACCCTGTTTAGTTAAACGACATCACGTGGTAGGAGTCCACAAATCAATACAGAGTTTTAATTCTCAATAGTAAGTGTTTTGAACTTGAGTATTATCATTTTGGTATTATGAAACTGTTTTTTTTATGTGATAGGTGGCAGACGATCACCTGATGGTAAGCGATTGCCGCCGCCCATGGACACCCGCGACACCAGTGGAGTCACAGGTGCGCTGCCGACCTTTAAACCCCTCTTTCCCCCGGATTGGACCTCCGGTACCCTCACTCACGCAGCGAAACACAGCACAATGTTTTTACGTCATTTTAAGGCGTCAGTAATGTAGTGGGATTACAAATATATACATATAATACTTTTCTTTTGTAAATACATACTTATAATATATAGATAACGCCCAGACCAATACAAACAGATATGTTCATGCACACAAATGTTTGTACTGTGCGGGGATCGAACCCGCAACCCTTGCACCATAGGCAGCGTTCACTACCAGTGTTCCAAACGGGTCGTATCTATATCGAGAAGTCGAAAGAAAAGATGAATGACCTTTTGTGCAAGTTTATTTGGCACTGCCTATATTATTTTACAACCTATGGCTACAATTGCTATAAGGGTAACAATACAGCCTTTAAAAACATGATTGGAGAAAAGAAAGATATTATACAGGGTGTATCGGTAAAATTTACATCCCCTTCCAAATCTTCTACCAACCATTTTGAGCGACATTTGTTCTATTACTTTTAAGTTAACAGTAGGCATTAAGTCTATAATTTGTTGCAGTTCCGATCCTGGTGGCGATCAACAAAATCGACAAACCAGGTGTGAACATTGTAGGTATGCCTAAATTCTATTTTATTGCATGTTTATTTATGTTCCTTCTTTCCTATAAAACCTGTGGCCAAGCTAAGTATCCACTAGGCAACATTTGACATCACCACCACCACCACCATCAGCCCATTTAAGTCCCCACTGCTGGTGGACGGGCCTCCCTCAATCACATGTGGGATAATTGCCATACTCACCACGCTTGGCAGACGGGTTGGCGAGCGTTTTGATATAAATGCAGAGTTTTCCTTCTCTGGGTGCTGATGATCATGCCAGCAGCTTTACCTTAGTCGCCTTTTACGACACCTCGGTAAGAGTGAGTGACATTTGACATGTTGCACTTTTTTTATGCTAGTGGCGACAAACGAGCAAGCGGGTCACCTGATGGAAAGTGATCAGCGTCGCCCATGAACGTCCGCGAAATCAAAGAAATCGCTAATGTCTTGCCGGCCTATTTAAAAAACCGGCCAAGTGCGAGTCGGACTCGCCCATGAAGGGTTCCGTAGCAGCAAGTAAGATATATGGAAGGTAAATTGCGGTTTACGGTTTATAACGTATTAAAAAAAAACTACTTACTAGATCTAGTCCAAACTAATTTTCGTTGTTAGTTTTTATGGTAATGTATATCATATATATTTTTTAGTTTTATAATTCATTTATTATAGAAGTTAGAGGGGGAGGGGGACACACAATTTACGACTTTGGGAGCGTCTCTTGCGCAAAGTATTGTGTTTAGAAAAAAATGATGTTAAAAACCTCAACATCATTTTTAAAGACCTATCCATAGATACTCCACATGCATAGGTTTGATGAAAAACCATTTTTTGAGTTTTTTTTCTTTTTTTTTTTTTTTTTTTTTTTTTTTTTTTTCTTTTTTTTTTTTTTTCCAATTTTTGTGTAAAATCGTAATGCGGTTAAAACAAAATACATCTATTACCACGTTCAATAGTATAGTTCTTATAGTTTCGGAGAAAAGTGGCTGTGACATACGGACGGACGGACAGACATGACGAATCTATAAGGGTTCCGTTTTTTGCCATTTGGCTACGGAACTCTAAAAAGATATTATTTATTCATTTGCAAATTAACGCCATTAAGTAATTCACCTACAACTCTAAAAACGACACTGAGCCCTCTGTCGCGTTGTGACACTATCACACATGTTTAGTACTTTTTTTTATTTTTTTCCAATTTTTGTGTAAAATCGTAATGCGGTTAAAACAAAATACATCTATTACCACGTTCAATAGTATAGTTCTTATAGTTTCGGAGAAAAGTGGCTGTGACATACGGAAGGACGGACAGACATGACGAAATCTATAAGGGTTCCGTTAGCGCTTATTTTTTGTCAATTAAGCGTTGAAATAAATGATGGCGTCACTGTCGCTTACGTCATAGAGTCCACGCCACGAAAAGTACGGCAAAACACGGAACTAAAATTTGTTTATAGCAACATAGCACAAATTTGAATGTATTTTTATTTATATGAGAGGTGGCAGACGAGCAGACGGATCACCTGATGGTAAGCAATTCCGCCGCCCATGGACACCCGCAACACCAGTGGAGTCACAAATGCGCTGCCAACCTTTTCCCCTTCCCACTCATTGGGCCTCAGGTAACCTCACTCACACGGCGAAACACAGCGCAGGCGCTGCTTCACGCCGGTCTTCTGTGAGGCAGTTGTATCACTCCGGCCGAGCCGGCCCATTCATGCCTAAGCGTGGCTCTCCCACATTTAAGTTGTTGTAAGAATGTTGACGTGACAGAAGTTTTTTTTATGTGATAGGTGGCAGACGAGCAGACGGATCACCTGATGGTAAGCGATTGCCGCCACCCATGGACAACGCGTCACCAGTGGAGTAACAATTGCGCTGCCAACCTTCAAACAGAGGGGTGTTCCCCAGGATCGGGCCTCCAGTACCCTCACTCGCGCAGCAAAACAACACAGTGATGCCAATCACGGTACTTCTTTGGTGGCGCGAACTCTAAGGTGTGATGTGGTAACCCCATATTGGTATAGCATTTCCGTAGTATCTCCGTTAGTTCCTCTCCTCCGTTAATACTGAAATCCATTCTTATGTAGGTGATTCATCGTCAGCCCATTTAAGTCCCCACTGCTGGGGCACGGACCTCCCTCAATCACATGAGGGGTAATTGCCATACTCACCACGCTTGGCAGGCGGGTTGGCGAGGATTTTGATATAATTGCAGAGTTTTCCTACTCTGGGTGCTGATGATCACGCCAGCAGCTTTACCTTAGTCGCCTTTTACGACACCTCGGTAAGAGTGAGGGTGGCCTATTCTACTCTGCCGGGGACCACACGGCTAATGTAGGTGATTAGCATAAGCAAAGCACTGAATTTTGGAAAACACTACCTCGACTAGAACAGTCCTAGGCGTTAATACAGGCGTTCGACCAGAAACGAGCTGTAGAAATAATAAAACTGAACAGAGGACATTTCAAGGCACTCACCCGGTTCCTCACGGGGCACTGCAAATCAAACAAGCACCTGCACAACATGGGCCTTTCAGATACCAAAAATCTGGAGGTTCTGTCGCGAGGACGAGGAAACGATTATCCACGTCCTCGGTGAGTGCATAGCGCTGCACCACTGCAGAAGCCGGCATCTGGGAGCACACATGATCTCGGCAGACGAGATCAAAAGCTCCCCCATCAGCTCCATCCTCGGGTTTATCCTGGAGCTGGAGCTACATGAGGTGTTGTAATAAGCTCTGGGGCTGCCACAATAGATCTTCTAGGTCGCAGTGGCTATGAGATGCAATGCTCACCCCATTTCATTCACAACACAAATAATAATATGTACAACCTGTGCGGATAAAGAATGGGATCAGAAATGGCGGCGCATCTATTCACTTCTCGCCCGCACACTATTTGCGTCTATACTCGCACCCCGCGAGTGCGCGAGTATAGACGCAAATAGTGTGCGAGCGAGAAGTGAATAGATGCGCCGCCATTTCTGATCCCATTCTTTATCCGCACAGGTAGTAAGTGTTTGGTTATTGTAGAATGTGTCAAAATGTCAATACAACAAACGAAACAACCAAATCTGTTGAAGTTGGATCTCAGTACGCGGAACCAGCGCCATCTAGCGGATTTTTCACATACGTTAGCCCCCATTTAATAGTTAATTGTTCACAGGAAACAAGCGACAGTTTTGGTTCAACGGGGTACCCTCCGAAGAGGCTGTGTGGTGGTGGCTGGCTCAGGGTGGGGCAAGGTACGCAACTGTTTATAACATGTATAGGTTAAACAATTAAATAGAAAACCTAGCCACGTTTACACACGCCACATTTTAGGATGGCTGATGAGATGAATACTTTTGTTTGTCCAGTGTCTGAGTGTCATATCGCCGCTAATGTGACTTAACTGACTCGATGCATATTTTATCTCCTCCTCTTCATCGCTTTATAACCCGGGGTACTCTTGGACAATGATCCATGATTCGGGAAGTCTGTTAATTACAATGAAGCGACTGCCGTCTGAACTTCGCAAAACTTTACAGGGTAACCAGACCTATTGAATCAAGGTTACACGTTTTTAGAAACTATCCGAAACGTGCAGGATTCATCACTGCCGAGCTAATGGTAGAAATATGCAGATATCCAGGGTGTATCTGTGAACGTTTACATCCCTCTAACCACGTGTTCTACTAACCATTATGAACAACATTTGTTCTATCACTTTTGGAAAAGTAGCATGAAAACATTTCAACTTTTCATACAAATTCGGTCACGTGACTTGGTCATTTTGTATAGGTAGTCGAAAAATTTTTCGATGAATTTCGAAAAGTCGTTGAACAAATGTTGTTCTAAATGGTTGGTAGAACACGTGGTCATCATCATCATTTCAGCCAATAGACGTCCACTGAAGGACATAGGCCTCCCCCAACGTTCTCCACACAGATCGGTCCTGTGCCGCCCGCATTCAATGGATTCCCGCGATCTTCACCAGATCGTCGGTCCACCTTGTGGGGGGCGCCACGGCTGCGACTTCCTGTACGTGGCCTCCACTCGAGGACCTTTCCGCCCCACCGGCCGTCTGTTCTCCTCGCTATGTGTCCTGCCCATTGTCACTTCAGGCATGCAATCCTTTGGGCTATGTCTGTGATCTTAGTTCTCCTGCGGATCTCATCATTTCTGATACGATCTTTTTTTTTTTTGGTCAATAAGCCAACGCTTGACCACAATCGCACCTGATGGAAAGCGACTGAAGCGCACCTGGTGGATCACGCAGGGAGACTCCGAGCATAGCCCTCTCCATTGCTCTCTGGGTGACTTTGAGCCTCCTTGATCAGCACATTGTAAGCGGCCACGTTTCGGTTCCGTATGTCATCACTGGCAACACACACGCATTGAAGACTTTTGTCTTGAGACACTGCGGTAGATGGGCCGAAAATATGCTGGTGGAACACGTGGTCAAAGGGATGTAAATGTTTACAGATACACCCTGTATTTGAAGAATGCAGAGGTGTAGCCTCGGCTTCGTACCACGAACCCCCTTACGGAAGGTGCGTTCAGAAAGAACCAACTGAGCTAACATCGTCGTGAGAAAACCCGATTCAGATAATTTCTGAAACGTGTAACCATGATTTAGTTGGTCTGTTTCCCCTGTTAAGGGGTTGCGAAGGTCAGACGGCAGTCGCTTCATTGTAATTACCAGACTCTCCAAATCCTGAATCATGGTCCAAGCGTACCCCGGGTTATAGAGCGACAGCTTTGGATGCAACCGGGAAGGACACGCTAAGATGGGGATTTTTTTATTGATTTAATTCCATTCCACATATTTTTGGTTTTTTTGTTTTAAATTATTCTAAGATTTAGTATAAACTACAAATTTTATTATTAAGTAAGAAACCGTACCGTAAAATGTTACCGCACACTACCTACCTATATTTAAGTTTTCATTTTTTTTTGACTGACCGGATGACGCAATTGGTAGTGACCCTGCCTCTGACGCCAAAGGTCGTGGGTTCGATCCCCACCCTGGATCAACATTCGTGCAATGAACACTTGTGTTTGTTCAGACTCTGGGTGTAATATATGTATTTAAGTATATATTTGTGTTCCTCTGTTGTCTGATATCTGTAACACAAGTGCTTAAGCTACTGAGTACGGAATCAGGTCAACGTATGAGATGTGAGAATTATTATACAAAAAAAAGTTTTTTTTTGTATTTCTCTTATAAGTGAATCTATATTCTTTTATTTATTTCTGGCAAACTTTACAGCATTTCAAAGTTCATGCAAAATACTTAAACATTAAATTCTTATTAGCCAATTAAAAAGTTTGTCACATTAAAATTAATTTTAGAGAAATGAATGTCTTAAACCTTCCACATATTCTAGGTCCGTGCCTTTTTTTGCTAATTACATAGTTTGTTTGCTGATTTCATATTGTAATCAAAGTTGCTCTGCGCATAAAAAAATGTTTTCTTACATACAGAGATAGGGGGCAGACAAGCAGACGGGATCACATTTAACGATATACCGTCATTAGCATATGCTAAGATAAGGATATTTTTTTATGTAATAGGTGGTAGACGAGCAGACGGATCACCTGATAGTAAGCAATTGCCGCTGCCCATGGACACCCGCGACACCAACGCAGTCACAAGTGTGCTGTCAACCTTTATCCCCCCTTTCCCCCGGATCTAGCCTCCGGTACCCTCACTCACGCAACGAAACACAGCACAGTGCTGCTTCACGTTGGTTTTATGGGTATCACTCCGGTCGAGCTATCCCATTCATGCCGAAGTGTGGCTCTCCAACAGTCGATTGGTTTATATTGGTGTTGGCAGGTACGAGTGCTGCAGACGGCAGACGGGCAAACAGTGCAGGAAGCGCCGCCCGCCACGCCCGTGTCGGTGTTGGGCTGGCGCGAGCTGCCGTCCGCTGGGGATCAGGTCTTGGAAGTCAGCTCCGAGGTAAGATAGATCATCATCATCATCATCATTTCAGCCAATAGACGTCCACTGCTGGACATAGGCCTCCCACAATGTTCTCTACACAGATCGGTCTTGTGCCGCCCACATCCAATGGATTCCCGTGACCTTCACCAGATCGTCGGTCCACCTTGTGGGGGGCGCCACGGCAGCGACTTCCTGTACGTGGCCTCCACTCGAGGACCTTTCCGCCCCAACGGCCGTCTGTTCTCCTCGCTATGTGCCCTGCCCATTGCCACTTGAGGCTTGCAATCCTTTGGGCTATGTCTGTGACCTTAGTTCTCCTAGTAAGTAAGATAGATAGATAGGTACTATTTATAGATAAGAGACAATTTATCGACCTATCTAAACGAGTAAATAAAAAGCGGACTGTAGAAACATAGAAGCTGGTTTATTGCCAATTCAGGGATTTATCTATCGCCGTCCGGTGGCGTTACGGGGTGGTCCGTTTGTGTTTGGGCGTAGGAGGCAAAGGAAAGTGGCCCGGGGAACGGCGACGCGGTGGACCACGGCGTAGTGACCGCTGTGACGTCACGGCCCCTCCGCACGTCTCCTCCCGCGCGTACACGACCGATTACGGACAGACCACAACACATTATACATAGAACAAAACAGAGAAATGGAGGCTCTTATTATTAGAGGAAATCTAGTTATTTAGTTAAAACAGAAAACATGGTACAGAGACAAAAAAGTTGCGGCCAACAAGGCTCAGCCTCAGTATATGCTGCAACGCCACAAACGGCAGCTGCAGCGCTGGTTTTCAGGCTGGACCTTGGGTGACGCCTTTGCATTGGAAAATATATAGTAAAAATTAACATGCAACTTGGGCTCTTCTCTTGCATGCCATCAGACTGAGGAGAGACAATATACTGTGCCTCTATAAAAAAAATCAATTTATTATATGTGTGCACAAAGCAAGTAAAACAATGACCCAACAAACAAATCTTAAAAGCTAGGTATTACAGGATGTGTACGAAGGCGACCTTATCACTATGAGCGATCTCTTCCAGGCAACCTTTGGGTAAAGGACACTTGATGAAGGTGTATTTATTTAATTAATTTATTTATTGAATCTAGTTTTGATTTCCCTTAGAAAAGAGCCAACGAAGTGATGAAGTGGCGGCACAGCCAGCGCATGAAGGAGAAGCAGGCCGCGGACCAGGAGGCCATCTCGGAGAAGGAGGCGGCGCACCAAGCCACGTACCAGGCGCAGCTCGCCAAGAAGCGCGCCATGGGCCGCTACAAGATCCGGCGCGAAGGACCACGGGAGAAGATGCTGCAGCAGGACACGCATCCTACGCTCAATGTTATTGTTAAAGGTAAACCGTGAGAGCATCATGCTTCGGCATGAATAGGCCGGTTTGAGTGATACCATGGCATTACAGAAATCCAACGTAAAGCACCGCCTGCGCTGTGTTTCGTTAAGTGAGTAAGGGTACATGAGGACCAATCCGGGCAAGTAGGCCATTTCGCCAAGAAGCGCGCCATGGGCCGCTACAAGATCCGGCGCGAAGGACCACGGGAGAAAATGCTGCAGCAGGACAGCATCCTACGCTCAATGTTATTGTTAAAGGTAAACCGTGAGAGCATCATGCTTCGGCATGAATAGGCCGGCTTGAGTGATACCATGGCATCACAGAATTCCAACGTAAAGCAGCTGTTTTTTTTTAATGTGATAGGTGGCCGATAAGCAGATGGCTCACTTGACGGTAAGCAATTGCCGCCGCCCATGGACACCCGCGACAACAGTGGAGACACAAGTGCGCTGCCAACCTTTAACCCCATTTCCCCTAGATTGGGCCTCCGGTACCCGTCGTCTGCCCTCTAACTTCTATAATAAAATAACTATAAAACTAAAAAAAATATATGATATACATTACCATGAAAACTAACAACAAAAATTGGTTTGAACTGCCTCAAATTTGAAGCACAAATTTGGTTTTTCAAGTTGGTATTACGTACGCAAGATAGAAATCCTAATTAATGTTACCAGTCACAACATATTTCCCTAAAACATGGGAAATGGTTATTGTAGTAACTGTACTGTTTTTATGACTACCTAGAACAACGCTTACAAGTATCTGCCTAAGATTATAAAATTTGTTGGCAAGTTATGTTTAGATAGATAGATAGATAGATAATACGTTTATTCTGCTGCACACAATTACACAGTTACACAATCAAGTTGTAAACACTAATAATAGTCAAAGAGTCTGATAGGTATAAGCAATTAATGAAATACAAAATATAAGAATAATAATTAGTGAACAATGTTGCAGCAAGAATGGTCCCCGTCTCAGCCTATGCCACAGCAAAGCCATGACGCTGATTTTCAGACGGCGGCCTCAGAGTTTGTCCGCGCCAGGCGAGGTGCTACAAATTTCGATAAAAAATAATTGTTAATTTTTGTATTGTGATGGTGTGAAAAAAGGTGTAAAAAAGAAAACCGCAATGTACAAACAATTTAAAAATTTGTAAAGTAATTGGAAATGTCGTTAATGGGTGGAATGTATTTATTAATAGTGATTCAGATAAAATTAAATTAATATAATTAATATGTAAGTGATTGTAAATGGTGAATGTAAATTAATGTTAAAAAATTAATCTCCAAAAGTATAAAAAAATGAGAAATAACATGTGGAAGATAAATATTCATCATAATTGTTGCAAAATCTGCATCTTGAGTAAATGCTCTTTTAGTTTCTGTTTGAAAGCTAGTTTCGATTTGCATTGCCTAATCGGTGGTGGAAGATTATTCCAACACTTGGTTGCTGAATATCTAAAACTTCCCCTAACTGCGGCTGTTTTGTGTCGTGGTGTGATGAGCCTCCAAGATCTTCCTCTTGTGTTGTAAATTGAGTTAGATGAGGCCCAATTCAGCTTATTGTGAAGATATTTTGGTGCCTTATAATTTACCACATCAAACTAATGTATATCATATATTTGTTTTGATATTTATGATGCCTTGACCATACAATAATGAATAAGAAATAAAGAGCTACTTACTTATTTTAATGGTTTTCAGGGTTTCATGTATTGCACTGTAAGAAACACATCAACCTACATAAATATTGAAATTATTGTTAATTGAATAAATTCTTGCTTATTTATTTTTTAACATATAAATTAATTATATTGATTGTCATTCCATTCTCATCATCTCGATGGATGCCGCTCTAATACTGTGCGTTTCTCCCGGAACTTTCTACCACGTACCTTAGTTCTGTGGAACGGTTTGGCTGCTTTTGGTATTTCCGGACGGCTACGACTTAGGGATCTTCAAGAGAAGAGCGTACTCTTTTTTAAAAAAAGGCCGGCAACACATTAGCGATCTCTCTGATTTCGCAGATGTTCATGGGCGGCGATGATTACTTTCCATCAGGTGACTCGCTTGCTCGTTTGTCCGCCTCTAGCATAATAAAAAAAAAAAACAATTTTTCGCGAGATGCGTTTGACAGGCATTGACGATTACGGACCGGCCCGAGCGTTTGGAGCCGTGAGGCTCCATTTGAGTTTTTTTTTTGGTCAATAAGCCAACGCTTGACCACAATCGCACCTGATGGAAAGCGACGATGAGGTCTAGGATGATACGCGTTTGCCTAAAAGATGCCTGTTCACTCTTGCCTTGAAGATTTTCTGAGTTGCTTCAAAGTGAACGCTGCCTTTGGTCCAAGGGTTGCGGGTTCGATCCCCGCACAGTACAAACATTTGTGTGCACGAACATGTCTGTTTGTATTGGTCTGGGTGTTTCTATGTATATATTTGTAATCCCACTGTTGATTCTGATATCCGTGACACAGGTGCTTGAGCTACCTATCGCGGAGTCAGATCAATGTATGTGATGTTGTGACATATTTATTTATTAAATTGTGGGCGCAGACTGGGTTTCTAGTTTTGTTATAATTCTATGATGATCACGTAATAGTTGAACAGCGTTTGTGAGTGAGGCGTCGTTGCGGTGTGATTGCAGGCGACGTGGACGGGTCGGTGGAGGCGCTCGTGGACATCCTGGAGACGTACGACGAGCGCGCGCGCGTGCGCCTCGAGCTCGTGCACGCCGCCGTGGGGCCCGTCACGCCCTCCGACCTCGAGGTGGGTGGCAACAGAGGCAAGGAGAGACACGCTTTAGCAAATCAGAAGAAAATGAAAATAAGTTTCGAAATAGCCTAAAGACATATTTAATAGAAAAAAGTTATTATTCGCTCTCGGAGTAGGGATGCAAACGATACATCGATTTTTTTCAAACATCGATGTATCGTTCATAAACATCGATGTTTTAACATCGATGTTGAAACCTAAAACATCGACGATACATCGTTCTTCATGAGCGATGTTTTATGAACGATATTTTATCATAGTGCTATCTTCCGTTGAAATTAATTTTACTTAACCACTAGAAAAATCCACCAGCCACTAGAAGTAATTTTTTGCCACTAAATGGACAGTCAAAACAACCAGTTTTAGTAGAAAATCCACTAAGTTGGCAACACTGCCTAACTGACACTTCTCTCAGTCACACACAACACAAGCGTTGATTTTGTTATTTAGCGTTTTGTGCCCTCTGCAATCTGCAATATAAAACAAACGCCTGCGATACTTGTGTTAAAAAAATATATTTATTCGATATATAAATGGTGATAAAAAACATCGAAAAAAAATCGATATATCGTTCATAAACTTCGATGTTTTCGACATCGATGTTTCAGTTTTGAAAATATCGATGTTCTAACATCGATGTTTTTTAAGAGCGATGTTGCATCCCTATCTCGGAGTGATTAACCCCCTGGTTAAGGTCACTTCGAGGATGTACCAGCCGATAAAATAAAACCAAAAAAAAGCTCAATTTAGCATAGTGACATCTGTTGGCAGTTCAACGAACTACTTTAACTTAGGATCTATAGATCATTAACGCTTGCAAGTGTTCTTACACGGAGTTTTTTTATATTACCTAAATACTTTATTATAGTGTTACTTAATTGTAAATTATCTGTTAAATTTTATATAGAATTTTATTGTTTTTAATAATAAGTATATGTAGGTATAAGTAGTTTTTAAGATATTGCTGTGCCCTAACAGGGTTCATGTTGAACCTTAATTATTTTCAACACCTGTGATTCACAACATGAATGCAATAAATGGTTTGTATTTGTATTGTATTTGTATTAGCATGATTTTTTTTTTCACAGACGGATTACCTGCTGGTAAGCGATTGCCGCCGCCCATGGACCCTCGTGACACTAGTGGAGTCACAAGTGCGCTGCCAACCTTTAAACCCCCTTCCCCCGGATTGGGGTTCCGGTACCCTCATTCCGGTCGAGTCGGCCCAATTTTTTTTTTCGTACTTTTTAGAGCTTTTTTTTTTGGTAATCGGGTTTTAGTTTTTAAACTATATTTTTATTAAACATATTTTTAGTTATGTCAATAAAATTACATACAACCTGTGCGGATAAAGAATGGGATCAGAAATGGCGGCGAATCTATTCACTTCTCGCTCGCACACTATTTGCGTCTATAATCGCACTCGTGGGTGTGCGAGCGAGAAGTAAATAGATGCGCCGCCATTTCTGATCCCATTCTTTATCCGCACATGTTGTATTTGAAATGGGCTGAAAAAGCTCTTTCATTTGATACACCTCAATTTAACATTCACGTTAAATTGACTACAGAACACCTACTGTAGCAAAACAGATTCATTATAATAATAAAATAAAATCAATGTGGCATACGACCACGGCGATACGGCATAATAATTTAAGCAAAGACCATTTTCTTGTTTCGAATTTTTTATAGCGTGTTTTATGGTAATCGGGTTACAGTTTTTAAACTTAAATTTTAATACCGTATTTAGTTTGTGCTTGTGCTGAATGCGCAAGTGTATACTGTTGAATGTGTGTGATGTCTATAATAATAAATGGTTTCTATTTTTCTGGTACAGATAGCAGAAGCATTCAACGCTGTGATATACGCCTTCAACGTGGACTGTCCGCCCCCGCTCGCCGTTGAGGCTAAGAAAAAGAACATCTCCATCAAGAAACACAACGTCATCTACAAGCTGGTGGACGACGTCAAAGAGGAGATCACGGCGAGGATACCCACGAGGCAGGAGGAGGAGCTGATAGGTAAATATGCTCTAATAATATAACAGTAAGGTTATTTTTCAAGAGAAAGCTGCAATTTTTACCGCTGTACGCGGTTGCGGTCAAGAAGCAACAAAACGTTCGTCAATGAGATCTCGGTGAGGATACCCACGAGCTTGCAGGAGGAAGTGGCAGGTAAAATGACCTTATAGATCTAATATGGACTCTAATATTAGATCTATAAGGTTATTTTAGAGTAAACATACCATAACTTTCTACCACGTACCTCAGTTTTGTGGAACAGTTTACCTATGGGAGTATTTCCCGACGGCTACGACTTGGGACCTTCAAGAGAAGAGTGTACTCCTTTTTAAAAAGGCCGGCAACGCATTAGCGATCTCTCTGATTTCGCGGATGTTAATGGGCGGCGATGATTGCTTTCCATCAGGTGACTCGCTTGCTCGTTTGTCGCCTCTAGCATAAAAAAAAAACATGTCAATGTTACCAAGGCCCAAGAACGTCTGGTTTTTGTAATGAGCGGTACTCATTATCGCCCCCATTGAGCTACTGAGGGCGTTTAGTAGCTACGGAAATTCCTAGATCTATGTACAAAGGTTAAATATAAAGATCTATTAAGGTGACGGGTAGGGCATACTAGCGACGGCAATCGATTTTGAATTTTTAGCAACTAAACCGGATCTACTTAAACAATTGCGGGGTTACCATATCTCGGCAAACATTTATACTAGTTATTAATTAACCATGCACAAATGTTGGGTCCCTTTTTGTACGCGAAAAATGCATTCACGCCAAAAGTGGCCGCTTTTGGCGGTAATTCAAATTTCGAGTACAAAAGCAGACCCAAAAGTTAAGTATAAGTATTTAATAAATAGTATAAGTGTTTGCCGAGAGGTTGACCAAGGACACAAAGCCCTCTCACAATTATTATATTTGAAGTAATTAGACATTTTTATTGGATTATAAAGATTGTAGTATTTATGTACACTTTATGTAAGTATGGAAAGGTCCGTGAGTGGACGCAGCCATAGCAGGCCCCCCAACAAGGTGGACCGACGATCTGATGAAGGTCGCGGGAATCCATTGGATGCGGGCGACGTAGGACTGATCTGTGAGGAGAACATTGGGGGAGGCCTATGTCCAGCAGTGGACGTCTATTGGCTGAAATGATGATGATGATGAGGATGGTATGTATGTTTTTAGCATTAGTGATTATTTAGATGATGATGATTTGTTTCCAGGTGAAGCCAACGTCCTTCAACAGTTCATGGTGACGGAGGGCAAGAAGAAGGTCCCGGTAGCGGGCTGCCGCTGCATGAAGGGCTCGCTCGCCAGGAACGCTCTCTACCGGGTCGTGAGAGAACAGGAAGTCGTCTATGAAGGCGAGTATTATAACTGGTTTATTTATGTTATCATGTGGTAAGAAATAAATTTCTATTAACTACAGGTACAACCTGTGCGGATAAAGAATGGGATCAGAAATGGCGGCGCATCTACTCACTTCTCGCTCGCACACTATTTGGGTCTATACTCGCACTCGTGGGGTGCGATGGGGGTTTAAAGGTTGGCGCACTTGTAACTCCACTGATGTCGCGGGTGTCCATGGGCGGCGGCAATCGCTTACCATCAGGCGATCCGTCTGCTCGTCTGCCACCTATCACATACAAAAAGCATTCATTTTCTCACTCGCACTTGGACACGGCGGATGGCGTAGCGTGGGTGTCGACCGCCCACCCCGGGCGTATTACATAAAACATAACGTGTAAAAATAACCAATCACCTTGTAGGTGGACCTGTCTTATTGGAAACTTGTAGTAATTAACTATAAGTTGCAGCACTTTGTATTGACTAACAGGGCAAATTAAAATCAAATAGATGGCACCAGTTGGCAGCACCATCTTTGTGGTAGTAACTATAGGTGGCAGCACTTTGCATTGACTAATAGTGCAAATTAATTTCAAATGGAAGGCACCAGTTAGCAGCACCGTCTATAATAATAGGAACTATAGGTGGCAGGACTGTAGGTATATTGACTAACAGGCCAAATTAAGTTCTAATAGATGGCACCCGTTGGCAGCATCATCTATGTGGTAGTAACTATAGGTGGCAGCACTTCGTATTGTATAACAGGGCAAATTTAGTTCAAATTGATGGCACCAGTTAGCAGCACCATCTATTATAGCAGTAACTATAGGTGGCAACACTTTGTATTGACTAACAGGCCAAATTAAAATCAAATAGATGGCACTAGTTGGCAGCACCATCTATGTGGTAGTAACTATAGGTGGCAGCACTTGGCATTGACTAACAGTGCAAATTAATTTCAAATGGATGGCATCAGTTAGCAGCACCGTCTATAATGATAGGAACTATAGGTGACAGGACTTTGTATTGACTAACAGGCCAATTTAAGTTCTAATAGATGGCACCAGTTCGCAGCACCATCTATGTGGTAGAAACTACAGGTAGCAGCACTTTGCATTGACTAACAGGGCAAATTAAGTTCAAATTGATGGCAGCAGTTAGCAGCACCATCTATTATAGCAGTAACTATAGGTGGCAGCACTTTGTATTGACTAACCGGGCAAATTAAGTTCAAATGGGTGCCACCAGTAATTGGCAGCACTGTCGATGTGCACGTTCCCTATTAGTACGCAATCTATAGGTTTTTCCCCATGCGAGAGTCCCCATTTACGGCAACAACTTAAACATATTGTTTTTCTCATCACACAGGTAAACTAGCCTCAATGAAGCACTTAAAAGATGAAGTGAATACAATAAAACGCGACATGGAGTGCGGCCTGCGGTTCGAAGACATCACTTTCGAGGTGAAGCCCGGAGACACCGTGGTTTGCTACAAGATGGTGGACACCTCCGACAGGACCACGTGGGATCCCGGCTTTTAGGAATATTTATTGTTAGTAAATGAATTGTTTAGTTCGATGGAGTTTTTTTTCTCATAATCTATCAGTAAACAGTATCTGTTCATTAGTAATAGAAATATATAAATAGAAATTTACTTAATCAATACCTATTCAAAATCAAAAGGATTGCACCACCCTCCCCTCTTCTATCTAATGTCCTTAACCTGAAGGTGGTCTGGTAGAGATCGCTCCCAGCGATAAGACCGCCTAAATTGTACATTGTATCTCTGTATACCTAGCTTTTAAGTTTTGTATGTTGTGCAATAAAGAGTATCTATCTATCTTATTTAGCACCAAAAATACAAATATCTACAATTTAGTTATAGTATAATATCTAAATTCTAAGGGTAATGCCGACCGTGGGAGAGCTACCCTTCGGCAAGAATGGGCCGGCTCGACTAGAGTGATACCATGGCCTCACAGAAAACCGGCGTGAAGCAGCACTGTACTGTGTTTCGCTGCGTGAGTGGGGGTACCGGTGGTGCAATCCAGGGGAAGGGGGTTTAAAGGTTGGTAGCGCACTTGTGTCGCGGGTGTCTATGGGCGGCGGCAATCGCTTACCATCAGGCGATCCGTCTGCTCGTCTGCCACCTATCACATAAAAAAAAGATATATCTTTTTCCGGCAGTCGGGTAGCGTAGGTTGTGTAAAGCATAGGATTTGCTTGCAAAGATAAAAAATAAAAATGCACTAATTATAAAGAGAATCCTCTATTTAAATATTAACTTGATAGGCTTGTAATTCGTGTCTCACTATTTTTGAACAAAGAATTCCAATAAATTATTATTAATAATATTAATTATTACACAATAGCTCGCGTACATGACATGTACAACCTGTGCGGATAAAGAATGGGATCAGAAATGGCGGCGCATCTATTCACTTCTCGCTCGCACACTATTTGCGTCTATACTCGCATTCGTGGGTGTGCGAGCGAGAAGTGAATAGATTCGCCGCCATTTCTGATCCCATTCTTTATCCGCACAGGTTGTAGGTGATATCTTAAGTTTCGTTTGTGACTAAACTTGTTTAGTGGACTGCGGGTACAACCTTTCGTTACCATCAATTATTATTATACTTATTCCGCTTATACATTAACGCTTAGTATAAACAGCAATCCACTGTCTGCCAAATTTGTTTCGATAACAATGTTTGTGTTCAATATTGAAATTAGTTATGAATTATAATAAATTGATAAGCGTTCATGAATAACCGGAGATATCCATTCGTGCTATGAACCATGATTTCTGTTAAATATTTAAAAGATCTATATGAATGTTTCAGACATTAAGATCATGATTTCTTAACAAATAGAATTTGTTTAAAACGACATTGGAAAGTAGTTATAGCTTTTAATTGCTATAACTAAATGCTTTCATGCTTCATGGTACTGATAGGACTTCGGAGATATTGTGATCGGTACACCTTTCTAAAAGAACTGATAAAGTAAAACAGTTAAAACCGTATAACAAAACATTATAGCTATCTATAAAATGTTACATACAATACACACTGTTCGCCAGTCCAATAAACGTCTAGTCAATCGCCCAGTGAGCTATTCCACTACAGCACGATACAAAGAAGACTAACAAATAATAAAATATTATTCAAATACACAAGGCACGAAGAACACTAAATGCATGATAGAAATAATCTACACAACGACTCCGTTGACGCACTAAGCCAGACTAGAAATAAATATAGGAATCTGCCATGTTGCGGATTTTTCGTGAACTAATTTCATCCATTTCTGTTACAATAAATAATTTTGTTTCGAGCACCATCCATTCGGATGGAACTTTCATTACACTAAAAAACTATTTTGTATGTTTCCTAACTTAAACATGTATTTTAACAGATGCCAACACCCGTTTAAAAACCTTCACCTAATTTCCAACTTAATGTTCATTGCTTAAAGTAACGGATAGGGCACACTAGCGACGCCAATTGATTTAAATTGTTAGCAACTAAACCGGATATCTTTTTAACAATTTCGAAGCTGCAGCCTTTCGGAAAACACTTATACTATTTATTTAATACTTATACTTAACTTTTGGGTCTGCTTGTGTACTCGTAATTTGAATTACCGCCAAAAACTTACTTATGGCGTTAATGCAAATTTCGAGTGCAAAAACAGATCAAAAAGTAGTGCACAATTATTATCCAATAAATAGTATAAATGTTTGCTTAGAGACTCCCGCTCCGAAATTGTTTAAAATAGATGCGGTTTAGTAGCTAACAATTTAAATCGATTTGTATCGCTAGTTAGGGCTACCCGTCGCCTTAAAGTGTAATACCCACTGAAAAAGTTGACGTGTTGGCGTCTCATCCTGTAATCAGCACTAAAAGTACTCAAATCATATTGGAATTAAATAGATAATAATAACTTACTAAAGTAAAGCATATTGACTGTCATTCATCATAACATAATCACTAAAAATTAACGTGCGGATATAATTTTCTTTCCTAAGTTTTAATAACATACAATTGCCGTGACATTGCCGCTGATATAACACAATCTTCCATGGCTGAAAGCCCAAGAATTACATGTAAGAATCAACAGTTCATACTATGAGAGGCCATTTTGAACGTACCGACATTTTAGGCGTGTTGTTTAGTTTGATTAATAACATTTGTTACAGTTATTGTATCAATTAAATACACTCTACAGTTTGTTAGTCCTCTTCGTAATGTTTCACTAAACAAAGTAAACAATAAAATCTGCTTGGTCTGAAGGCTATTTACATCTATGAGCATTTTACACCAAGGAGCACAACCTATATTAAGTTCAAACTAATTATACTATTAGTGAGGAGGGTGTGCAGTGCAATGCTGGCCAAAAGGACAATTTCCAATAATAAGTATTTAATTAATACACTGCTGTTGCTGGCTGTTGCTCTTATAAATCCATGTAGAAAATATGTGAATCTTGTTCGGTTGTTAAGGTGACGGGTAGGGCACACTAGCGACGCCGATCGATTTTTAGCTACTAAACTGGATCTATTTTAAACAATTTCGGCAAACACTTATACTATTCATTAAATAACCATGCACAAATGATGGGTCCGTGTTTGTACGCGAAAAATTGATTCACGCCAAAAGTGGTCGCTTTTGGCGTGAATCAATAATTCTATAATTAATCAAGACGGGAATTAACACGATATTTATTATTTGATACTACATTGAGTACACAATGTTGTATCACACATAATAAATATCGTGTTAATTCCCGTCTTAATTAATTATAGTTATAATGCAACGCGAAAATTTTTAAAATAATTATTTCGCGCTATGTATTGGTATTTAACGTTATATATATGGTCATTTAATAAATAGTATATGTGTTTGTCGAGAGTTTGTAACCCGAACTTGTTTAAAATAGATCCGGTTTAACTATAAATTAAAATAGATTGGCGTCGCTAGTGTGCCCTACCCGTCACCTTAATATGTGATGGTTGTATCAAACGAACACTTGCAATCTGATTAGACCCCATATATTGTGACATTCTGTACATGGGCGAGGCCGCGGTCGAAAGCTAGTTTATAACAAGAGCCATTTTTGCTTATATCATCATCATCATCATCATCAGCCCATTGAAGTCCCCACTGCTGGGGCACGGGCCTTCCTCAGTCACATGAGGAATAATTGCCATACTCACCACGCTTGGCAGACGGGTTGGCGAGGGTTTTGGTATAAATGCAGAGTTTTCCTTCTCTGGGTGCTGATGATCATGCCAGCAGCTTTACCTTAGTCGCCTTTTACGACACATCGGTAAGAGTGAGGGTGGCCTATTCTACTCTGCCGGGGACCACACGGCCATATTGCTTATATATCTCTGTCCTTTTGTCTAACATTTGCCTGCAAAGAGTACCCAGGAAGGCAGTCTGTAGGCAATTAAATTATTGATTTCAGTAAAAATCTTATAAATGGTTTTGTGATACTTTAGGCGTAATAAATATCTTTTTTGAAATTATAATTTGCAACGCTACCTAGTGGACAATACTGTAATGATATAGTTCTATTTGAGGTGACCACTCAGCTCAACCATTGTGTTGTGGCATTTTAGTAAAGCCCCAAAGTTGCGTTCAAAGAACTAACTATGAACAGCCAAGTTTTTTGAACAACAAGATTCCTCGCAAAACTATCGCAACAGCCGGTTTTTAATAAAAAAATATCAGTTTGCTAATAATGAAAAATTAAAAACTGGTCGAAAATAAATAAACATTCCATTGAGAGCCAAGATTTCAGTCAATCTATATTTTTTAAAAATACAATTTTGAACCAAAACCTTGTTGACTTTTATATGCATAATATTGCAGACCTTATGCTGTTTCTCGATTATAATTTTAATCATGTTTGTTTTACAAATAACACTCCTATATTTTTATGTTGATGGTCGCAACGCACCTTGGCCTCCTTGGGTGCTGATGTACGCTAAAGATATCGTGCTGGGAGATACGCATAAGGACAGGTTGGTGAGACGAGTTAATTGGTGGAAGGAGTCACTTGAGAACGGTAGTCTGAAACTTAATCTGGCGAAGACAAAGTACAACCTGTGCGGATAAAGAGTGGATCAGAAATGGCGGCGTATCTATTCACTTCTCGCTCGCACACTATTTGCGTCTATACTACTCGTGGGGTGCGAGTATATCCCATTATATATCCGCACAGGTAGTACATGGTCAGCGATTCTTCTGATCTCATGTTGGTCCGTATTGGCAATGATGAGGTCGAGCGCACGGACAAGGTACCTGGGATCGGTACTCCATTCGTCCGGAGACATCGATTACGAAGGCACGTATTGCTGCCGCGTGGACCAAATGGCTTGAGGTGACAGGCGTCATCTGTGACCCCAATATGCCGGACAGTGGTAAAATAGTTCCCACTAGATTTTGAACCTTATGTGCATAAGAGCGAAAACCAATGAAATTTTTCATTGACTCTTATTCGATTAAGGGTTAAGTTGAATGGACAGGTCTATAAGTCCACTATTAGACCGGTACTTTTGTATGGCAGCGAGACTTGGCTTGTACTTGAGCGACACATGTCACGGAAGATGAACATGCTGCGGTGGATTGTGTGGAGTTACGCGAAAAGACCGTGTGAGAAACTCACGCATACGTGGGAGCCTTCATATCCGTGACATAGTAGTCATGTCCTGCGAATACCGGACAGCTACGTGGGAAACAAATTTCTGGCCATGGCACCACCGCCGGCAGAAGGGGTATACCTAAAAAGGTGTGGCTTGACATCGTAAGGGATGACATGTGGATGTTCACCGGAAAATAACAAGATCCGTAAGTTTATCAATTTACTAGGTAAGTTTATAAACTTTCGTAGGATTCCTAAACGAGAGATAAATTGTATTATTTTACGTCCACACTTTCGTAAATTTATCAATTTATGACGTCATACGGTAAATTTATAAACTAACGGATATCTATTCGTAAAATTTTATATGGTTCGACCAATCACACAAACTCTTTTAAATATACGAATCTTTGAAATACGTAAAATAACACACTGCTCTCTTATTGGTCAATGTTCATAGTGGCAATGCCAATCAGATCGCGCGTAACGTTTGGATATTGCTTACTTATTATTTTACGAGTGAGTTCAGTAAGTTTATCAATGTACGAAAATGTGGACGTAAAATAATACAATTTATCTCCCGTTTAGAATCCTACTGAAAGTTTACAAACTTCCTAGTAAATTGATAAACTTACGGACTTGTTATTTTCCGGTGACATGGACTACTACCATGAGTGCTAACTGCTAATAAACTGACCACTACGGATGCATAAGTCCGCGCGAAGTGGAGGAGTCGAAGTAGGAAAGCGGACCCCGGGCTCCGAAGCGACAGCTTGGGACGCAACCGAGACAAAACGCTAAGACGATGGATGGTCGCAACGCACCTTTGTGGCATTTCATAAATAGGCCAATAATAAGATCAGTATTCCAAAAAAATCTTAAATAAGAATCACATCTAAATATTATGCGCGAGCTAGTATTCTTTACCACATTAGCTATTGTGAGCAAATTGGCTTGAATTCGATCTAAAACGAGAATCGTAATTTAGAATCATTAAAAAATACGGATTGACATTTTGCGAGAGAATTGTTTTCACATAGATAACACGCATAAGGCCACAAAAAACAGAAACTGACTACTTTTACAATAATATAGCGCACACGAAATAGATCACCTTAGGCTTTCTAAATATAATTTCATTATGCAGTGTTTCATTAAATAAATAGCAAACGTTAACTTCCTCATTATATTCCGCGATATTTCCATTTGCATTATAAAAGTATTTCTGCAATGCCAGCAATATAGAAAAAAAGTTATATACAAACATTTCGCTTTTAAAAAAACATCTTATACAGTAAGCGCCAAAAATATTTTAGCCAAGAAAACATTTATAAACCACCAACCAACCACCTTACCATTCAAAAGAAAAAAAAACAAATTAAGTTAATAAACAAATAAATAATGCATTAGTACATACTTAGAGTAAATTTTTCATTGAATGAAAGATATTTTAATTACTTTAGATGGTTAGAAATTTTTGGCGCTTACTATACCTATTTAATAGTTTTTCCACAGTTCAGGTTGGCTGAAATCTATACAATATTATGAGGCAGTGACACCAATCGTGAACTAACTCGGAAGTTAACACATAGTGTATGTAGTGATTATGAATAAATTCTATGATAGAACTGTAGTTACTTATCGGTTGCAGTTGGAAATGTTAGTTAGCCCACTTTTAGTGCTCTCACTGCCTGAATAAGTCTCATGCTAACATATAATTTACATACAAATTTTAAAATAACGTTATACGTGTTACACATAAATAATAGTGACTACAAACATTAAAAGTATAACAAATAATTTAGGCTGAAAAACCAAGTATTTTTGCTAAATGAAGATACAGTGGGAAAATTATGCCCTGACAGAATGATCTTGATACTTAGAACAATCGCTATCGATCGATATTTTATGGTCGAACGATTTCTCTGTTCACGGCCAGATGATACATTATAACATGGAAACGAGGCAAACCCTTGCTTCTCGCTACCCGCGCGATGTGAGTCGATGATCAAACAAAACGGTCGCACTATAAAGATTATTTTAAACATGACGTAGAATATAGTCACAAGATTAAAACAATAAATATAGGATAAGTCAGGAATAATTTTCCTCGAGCTTTCACGTAATTTACTAGTCAAGGTACTGTGTATTAAGTTTCACTAGGTTTGATGTCCAGTAAAAGACATTATACAAAATATACTGTTACGGCGTAGCCGTAACTTATGGGAATTTGGCTAACGGGGAAAGGCCTGTCGTCTGAATAACGGTACTTCGCAATTATCTAATAAGCATGTCTACATGGCAAAGTATTTTAAAATATGATCCATTTATGATTAACATACATTTTCAAAAATCTAAGTATATGAAGTGTATTTCCATCAGAATTAGAGAATTCTTGATTAATTATAGTTATAATGTAACTCGAAAATCTAAAAAACTAAGAATCAGAATCATTAATTGCATTAACTGTGTTACAAGTAGTGAAAAAAAAAACAACGTAAAGTATCAACAGTTACATCAGAATGTTGGTTAACCCGAAAGACCGGGATGATAATTATTTAAATACCTGGAGCCCAATTCTTGGGCTCGTGACGTTCAAAATATCACATGCACGAGAATAGGGTATATGACTAAGCTCAAGATTTTACAAAATATAAATATTTTATCAAAATATATGTCAATATGTGCCAATGGCAAAAATTCTCAATTAAAAATATAACGTCTAGCCGGTTTAATGGTCATTCAAAGATTCATGGGCAAGTCCATTTTAAAACTATGAAATTATTAAAAAATAATTATACCATTGAATAACCCATACAATTTGCACCAATTATTATAATAGAACCATTGACATAAACGAAACATTTGATATAGCTACCATACAAAATTCAAATGAAATGCATACAGAATACTCAGGTGTGACGTCACATCTAAGTAGCCATTTGTATGGAGCGTTTTGGGTTTGCCCAAAATAATGTGATTTTAAAGTTGTGATATCTCAGGTAGTTTAAATGAGAATCAAGTGATTCTTTCAACGATTTTTCTATCATTGAGAGGTCTTTTGATTGCAAAAATAAAAAAAAATAGTCATATACCGTATTGGGCTCCTGGACCCCAATTCTCGTGCTCGTGATATTTTGAAAAGATGGCGGATATCACCTGAAAACCATACAAAAAAACTATGTTTTAGTGATATATGTCGCATGATAATAAATGTCACAAACACGAGAATTGGGCTCCTCAACAAATAAATATTCTCAAAGATTTCTTTATACTTTGTCATGTGAACATGCCCTAAGGAAACATAGAGCAAAGATACATTTTCAAAATGACAACTGTCTATGATAAAATAATTTGACTAAGCTAATAACTATTTACTAATAGCTGAATTTCAATAATAATAACAACTTATGCAAGTCTCACATAATATTAAAATGATCTCGTAAAATTCTGCGAGTCTTACAGACTTACCGACTCAACAACACTTAAATTGATTACGAAAATGAAATAAATAGTTACAGAAGGACTATGAAAAGCACATGGGTGCGTCCTCGAGATACTGAAGCAATCTTTGACTGCTTCGACTAACGACTATATTTACATAAGTGAGCCGAGAGAAGCCCTCTCTTGCAACATTACAATATAATATACATTCCGCTATATCTAAAACTTGCAATCGTATTTATTCTTACTTTATGGAAATGCATCACATTCCCTTTCTGGAACTTTTCAGTGTTACACAAATTCTTATGATATTGTAATGTTTTTATCTATATGTACCTATATATAAAAGGAGAATCTGAGTGACTAGGAATGCACCCACAGCCCAAAATACTGACCCTAAAAACTTGAAATTTGGGAAGGGGGTTCCTTTAATAGTGAAAGTGAGCACAAAGAAGGGATTTTTTTAAATTAAACCCTTAAGGTAAAAACTTTGAATGAAAGTTTGCCATCTTTGATGTTAGAAATGTGAAAATTTGTATTCAGACTACTAATTTAAAATAAAAAAGTAACCCATTTAACGTTTTTTGAAAATCACCCCAAAAGTAGGTGAAATAGGGGATGAAATGCCAGTAAGGGGGTTTAGCCATTTTAAAGTAAGAATCTTGAAAATCACTATAACGTTCTCCCTATTTTAAACCAATAACAAATTGTTTAAGATTTTTATAAATTATATAAATTCAACCCTTAAGGGGGTGAAAAGGGGGTTTAAAGTTTGTATGGAAGTCTGCCATCTTTGATGTTAGGAAAGTGAAAAATTGTATATACATATTTGTATAATTAAAATAAAAAGAAATTCCACTAACTTTTTTGGATTCTCACCCTTTGAGGGGGTAAATAAGGGGAAGAAATGCAGTATGGGGGATTAAACAGTTTAAAAGTTAGAATCTTAAACTAGATGTTTAGGCACCGGCTTTGAATAAAAAAGTGACTTTTGAATTTTCAACCCCTAAGTTTAAAACCCGGGTTAGAAGTTTGAAACTTTCATCCCCTAAGGGGTAGTTGCGCGGGTTCGAAGTTTGAATGAAGACTTTTGTAATAAAGACGAAAACTGCGTGAATACGCCGCGGGCGCAGTCTAGTTATTTAAATAAAAAGCTGATTCCTGACATGAAAAAAAATAAGAATTTGAATCAATTAGCAATAAACATTCTAGAAAATTAAATCTTTGAATATCATGTAACTTAAAAAAAACTTTACATTTTACGATTCAGTTAGTCTGTGTGAACCAATTCTGGGTTCACACATAAATAATCGTTTGTATTGGTAACATGATAGCATTACGTTGAACATAAAATATTTAAGTACAGAGCACGATAACAATCTTTGTATATATTGCTACATAATTATATAACATAACAGATACTGACTATTGAAAAGGGACAACAGTAATAGAAAATGCTTAATATGTATTTGATTATCTATGTTACAAACTCAATCAGGACATGAGCCAATAATAAACACTAAAGCAATATTCGTTTTCGAAGAAATTGTCAACAGCCGATAATCAATATCAATCACATATTTTACTTATTTCTATAGGTAGTGCATACCAAGGTCATAACAAGTTACATAACATGTAACGGTAAGAAGCGTAACACAAAAAAGTTCCAGATTCCCTTACATACAACTTACACGCGACCAACAACCTTCTAATATGGAATAATTCATTAGCACATAACGTCACGCGTCCACTTCACATCACGTCCCTCCTCGATGCTGCTGCGTAGGCTGGGAATATGCACATTGTTTTCTGTTTGTTCAACAATGACTATAATGTCGATAACAATAAGGCCTTAAGATTTTAATTACATTTTACTCAATTTTATATTGCAGCTGCAAAACATTAGAAACATGATTACTTTTTTTTATGTAGGGTCCATAATTGTACTGTACTATGTTATTACCACCTTTTGTAACATTATGGAGAGCAATAAAGAATATGAATATGAATATGTGGTAGGTGGCAGACGAGCAGACGGATTACCAGTTGGTAATCGATTGCCGCCGCATATAGGCCCACGGATCCATGGAAATGGATTACTTTGTGTATAAAACCTTTACCTCATTAAAACATAAAAACTGCATTTTTAGAATACAATTATTGTATGTTTAAAAGTCATACCAACCCGAACAAACAACAGCCAGCTGCCAACGCGATCACAGGGCCTGAACGTAGCAGAACCGAGGATCAAAGGTGAGATACTAGTCAACCAGGTCGATCCGCTCGAAGCGGCGGTGCGGGCGCGCGTCGCCGTTGTGCGGGCGCGCCGGCCGCGCCCACGTGTTGACGCAGCCGTCCGCGCACGCCGTCACCAGGTACTCCGCGCGGAACAGCAGCGCCGTCAGCCGCTCGTGCGCGATCTTCTTGCACACCAGCGGCTCCAGCACCGGGCACTCGTCGAACCGCGGGCACGACGCCGTGCCGATCAGCCTCAGCGGGTCGAAGTCCCCCGCCGCCTTGCCCCGCAGCGCCACCGTGCTCGACGCCGACGACTTCTGCTCCGCCGGCTTCGACGACGTCAGACTGAAGTTCCGCCGGTGCTCCGACCGCCGGTCCCCGAACGAGAACCCGGCCAGCCGCTGCGTCAAAGAGTTCACTCCGAGCGAGCCCGACGTCTCCTCCTTGGCCTTCCCCACGCTTATGTTCAGCGTCGCGACGTTGTTTGTCTTGGTTTTCGCGGGCTGCTTCGCGCCGGAGGGCTCGCCCGCCGCCGTCGTCTGCCCGCTCAGCTCGGCGTGTTTGTGGCCGATCTTGTTCGTCTTCGCGCCCTTCGCGGGCGGCTTGACGCCGGGCACCCCGTTGGGCGAGAAGGCCTGGCTGTTGGGGGACAGGTGCGCGGAGGCACGCGCGCGCACCGGCGGCTTCAGCACATCCTCCGTGAGATCCCACAAGCACAGCTGCGTGTCCTGCGATACACTACCTAACCTATAACACTGCACACTTTCAGTCTTCTGACTTTCGTCTTCCGTGCTCTCCTCGCTCTCGGGGTCGGTGAAGCTGACCACGTAGGGGTCGAACGCGACCACGGACACCCAGGAGCGGTGGCCCTGCCCGCGAGCCACGACCCTCATCTCGCTAAACGACCAGACGGTCACAAGGTCGTCCTCGCCGCCGACCACGACGTACTTCCCGTCGGGCGACCAGCATACACAAAGGAACCCGCCGAAATAGGATCTCGCACGGCCTATGAGTTCCATCGTGTCATAATGGAAAACTCTAAGGAAGCCATCCTGGGAGACGACGGCTAGATTGGTCCCACAGGGGGAGAAGGCGAACTCGTTGATACAGCTGCCCTCGGCGCCTATGACCCACCTGTAGAGCGGGTTTCTAGTGGACTTAGTCCGGCAGGTGTGGATGGAGTAGCCGTCGCCCTGCTTGAACAGCTGGTAGTGCGGCGCGGTGGTGCCGCACGTCAGCTCCTCGTTGTACACGTACAGCTGCCCCGACGCATGCGCCGATATGAACAGGTTGCTGGACCCGGGCACCCACTTGATGCAAGTTACGCGCGTTTTATCAATCAGTCTCTGAAATTAAAGCACAACATAATATTTTAACTGACACGTTTTACTGGAGAAATGGCATTGATACTGGCAGTTTACTATAGAAGTAACAAGCAAACAAAATAACCTGTTAGGCAGAAAATACCAATACACAAAACCCTAGATCAAGAGATATGGTGCGTTAAATAGCAACTATGTGTCAAGACGGGAATTGACACGATATTTATTATGTGAAACAACATTGTGTACTCACATATTAGCAGTCCGCTCGTGACCACGGCTGCTGTAACGTAGCCGAAACGTCGAGCCAAATAACGACGATGATGTGGCAATATATCCTATCTCACAAGATTTTTCGAGAAAATTACTTCCTTATGTCATTGGTGTTAAGGTTGATTATTAATGTCAGTTAATTTGTTAGATAGGAGGTATTGGCACATCATCGTGGCGATATGTGAGTACACAATGTTGTTTCACATAATAAATATCATGTTAATAACCAGTCTTGATACATTATAATGATAATGCAACACGAAAATCTAAAAAACTATGTGTCTCCTTGTGTAGGTAGTCCTACACAAGTTTTTAAAAATACTTTAATATACTTTTCTCATAAAACTTTACTTAATAATACTTTAACATAAAATGTGAACTGAGATGCCAATGTTAGCATATTAACTCTTGAATAGTCATAGTGTTTATTGCTTTCATGTAGTACAATAGATGTTAAAACTAATTACAACTTCAAATTTTTGCAAACAACATTTGGAAGACCCATTTGGATATATTTTTATTATTCACTCTGTAGTGTCTTTTTTGTGCAACAAATATAAAATAAACTTTCCCTATTTGTATTTATATTTCTTTAAAATAGTTCCATTAAAATATATATTTTTTTTTAATGTACCTAAACTATAAAATAAATATCAAAAAGTATCTAATTTGACTAATAATTAATTTGTTATATCAATAATATATTACAATTTAAGCTCATCTTTTACACTGCATAGAATCAAAACTTGTAGAAATAAATTTAGAAATTATTTTAATGTGTAATAAAGTTACATATCCTTACTAATATTATAAAGGCGAAAGTTTGTTTGGATGGATGTATGGATGGATGTTTGTTCCTCTTTCACGCAAAAACTACTAAACGGATTTTAATGAAACTTTACAGTAATGTAGCTTATAGATCAGAATAACACATAGGCTATAATTTATAAAGATATCTATAAGACCTTGCTTTTATTCGAATTACACGCAGACGAAGTCGCGGGCAAAAGCTAGTAATACAATAAAATACACTCACCTCTTCATTATACAATTTACTTAATTCCTTCTTAATAGGGTCTATGAGTTGAATTTGGCCGGTAGAAAATCCTATAACTAAAGAAACACTGTCCGGTGTCATCGTAACTGTGTTGAAGTCATGACATGTTGGATTCGTGCCTTTGTACATTTTTTTATCCACTGGTTTTGAAAGATCGGTGGCCTATGACAAAAAAAACTTTATGTAACTACATACAATACATCAACAAACATATCGGCGATGATGTGACAATACCTCCTATCTAACAAGATTTTTTGAGAAAATTACTTCCTTATGTCATAGGTGTTGAGGTTGATTATTAATGTCAGTTAATTTGTTAGACAGGAGGTATTGCCACATCATCGTTGATATAGCAAAAATCTTGAAGGAAATTAATGATCATCACTATTCGCTTTTCAAATTCAATACTACTGTCATAAAATTGTCACAACTCTGATACTCACATGTATTGTGTGTTTGATTTTTTGATTTATGTATTTCAGACAAGATTGTCTACTAGTAAAGTAGATACTTTTATCTACTTTAGTACTAAGTAATTCTAATTTTAAAATCAAACACAATACATGTGAGTATCCCAGAACACAATTGGTTGTACTATTTACTTTTGTGGTGAAAGATAAAATACATATTTCACCTAAATATATGTTTATTTTATTTAGCCTGCAAGATCATACTGATGGGCAATGGGCCATATTTATATTTGTTAAAAATGTATCTCAACCATATTACATATTATATTTTATATATCAGCCAATCAATGCACGGAATACAACAATCTTTTCACTTATCTGATTACAATAAATTCAAGTTCATAACTGAATGTCCTGATGGTATAAATATTTTTATATTTCAATACATATGTTGACCTAGCAATAACTTACTGTCAGCAATAGCAACAGGACTAAACGAGTACCACTAATGTAGCAGAAATAGCTTCTAATCTAGTTAGTTCAAAAGACTACAAGTGTTTAAGTGATAAGGTCACAATTTTATTTATTCATGCTATTAGATACTATTTTCTGAAAACCAAAGCAACCTTTAACCAAGTCACACACATTTCCTCATCAAAAATCTTCAAACTGCGCATAAATAATGAAAACAGGTACCTTCCTAACTCCTCTGTATACATAAACATACAGCTCTTTCCCATGATTGAAACATATCCTGTCGTCCGAGTTTTGGCCGTCGGAGCCCGACGCTCCGCCCCCCGGCCCCGGCGGCAGCGTGACCAGCGACACGCGCACATGCGAAGACCCCGAACCACTCGTGTAGCCCACGCGATTCGGTCTAGAATACTCCGACAAAGTCATCAAGCGGTAAGTGCCTTCGCGGGTCACGAACTGGGTTTTCACGTCGTCCTTCCCGCCGGAGTCGGATTGCACAGCCATGTTATCATATTATCCTGGTAAAATGCATGGAGTCGGCGCCAGAGAAGCCCCGATTAAAGTTGACAGCTCAACTAAGCTATGGAACTCAACTGGGCCGTGCTGTAAACACTTTCATTGCTTAAAACTATACCAGCGCTCATTTAAATCAATCCGATTAGATTATTAAAAGTTAAAATTAATTAAAATAACTTGAAAAGGTTTTAATTTACGAATTTGTGTTTGCAACTTAAAAAGTCAGGTGTCAGACATGACGGATAGTTGTTTATGGTGGTGTAATTTCTTTTAGATCAGCCAAGTTCTCTTTCGGCAGAGGAAATTACACTAAACAATCCAGTTCAACCATAGACAAGTTTTAAAAATATCCCAAATTATTGGATTATTGTAAAAAAAACGTTTTGAAGTGAAGGGCATCCATGAATAATATTAAAATAGTCAGGTAGGTAATAATACTCTGGACACACTCCCGTTAGATGAAATCTGCGACAGGATTGATTGGGCGGAATTTCTTGATTTTTATGCTTTCGGTATTTGTAAAGCTTAAGTTTCAAACATAAAGAATAATAGTTATTATTCTATGCATAAAGACAAAAACAGGGGAAGGGAGGTTAAAAGGTAAGCAGCGCACTTGTGACACCACTGGTGTTGCAGGTGTCCAAGGGCGGCGGTAATCACTTACCATCAGGTGATCCGTCGGCTCGTCTGCTACCTATATCAAAAAAATAAAAGTAAAGTAATAATAGGTAGTTCGGATAGTTTCAAAGAACTAAAATCCAGCACTGGTGGTAGATAGAATCAATAGAATTAAAAAACAACTTGCGTTGATTTTACTTATTTATTTACATATTATCTTAAAAATAAATATTTTTCATTAATATTATGTTTTGTAATGAATACAGTTAAGCTTCAGCTTCCACTGGTTGGCTTGATGTGTCCATTTTCTGCTCATCAGCTTCAACAGCATTACTTTCTGGTTTTGTGTCTTTCTCTTTTGCAGGGTTTTTTTCTTTTTCTTTTGCAGGGTCTTCCTTATCCTCCAAGAACTTTTCCCAGTTATCAATCCTTTGATTTAAAGCAGCATCTGTCTCAGCGATCCTGTACTTTGTCCTGCCATCCCAAATCTCTGCTGTAATTTGTCTTTTTCCAAACCACCTTCCATTCATGAGTAGGACAACAGCATCAGCTTGTTCCGGGTCTTTCATGGTGACCTGTGCTACTCCTTCTGGATGTCGGTCATATATGACTACTTTTCTGACCTCCCCACACTTTGCTGCCTCCTCTCTCAAGTCCTGCTGATAATCAAGTATCAACTGAACTTCCTTATCAAAATCAGAAGGATGGAATAAGTTTTTAACAATAACCACTTTTTCATGTTTAGAACGTTCTCCAATAAACTTCTCTGGTCGCCAGTCAAAAAGCTTCTGTTGCATTTTCTTGATCTTTTCAATTTCTTTTTTCTTTTTCTTCTTTGGCTTCAATGCCGGGTTGTATTCACCTTTCAATTGGAAACAAGCCCTTTCTACCTTGATTTTTTGTCCTTTGAAATCACTGCCATCGAGTAATTTTAAGGCTAAGTCAACTGATTCAATTTTAATGTAGGTACATAATGCATCACCTTTGAAGCAATTCTGCTCTTTATCATAATACAGTTTGATCTTCATTTTTTGTGTGCTCGGGTCTCGTTCAACAAGACCACATTTTTGCATAAAATCAACAAATTCCTCTTCAGTCAAGTCTGTAGGCAGATTTGATACATAAACTTTAGTATTTTTCTCTTCTGACTGTTCAAACCACTGTGGCTCATTTTTCCTTTTGACGCCTGTTGGATCCAATTTCTTTTGCTGGATCTTTTTCTCAGCTTCAGCTTTTTCTTTTTTATCATCTGCAGTGTTATCTACAAATCCATATGACATTTGGTAGAATGCTATGAAATCATCATCAACTTTAGGTATCCAAGCCTTTTTTTCGGCATCCCAAAAGAATTTAGAACCATCGGCCTCTGTGTACACATGAGTGTCATTTTCGTAACTATAAACTCTGCCAGGTACTTCAGTTTCGCCACTTTTGGAGTCCCACGAATTTGTTTCTTTGTTCCAAGTGTATTTTTGTTGACTCGAGGGGTCAGTGTAAATGGCTTCTTCACCTTCATAGGTTATGTATGGTGCATAGTCTCCCCAAGACGAGTTTGAATCTTTTTCTGCTATCTTCTCAGGTTCTTCACACTTTGCTACTTCAACATGAGACACTTTTTCTTTTGGTCCGACATCGAGTTTGTCATCAACAATATGGTCACCACTTTGTATTTTTACACTCTTTTCGCTATGAATTTCCGACGACTCTCCAACATCGTCTTGATATTTATCTTTAGTTCCAGGCGAGACATCCGTAGCGAGATCGCTATCGTCCTTTTCTTTAGCTTGTTGATCTTCATCAGCTAGCTTTTGTGCAGTTTCGGAGGATAACTTAATAACAAACCCAGATCGAGAAGTTTTGCCTTGCTTAGCCATTTTTAGAATACTATTCACATTTAATTAAATAGCTGCATAATGATTACTCTGTCTGTAAGTACTTAAGTGAAATTATAGTAAATACAACAAACACAAAAACTAGACAAATTCCGTGCACGTACAAATAAATTGTATGGAGGAATCTGACATCACATCACAGATTACTAATATGTAGCAAGCTACATCACATTTAATTTGACAGACAGAAAAAAAGATAAAGATGTAAATAGCTCTATTTGACCGTTTGATCCAGTAGAAAATAACTATCTTTTTAAATGCTCTGATAACGTTGTCAAGGTTACTGAAAAAATTGTAATCTGTCAATGTCGTTGCGTTGTCAAAGTTCAGTAAGATATTGTTTTTCGTTGGTTGCGTTGCGCTGATTTTTTTTGAGTCGAATAGTTTCTAAATAAAATTGTAATTAAATATACGACTTAGGAATTTAAGTTAACACAGTAAAACCATTTGTGTGCTCAGTTAAAAATCCTTGACTATGGAAGACTTAAAAGATGTTAGCCTGGTCCCACTTCCCGAGTCAGCTTATGTGAGACCATTCCGGATGCTTTACACGCAGAACGGCATGAAGAAGTCCTGGGACTTGCTGGCGGTCCACGATAGCGTCGCCATTATTATCTTTAATGTAACTAGGAAGAAGCTGATTTTCGTCAAGCAGTTCCGTCCAGGTAAATCTGGGATCTTATCCTATCTAAGCGTCCACATGATTATAATAGCTAGCACTTTAATAGCATAATAGCTGAGCAACATCTGATAGCAATTTAGCACTGACAGCACTTTACTATGCTTCTATCCTTGCCCTTACGTAAAATCGCTATGCCTAACCTTAAAATTAGGGACCAAAACGAATGTAGGAAGGAAATGGATGCAGAATTAAAATGTATTTATTTTCATATTTCATACTTTGCAGCAATTTACTACAACTCAGTGCACTCCGATGACCGCGAACAAAACACCATAGACACTGACAAGTATCCGGCATCACTGGGCATAGCTCTGGAGATGTGTGCCGGCATCATTGACAAGGACAAGTCTGTGGATGAGATAGCTCAGGAGGAGGTCCTTGAAGAGTGTGGTTATAACGTTCCACTCTCCGAGTTACATAGAGTTATTTCATATAGGTATTTTTATTTAAATTTAGATTACTACATACTTTATAGTTGTATACTTTATTATTTACACTATTTGGACCATTCTTATTTTAAATTCAAAAGAAATTGTAATATAAATGGCATAATTAATGTTGCAAAGAAAGCTGGCATGTTGTATGGATTCCGGTGTCCTAATTATGTGATGTATACACATTATATGTAAGTGTAAGTCATAAGGTAATTAATTGGTATTGCAACTCGTCAGTCAGTCAGTTATTACAATAAAGATATTCTATTCTATTCTATTCAATTGTATTACTGCACATAGCGGTAATTATAATTTCCCACCATGTTTGGTAATTAAGTATTTGCATTACAGATCAGGAGTTGGTGTCCAAGGCTCTCTACAGACACTTTATTATTGTGAAGTTACAGATGACATGAAAACTGAACAAGGTAGTTAATATTGATAAAAGCACCCTTTTAGGATATTTAAAATGATAAGAAAATAACTTTATTTTATAAGGTTCTAACAAAATTCTTAGGATGCAGTTAAACACATTGACAATATTGCCAGTGTCATAGCATATCTTAAGGTTGTGCAGTAGTAGTATTTTAGTTAGTCTCAGCATGAAATATTTAAGTTACTTCAGGCCAAAACTTAGTATTGCTACTCTTCACGTTTTTATACTATGGTATCAAGTACCATTAATCTTACAGGTGGAGGAGTTGATGATGAAATCATAGAAGTGGTGGAGAAGTCTATCCCTCAAGTGGAGCAGATGGTGAACTCTCCAGGACCAATATCAAGCCCACCCAGCTGTCTGTTTGCGCTTATGTGGTTCCTGCACCACAAAGCGGACAAATACCGAAAGTAAGCATAATCCACATTACTCCATTGGATATGATTATTAAATTTCTTAGTTTGTAATAGTTAAAATGGTGTTGCAAATATTATGGGCTATATTATATTAATAGGCAAATGTACAATTTTGATTAATAATATTGATTTTCAAGTACAATGTGATAAGATAGGGTCTACAATTTCCAACGTAAAAAAATGTGTTCTTCCTCTGTTTTGGTTCATTCATTCATGCATGACTTAACTTACGCCTGTCCTTATCAAATACTTTGCAAAACATTTTATTATGTTGTCAGAGTTACCATTGCACCAAACGAGGATTAACACGTAGGTATCATAAAGCATGAAACCTACTTACTGATAATGATATTAGTCGGCGTAACTCATATCGAACCAATCTGTTATCGAGGCGATAAAATAATCCCGCTGTTGAATGCGGCATTGTTTGTGTTTAATATGTTGCTTAATATTCTACACAGGAGTTTTGAAAGAACTTGCGACCAGTGTAAAGAGACAAGCATAATATAAATGGCGTATAATGTACAAGAAAATGTTGGTAAAATCTTCAATTTTCGGTTATGTAACCTATTTATTTCATGTGTAGCTGTAGTGTATCGATAAAGGTCATAATAATTTACTTCCTATTTAGATAATATTTATCTGTAATTTACCTACATGCGTTATTTTATTGTAATCTCACAGCTCACTGTCCTGGGTAAACGTCACTAGTTATTTTTATTTATTACCTAATATAAAAATGTAATAGTTTTATAATATAATGAATATACATATGTAGAATATATACTAGTAATAATAAACTATTGGTAATTTTACTTAAAATATGGTTTTGTCTTAGAAGTCCCATTGAAATTATTCTACTCTTGTATTGAGGATTTTGTATGTCGATATTTTTTATTACTGAATAGTATCAGCCAAAAGTGCGACAAATGATACATACAGTAAGGTTTAAAACCTATCCTTTCGAAATAGACCATTAGCTTCAATAGGACTGGTAAGCTCAGACCGATAGCCATTGTAGTTTTTAAATGTTTCACGACATTTGTTTAATTAATATTCAGTATTTGATAGTGAATACCTGTGATTGTATTGCCTTTCTGTGATTGAATCATGGAAATTATGAAATAAATGTAATGTTTATGGATATAATGTGTTTTGTTTTTAACCGACTACGGCAAAGTCAAACAGGAAGGGTTATGATTTTAGCAGTCTTATGTATGTGAGTATTTTATAAGGGCATATTTGATATTACCAACATTAGAGTTCATTTTTCCCGGTTGCGTCCAAAGCTGTCGCTTGGAGTCTGGTAAAAATTACAATGACCGTGGGCAGAGCCACGCTTCGGCACGAATGGGACGGCTCAATCGGAGTGATAGCCACGGCCTCACAGAAAACCGGCCTGGAAGCAGTACTGTGCTGTTTCGCTGCGTGAGTGAGGATACCGGATACCCAATCCGGGGGAAAGGGGCGGTTTACTGGTTGGCAGCATAACTTCACTAGTGTCGCGGGTGTCTATGGGCGGCGACAATCGCTTACCATCACGCGATTCCGTCTGCTTGTCTGCTACCTATCACACTAAAAAAAAAAAGGAAACTGCCGTCTGACCATCGCAATCGCAACCCTTTTTCTCTTTGTACTTGTGCTGGGCTAATTCATAATATAATGGAACAATAAAACAATCTGAGTGTGAAGTACATAAAGTATTTTATTACATATCCTCGACTAAACAAACAATAAAACAGTGCACGAAGATGGACTTAATCATTTAATTCATCAACAGAAATAAATAATCATTATTTATGATCAGATATTACCAATGATAGAGATAGAGATAGATGAGTAGGTAGAGCTATTTGGGTTCATTGACCGCAAACATAGATGTTAATATGGACATGCCCCGGGATTCTGACTATGATCCCGGGATTAAAATAAATACATTTTTATTTTAATAAAAATATAAAAGATAGATCGTTTGTATTGTATTATGTAAACTTGCGAGCGCGCGACGTTGTCAAACTTACAATAGCGAGCGATATTACCATTTGCAAATAGAGCCCGGGGCCGGATTGTTGCCAATGTTTGCCGCACTTGTGCGACGCACAATACGGCTTTTCGAAACAAAAGAAAACAACAGCGGAGACCGCGCGCGAGCTCCGAGGAATCTTTGGGAAACTTGACGTAAAAAACTAGGGTTGTGGCTTAGTCGATATTGTGCTATCGACACTAACATATCTTAAGCCATCGCGCGAGTATATATTATAAAATAATTCTGTTTATTATTGTACTTTAAATAAAATAAAACAATTGAATTACATACTGTATTTAATTTAATGAACACGGGTTCATTACGGTTCAGTACGGACTTAATCCACAAAATCAACGTATTTTTTTCCCTGCTTGTTGTGACTGCTTCGGCATTCTTTTTTGATCCAAATTAAATTGCGGTCTCCAAAAAATTAAGAGGTACTTCATTATTGTTGTAGAAAAACCACTGATTCTAGAATTTGAGACAGACTGTACAGACGGCGTTAGGTCGAGTTACCATCCCGAAGTGCCAAAATAGCACCTGTGTCTCAAACGGACGGTCAAAAGTTCAACAAGGGTAAGTACTCGTGACACGGTGTGTATATATATTAAAAGGATTTTATTGTACTTTTTTAGAGTTAAATATTTAACGCATTTTAATAATGAAAGGCCTTATCGATTTCGATACCACCATGTATACTTACAGTTTATTCCTTTCTATCTAACGTACGTATCTTGAATTTCGAAAGAACAAAGAGAACTTTTTTTAATTAACATGGTATCAGAAAGCGTTTATGAATAAGTTCGTAAGGCTGATGTTAATGCTCGTATGTATAAACTCTTCATTTATACATACTGTTAATAGTTACAGAAAAATAAAAATCTATTTTAATGAATTGTATATGTTTACGTTTATTTCCAATGACCTCAAAAACGTCCTTAATTAGTGGGGGGAGAGGGTGGAATTTTTACTCTCTGAGACTGTGAATCGCTTTTGTAACACTATATCCAACATAAATAAATTATATTTTTAATCCCGGGGTTCCGCGCATGTCCATATTATTTAAAAAAAAATCGCAATTACCAAAAATAGATAGCTCTAACTATTCCGATTATTGGATATTACAGATGTGGAATAACGGAACTATATCCTAATTTAAATATTTTCTTAAATGAATCATCCCGTTAGAAAAATTAAGATCATATTTTTATATAAATACGGAAATGTCCCAAAATCTTAAATTAGACGTCAAATTTTGCTCTCTCACTAGTGATTCTAGATCTCTCAGTATTGTTTTTTTCCGACGATGACGATGATTTAGTTTCATTTCTAGAGATCATGAACATATTTAGAACTTTAAAGATAAGGTACTGGCATACACAAGGAAATGAGAAAAATAATCACCCGTTACTATATGAATCAAAGGAAAGTTATTAAAAATTTATTTAGAAATATGCACCTCAATGTCCAATTTGACTACCTTTAAAAATCATTCAATCAGTCCATTCATTCATTCGAGCTATTCATGCTAGTTTTCGTACAATTTGGTGGTGTATAATTTTTTTCAACAACTAATTTCCCCCCTCGTGGACTATTTCACGTATCCCCGCTATAACAATCGTGTCCATCAACTCTAGCCCGATCAGTTCATCCACTCGTTCTTTCCATTGATGTCGGTGGTGGTATAACTTCGACAAGTCTGTCTCCCTCGTGGAGAGTTTCCCGTGTGGCGTGCCGCCTCGAGCCCGTGACGTCACGATAGGCTAGTGTATCCGCGTGAGGTCCTCCACTATCTTTATTAAGTCGTCTACAGTCGCGTCGCGTTTCATGCCGTCGTTGTCGTCGATCTAGAAAAAAAATAACAAATTTATTATAAATAAATAAATAATGTTTATTCAATATCTTTTAAATTACATACATTACAAATGGCTGGGGTCTCTATTTAAGTATGCAATACCTGTGTTTAGAGACCCCGCTCCTCCTTGAAATTTACAAAGATAAGGATCATACCAAACTAATGTGTGTGTGTGTGTTTGTGTGCATTTGTTCGTATCTATAACTATGTGTGTGTTGCATGTGTATCTTTAGTGCGTGTGACTAAAGTGTAAGTATATGTGTGTGTGTCTGTATCTATGTGAGTTTGAATAACGTGTATCTGGTGTGTTTGTGAGTATGTACGTGCATGAGTGTGAGTGCGTGTGTAGTTCTGAATTTGTACATGTGTGTTAGTTAGTTTCGGGTATGTATGTGCTATATAATAAGTATATATTAAAACATAAAACTAGTAAAAAATAAGGTTCTCAATCTCATTATAGTCTTGAACCTGTAGCCAATTATGTAATGTGTATTTGCATGAATGTGTTGTTGTGGGGTGGAAATTTAGAATTTTATTTAGTTTGTTATAAATATGTGCCGATTGTACTGTAAATTGTCGCCTAGCGTGTGAAGTTCTAACCCTTAGTGTAGGTGCAACACTTTGCTGCCTTCTTTTTTTAATATGTTTAGTGGGCTCATAAGGTAGTTTTCTATGTAGTTTTAGAATCGACTGCAGAATGTAAAGTTTTCGCACAGATAGTAATTCACATTCAGAGTATAGGCTTACGGTTGGATATCTATATGGTTTATGATATATTATTTTAAGTAACAATCTTTGCGCACGCTCTAATTCAAGAAACTTAATTTTGGTAGAAGCGCCCCATACTGGTATACAATAATTTAAGATAGATTGGGCTAACGATAGGTATATTTGTTTTAATAAGGCTGCATCAGCAACACGTTTAAGTATTTTAAAAATCCAAGAAAGTTTCCTAATTCTATTTGTCAATAAGTCAATATGTGCGTGCCAAGAGAGGCGTTGGTCAACCATTACTCCGAGATACTTAATTTTTGATATTTTATTTATAGTATAACATGAGCAATTTGGGTCACTTAAATCATTACATGTGTGAGTTTTTATTTTGTAGTTAGAATTTGGCTGTGAGCTGTTATAGAGCGTGAAACATATGTAGTTAGTTTTAGAAACATTTAGAGTAAGTAAATTATTATCCAACCAGCAAGCCACTCGGGCCAATCCATTCTCTGCAAAGCTATGCACCTTGTCCCATGTCGAACCAGTAAAAACTATCGCGGTGTCGTCAGCATATGAGAAAATTTTTCCATTGGGAATTTTCAAGTTGCACAGACTGTTAATGTAAATTAAAAAGAGCGTTGGCCCCAGGACACTGCCCTGAGGCACGCCGTATGTAATATCAACAGGATCACTAACGTAATCTCCAATTTTGACACTCTGCCGACGACCACGCAAATAGTCACTTAGCAATGCCAGGGGGGTACCTCTCACGCCCATTGACTCTAGTCTATGGATAAGGGTGGGGACAGAGACGGTATCAAAAGCCTTTTGAAGATCAATAAATACTGCAATACACTTCTGGTTTTTGTCTACTTTTTCTGAGATATGAGATGTTAAAGCAATTACAGCATCTTCTGTAGAGATTCCTCTTCTAAAACCAAATTGACAGTTTGATATAAGTTCGTATTTATTTAAAAAGCGAATTAATCTGCAATTTATAATTTTTTCTAAAATTTTTGACAGCACTGGAAGAACCGAAATAGGCCTATAATTATTTGCTTCGTCTCTGTTTCCACTCTTATGCACCGGCGTAACAATGGCATGTTTAAGCATGGTAGGAAATATGCCCTGTCTTATACAAAGGTTGACAAGATGAGCTATAATGGGAGATATTTCCTTTCCAACATGTTTCAAAAAATTGGTCCCTATACCGTCCCAACCAGCAGCACTATTAGATTTTAGTCCCATTAATATTTCATACACTTCTTCTGGGTCAGTTTCTAATAAAACAATAGAAGTGGCCTGTGGTGAACTATCCGTGTTATTGAAAACTAGGTTTCGATTTGGTTGGCGCAGCAAAATGTTGTCAGCTAAAGTTTTACCAATGTTTGTGAAATAAGAATTTACGAAGTCTATAGATTCTTTGGGGGTTGATTTGGAGTTTAGTAGTTCTTTATTATGAGATTTATTTACTTTTCTATGTGTGACACTATCAATTGTTTTCCAAAGTAACCTGGGGTTCTTTTTATTTTTGAGTAATTGATCTCTATCATAACAGCGTTTCAGTTTTTTTATCAAGGCGTTACAATAATTACGATAGCGCCTGTACGTAATTTTCAGGACTTCATTATTAGGTTCACGTTTAAGCTTTTTTTGCATTTCATTTCTGGTCCTAATACACCGAAGTACGCCTACCGTTATCCATGGCTTTATTATACGATTTTTATTGGTGATTCTTGAGGTTATTGAACTGGCAGAGATACATTTCTGTAATAAATTAATTAATAATTCTGTGGTGATACTGGGATCAGTGTTCAATAGCAAATTTTGAATATTCAATTTCTTAAAATTTTCTTTTGCTAAACAGAGGTCGAGAGAAGTTTTAGTCTTAGAGGGGTGTATTTCATGTTTACTATTAGTTAGCTTAAGAAAAATCATATTATGATCCGTAATGGTGGTATTTAAAATATAGATAGACGCTGAGTTTTTATTTTTGTTTAATTTTAAAATGAAATGATCCAAACAGTTTTTTCCTCTTGTGGGTAGGTTATGGCCTGGTAACATCCCATGAGTCACTAGCATGTTTAAGTAGTTTATTTTATTTTTGCGTTCATATGTTTTATTATTGTCATTGTTTACTATATTTATATTGACGTCTCCAGTTAAAATGATTGTCTTAAATGTTTTCAAACTATTTAAATGCTCGTCTAGCGAGAATATGAAATTGTCAGCATTGACATTTGATGGCGATCGGTAGACACCAAGGATTGTAACATCATTTATAGTAATTTGGAGACATGAAGCATCTGAAAGCATTATTTCATTAACCTGGACTTTAAAACATGATTTAACATAAATTACTACACCGTCGCACTGATTGACGTGCTTTGTTGTTGTGAAAGATATGTAATTGTCTAGTTGGGGTATGTGTTTTTTTGGATCTATTCGACATTCCGTCAAAATTATTACGTCAATCAAGAAGTTAAACTGCGACAGTGCAAGACAGAGATCATCCCAATTACCATAAACACTCCTGATGTTTTGGGAAATAACTGTGAGTTCTGTGTTAAGGATATTACCCACCAATTTAGGAAAGTCAGCAACATCACATGTACGTGACGAAGCAACCTCCAATTTGTCAAGTTGAGTTATAGTATTTAATATGTCGTCCATTTTGAATTTTTATTTACGTTTTATTGTTTTTATTTACAGTAGGTTCAAATAAGCTTTGTTCACAAAAGGATAATACTATGAGGCCGTTTGTATGATATTTAGAGTAATTTTGATAATATACGAGTAAGGTTTTCATCTTTGGGTATTTATAATTTACGGTGTGTTTGATTTGTTTAGTCTGAAAGTAGTTTCGTGTGCAAGTACAGATGTATAGACAAGAATTTAAAAATACATAACACTCCTTTTTTGAGACAGTACAACAGTAATTGTTTGTTTTTAACTTAATATAACATTCTGAGATGTTTAAGACATATGGGATGTGAGAACCAGATACTTTTTGTTTGCAACAGAAGAAAAATATTGTAAGAAACATATAAAGTATTATATAAAAAAGGAACAATAAAACTTTCACCATAATGTCACCAGCTAGTCACTTTTGCTGCATAAGGTTAAGTGCTTGGGCTTCATTTCTTATAAGGATAACCGGTGAGTCAGTGGTCTTCCGTACGTATACACGCCCGAATGATGTCCAACAAAATTTGTATGATTGTGATTTTGACAGGTCGCGTGCAAGAAAATAAAGTCTAGCTCCTTTGGCCGTTAGTTGTTCCGATACGTATATCGGAGTGTCTTCGTTCGTTTTGAAGCCCAGGTGTTTAGCTCGCAGTTTCTCTTTGTTTTTAATATTATATGCCTTGCACTTTTGTAAGACATTGGACTTTAGAATGGTCGAGCAACTTTCTATAATAATTGGAGTATTTTTGGTAGATTCCTTTTTTGGCCGTACTCTATAGATGTCACAGATGTCTTTTTCAGTTAGTGGACAGTCTATTGTTTTTGATAAGCATAAAACCATTTTTATTAACTCTTCTTTGGTCTCAGTAGGTTTAGTTAATGGCACATTTTTAATTTCAAAGTGACTTTTTAGGCTTTCTCTTTTGACATCCTCCAATTTATCTTCTAACAAGACAATGTACTCCTTATCCTTTCTATTTTCACATTCCAGTTGTTCTATTCTTTTCTTATATTCTTCATTCTGTGCTGCTAAAAACGATATGGATTCCTCTATGCTTTGATTTGTCTTTTTGATGTCTTGAAGAAGTGGATTAATCTTCTTAAACTCGTTTTGCATCATTGTTTGTAGGGCTGCCATCATTTCTTGTTTAAATTTACTAAAGTTTTCCTCTTCTAAGTCATCTCTTGATCTTTTATTACGAAAAGCTACATAATTAGGCGGCGTTTTATCCCGCCCCTCTGCCGACTGGTTAATGAATGAGTCGGATAGCGTTCTATTTAATTCATTTTCCATTTTTAGGTAAGTATGCAGCGATGTCGTATTCACGAGATATGGGCCGAGGGCGTAGTAGAAGTCGTAGCACCTGCGTAGATCTGCCTCGTAGCCGTACGTAAATTTATTATTTTAAAAGATAAACTGATCATGCTAACCTTTTGATGCCAGTAGAACCAACCAACCAATGCAGTGCGGTTGCTTTGACCAAAAAGTGAAATTGAAAGGGCGTTGTACAATTTTGTTTCTATAGAGAAGTGTCACTTCCTCCTTCCATTGGACAAACAATATTATCAGTTAATCACATGCCCTGTTTATAAATAGTATAGACTTCTTTATAAATAGTATAGATTAGAATAAGACCTGGGTAAATCGATCGTTTATCGAGACCCGGGTCGATCGCGACCCACTTGTATAGTGATCGGGTTAAGAAGATTTGATCGATTTGTACGACCGAATGACCAAAGCTTTATCTTTCAATTAAAAATGAAGGCTAAAATAATGATGTTGTAAGTATTATTTTTCCTATCACCTATTTTTGATTTTAACTACCACCTAGAGACATATAATTAGTCGGTATCGATCAATATTTTCAACTGTAATATCAACACACACACCCCCCCGGCCAACAGAAGTTCCGGTATTAATTATAAATAATTAAGTTATGGTCTAAACCTTGATTTAGCTTCATGAAACCTAATTAAAATATTTAAATATAATTTACAGACATTCAGATTAGCAGTGCAATATATTAAATTAGATTAATTATAAATAAATAGTTGTTGTTAGGATCCAATGTCATGAGTTGTAGCGGGGGTATTTTTTTTCGTCTGTATAAAATCGAGTGTAACGGTGATTTGTGACACATTTCTCTGTTGTATTTGTTACAGGGTGATTATGCCCAAATAAATAGCAATATAAAAATAGTGTAGTGCTGGGTGATTTTTTAGCCATCCTGACCCACTTCTGTTTACAAATGTTTATTTTTATTTGTTTACCTGCATGCCCTGTATGGTTTCCTTTTGTATGTCCCTGGTGAGGTCGAGGAAGCTCTCGATGAGGTCGCCGTCGATGAACCCCTCCGCGGCCTCCGTCGTGATGTCCGAGTTGAGCGAGCGCCAGAACGAGTGCGGGATCTTGCCCACGGACTTGATGGTGTGGGTGAGCCGCTCTTCCAGTTGGTGGAGGAACTCGTACAGTTCTTGTGGTAGTTGGACGACTAGACCTGAAGGAGAGGAAACGGTTTTTAAACGAATATTCATATTCATATTCATATTCATTTATTCACATAAAATTCATAACATCACTGTACATAATACAATAAGCATAGTAAAAAAGGCAGATGACAGAGCCATGCTACAAATTACCTTTTCAAGGCACTTGTGAAAAGGGTTCGATTACATTACATTACATTACATTGATTGAAATAGATAAAATAGCATTAAAGATTACATTCATATACATTAAATAAATTCATTTATGTCAATAAAAATAAAATAAACATTAACTAAAATTTATCGTCAAAAAATTCCTTCATGTCATAATAACTTTTGAGCAAAAGTTCTTTTTTTAGCTTACTCTCAAATTCACTACCTTGGAGGGTTTTTAATTTATTTGGTAGGTGATTGTAAGCTCTAATAGCCATGTAGTATGCGCCTTTTTTGAACAACTCTAGATGCGGAGTTGGTAGAATTATATTGTTTACGCGACGTGAAATGTGGCGTCTAGGTTTATCTCCAACTCTTTGGAAGTATTCTATGCGTTTCCTTACAAGTCGACACAATTCAAGGATATACATACAAGTAAGTGTTAAAATCCTGTGCCTTATGAAAAGTGGTCTACAAGATGTTCTCGTGGGCGTCAATGTAATTATTCTGAGGCAACGTTTCTGTAGGATGAAAACATCATGTACGTCTGTTGCATTACCCCAGAGAACAATCCCGTACCTTATCCATGCAGCAGCATGGCAGTGGTACGCAGTGAGCGCACACTCTTCATTTGTGCTCTTCCTTAGCTCACGTAGTGCATAAGAAAATTGGCTAAGTTTAGATACCACGCCCTGTATATGTGCTTTCCACGACAAAGTTGAGTCTACTGTAATACCTAGTATTTTAAAAGCATCTACTTCACTAATTTCCTGTCCTTCATGAGTTACACTTAAGGGTGTTCTGGGTCTTTGGTACGGTCCAAACTGTATGAGTTTAGTCTTTTCTAGATTCAGCATAAGGCCTATACTTGCTAGATAATTAGTTACTGCCGTACAATATATAATATAATAATAAAGGCTGTACTGTAGCATCTTTAAGATAGGGATAGTTCTGAAGGCACGAACTTTTCGAAGAATCGTAGCAATTTGTATGATAACTTAACAAAACAAAATACGAGAGGTACGCCTAAATTGTTTAAAATAAATCCGGTTTAGAAGCTAAAAATTAAAATCGATTGGCGTCGCTAGTGTGCCCTACCCGTCACCTTAATGACTTTCTCACTAAGTGCCAACATGATGGAAATATGGGAGAGCCACGCTTAGGCATGAATGGGCCGGCTCGTTCGGAGTGATACCACTGCCTCACAGAAAACCGGCGTGAAGCAGCGCCTGCGCTGTGTTTCGCCGTGTGAGTGAGGTTACCGGAGGCCCAATAGGGGGAAGGGGAAAAGGTAGGCAGCGCACTTTTGACTCCACTGGTGTTGCGGGGTCCATGGGCGGCGGAATTGCTTACCATCAGGTGATCCACCGGCTCGTCTGCCACCTCACATATAAAAAAAAATTATATATTTAATGATAGTATTTTTGGTTTTGTCTCATTTGTTTAATTTGTATCTATGTCATAGTGCCTAAGTCTATTTTTGTAAAATTGTATGTAGTTCGAGCGCTTTGGGCAACTGTAAGCTCTTATTACTATTTTTTTTCACAACATCTTACACATTGACCTGATTCCGTACTAAGTAGCTTAAGCACTTGTGTTACAGATCAGATAACAGAGGAACACAAATATATACTTAAATACATATATTACACCCAGACACTGAACAAACACAAGTGTTCATCGCAAGAATGTTTGTCCAGGGTGGGGATCGAACCCACGACCTTTGGCGTCAGAGGCAGGGTCACTACCAATTGCGCCATTCGGTCAGTCCGGTACAATTGATAAATAAATAAATAAATCTGTTTGCCGCACTCAAGAGTCGTTGATTAACTAAGTTAGTTACTTAATAAAAAATATTGAGTCTTATTTTGATATGCATAAAGACTACCGATACTAAAGTTATAACATTAGCTTAAAAGACGTCTCTGAGTGCGGCCGTGTGACTGGAACATGCGCGCGCGCCGTGGCTCATGACGTTCACCATTTTTCAAATTATTTACTTAAATTTCAAAGTTAGAAAGTTGTTTAAAATCTGATTTTCCTTAACTAAATTCGTTTACATTTTCGCTTTTGTTCATCATGTTAGATTTATTGTAACGATAGTTTAAGTTATGAACTAAAATGTTGTAATTTAATTTAGTTTAATTTTATCGCGGAGCAAATATCAAAAATAATTTGTAACACTTTAAAAACAAGCACAATAAAGGCACGGAACCAGTGTCCGTGGAATTTCATTAGAATTAAAAAAAAAAACTAAAATGTTTGCTCTAAAGTTTAAATTAGTCTATCTTAGTGCTGTTTTTAATGGACAACATTTCAAAATTGCTAAGCTCTGAAACAAAAAATACAAATTCTTTGTTTACTTTTCCGCTGCTCGAATATATATTTATTCATTTTTTATATTGCTTATTTACTGAGAAAAAAATTAAAAACTAAAAAACGTAAGATGACGTCATCGGACGGCAGAATGTAAAATATTTCTTTGCTTAGCACATTATAGTTTTAAATTTACGTAATGCCAAACTCATGACATATAACTGTCAAAAAAAAAGACAACTTGTCAACGTTGAATGTATGAATGACGTTGACAATGTTGACACTAGTATTATTTACCTTTGACAGTAGTACCTTTTTTTTATGAAAACAATGATAAGCAAAGGAATATCGCTGTATTCAGCCGTCCGATGACGTCATTTGGCGCTTACGTCTATTTAGAATAAAAAGAATTTCAATAATTATTTTATGCATGAAAATGGACAAATTTTGAAAAAAGAAAAAATGTGGGTCTGTTCATTTTATGTCTATTTTCATATAAAAAAACAATATGGACATGTTAAAAATTTGAAATGTTGTCCATTGCAATTAGTGAAACTGTAAGTATATTATTAATCATATTTTTTTTGTGCCAAGTTTGTTTATGACTGTTTGTTTCCAAATATATAAATGTCGGCCACGTGGAAGCGGCCCATGTTCCCCGCTGCTGTTGCAACATGCACTCACAGATGGCGCCGGTGACGGTGGCCACGAGCACGGGGTTGGCGACGGGCGCGTGCGTGTCGGCGTGCTGCGCCACCAGCGAGCCGTGGCTCATGACGTTCACCATGTCGCCCACGTGGAAGCGGCCCATGTTCTCCAGCTGCTGCCGGTCCTCGTCCGTCGTCGCCGCGCTGAGGACAACCAAACAAAACAATCTATACTCGCGCAGGATTAGTGCGCAAACGCGACTGCACTCTATATTCCCTTGCCCTCATATTCCGATGGAACACCAGCGTGACAAGAACGGCTTTATGTGCTTTCCGAGGCACGGGGGTATAAGACTGCCAACTTCCAGACTCCGAGCTGACACTGAGAATTTCTTAAGGTGACGGGTAGGACACACTAGCGACGCCAATCGATTTTAAATTTTAGCTACTAAACTGGATCTATTTTAAAAAAATTCGGGGTTACAACCTCTCGGCAAATACTTATACTGCTTATTTAATAACCATACACAAATGTTGGGTCCGTTTTTGTACGCGAAAATTGATTCATGCCAAAAGTGGCCGCTTTTGGCGTGAATCAATTTTACGCGTACGCGTTGGATACATTTCTGCATGGTTATTTAATAAATAGTATTAGTGTTTGCCGAGAGGTTGTAACCCCGAAATTGTTTAAAACAGATCTGGTTTAGTAGCTAAAAATCAAAATCGATTGGCGTCGCTAGTATGCCCTACCAGTCACCTTAAAAAAAAACTCAGTCACAAATTTTAGTCCGACTCGGGGATCGAATCCGGGAACCCAAGCGCAGCTGTCGCTTTAAAGTGCGACGCACTACCGACTGCGCCAATGAGGCGAGTTTAGTAACAAGGAGGTTTTATTCATCATCAGCAACCCACACTCGTCCACTGCTGGACATAGGCCACTGCTCCCGATTTTCGGCCACTCTCATCCAGCCCACACCAGCCAGCCTTCGAATGTCATCATCCCATCTTGTCGCAGGGCGTCCTAAACTACGCTTGCCGAGTCACGGTCTCCACTCAAGGACTTTACGGCTCCAACGGCTGTCAGTTCTGCGGCTAATATGACCAGCCCACTGCCACTTCAGTTTGCTAATTCGGTGGGCTATGTCGTGACTCTGGTTTTCTGTCGGATTACATCATTTCTGATGCGGTCCTTCAGAGATACTCCGAGCATAGCCCTTTCCATAACTCTTTGAGCGACTTTGAACCGGTGGACCAGTCCAGCCGTGAGTGTCCACGTCTCGGCACCGTAAGTCATGACCGGAAGGACGCACTGGTCGAAGACTTTCGACTTAAGACTTTGAGGGATGGGTGACGAGAATACTTGACAAAGTTTACCAAATGCGGCCCAGCTTAGCTGAATTCTTCTATTGGCTTCTCTCTCGAAGTTGTTTCTGCCTAATTGGAGCGTTTGTCCTAGATAGACATATTCCTGAACAACTTCGAGAGGTATTCCATTAACAGCGACCGGTCCCGGATCAACGAGCTCGTTGAACATGACCTTGGTTTTATTCAAGTTCATCCGATGACCGATGCGTTTGGAAGATTCAGCCAGGCTGCTCACCATCTCCTGTAGTCTTGTAGGGTTTCCGCCAAGATGACGATGTCGTCTGCGAATCGTAGGTGTGACATGTACTCGCCATTAATATTGATTCCGCGCTCTTTCCAGTTTAGCGTTCCAAACATGCAGCGCAGCGGAGAAAAGTTTCGGGGATATACCATCTCCTTTTTTATTTACTTGTTGTGGGTTTTAATTACTATTAACCTAAAGATATTTTTTCTGTAACACCAATGGCTGTCATTTTAATCAAGCTACATTTTACGGACTTATAGTATGTTCTTGACATTTCGAAGAACGTAACTCTGCACGTTTCATATAAATCCAATTGAATATTGATTGGTGAAGATCGCCTGAATCCATTGGATGCGGGAGGCACAGGACCGATCTGTGCGGAGAACATTGGGGGAGGCCTATGTCCAGCAGTGGACGTCTATTGGCTGAAATGATGATGATGATGATGATGAATATATCTTTTGTATTTGGTAGTAAATCGTCATTTGAAAAATAGATAATTATGCAAAAACACCCTAAAATTAATTCACAAGCAAAATTAGCATTGTTTTTGAATATTTATTTATTTTATTTATTCTTTATTGCACAAGAAAAAAAAAAGTACAATTGGCGGACTTAATGCATATAAAGCATTCTCTACCAGTCGAACCAGAAGCGATGCAGAAATATCTAATATAATGCTCAAAATAATCAAAACTTCAAAATATTTTTTTTTTGCGCGATTGCGGTTACGTACTATGGGTTTGTGTTTTACTTTTGAACATAGTGACGTGCCTCAAGTATTCACGTGATACATAGTACAGTCATTTGCAGGTGTTTGAGTTCATTATGTACCAATGCAACCTCGTTAGTTGCGTGATGGATGCCTGTTATCAAAATAAGAAGAACAATATTATAATCAAGCTGTCTAGAAACATTTTATCTTGTGAATTATCAATGGTTTTGTAATAATCAAAATAAACTCAATTAATTCTACGTTTGGTGCCCGGCAGAGTAGAATAGGCCACCCTCACTCTTACCGAGGTGTCGTAAAAGGCGACTAAGGTAAAGCTGCTGGCATGATCATCAGCACCCAGAGAAGGAAAACTCTGCATTTATTTATATCTAAACCTTCGCCAACCCGTCTGCCAAGCGTGGTGAGTATGGCAATTACCCCTCATGTGATTGAGGGAGGCCCGTGCCCCAGCAGTGGGGACTTAAATGGGCTGACGACGACGAATTCTACGTTGTGGACGTCTTTTTATTTGTAGAAGATTACGGAGACAAAGTTACATTATTGGACAGCATGTAAACTGTTTAATTAAAAAAATAAATTAACTTGATCTGAGCATTGGCTTAAAAAGGGCATGTTCCAGAGATATAAAATTCTATGTTCGCCAATTTTAAAAATCTGTGTTCATCAATCATCATCTGCCATTTTGTTTGTCACTTCAGTCAGTACGAGATGAGTGCAGAAAAGCCTACGACGACAATAAGACGTACGCGTTTTTCTTGAGCTTGTTTGTTGTTTTGTTGTTGAGTGTCGTTTATTGTTTTGTTTGTATAGCCAAAAAAGTTTTATTTACATTTTTCGTTCAGACACTTTTCACGTCATTTTGTATCTATATAACTAACCATACCAATCATCCAATCGTGTATTTCTTTTTCGACAAAAAACAAGATTGGAAGTTTTGCATGTCTAAAAGTGTTCTTAACGACAATTTTTATTATTCTTAGATAATTCGATTAAAATTGGTTACAAATCGACAATCGATGCCGCTGAGGATCGATTTCTAAGGGTACTTCCCTAGTACTGAACTGTCAGAAAGGACTTCATAATTGGAATAGACTATATAGTATCACACAAGGAGGGAGGGGTATTAAAACACCCCGAGTTGGCAGAGTGGCGGCAGCAGCAGATTTGTGTATTAATAAATAAGCGTTTATGTTTTAGATTTGTATTTCAGTTCTTCGATGGCCATAAGCCCACGTCACATCGACAGCCTAACAAAACAGTCCATAGACTAAAACATAGAGCAGCAAGTTTCGTTTACACTTCCAACACCCCGCACCGTTTTTATTATATCATTAATTGTTATCATTAGTAAGCATCATTCTGTATTACTCACCCATCCTTTTGGCAGATAAAGAGGTTAAAGTTATTCTCGGCACCGAGGAAGGTGTCGTCATCTAAGATCTCCACGGCCGTCATCCAGTTGGGGCTGTGGTCGCGAGCGATCTCCTCGAAACTGCCCTCCATCTGTCAAATATAATATACTACCGTCAGGGAACATACTCCCTTTGTTTTACTTTCTTCTCATTTAAAAATATATCACAAAAATTAAAGCGCTCTAAATGTAGAAAAGAAGTCTTAAATATGTTTTTATTAATGCTAAAAAAATCCTCCAATATTTAGCATTAATAAAAACACTTTAGCAATAAATATGGATTTAGGGCTTGCCTTTTATCACCAAAGCATACAGAGCAAAGCGCAATAGAACAAAAAAAGTTATTTAAAAATCTAAGAATGTGACTTTTAAATAAAGAATTACTATTGGTTGATGAAAAACATCTCTACTAAGTATATGATGGAAATCGGCCTTTAGAAGCCACAGGGAATTACCCTTTTTTATTTTATTGAACTGTAGGCTAACGCTTGACCACAATCTCACCTGATGGAACGTGACGATGAGGTCTAGGATGTAACGCGTTTGCCTAGAAGATGCCTGTTCACTCTTGCCTTAAAGATGTCTAGAGTGTAGTGTACCGGAAAAACAGACCTTGGCAATGAGTTCCATTCCTTAGCTGTCCGCATTATGAACGTGGAAGCAAATCGCTTCGTAAGGGCACCATACCTACATATGACGTTAGCGACAGAGACGTCATAGTTTGTTCCAGAACTTAATCGATGCGTTGTTAAGCAAGCAACTTAACCTAACTAAGAACAAATTCGTTATCTCACCTGTTTATACTGTAACAAAGACATGGACCTCATAATGTCGCCGACCAGTATGAAGTCGCCCTTCACCTTTAGGTATAGAGCTACAATGTTGTTGAAGTGGCTACACTCTAGCCTCAGTTCTTTTTCTGACGTCCATTCGAATAACCTAACCTGAAAGATAAAACAGCACGATACAAAGATGACGTCACACGTTTGTAAATACCTGTAAACCTACACCAGTTCATATACTACATAAATTGTCATATAAAACTGTGAATAGCCACAAATTTGGTGACATAATTATTCTGAACGTGTAACAATGGCCTGGGTTTCCTGTATGAGGAATGCAAAGGGACGGCAGTCTTTTCAATATAATCACCAGACTTGCCAAATCCTCTAAAAGGCATAACTTAAGTACAGACAGCAGTTAAAACAAAAAAATAAATATTTCACAACATCACATACATAGATCTGACTCCGAGATAGGTAGCTCAAGCACCTGTCTTACAGATATCAGAATCAACATGGGATTACTAATATATACATACATGTAATACTTTTATTTTCATCAATATCATTCTCCTTCCCTTTTCCCAGGTTATCTGGGGTCGGCGCAGTATGTTTTCTTTTTCCATACGTCCCTGTCATTCGTCATCGAATCATCCACCCATTTTTCCATCATGTCATTCTTCACACAATCCATCCATCTCTTTTTCGGCCGTTCTTTGTTCCTCCACCTACTTTTCTTTTGTAAACACATACTTATAATACACAGGAAACACCCAGACCAATTTGTACTGTGCGGGGATCGAACCCGCAACCCTTGGACCAAAGGCAGCGATCACTACAACTGTTCCAAACGGGTCGTCAAATAAAACACCTTATTATAAATCGCGATCAAAGTTATTACAGTACTAAAGCTCATGTCATCCCGTTCCAACACGCAATGTTTTAAGGGGCTAACAAGAATTTTGTAGAAGTTTTTAGAAATCAGTAAAATAGTCTACACACGTCTGTAACAAAACATCACGTTGTTTACATCTGTACAATGTATGGAAAACTTAAAGCCGTTTGCTTTTGTTTTAAATAACTGTAATTTTTTAGAAATCTTGGCAAATAATCTGAAAACGTTAGACATACTGACAGGTAGCTTACCGTACTATTGATAGAAGCTAACAACTTCCCGTTGAACTCCACCATCGCGTAGCACGCGCCCTTTATTTCCTTATCCGCCACTTGTATCAGCTTGCCTTCCGTCCAGTGGAACAGCAGGATCCTGCCCTGAAATAATACACCAATCAGTAGTCTGCCTCACACACCAAGAATGGATGCAGCATAGTGCCCAAACGCATCGACATTCCGAACCAGCGGTAGATGATAAATATGTGTACATATTTTGACATTCATGTGTTCTGTCTGGATCTAAATTGAATAAAGAATTTTTCACTTTTATCTTTTATCATCTAAAAGTTCCCCCAAAGCACATCTCTATGGTGGATTCGAACACATAGCGGAAAGATATAGTGTTGAGAGTTACATGTTGCGTCGAGGATTTAGACCAGCTCCTCGATGTACTGGCTTACTGAGTAGATGCGGACCACCCGTGCCGTGCCGTGTGGTCCCGGTAGAGTAGAATAGGCCACCCTCACTCTTACCGAGGTGTCGTAAAAGGCGACTAAGGTAAAGCTGCTGGCATGATCATCAGCACCCAGAGAAGGAAAACTCTGCATTTATACCAAAACCCTCGCCAACCCGTCTGCCAAGCGTGGTGAGTATGGCAATTACCCCTCATGTGCTTGAGGGAGGCCCGTGCCCCAGCAGTGGGGACTTAAATGGGCTAACGATGACGATGATGACATCTCTATGGGCTGTAGTCGCGTGCACTAATAAATATACAACACTATTCAAATATAAACCTTATTAGACCGGTATAAGAATCAAGGTGTTTCCATTTTATTGCATGCGACTGTACAGTACAGGTACAGGTAGCTGCATATTTCCGCAGAGCCATCAGCGGTAAATAAACCGTGGCAGAGCCACGCTAGGGCAAGAATGGGTCTGCTCGAACGGAGTGATACCACGGTCACACAGAAAGCCGGCGGGAAGCAGCCCCTACGCTGTGTGCCAGTTGAGGGAATACATACATAGATACTCTTTATTGTACAACATTTAAAAAAAAACATTAACTTTTAAATTGTAAATTTTAGTTTCTGTAATGCCAAATTTTTTTAAGTTGCGTATTTTGTGCAATAAATTATATCTATCTATCTATATTAAACTTAAAAGCTAAGAATACAGAGATACAATGTACAATTTAAGCAGTCTTATCGCTGAGAATGAGAGTACTCGGAGTCTCAATCGGAGAGGAAGATGAGCTTAAAGGTTGGCAGTGTTGCGGATGTCCAAGGATGACGGCAGTCTTTACCATAAAGTAATCTGTTTGCTGTTTACCACCTATCACATTAAAAAAAAACGGTTTAAATCTTAGCTAGCTTGTAAGTAAATAAGTATTAGCCTTTATTCTGTTCCACTTTAGGGCAAAGACCTTCATCGTAGAAATCAAGTCATTGCTACTATGATGGGATTAGTCTTAATTACCACGCTTGCAAAATTCGGATAGGAACATACTTTTTGCTCGCTCGACCCGGGAATCGAACCTCGAGATCACGGCCCGGTACTTAAACCACTAGACCACCAGGTTGTCTGTAGTCTGTCAGGGTGGTGTAGCTAGCTTGGTTGTTAGATATATCGCTCACCTGCTTCGGCTCCGATTCCTCAGGATTGACGATGGCAGTCCCGACGGCGTAATAGTGGTTCGGGTCATCGCTGAGCTTACACGATACTAAAGACATTGCGAACTCGTTGGCCATCAGCTGATGCGCGTGTAACACTGTAAAAAAACATATTATTTTAATGTAATTTGCATTAACATTAAAAAAACATTGAGTACTAGCTTTTGCCTGCAACTTCGCTGACAAAATTTAGAACGCTATGCGCTGTTTCACTCCTAAAAGGGTTGAATTTTCCAAAATGTTTTCTTAGCGCATGTATAAAGTTGTTTTCCCACAGGTTTCCAAGATTCGCAGCAGCTCGACGTAGTTGACAGTGGAACGCTGCGTTGTCCTGGTGCGGTTCGTCGGTAGTTATTGCACTTGCCCTACTCACACGGTATGTGCGCCTTCTCAATTCAACCGGGGCGACCCGCTTCTGGGAGACCAATTAAACCGATTCGCTACCGTGTAAATAAGAACAAACACAATTAAATACCTTTCCCTCGAAGGACCATAATGTACGGTCTCCGCTTAGTATTCCACGAACACCGTACAGCGATAAGTAGTAGTTGTTGGTTGGTAAGTAGTAGTAATACCAGTAGTAGTAGTTGTAGAGTAGTAGTAGTAATGGAGCACGTAGAAGATAAAGATCGCCAAAGGTCAAAATAATGCGGTTTATTAAGTAAAAGTAAACAAAGTAGTTAGTAAGGCAAATCTTCTCTTGATTAGTGTGTCTAGTTCAAAGGTTGTAAACGTACTCGTCTCGTAAATATTAATAATTATTATAGTAAACAATGCGCCTAATGTGGGTCGCAGCGTAAGCAAAAGAATGTACGTGCCTAGCTCGTACAACATCATAATAAGAAATGTGAAGTAATTATACGGGGCGGTACTTTATATTGCTTAATATGGCAAATTAAGTAATTCATGTTGTTCGTTACTCACCCTTGAAGGTGTGATGGTCCAGCAGCAGCAGGTTGTGCAGCTCGAGGTCGAGCGCGTTGGGCGCGTGCTTGGCGTGCGCGGGCGCGGGCGGCGCGCCGGACGTGTTGGGCTAGACGTGCGCACACTCAGCGACTCACCCTCGAAGGTGTGATGGTCCAGCAGCAGCAGGTTGTGCAGCTCGAGGTCGAGCGCGTTGGGCGCGTGCTTGGCGTGCGCGGGCGCGGGCGGCGCGCCGGACGTGTTGGGCTAGACGTGCGCACACTCAGCGACTCACCCTCGAAGGTGTGATGGTCCAGCAGCAGCAGGTTGTGCAGCTCGAGGTCGAGCGCGTTGGGCGCGTGCTTGGCGTGCGCGGGCGCGGGCGGCGCGCCGGACGTGTTGGGCTAGACGTGCGCACACTCAGCGACTCACCCTCGAAGGTGTGATGGTCCAGCAGCAGCAGGTTGTGCAGCTCGAGGTCGAGCGCGTTGGGCGCGTGCTTGGCGTGCGCGGGCGCGGGCGGCGCGCCGGACGTGTTGGGCTAGACGTGCGCACACTCAGCGACTCACCCTCGAAGGTGTGATGGTCCAGCAGCAGCAGGTTGTGCAGCTCGAGGTCGAGCGCGTTGGGCGCGTGCTTGGCGTGCGCGGGCGCGGGCGGCGCGCCGGACGTGTTGGGCGCGGCGCTGGAGGCGCTGGCGCGCACTCCTCCAGTCCCCGCAGCGCCAGACCCTATGCCTCCCGCTGTCCACTCTAACCGGTCTACCCGCATTGTTATCACACCGAATGTCTACGGGAAACATAAAAGGTTTCGGTAACATTCTTTTCGCATTATAGTATGTATGAACTTGTAATAAAATCTCTTTGGCTATAGTATTTGTATCTGGCTGGTTTTGGTATCATTGAAAGTTAAAATTTTAAAGAACATAATTCCAAATTTTAATTAGGAAAATGTGTGATTTTCATTTGTTTTTCGTACTGTCAAAATGAGTGAATCTAATGAAGAATATCGATACATTTTAAAATTTTACTACAAAAAAGGTAAAAATGCAACTCAAGCCGCGAAAAAAAATTGTGATGTTTATATACCTAGTGCAGTGTCCGTGACAGTAGCACAAATTTTGTCAAAGATGCACCTCGCTCTGGTCGCCCTATTACGGATAAAATGGATGCCATTTTTGTAAAAGTGGAGCAAGATCGACATATAGTAGTTACGACGTAGCTGAAGAACTGGGAATGGACCACAAAACAGTTTTGGCGCATTTGAAAAAAGCTGGGTACACAAAAAAGCTCTATATTTGGGTACCTCACGAGCTCACTGAAAGAAGCCTAATGAACCGTGTACTCATTTGTGCTTCTTTATTTCGACATAACGTAACCGAATCATTTTTGAAGAAGCTGATAGCTGGTGATGAAAATTGGATCACGTATGATAAGAAACGTGCGAAAAATGTCGTGGTCAACGGCCGGTCAGGCTTCAGACTGTGGCGAAACCCGGGTTAACTCGCAATAAGGTGATGTTGTGTGTGTGGTGGGATTGGAAGGGCATTATTCATTATGGGCTGTTACCACCAGGCAGGACTATCGATTCTGAACTCTACTGCGAACAACTTATGAGATTAAAACAAGAACTTGAGAGAAAACTGCCGGAATTGATCGACAGAAGGGGTGTGGTTTTTCATCGTGATAACGCTAGACCTCACACATCTATAGCCACCCAGCATCCGCCGTATAGTCCTGACCTTACACCTTCAGATTTCCACCTGTTTCGGTCTCTTCAGAATTCTTTAGGCAGTGTTAGATTAACATCACGAGAAGAATTGCCAAATCCACATTTCGCGGTATTTTGATGAAAGGTCCCAAATTTTTTATAGCAATGGGATCATGTCCCTACCTACAAGATGGCAAAAGGTTATCGAACAAAATGGTACATACATACTTTAGTTAAATGTAAATAAACTATATTAAAAAATATTTTGTATTTTCTAAAAAAATGCGAAGAAACTTTTTCCCCAACCTAATATTAACGTGTCGTAATCACCAAATATCATTGGTATAATACTTTTTCTGTTTTACCCAGGGGAAATGCGATACACATGGGCTTATGTCGGACTCCCCCCGCATAACGGCGGGGGTCTACCAACTAAAGCCCCTGGGCACCCTCTTATCGCCCTTGACACGTTGATCCCATAAAAAACAAAACTTGTCAAAAAATCCAAGTCTCGCACTCAGTTGTGAGATCTATGTTACCAAGTCGGTTATTAGCTTGGCCATCGGTTATTGAATATTTTACTCGACCATTGCATGAAAACACAACCGATTACGAAGTTAATAACCGACTTGGTATAGATCTCAAAACTTTTCACGATAGAACAACTGAGCACGAGACTTGGTTTTTTTGACAAGTTTTGTTTTTTATGGGATATCATTTCTTTTTGTAGTCCACCTACTTTTTATCTTTCCGGTACCTTCACCTTCAACTGCAAACGTAACTTTGTAATCCTATACATTTATATGAGATTAAAAAGTTAAGTAAAGTAAAGAAAGTTATACATGCAGTTGGTACTTAGAAAACTTCACTAAATTAAAAAAAAAATGTTTCCCCATGATTAAAACACTAAATTCTATTTGTATTCTAAATTTGAAGCTTCTGTGTCTGCTAGAAGTGCCTTGGACTTATGATGATCAGTGAGTCAGTGAGTGAGTGACAAAATTCAGAAACTTTAACAAGTTGTCATTCTTAAACTATGGGTTCAAATTGACTGAAATTTTAAATATATCCCCCCTTATTACAAATCGCAAACTAAGGATACTCCCGGAACAAAATTCATGCCAACCCCTTTTAACATTGCGTGTTGGAACGGGATGTTATAAGATTTAGTACGGTAATAACTTTAGATCAAGATTTATAATAAGGTGGTTAGTGTTTATAATATGCCTGATTAGTTACTGAAAATTCAGGCTTCTTGTTTTATCCACAAAGAAATTATAGGGGGTCGAAAATAGCCTGAATTGCTTCGAGAAAAGGATGGTACGGCCGTGCCGCTTTTTTTGTTCGATTGCCGATTGCCCCCAGATTGACCTTCGATAGTAGCATACAAAGCGAACTAACAATAGTGACACGTATTCACTTCTTAAGAAAAGAGTATTCTGGCATCAACCAAAACACCCAACCTGCCGTCTTGAAAAAATATGAGCTTTGAACGTAACCGGGAATCACACGCTAAGATGAAATGGAGGATAATAGGAAAATTGCTGGCAGTAACTGAATGAGGAGAGCCTGGGATAAGTATTTATGGCGCAACGAGTTAAGAAGAAGCTCTCTACTAAACTCGCTGCGCCGTAGATAATTATACATAATACAACAAACGCTGTTTATTACATACAATCAATCAACTACTTTTTGGTACTTTTCACTCACCTGAGTGGCTTCCTGGTAGGCGATGCGTCGCGGCGTCTCGCCGAGAGGGACTGTGCGGATGTGAAGTTTTTGAATTTCGTCTATGGTGCCGATCGTCACTGTGCTGTCTGTCGCTAACGCTAAACTATTCAACAAAAGAATAAATAAGAAATATTTATTTTTATACTGGTAAATAACGTTTCGCTAAACGTAGTCGACACGTACTCGAGTGGAGTGGTCGCCACGTGGGGAAACACAGTGTTAGACTCCCTGCGGCGCGATGGACTGACGATTTGAGAAAGGTGGCTGATGTGAGCTGGATGCAGACTGCTCAGGACCGGGTTGGTTAGCGCTCTTTGGGGGAGGTCTACGTTCATCAGTGGACGGCGATAGGCTGATTGATTGATTGAACTGTAGTGTAGGACCAGACCAGATGGAGTGACGATCTACGCAGGATGGTTGGCTGCAGCTGGATGAGAGTAGCCAAAGATCAGTGACATTAGGTGAGGCCTATGTCCAAGAGTGGAATGCAACGGGCTGATAATGATGGTAAATAACGCTGATATTAAAAAATCGTCTTTGTTGTGACGTGGGACAGCCATACAACGACATGAATGGGCCGGCTAGATCAGAGTGATACCACGGCCCTACAAGAAACCGGCGTGAAGCAGCGTCTGTGCTGTGTATCATTGAATGAATAAGGGTATCTGAGGCCCAATCTGGAGAAAAGGGAGGTTTAAGGTTGGCATGATGACAGCGCACTTGTGACTCCACAGGGCGGCGACAATCGCTTGCCATCAGGTGATCCATCTGCTCGTTTGGCACCTATCACATTAAAAAAAAATCTATTTATCATTTAGGTCTCATAAACCATTTATCCAGGATTTTGTTTAAAACATTTATTCTAAATTACTAAAACTCACCTGTCAGGGTATGCGGCCGCGTTGAGCGAACACATGTGAGTGACTTCCTTCAGGTTTACGTTTGAGAATACCAGCTTGTGGTTCGACGAGAATATCACAGTAGGTCTGTCCGAGCACGCGAATATATTCGTCGTCGACAGCGATCTGCGGATTTATAAAATAAGTTTAGAATTAATTCACTTGTTCATTATTTACTTACACTACAGCTTTACCGACGAAAAGTCGTCGTTCTCATAAGATAAGATAACATTTATTATCAAAAACTGCGTTACAATTGGTATTTTAAGTAGGTACATAGTGGGTATCAACAGTTGCCAATGGCCCGCGGGACGCGCGTAGTCGGAGTGCGCTTGACCAATCAAAAAGTTTATTTTTTCTGTGGGCCAATCATCGAGGGGCGGGCTGCGCTTGACCAATCAAAAAGTTTATTTTTTCTGTGGGCCAATCATCGAGGGGCGGGCTGTGCTTGACCAAGCGAAAAGTTTATTTTCTCTTTCTACATCAACATCATTCTTATTGGTCTGTTATGACGGCGGTCGACACCCGATTGATTGATTGGCCCCAACAGCGCGTCCCGCGAACCAAGGGAATGTCAACCTTGTGACGGTAGAGCTATACTGTTGTAAAGAGAAATAAATGGCCCTCTGTGTCGATTATAAAAAGTTTTTTTTTCCTAATTCAATTTAGGTCCATACAGATCTCTTGTGAATATCAAAATAGGTACACATATTATCATCTACCGCTGGTTCGGAATGTCGATTTCTACTGAGAAGATTGCATAGTGCATTATGAACAATGACTTGAAGCTGCTAACGTTAACGTGAATACAGATGGAACTGGGCTTTAAATTCAACGTCTGGACCTCGTGCCTTTCTACAAACCGACTGTTTCTGGCGGTAGATGGTACCTGAAGGTCCCCAGCACGGCTGCTTGCCGAGCGAGAACTTCTTGTTGCTGAGCGCGCCGGAGTGCTGGTCCATCGTGAAGTAGAACATGGACCCGTCGCCCAGCGCGCACAGGTCAGTAGGAAGCAGGGATGTATAAGCAAACAAGCGGGTGGTTCGTCATTGTTCCGGTAGATGTCACTATGCATTTTTGCCTCCCGCAAGCAGTGTCACCGGAACAATGACTTCAAGCTGCCAAAGTCGACGTGAAGACAGATGGAAATGAGTTTTAACTCAACCGTCTCCCTGCCTGCCTTTTTTCAAACAAAACACGTTTTGCAAGTCACATAGTCTCGTGAGTCGCAATGATTCACAAATTTTCCTTTTTGAAATCACTCGGTCGCTTAGGCGAAAATGCTTTGTGTCTTTCCTCAACGACACTAGCTTTATTTGACGTCTGTGTTTGACGTAAAAGCGTCCACTCGCCTCACGGAAACGACATGATTTACACCACTTGTTGCAATCTCTCGTTTTCAAACGATTCAAAAATGATGATGTCAAAAATCATGCGGGTCACACATTTTTTAGTGAGACGAAAATTCAAAAATAGGTCTTCCTGCAACTTCGTGCCTTTCCACAATTTGACTGTTTCTGGCGGTAGATGGTACCTGAAGGTCCTCAGCACGGTAGGCTGCGTGCCGAGCGTGAACTTCTTCTTGTTGCTGAGGGCGCCGGAGTGCTGGTCCACCGTGAAGTAGAACATGGACCCGTCGCCCAGCGCGCACAGAAGGTAGCACACGCCCTCCAGCACGCAGATCAGTAGGGAGCGGGGGATTATTTCTGAAAAAAAAAAAACATTTAAAAAATCTAAATCGGTAATGCACTTAAAAAAATAACGCCCTGATGGTCTAGTGGGTTAAGTACCGGGCCGTGATCTCGGGGTCCAGGGTTCGATTCCCGGGTCGAGCGAAAAGTATGTTTCGAATTTTTCGAACATAGCTCGGGTTTGTGATCACCAATCCGCATTTGGCAAGCGTGGTGATTAAGCCTAATCCCATCATAGTAGCGATGACTTGATTTCTATGATGGAGGCCTTTGCCCTGCAGTGGGACAGTTTATAGGCTGATACTTTACTTTACTTAAAAAAATATTGGCAGTCTTTATGAGAAAAAAAAATTGCAATATTTACGTGAGAATAAATTTCAAAAAAAATGCTATACCGAAAAAAATCATCTAAATCGGTGCCACGGACAGGCAGACACACACGTACTCACACGCGTACGCACGCACGAACGCACGCGCTCACGCACTTACGCACCCCATACACACGAACACGCACGCACAGAGACAAGTCAAAATTGTAACACCCCTTAGCATAGTAAGTAGACCGCAAGAAAATTATGGGCCGGTTCGACACGAGCGGCGCCTGAGCTGTGTATCGCGAAGTGAATGAGGGTACCGGAAGCCGAAACTCCGAATGAGGAGAGGTCATAGAGGTTGGCAACGCACTTGCGACTCCACCGAGGCTAGCCTAGCTGTGTACTATCTCTTCAGAAGCGAAGGCTCTCAGAGTAACTTAGTGCGAAATAAAGCATGTAGTTAAAGATTTTAGAGTTTGGTCTTAAGAAAAACTGCTATGTACTAAATTAGTAAGAAATTATATTTTTCATAATGGACAACATTTCAAATTTTTAACATGTCCATATTGTTTTTTTATATGAAAGTAGACATAAAATGAACAGACCCATATTTTTTCTTTTTTCAAAATTTGTCCATTTTCATGCATAAAATAATTATTGAAATTCTTTTTATTCTAAATAGACGTAAGCGCCAAATGACGTCATCGGACGGCTGAATACAGCGATATTCCTTTGCTTATCATTGTTTTAATAAAAAAAAGTACTACTGTCAAAGGTAAATAATACTAGTGTCAACATTGTCAACGTCATTCATACATTCAACGTTGACAAGTTGTCTTTTTTTTGACAGTTACATGTCATGAGTTTGGCATTACGTAAATTTAAAACTATAATGTGCTAAGCAAAGAAATATTTTACATTCTGCCGTCCGATGACGTCATCTTACGTTTTATAGTTTTTAATTTTTTTCTCAGTAAATAATCAATATAAAAAATGAATAAATATATATTCGAGCAGCGGAAAAGTAAACAAAGAATTGGTATTTTTTGTTTCAGAGCTTAGCAATTTTGAAATGTTGTCCATTATTTTGAAAAAAAAAAAAAAATTTTTTTTATATGATAAAGGAATAATTAATACTGAAAACTAATTCCGTCCTGGGGCAAACTCACTGACTTCATTCGATTTATACACATAAGTACAAAATATACCGTCTTTTTGCGAAACAATGTGTTTTTCGCGCGCAATGGACAACATTTCAAAATTGCTAAGCTCTGAAACAAAAAATACCAATTCTTTGTTTACTTTTCCGCTGCTCGAATATATATTTATTAATTTTTTATATTGCTTATTTACTGAGAAAAAAATTAAAAACTAAAAAACGTATGAAGACGTCATCGGACGGCAGAATGTAAAATATTTCTTTGCTTAGCACATTATAGTTTTAAATTTACGAAATGCCAAACCCATGACATGTAACTGTAAAAAAAAAGACAACTTGTCAACGTTGAATGTATGAATGACGTTGACAATGTTTTTATCAAAACAATGATAAGCAAAGGAATATCGCTGTATTCAGCCGTCCGATGACGTCATTTGGCGCTTACGTCTATTTAGAATAAAAAGAATTTCAATAATTATTTTATGCATGAAAATGGACAAATTTTGAAAAAAGAAAAAATATGGGTCTGTTCATTTTATGTCTATTTTCATATAAAAAAACAATATGGACATGTTAAAAATATGAAATGTTGTCCAATCGTACTGATAGCGTAGGGGTCAACGGCGCCCGACATTTTACCATATTCCGTTCCACCGGTACGCGGTGGCGACAGCCACTCTATCTTGCTCTGTGGTACGGACGCACTCACCTCCGCCCAGCTTCTCCGTGTGCAGTGGGGTAAGGTCGGGCAGGCGCAGCACGCGCACGGAGATGTCGGTCCACAGCCCGACACCGAGCAATGCGCTCTCACCGCCCGGGCCCAGGTCCAGGCAGGCCACTTCCTCGTCCATGCAAACCTCCCTGCAACCAAGTAACTAGATTTTACCACAAATCTATGGCTGACTTGGTCACGCACGCTGGCCTTAGGCACTAGTCAGAATGTATGCCTAGAAGCTTAAGTCCAAAGGGTATTTTTTATGTATTATTACTATTATTATTAATTATTCAGGCTGGCAGTTTAGAAACTGATTATTGCCTGTATCCAGTTACATTAAAGTATATCTTATTTTCCATTTTGTAAGTAGTTGTCTAGTCTATTCTTAAATATATTTGTGTTTTCGGCTGAGACTACTTCTTGTGGTAACTTGTTCCACAGCTCAACCACTCGGTTGCTAAAGAAGTGTTTATGCGGGTTGTTGTTTGACCTCGTTAGTTATTATAAAAATATATTAACAAAAAAAAAGTATTATATGTATACATATATTTGTAATCCACTGTTGATTCTGATATCCGTAACACAGGTGCTTGAGCTACCTATCTCGGACTAAGATCAGTGTATGTGATGTTGTAAAATATTTATTTATTTATTCAAACTTATTTAAAGTTTCTAGAATGCCGGCAAAGCATCAGTGACCTATCTGATCTCGTAGCTATTCATGGGCGGTGGTGATTATTTCTAATCAGGTGACCCGTTTGTTCGTTTATCGCCTCTAGCATAAAAAAACACGGCGAAATTCGTGCAGTCTCGTACCGCGTGGTTCAATCCGTATAGATTGAAAAGTGTCAGGACAACTGATAGTGTGAAGCTTAATGAGGGTTTTTGCGTGTGAAAAATCCGCCAGATGGCGTACTGTTAGACTGAGGTCCAACATCAACCGCATTGGTTGTTTGTCAAATTGACATTTTGACAGATCACGTTTAAAAATAACCAATCACATTGTATATGGACCTCACTCCTATAGTTCATCTAGCGGATTTTTCACACGCGAAAACCCTCATTTTCATCGTTTTGTATGGATATGCAGATAGCAATTCCTTTTGGCAGCTTCCGTTGTACCTACTGGCGGCCACTGAAACCACAGCTGACCACAGATTGTGTCCGCGTACGCCGCTATGTTGGCGGGCGGTAATCAGCCGCACAGAACCGCAGCTTCGTGAATACATACGCCATGCATCACACAGCTACACACACTCACTGCAGCGGCTGCAGCGCGGCGCGGTGCAGCGCCACGAGGTAGATGCGCGGCCCGGCGGCGCACACGCAGCGACGGACACACGCGCGCCATGCATCACACAGCTACACACACTCACTGCAGCGGCTGCAGCGCGGCGCGGTGCAGCGCCACGAGGTAGATGCGCGGCCCGGCGGCGCACACGCAGCGACGGACACACGCGCGCCATGCATCACACAGCTACACACACTCACTGGCAGCGGCTGCAGCGCGGCGCGGCTGCGCGCCACGAGGTAGATGCGCGGCACCCGGCGGCGCACACGCAGCGACGGGACCACCCGCGCCGCCAGCATCACACAGCTCACACACACTCTCAACTGCCGCGGCTGCAGCTCCCGGTACGCGGTGCAGCCGCCACGAGGTAGATGCGCGGCCCGGCGGCGCACACGCAGCGGGTGGCACTACACGCGACCACGGACACGCCGCGGGAGCCAGTCGCTCGCCACTCCGCGCACAGCTCCCAGCCGCTCGCGCCCTGCGCTATGAGTCGGATGCCCTCGTCTGTCACCTGTGACAACACAAAAATGACAACCACCAATCGCAAATTACAATTGCACGCACAGTACAAACATTTGTGTGCATGAACATGTCTGTTTGTATCGGTGTATAGACGCGCCGTCAAGCGCGCTCAATGTACAGGGAATTTAGTTCCAAACCGTGCTAATAGATGGCGCTGGGCGTATCCTGCATCACACCTGGATTTGTGCATTTCGGTTTCCATAAAGCCCAGCGGCCATCTTTGATTTTTGTCTGCCATATGTATTGCCTTGGTCTGTCATTTGTATGATTTTCAAATATAGACCTTATTTACACTTCTACGAGATTTTCAGTTGTCGGACCCGTCGTTTACAATCGGTCTGGGTGTTTTCTATATATTATAAGTATGTATTTGCAAAAGAAAAGTATTAAATGTATATGTTTTCTCTGTATTATACGTATGTATTTACAAAAGAAAAGTATACATTATCGACTTAGAGATCTTCAAGAGAAGAGCATACTCTTTTAAAAAAAAAATGTGATAAAGAACCGCCTTCATAAATCACGAACTAAAAAGTGTAAAATAATATTTTTATCTCTTTATACACTTCAAATAACATTTTATAAGAGTACACTCCAGAAAAGGTGTTACCGAAGTCAAAAGTACAGATTTGAATGTTGATGGCGAGTCGAGCCTGCTTTTCGCGGGACTTTTTTGGTGGCGCGGACTATAACAACTATCTATCACGTGTATATCAAAATCAGTGCGTTGCGTTGACTCTGAGTCGACTGAGAGGTGGCGCTCGTCGTCGTCGTTCTATATTTGACTCTAAGCATCGTTTGGAAAAATTGATGCATTTTATCCCACCACATTGCGTTTCTCACGCCACTTCCTGAACTGTGAAATCAGTTACCAACGATGGTGTTTCCGAACAGATACGAACGGCTTGGTGGTCTTCAAGAAAAAACTTATTCCTCCCTTGAGAGCCGGCAACGCATCTGTGATGCCCCGTGTGTTGCGGATGTCCATGGGCGGCGGTAATCACTTACCATCAGGTGAGCCGTCTACTCGTTTGTCCACCATAATGTGAATTAAAAAACGCGCTTCAGTCGTCTCATGTTCATAGATACAAGGAATCAAACATTTTGTTCCGGGTTTTGCCGAAGGACTTCTTTCGTGGTGAGAACTCTAGTGTCCCTAAACGCCCTGTTGGTCTAAACGCCCTGTTGGTCTGGTGGTTTAAGTACCGGGCCGTGATCTCGGGGTCCTGGGTTCGATTCCTGGATCGAGCGAAAAGTATGTTTCGAACATAGCTCGGGTTTGTGATCACCAATCCGCATTAGGCAAGTGTGGTGATTAAGCCTAATCCCATCATAGTAGCGATGACTTGATTTCTATGATGGAGGCCTTTGCCCTGCAGTGGGACAGTATATAGGTTGATACTACTACATACTACTTGTATCTCCTTCATTTGGCTGCGGCAATACCTGCCGCATGCATTCTCGTTCGTTACGGGACGACTTCGAATTAAGCCACCAGACACGCAATATTCAAGCATATTTCGAACCGGTAGTGCAGTCATGTGAGTATAGGTATAGGCTATGCCCAAAAGGGTAACATGATGTACAGGAATATAATTGTAACACCTTAACTTCATTCATGAATGCAATAAACGTAACTGACCATTGACTATTGACTATCAACATGGATTCTGACTGCTCGCGCTTTTACAAGCTTACGAGTTGAGCTTGTAAAAGCGCGACCTTTAGGTTACACAAAACGGGCGCCTATACGCGCTTTCAAAAACGAGCTTATACGCGCCTATAAAATGATAATTTAAAACACCACCTTTTCGTTTCGTTTGACGTTTCAGAAAATGAGCGGTGCGAAGATGTGTTGCGAGAGTAAGTTTTTTTTCAGCTAACTTTAGAATGATGAATGTAAGAACTCACTTGTATAAGTTGATTATGACAAACGTTGCCTGTCAAGAACGTCTGTCGGTCCGAAACGAATCCTTTGATTTCTGTCTCTTCCACTTCTTCGCCGTTCAGTGCTAAAACCCTGAAAACGACAAATATTATTTTGTTTCTGTGTGGCAAAATGTGGTGCGTCACACAGTACAGTCATGTCAACATGTAGTGTTTGACGCACCAATAGACTTAGAATGCTTAAGACGAGCCAAGGGTGTGAAAGAGAAGACGCCATCTTATGGACACTGCCTATGACAAAAAGTTGACTGCCTCAGTGGCGCAGTAATTAGTGGGTCGCAATTTAAAGTGACGACTTTGCAAGAGGTCCCGGGTTCGATCTCCGGGTCGGGCCAAAAATTTGTACCTATGTTTTTGGTAAGAAATTCTTAGTGGCAGCCCGCACACACTTGAGCACTAACGCCCCGTTGGCCTAGTGGTTTAAGTACCGGGCCGTGATCTCGGGGCCTGGGTTCGATACCCAGGTCGAGCAAAAATCATTTTTCGGATTTTTCGAACACAGCTCGGGTGTATGATGACCAATCTGCATTTGGCAAGCGTGGTGATTAAGCCTAATCCCATTATAGTAACGATGACTTGAGTTCTATGGTGCGAGGCCTTTGCCCTGCAGTGGGGCAGTATATATATATATATAGGCTGATCCTACTAGTACACTACTTGAGTACTATAATATATCCTGTGTAAGTGACTGATCGTTGAGATTGGCCGCCTTAGCCGTAATCGGTTGGAGGGTATTATTTTTATTATGACAAAAAAGAGACAGATGATAATACCTGGTCTGTCCCACGAAGGACAGCACGAGCGTGTCGTGGTAGGCGGAGTTGTCGGCCAGCGTGAGCGCCCACATGCCCTTGATGCCGGGCAGGTCGATGGACGCTTGCTCCTGGATGCCGATGCCGTTGCGGATGATACGGAGAGACCCCATCTTAAAGGCGCCTGGAAAAAACTTTTATTGGTCATGGACGCGGACGCAACCGGATTTTTTCAACCAATATGTCGCAATGACTAATCTTAGCGACTGACTGAAACCAAAACCAGAACATGTTTCAAGTCATAGTGACACTGGAGAAACTCACTTTTCTAGAATTAGCTTGGCGGTGAGGGAAAATATCGTGAGGAAACCTGAACGTTTCGGAAAGTTTCTGAAAAGTTTTACTATGATTTGGTCTGCCTTGTTAAAAGATTGCGAAGGTCAGACACAGTCATTCATTGTAATTACCAGAATCCCTAAATCAAGAATCATGGTCCCCCCTGTACCCTGGGCTCCAGAGCGACAGCTTTGGATGCAACTGGGCATAACACACTAAGATGAGATGAGTGGCACTGCAGAAACATCTTTCGTGAGTAGAAATGCAAAGGATAGGGTAGGTACAAAGGATCCCATAGGGACAACATGCTCCATAGAAGTGGCTCTTTCTTGTATTTTCATGATAGAGAAGAATTGAAAAGCTGGGGTTTAATAACGAGCACTAACTCACCAGAACAAGTGATCAACTGCTTCTGTCCCTGTCGCTCCAGGTCGACAACACACATATCCACAATAGGCGCCAGGCTGGTGAAGCTCTCCATAGGCTGCACGTATTGATTGGCTTCGTCTCTCGTGGTGGACAGCCGCACTAGCGCCGAGTCTCCCAAGCGGGAACCGATGAAGACTACGCCGTTGTCCAGGTATGTCATGCATTCTGGGATCGGTATGTCACCTGTGAACAATATATAATTTGTCCAACAAACTTTTGGAAATAAAAGAGGGCGCCACTGCCACTTGCGTCATGACATGAAATGGCTTGTAACCTAGTTTTTCAGATATATGCTATCACTATTTCCTTGTTGCTTTATAATGTATCTTGAAACATGTGATACTATTATGAGGGTCTTCTTACATACTTCGGTATGAGGTCAAGACAGTATTATCAGTATCCTAAGGGGATTTTAATTAATCAGTATTGTTCAGCTTGCTGAAGATTAGGCCAGGTGGATTGGCCTGAAATAGCTGGTAGAAGCTGGATGTAATTAGCTAAAGGTCGATCAAAATGGCGAACATTTGAAGAAGAACCAACAGTATACTGGGACAAACTGATAATGATGATGTGTAAATCCAATCTGTAACTTAGACACTCACCTAGCAGTTCCACCTTCAAATCTTTGACAGTTTGTGTACCATCCATCTTCTCTTGTAGCTCCAGAAGTAGCATGAACAATCGACCAGCAATGTCTCCCAGCAAGTATCTGTGGCCGGGAGTGTCCACGCGACAGTAGCAGTTTATTGGAGTAAGCTGTAAAAAAAGGTTTAAAATAAATAAATCATTACTTCTCTGTCCTGTCACATAATATACTGACATTTGTTCATGCTCATGCTGAGAAAAATACTGCTAAAGGTTTCATTATATTACCTTTATCTGTGATGGAGCTACAGCAACATAATTTTGTCCATCATGATAAACAATTGATTCTTGTCCAATGACAATGGCACCACCTAAAAATAAAACAAATACAGATTATTATATTATACAGCCAATATTTTATCTCCAAAAGCATTTTTTTTTATTTACCAAGTGGACTAGGCACTGGGATGAGTATTGATGCTTCTGTCTCCACATTATCTTGTTTCCAGGGTATTTTACAAAACTCTTTATCTCTTAAATTCAGTTCATGTGTCTGAAAAAGTTAATATACAGTATAAAAATTACATCATACCAGAAGTAGTGAAAATGATATAATAAACTCATTCTACAAATCTTTACCTTTATGTGTCGTCCGTTAAGATCTTGATGAATTAAAATAAGTGTTGGATTAGCACAGCCATGCATAAATTCAACGTCATATACGTTGAGTTCTTCCAACCTAAAACACTCCAATTATTATTGAAGGAATGAATGAAATTTATTGTACATGAAATCAAGGTTACATTAAACAGATCTATTTGTTTACAAGTAGTTCTCGCTTGATTCTACCTTTTCAGGTGTTTGTACACATTTAATTAAATTAAAAAAAAACATTATTTTTTTACTTATCTACCATCCTAGCTAAAAGGTTGCTGAGCCACAGCTACTCCCTGTGGCTTAGCCACCTTTTTAGTTAGCGGACGGCAGTTATAGTCTAAATATTCTTGTATGCTAAAATTACTAAGACATTTCTTTCCTTACAGATGAAATGTGTGGAAAATAAGACTTCAATTTGAATTTGGTTTCAAAGGTTTAGTATTACACAATGTCATTTCTAAAGGTCCACCATGTTTACCAGGCTACTTCAAATCGGGAACAATGGAGAAACTTTGTTTGGGTAATGAATTCCTGGGACCAAAATCCTCAGTAATGATAGACTGAATAGAAGAGAGAGAATATCACCTCAAAGATACAGCTTTCAATTCTGTAGAGTCCTTGTCCAGTGGTATAATTTTGAACAGTCCATCATACAGCCTCAGGCCTATAACTCGTGCTTGAGGGTCAATAACAGCCAGCATGCCATTCTCCGAGGGCTTGCCCACTCTGCTGGAGACGTCGCCGTGGGCGCGCGTGATCACCTCTAGCTGCTCATTAGTTCCCATCTTCCATTCCAGTATCATGGCATTGTAACGCGCAGTTAGAATGAATACTAAGTCTTTGTTTTCATCCTGTAATTTACCAAAATGAATGAAGTTTCATCATCATGATATTATCAGTGTCATTCTTGATTATATGTAAAATAAGAAGAGCCTAGGATCTGTTTAAAATATACATAAAAAATGTTAAAATAAAGTTGGTTTATGCTTTTTGGTGTGAACTTACTTCTGCTTGGAGAATCTGCACCCAATTAACATGATTTGATTACATAAATCATAAAGCAGATTAATAAATAAAAATTTTCTTTTTAAAAAAATATCATTAATGCATCTTTAAAATATATTAACTATCTTCAGAATGCAGCGACTTCATTTTCTACATTCGTAAGAAAGAATGGACAAGTAAAGAGAGTTACAGATTGTGTAAATATAATGGGCTTTCTTTATCAAATTCCCATTTTAATTTCAAACACATTTGGTTCCATTTTAATTGACGAAATTTGATAAATCTATTGTAGTAACCCAATGTGTGGTCTATACAAGAATTTCAACACTGATGCAAATAGTGTGTTTTCAATATTGTGCAATAACCTATTCTGAGACTATAAGCTGTACAAATATGTATTTTTACATGACAAACTATGTTAATGTAAAATAATAGTTTACCACTCACCGGGGGCCTAAACATCTTCATTTTAGCAACTCTCCCATAGAGCCCCACCTCCTTCATGGGGCGGAGTCCCTCTGGAGTCACCAGATACATCTCCAGGCGGGTTACTTTCGCCACCAACAAGTTCAGATCCGTAGGGGAAGTGAAATTTCCTACACCAGACAGAAAATAAACATCTTCAATAAAAGAACTCTTATTTCAAATGTATGATATTTATTTCTTTATTTCATAAATCTCTTTATGATAAAATGCTTCTTAATGTTTATTGAGCTGCATCAGAAAAAGGTTACAGCTTGAAAAATTATGTTAAAACTTTTATAGATGCTAAGCTGTGGTCCAAAATATCATGTAATACTATTGCAATCAATCAATTTAATATTCCTGATATAATCATTTCTATGTTTATTCTAACAGAGTGTAAGAAATAATACTTATTCAATAAAAAGCAACTTGTTTAAGAAAGGTGAATGAAAGTTACAAAATGGTATGGACGCATTTCAATAAACGCATTGTTGTAAAACCGGCCGGCCCATCTCCAATTATAATGCAATTCTCAAGGTTATCATATACCCGCCGAAATTGGAGAATAAATAAGGCCATAACTATGCTAAATATCTATCAAGATCGTCAATACAATGCGAAAATAGCTCACTGCGCTATATAGTGAGTTAACCTCAATGCACACAGATATCGGGAATTTTCAGCTTTTACCTGTAACACATGCTATAACAGCGGTTGGTTTCTGTGCAGTAACGACGTAATGGTATGCCATATTGATATTTCACTGGTTTTAATCACAAATAAACAAGAAAATCATCAACTTTTAGTTCACAAATTTCCAATACACACAAATTCACTTCATCAAACAGCGGCCTCTCTTGTTTGAAAATCAAAAAAGTACATACTCTGTGGTTTGAAATAGATTCGAGTTGCGCTTAACTTAACTGGAAAATATTATCGATAATCGATTATGACCTAACGCTAGCATAGCAACACACTAAAGAGGCGAAGAAGTGTCCCGTGAAGAAAATGAGATTTGAAAACGATAAAGTGCAATAAATGTTACATCCTAATTATTTTATTTATAAGTAAAACAATACTGATTAATTAAAATCAGCCGCAGAACTCTTGTTTTGAAAAAATAATAATAAGTGCCAATAAAAGTTCTCTCGTGATGATTTCATTTTGCCTGCTATCCATCGATGTCAAATTATTCTTTGCCCGAAAAAAGATCACAAATGGTACACAAATATATTATTATTTGTAAGTGATATTTTAGACAGGAACATATGTAGTACATAACATACAACAGATGGACAGACCGACGAAGTAAAATAATTTTTCAGAATCCAATTTCAATTAATTTACGGTGATGCTTCCCAAATCACCACTCACAGCATTGCCAGCGTAGACTATGTATTTGATTTTTTCTTGTAAGAACATGATACTTTGTCAATTATGGGCGCCAATGCAACTGACGTCATAAGGTATGGTAACTGCTTGCTTATAAAACGTAGGAACTACGTTAGTTCCTCTATAATCTGTTGTCAAACTTTCTTGACGCAGTATATCTTTCTTCTTTAAATTATTACTACAAATTGTAGCATCGAAATCGTTAAATATATCGACATGTTAAGATGTTTGTATACAACACTACTATATTTTTTAAAATTAGCTTTGGGATGGCTTTGGGTCTAAAGCAAAGACCATATTATGCAGTGGCATTAAAAAAAAAAGCTTTTTTCAGCATGGCAATCGGTCAAACTGTGTCGAGCGAGAGGGTTGAGAACACAAAATAAGTAGAATATACATACGTAGTATCTTCTACTTAGTTTGTGGACTATTATACTATTGAGAAGATTCCACCGCTTTTATAAAAAACGCGATCCAAATTTATTACCGTACTAAAACTCATGCCATCACGTTCCTACACAAGGTGCTGACTGGTCAAGTGTTTTATTGGCGAGGCAAAGATTATGGGCGCTCCCCTAGAGAACGACACTTGGCTATAATTTGAAAAGTTTTGATTTATTCATGTTCACGATTAAATCATATAAACCGGCTACTAATAAAGCAGATATACGAAGTATTGTTGCGTCCTTCAACGTACGTACGCTGTTTCAGGGATATAAGTTCCCAAAAGATAAAATTATGAAGTTAAACGCTTATATGGAAGACTACTTTAAGAATAATCAAGCCATTTCACTAGAAATGAGTTTGTTCTCATCATTTTCAGGCCACTACTTGAACTATTTTCCAAGCAGTAAATAAAATTGTAATACAATCAATAAATTATTAAGTCCCTACACACAGCTTTAGTTATTTTTATTGAAAAATTTGAAAATCATGTCATAATTACATACAACCTGTGCGGATAAAGAATGGGATCAGAAATGGCGGCGCATCTATTCACTTCTCGCTCGCACACTATTTGGGTCTATACTCGCACTCGTGGGGTGTGAGTATGTATAGACGCAAATAGTGTGCGAGCGAGAAGTGAATAGGTGCGCCGCCATTTCTGATCCTATTCTTTATCCGCACAGGTTGTACGAATGATTCCATAGGTACTCGTTACCTAGCCTAGAATGAAACATTTCGAAATAAACATTAACTAGACAATAAAAAAAAGACAAAATATGATTTTCATCAAATGAAACTGTTCTGATTACTAAAATATTTTCCTGTTTCACTTTATTTCCTCACCAGAACGCAATGGTATGGTAGAAGTGGTAGATTCTGCCTACACTTTTATTATTAATAACATTATTGTGATATCGAACCACATTTATCCCAAAAATAAAGAGAATATTAACCACTATCCCCTAAAGTTGTATGGAAAACTTTCAATTTGTCGTTCTTAGACACCAGATGTGCTTGTGAGAATCTTTGCCTCCGCCAATGGACGTGCGTTTACCATCGATTTATCTTTTACGTTTATTGTTTATTTCATGTAAACAACATCAAACTTTTTGATCTGATTCGTTTCTCATCTCTTGGGTTATTCATACTTACTATAAAAAGTCAGTTTAGTCAAAATATGTTGTTTATTTAATAATATAGGTAATCTTACTTATTTTACTATATTTACAAATGCATAGTGCGCTTTAAATATAAACGATTAACATCAGTCTTGAGTCTTGCTTGGCGGGACACTTTCGAACATCACTTGGGTTATGAAGGTGAATTTTTCTGAAACAAAACAATGAGTAAGGTTATTATTACTAGTGTTGTAAAGATTAACGCTTCTCTTATAATAGCGACTAGAGTTAATGTACGCGCGTATACCTAAGTTTTTGGAAGCGCATGTAAAACAGTTCTAAAACTTAATTTAATTGAAAGCAATGTTTTGAGCGCGCTTCATAAAACGCTAATCTGAAACCGCCCGTTTCAAAACTTTGGGCAGAGGCAAGGGACCACTTAAACAATAGTTTTATTTTATTATTGCTGTGAAAATTCAGAAGCTAAAACTTTTTGGCTACGCTGAATTTATACTCTGTCAATTATGTCGTGGAAAGACTTCTTATTTTTTGGTCATAACTTTTTTTGCTGTATTCTATAGGACTTGTCCCCCTGATTATTTATTACTATGACACCAAAGCTGTAGGGTCACTTTTCTTGGTTTTATTCGAGTTCAAAAATCAACATCTTCATCTTCCAACTTTTTTACTGAACTAACTAACAATAAAAGTTATTTGGTATGCTAAATCTTGACATTTGAACATCAGGGGGACAAGTCCTAACAGAATACAGCAAATGTTTTTTTGTCGGCACTCAAATGTTTGGACCACAATATATGGAAGTCCGAGAATCTCCTTTATTCTTGAGAAACTAACACGGAGTTCCTTTGATTTATTGGCAAAGCAAAGATTATGCGCGCTCCCCTAGCGGCGGTTATTGGAAGCTCTTTAAGAACGATACTTTGCTATATTTTCAAGTAAAGTTGGTTAAAAGTTCTGATTTATTCCGGTTCTGATATATTTAAATATTAAATTTACCGGTTCCTCAAACATTCTTTGTCACGACTTTCTTTACGCATTATATAGGTACGTGAGTTTTAAAGCTTAATAGATAAGAAACTGTTCTTCTTGTTGTTGCAAGAGAAAAACCAATTCTTACTCAACAGAGCAGTTGGCGTCTTCTTATGATACACGAAGATCGTGTAAACTACCGCTCCGATCACGATGAAGCTGACGGCTATCAGATACTTGATAGACGGGTCATGCACTATAGGCAGGATCGACAGGAATATTGCCACGAAGAGAACCACATAAGCCACAGGGGTAGGCACGCGATACGGCCTGGGCTTCGTGGCCTGCGTCCGCCGGAGGACAAGGAGCGCCACCATCGCGAGCCCGTAGAAGAACCATAGGAACCAACTCGCGAATTCTATGAGGGTTCTGATGTTGCCGACTACAATGAAGATTGAAGTCAGGAGGGCCTGGAAAGATAAGAATATTTTGACATATTTAACAAAAATGTAAAAATCCTCCTGAGACGTAATCACTCGGCATGACAAATTAATAACGCTTTTGCTCAAGTTGATTTAAAAAAAAAAGGTAATCCAAAAACCAAACGTCAAACAATAACATAACGTCGCCAGTCGCCTAAACTTTTTTTATTGTATATTATATAGCACCAACATCATAATACGTTCAGCTTCAGGCACTGCGTCAATTCTGGCATAAAAAATCAATATAAACACACATTTAAGGTGACGGGTAGGGCACACTAGCGACGCCAATCGATTGTAATTTTTAGCTACTAAACCGGATCTATTTTAAACAATTCGGGGTTACAACCTCTCGGCAAACATTTATACTATTTATTTAATAACCATGCAAAAATGTTGCGTCCAACGCGTACGTGAAAAATTGATTCACGCCAAAAGCGGCCACTTTTGGCGTGAATCAATTTTTCGCGTTTGCATAACGTTGCGAACATTTATGCATAGTTATTTAATAAATACTATAAGTGTTTGCTAAGAGGTTGTAACCCCAAAATTGTTTAAAATAGATCCGTTTTAGTAGCTAAAAATTAAAATCGATTGGCGTCGCTACTGTGCCCTACCCGTCACCTTAATGATACTAAAACTAAACGAAATATGGGTCATCTTTATTGTAGTATTGTCGATTACCATTACCATACACGATTTCTAGTTCCATGTCAATACTTTACACGCTAAGATGAGGAGGAGGCTGTGGAATAAATATTGCAAAAAATGTTTTACGTTTTAATATACGAAACCATCAACGTTTGTATGAAAATACCATATGATCAGCTAAATTTGCCAGTGAGTGTACTTGTATGCAAGTCCTCCAGAGTTGCTAGCGTCCATAGGTTGAAGTTGCGGTAAATGCTGACCATCAGGCGAGTCGCATGACTAACCAGAACCACGTTCGTTATTTAGAAAAAGGGCCATACCTGGAAGGCTACAGCTGGTGCGGGCGTCAGTCTTTTCATGTTGACGTAGGAGAATACTTCTAGCATGTGTCCACCGCGCGCAGCCGTATAGCAAACTCTGGGGAATAAACAAACGTGTTTATGAATAAAAAAAATGGTGGAGCGATTGGATCAGTGGATAAGAAAGCGCCTTCTATGAGGGGGGTCGTGGTTCAAATCCGAGCATGTACCTCTGGATTTTTCAAATCTATGTGCATATTTCTACCATTAGCTGGGCGGTGACGGAAAACATTGAGAGGAAACCTGCACGTTTCTGAAACGTGTAACCATGATTAATTTTTTTATGTGGTAGGTGGCAGGCGAGCAGACGGATCACCTGATGGTAAGCGATTGCCACCGCCCATAGACACCCACATAATCAGTGGATTCACTGCTCTGCCAATCTTTAAACTCCCTTTTCCTTCAAATTGGACCTCTGGTACCCACAGCAGCGAAACACAGAACATTGCTGCTTCACGCTCCAGACCGGGAACCAGACCAAGGTTCCCCTGTTAAAGGGTTGCAAAGGTCAGACGGCAGTCGCTTCATTGTTAGGTAATTACCAGACACCCAAATGGACTGCGATAGGCTGATGATGATGATGATGATGACGTACGTACCCTAGGTTCCATCCAAATCGATGCTGCTTTGGATGCAACCGGGAATTACACGCTGAGATAAAGAAGATGAGAGTTTGTGAATTAGGTAAGTATTTTCTTTATCTGTATCATGTTGGTGGGCTAGGCATATTTCTTGGCGCGAAAATAATACTATTGGCAGTATTGACACCCATTTAAAGAAGATGGCTACCTACCGTTTTATCACCCATTTAAGTTATTATACCGTTAGGTCCGTGTCAAAGGTGTTAGTTAATTGTCCACGTGTCCTATAGTACTCCATATACTCCATCATCGTAGAAGTTATCATAGATTGCGTGAACTCCACGAGGATCGCATAGCGTTTACTTTCTAGTAGTTCAATTTACACAAGATAAGGGGGTAATGGGTTGATAAGAGTAGATTATAAAGTTAAAGGGGATTTGTTAATTATCAAATGCGGAAGCGAATATCGTAAGTAGATAGACCTGGGTAGATAAGCGGGCATAAAAGCTAGCGAACCATTCCCAACCAATGGACAACATTTCATATTTTTAACATATCCATATTGTTTTTTTATATGAAAATAGACATAAAATTAACAGAGCCATATTTTTTTTTTCAAAATTTGTCCATTTTCATGCATAAAATAATTATTGAAATTCTTTATATTCTAAATAGACGTAAGCGCCAAATGACGTCATCGGACGGCTGAATACAGCGATATTCCTTTGCTTATCATTGTTTTAATAAAAAAAAGGTACTACTGTCAAAGGTAAATAATACTAGTGTCAACATTGTCAACGTCATTCATTCATTCAACGTTGACAAGTTGTCTTTTTTTTTGACAGTTGCATGTCATGGGTTTGGCATTTCGTAAATTTAAAACTATAATGTGCTAAGCAAAGAAATATTTTACATTCTGCCGTCCGATGACGTCATCTTACGTTTTTTAGTTTTGAATTTTTTTCTCAGTAAATAAGCAATATAAAAAATGAATAAATATATATTCGAGCAGCGGAAAAGTAAATAAAGAATTGGTATTTTTTGTTTCAGAGCTTAGCCATTTTGAAATGTTGTCCATTCTCAATAAAATGAAATGTTTAAATCCGTGCATTAAATGAAATCCCGCTTCGAAACACGGAATCAAAATTTCAGATTCTTTGTGTCCATGAGCATAAAGCTCAAGTTTGAATGTTGAAGGTTACTAAAGCGCGATTTTGACGGGACTTCTTTGTTCTATGTTGTTGCCTTGGCACTAAGACCCGCCTTCACTTCATTTCGTTCAAATTTAATTTTATTATACCAATAGATGGCGCTGTGTGTCGTACATCGCGCAAGTGTTAGATAGCTCTTTTCGGGTTACCTGCCTTATCGTTGTTAATGTATAATATTTTTGGATAGGATAGAGTATTAGGCATATTTGGTAATAATAACATTGAAACGATTACCGCCTGACCTTTGCTTCGTATCGTTACCCTTCCTTATAAAGGAGAATCCGTACAGTTAATTTGATAAGAATGGAGAATGTTAATAGGTATACAACATCGCATAAAACTATGGTCCCATTAGAGCTAATTTCTATAACCAATACACAAGTTTTTGTTTCATCAAAAAAGACCAAGTATTTATGAAATTATATAAAATTAAAATTTTCGTATGCGCGCGCTAATATAGTGACGGCACCGTAGAACGATTTTTTTGAAATGATGTATCCCGAGAAATACACGATATCGTAATATTATTTTCAGTCATGTTTTTTATTTTCAACCAAGTTGATTGAGATACGGGCGATTTAATGCCAGGACAAGCTAGTGGACTGAGCTAGTGTTGCCAAGTACTGGGACGGCGATGACGTCACTTTACAACCCGTGTATTTTATAATCAAATATCTCGGAAACTACACGAAGTATCGCAGTATTTTTTTCAATTATATTGTTTATTTTCAACGGAGTTTAAGGAGAGCTAAACAATTAAATTAGTGAACATTCTCCATTTTGATAATTCGTAGATCCAATTAATAATGGAGCTAAACTAAGACCTTCATATTTTAATTACACCCCAAGCAGCTAAATACCTACACTACTGTACGAGCTACGTCGCACAGACCAACTTAGCAACGACCTACATGCAGCGCGCCTGACCGATGGACCGTCTTCTTGCACCGTCGGCACTCTACACTGACGGCACACTAGCAAATACCTTTTAATGTGATAATAACATAAACAATGTATATAAACTATTTACTTTCGAACATTAAACAGATTTCAACCGTCTGTGTTGGGTCTCATTTCTCCCGCTGCGGCCAAGACACCTTTAGCCGTCACTATGATCAGTCGAGTGAGCCTGCTCGACTGGCAGCGGTTTTCCTCCTACATACCGTCCTGACTCTTCCCGCTTGCTACCCTGGGCGACCCGGGAGCAAGCCCCCACCACCTTATCTATTTATGTATTTATTCCTATGGATAGGCAGGGCTAGGGCTCTAGGGACTTAGTGTCTTAGACAAAGGGGCTCTAGGCTCACTAGAGAGTTAGGTTCCCTTCCTTTCCTTATATTCTGTACGCCGGGACGCGGTGCCTTACTTACAACCATCGCTTCCCACCCGTACAACTACTATATTATACTATGTAGGTATTGCCAAGGGCGGATCCAGATGCGCTAAGGGGGTTTAATTTTACTACCTATGTACTTATAAATAAAATCCCCCCTGCGCTGGGTATTCCTGGACTAGGACCAGAAGGGGGTCATGACCTCCACGACCCACCCCCGGGGGGCCCGCCCTTGACTACTACACTTTTTTAAATTGGAAATTGTAATTAATGTCTGGTAAAATATTAAACAAACTAACACCTACTTAGGTATTTTGAATGGCCACTTACTCTAAAGTGGTAGTTGTAAGTAGCTAATATTTCCCGTGCGATTAAGAGCTTAAGACCTAGGTACGTTAATGGATAACAAATGTAAAGCGCCCTTGATATTCTTTCGCGGCAACTTGAATAGATTGCCCTACCCTGATAAATGGACCAGGCATCATAGGCCAAGCGTACGATATAGGGGGTATACCTAACTCTGATATCAGAGGCTGAAGGCAGTATAATCACCCGCCACATAACGATACCATCGCTTGGAATTAAAGTTCGAAAATAACCTTTAATAATATAGCTGATGATACCGCTCAATGTATCTTTAATATGTCAATAAAGATTACTATTATTATAACCTGTGTTTTACGTTCAAAGTGGTAAGTTCGGAATATGCCTCTTACCCACTACGTTATCAGTACTCTGAGATTATTATGTGTGTCTGAATGCCTGTTCAATATTTATGTAGTCTCCAGGTCCAAAGGTTAAACCCATATTACAGTCCGCGCCTCGAAAGAAGTCCGCGTCAAAAGCGCGCTTGAGTCGCCATCAACATTCGAATTTGAGCTTTATACTTATAGACACAAGGAATCTCAAATTTTAGTTAAGTGATTTTCTGCGGGACTTGTTTTGTGGCGCGGACTCTACTACCTTAATGACAGTAATGGACAACATTTCAAAATTGCTAAGCTCTGAACAAAAAATACCAATTCTTTGTTTACTTTTCCGCTGCTCGAATATATATTTATTAATTTTTTATATTGCTTATTTACTGAGAAAAAAATTAAAAACTAAAAAACGTAAGATGACGTCATCGGACGGCAGAATGTAAAATATTTCTTTGCTTAGCACATTATAGTTTTAAATTTACGTAATGCCAAACCCATGACATGTAACTGTCAAAAAAAAAGACATGTCAACGTTGAATGTATGAATGACGTTGACAATGTTGACACTAGTATTATTTACCTTTGACAGTAGTACCTTTTTTTATTAAAACAATGATAAGCAAAGGAATATCGCTGTATTCAGCCGTCCGATGACGTCATTTGGCGCTTACGTCTATTTAGAAATAAAAAGAATTTCAATAATTATTTTATGCATGAAAATGGACAAATTTTGAAAAAAGAAAAAAATATGGTACTGTTCATTTTTTGTCTACTTTCATATAAAAAAAAACAATATGGACATGTTAAAAATTTGAAATGTTGTCCATTATCGCAATACCCACATATAAGTGTGACACCCGGCCCGCAAATGTGGGTAGAGATAGCTAAGAAATAGCTTTTTTTGAATAACTTTAATAGCCTATTGCATCTAACTAAAAAGAATGGCAACGACAACAGCTTAATCTACCTCTGGGCCAAATTTATTCTGTGCTCTGGGCTACCTCGGAATCTGGATTATTTAGCCCACATGAAGGTCCGCACAACTGTGCTAAAATGCAAATATAGCCACGCGAAAGTATTGCCTTTGGTATTGGAAACGTCCATTTCCATAAGGTACCTACTGACTACGGTTAACTCGCTATTCTGCTAATAGGGTGATTCTCCGAAATTTGATCTTCCGGTATCTTCGCGTCTGATTTCCATTTCCAAAAACATTGTTCAAATTAAAAGTTTATATTGAAATCAGAAAAGTTTACATTGAAAGAAGGGTTATGTGTCTTTACGTGTTCTTATTTCAATTTAACATTTTAATTTGAACAATATGCCCATGGAAATCAGACGCGAAGAAACCGGAAGGTCAATTTCGGAGAATCACCCAATACCATTATATAATTTTACATGCGAAGCAGCGAAGGCTTCGGTCACTCCCATAATGACGTCAAACACACGAAGCCATTATAATGAAAGTGACGTCATTGCAAGATCCGAACAAATTCATATGTTGAATGGTAGTAGCTATGCATATGTATATGTACGTTTATTGTGTTGTAGTTGTACATGACCTCGAGCGTTTACAAGGGGCTTAGAGCGAGATTTATAACTACGTGATTTACGTGAATAGCTATTCATAAATTTTAATTTTATGAGATTAAAGCAGTGTAAACTGGTTCTGTCGTTACATAAATGCAGTTTGTATTGTATTAGATTATATCAAAGTAGTACAAAATCTTTCGGAAAACCGGCCCGATGGCGCATTAGGTAAATCCTGGCTCACGCTTCCAAGGGTCGCAGGTTCCATTCCCACTCTGGAATTTATTCGTGTGATTTAGGTACACTAAACTTGTGCTTGTTCAGTGTCCGGGTTTTAACATATATTAACGATAAATCTGTGCTGGGGCCTTAACGCGAACCGGACGTTACGACTGAATTGAGGTTCCTTTCGAATTCACACGCACAGTGTCTCCTTTGTTTGGATGCGACAAGTATATTCGCTAGTTTTTAAAATTTTCGCATTGCATTATAACTATAATTAATCAAGAAGGGAATTAACACGATATTTATTATGTGATACAACATTGTGTTCTCACATTATTTTACTCGACGTTTCGGCTACGTTACAGCAGCAGTGGTCACGAGCGGACTGGCGGAGCACAGCGTCGTCTGCTGGGGCCGGGCTGTGAATCTTCGGACACCCTCACATTTTCCGATATTAATTCGCCACTAAATGAACTGTCAGTGAAGCTACTCCGACACACTACACTAACAGTATCAGTGTTTGTTTGCGTTAGTAACGGCCTAGCACGGGGTTTGCACTTGTTAATTACTGGATTCCATGTTGATGATATTTGAAAATCCATCCTCCCGATTGAAAGTCTTGTACTTCTTGACCTCAATCGCTTCACATACTATCCTATTATGATAATGACGATCGGTGAAGAGGATTTTCGGGTCATGTAGTTTCAACTCCCATTTCATGTAGATGTTCTGCTATTGCCGATTTATTCGCTTGTCGATTTTTAATAGCTGCGATATGTTCCTTGACACGTTCTGCAATTGAACACTTCGTTTGTCCAATATAATATGTGCGTACACAATGTTGTATCACATAATAAATATCGTTCTAATTCCCGTCTTGATTAATTTTATGTATATTTTCGTTTCTTACGGGACGTCTTCACGCTAAAGCCTTTTATGTGGCATGCAATAAAAAAATTGAATTTGTATTTCGTCGAGTGAGTGAGGACGAGGCCCAATCCGGTGGAAAGATGGGGTTTAAAGATTGGCAGCGCACTTGTTACTTCACTAGTATTGCTGGTGACGTTCATAGGCGGCGATAATAGCTTACCACCAGGTGTTCTGTCTGCTAAAAATATCCTTTTTTTTATTGAAAATGGGTTTGCTCTTGGCTTCACACTGAACTCTAGAGTTTAGAGGAAACCTACGATGGTTCGAGCTTACTTAAAAGTAGCCTATTCACTCTAGCTGTCCTATATTTGTTCTAGCTTTCAAAATATTGGGTTTGTATTCACTGGGAAAAACAGACGCTGGCAGGGCGTTGATTCCGCCACCGTTCACCGACAGACGTTTCACCACAGAATAGATCGCCGACAGGACGTTTTGCTAAAGAAATTTTCGCCGACAGCCCCTTTCACCGATGGACGTTTCGTCGACAGAACATTTCGCATACCGCTGATTCGCCGACAACCCCTTTCAGCGATGGACGTTTCGTCGACAGAACATTTCGCATACCGCTGATTCGCCGACAACCCCTTTGACCGATGAACGTTTCGTCGACAGAACATTTCACATACAGATGATTCGCCTACAGGACCTTTCTTCTATAGATGATTTGCAGACAGTACGTTTCGTTAAACAAAATTTCGTCGAAAGAATCTTTCTAACATAAGATATATAATATTATAAGTAAAATAATATAATATAAAATTATAATTTAAGCAAAATCAATAATTGATATTATTTAATTTTTATCCTACAGACCCATTTTTTTTGTTTTGTTTTTAACCTAGTTGGTTTAGTATTACATGAGAGTAAAATATACATGATTTATTTACATGAAATAATATATTTTTGTTTTGCTATCTAGATTAAAATAAGATTAGTAGGCTGGTATTTTCTTTTTTAAATATTTTTTCTTTGCAATCCTTTAATTTTTTTATTGAATTTTAACGTTATTGTTTTGATATTTTTGTTTCAATAAATCTTTAACCTAATAAGTAATGTATGTTTTATTTATTCCAACATAAGTTGAAAGGTTCTCTCGGCGAACAGCTATACTTATCTAAGTAAGTAGTAAGGGTTGTAGGTGTGAGCAGTCATTAATTTAGTGACAATGGTACATATTGATAACATTCTTCCGATATAGGTTTTAATAAAAATAAATATACAATAATCGTACGTGTGAGTATGTGGGTATATGTATCTATGATAAATTTTGTCTAATAGGTCCAAAGTTGAGTACCTATACTTAAATACTCTTCTTAGAGTATGAGAATGAACATGCGCTACTTTATAGATGAGGGTCTGCATGGAAGTCCTCAAAGTGACTATTTGGCGCGGACGAAGTCGCGGGCAACAACTAGTAAGTATATCTATGTTAGAAAGATTCTTTCGACAAAATTTTGTTTAACGAAACGTACTGTCTGCAAATTATCTATAGGAGAAAGGTCCTGTAGGCGAATCATCTGTATGTGAAATGTTCTGTCGACGAAACGTCCATCGCTGAAAGGGGTTGTCGGCGAATCAGCGGTATGCGAAATGTTCTGTCGACGAAACGTCCATCGCTGAAAGGGGTTGTCGGCGAATCAGCGGTATACGAAATGTTCTGTCGACGAAACGTCCATCGGTGAAAGGGGCTGTCGGCGAAAATTTCTTTAGCAAAACGTCCTGTCGGCGATCTATTCTGTGGTGAAACGTCTGTCGGTGAACGGTGGCGGAATCCAGGGCGTTCCACTCCTTGGCTGTGCGCATCACGAATGAGGAGGAAAAGTGCTTTGAACGCAATCGAGGAATATTCACCAAGAAGGGATGATATCCCTCAGTTCGCCTGTTCGTTCTCTCGATAATCATATATCATCTCATAGTTGCAAGTAATTAAAGATAAGATAAAAGATAAAAAAATCTTTATTCAATTTAGGTCCACACAGAACACTTATGTACCCAACATAATATCTACCGCTGGTTCGGAATGTCGATTTCAACTGAGAAGACACCAGCAAGAAACTCAGTAGTTACTCTTTTCAAATATTGATGATGTTACAGAGTTCAATCGAGAAAAAAAATACAATTATGAAAGTTAATAGACTACTATGAATAACAACTCAAAATATTAATCAATTAACTTGACCAAGAATCCTTATCATTTAAATAGTCTTGTACACTATAGTTACCTTTCTTCATTAGGCAGGTTTTAATATGAGACTTAAACTTATCCAGTGATAGGTTAATGACATTTTGTGGTAGCTTATTAAATATCTTAATACTTAAGCCAACAAACGAATTACCGATTTTATGAAGTCTGAGGACCGGGACGGCAAGCTTATGTTTATTTCTGGTGTTAAGACTATGACTATCGGACTTTTTTGGAAAAGTGTGCAAGTTCTTACGTACATACATAATGCAGTCGAGGATAAATTGGCCACGGTTAAAATATTTACTTCTTTAAATATTTCCCTAAGTGAGTCACGTGATCAAAGGCTGTATATAGCGCGGATGGCCCTTTTTTGTAATACAAAAATAGTTTGTATGTCAGCAGCAGACCCCCACAACAGTAGACCATATGACATCACACTGTGGAATTAGATAATCAATCTTACCTGGTAACACCAAACTGCACACTCATGGCACACCCAAACGTCGCAATAGCCACACCAGCCGGTATGAGGAAGCTAGCCGGACCCAGCACCCTAGTCCCGAAGGCGACGGCCACCGCCGGAACTGACGTCATCTCCGCGTAGCTCAGCACCGTCATGTACGCGACGTTCATGAACACGTAGAGGGCCGTGATGAGAGGCACCGCGATCGATATGCTGAGAGGTACGTTACTGTAAAAGTAAAAAGTAAAGTAAAGTATCAGCCTATATACTTTGTAATCCCACTGTTGATTATGATGTCCGTAACACAGGTGCTTGAGCTACCTATCTCGGAGTCAGATCAATGTATGTGATGTTGTCAAATATTTATTTATTTACTAGCTGACCCGGCAAACGTTGTTTTGCCATATAAATAAAAGGGTTGATCGTAGAAGGGTGAAAATTGAGGATTGTATGTATTTTTGTATGTTGTATCATAAAAAAAGAGAAATTAAAAATTTTGTCTAAAAAATAAAAATAAAAATTTAGGGGTGGACTACCCCTAACATTTAGGGGGATGAAAAATAGATGTTGGCCGATTCTCATAGATACCGGATAAGCACAAAAAATTTCATCAAAATCGGTCAAGCCGTTTCGGAGGAGTATGGCAACGAAAACTGTGACACGAGAATTTTATATATTAGATGTACTGTCCCACTTCGGCCGTGTGGTGCCCGGCAGAGTAGAATAGGCCACCCTCACTCTTACCGAGGTGTCGTAAAAGGCGACTAAGGTAAAGCTGCTGGCATGATCATCAGCACCCAGAGAAGGAAAACTCTGCATTTATATAAAAACCCTCGCCAACCCGTCTGCCAAGCGTGGTGAGTATGGCAATTACCCCTCATGTGATTGAGGGAGGCCCGTGCCCCAGCAGTGGGGACTTAAATGGGCTGACGATGACGACGACGACGATACTGTCCCACTGCAGGGCAAAGGCCTCCATCATAGAAATTAAGTCATCGACACTATGATGCATGATGGGATTAGTCTTAATCTCTACGCTTGCCAAATGCGGATTGGTGATCACAAACCCGAGCTATGTTCGAAAATATCAGAACATTTTCGCTCGACCTGGAAATCGAACCCAGGACCCAGAGATCACGGCCCGGTACTTAAACCACTGGACCAACAGGGCGTAACTGTAAAAGTAATATGTTAATATCAGTGACAGTATCTGCCACAATAGATCTTCTACTGCTCGCCGTGGCTATGAGACGCAATGCTCACCCCATTTCTTTCAATCATTGACAGTAACATAGCTAAAGCATAGACTAGCATTAGTCTTATTGTAAAAGTGGCGGGGAAACTGCAGATGTGGTTAGCAATTGTTCGGAAGTTGGCCAAATAAAGGGCCTATGCTCAGCAGTGGGTGGCTGTGGGCTGATGATGATTATTCAAAGGCTCCTGTGCAAAAATCTGTTGGGAGCTCTACGTACAGGACATAAAGTCCCCCAAAGAAACATGGCGAAAGTACTCCCGCGAAATGGCATTGGGAACTGGGTCGTTCTTCTTTTTTTACGACAATAAGCCCGTCCTCAGTGACTTATCAAGTAATTAATTATATAAAAAAATATACGTTACACCATCAAGATATTCTTAATTTAACATGAAATAATGACATTGTTTTATCACCTCGTAGGTACTTTAGCATGATTTAACAATGTAAAAAAATATATAAAGCGTGACAGAGGTGTAAATGGCACTAATTTCGGGGGACGTGACGGAGGTGTCCATTTTAATCAAATGTAGTCTGTTATATAAAAGTTAAATGTTGATGTGTAAGTTTGGCTCATTGTCGATAAAAAAGAAGAACGACCCAACTATAGAACATCCGTGCTTTCATGGGTGTCAATCTACGTAATGGCGCCAATAATTGTAATTATTGCGATCCGTCTACTCGTCAGCTACCAAAATTAAAAAAAAATGAATCTAATAAATGTTATTACCTGCAACGAAGGAAAACCTTTAAAAAACGATAGCTGTAGGTACAATACAAAGAACAAAATAATTTAAATAGGGTTACGTTATTTGCAGGTGTCAATACATGGCCGCATGGGTACAAAAGTTCTTAAGGCCTATTTAAGTATATAAAATAGTATGCAAATGTTATTATGGTTTTAAAGTATCTAATAGTACATTATTCAGAGTTGTGCCTGGTGCGAACAGACGAATTCCTGGTACATTTACTATACTGTGTGCATAGTTCGCTCGAGATCGTCTGTGGTGAGGACCTACAAAGAATCAGAATGTACAACCGAATCTATATCCCCGTTCCATTCACATGCGCTGTGCTCTGTTTTATTTTTAACTGACTTCAAAAAAAGGAGGAGGTTCTCAATTCGACATGCATATCTATTTAATTTTTTTATGTTTGTTCGCCGATTACTTTGCCATTTATGAACCGATTTAGTATAATTCTTACACTCGAGAAAAGGTTTTACCGAAGTCGGCGGCCTAATCTCTGTTGGATAATTGAATGTTGTATTAAATTACAAGATAATATTGGGCGCCGACTTCGGTAACACCTCTTCTCGAGTGTACTGTTATAAAATGTTATTGATAAATATATTATTTTACACTTTTTAGTTTGTGGTTTTTGAAGGAGGTTTTTTTGATGCGACATTACGTTTTCTAGTTCATTACCGAATGGTTTCGTTGTAGTTGTGTCTCCTCTCCACGATCGAAACAATGAGTCAGCCCTATCCTAAACAAGCTTGCCTGACCTTTCCCTCTCAAGTTTAGTGTATTGGACTATTAGTAACGTTTTTTCATTAGTACAGAATGGTGTTATCGGCGTATTTTGTTAACTTTTATCACTGGGCGAATGAGCGCGAAGGTCCCGCGAATATGTATCTATTCTTACTATTGATCTGCTAGCGACTTGTGTAGTAAACAGTTGTCTGTCTGGTTTATATTTATCGGTTGACACGCTAAAGTGATAAGTTTCGTCTCGGTTTGTATTATTATTTTTTTAATTATTGGATTAATCTTGGCCAAATATCGACTTCGTACTGTTACGTACGTGTTTAATACCTAGTAAAGAAATTAAGTTATAGCACCTTATTCTAAATCGCGATCTAAAGTAATGACCGTACTAAAGCACATTTCATCCCTAATACGCAATGTTTTGTTCCAAGACTATTGTTAGTTCGCAATTTGTAATAAGGGGGATTTTTTTATGCCAGAGGCGGACAAACTAGCAAGCAAGTCACCTGATGGAAAGTAATCAACTCCGCCCAGGAGCCCAATTCTCGTGCTAGTGATATTTTGAGAACATGGCGGATATCACTCGAAAGCTATACAAAAATATGGATTTCATGCGACATCCGCCATGTTTTTTCATATCGAAAATCCTGAGAATTGGGCTCCAGGAATGTCCGCGAAATCAGAGAGATCGTGTTGCCGGCCTTTTTTTTACGGGATACGCGTTTTTACCCTTTTATTGTGGAAGTTGCTCACATATTATGGTATCTCTTTCTAGGGAGATCGTGGGAGAGCCACGCTTCGTCTCGCCGCCGCCGAATTAGGGTCTAGGATATTTTTTTAGTGGTCCCCGGCAGAGTAGAATAGGCCACCCTCACTCTTACCGAGGTGTCGTAAAAGGCGACTAAGGTAAAGCTGCTGGCATGATCATCAGCACCCAGAGAAGGAAAACTCTGCATTTATATCAAAACCCTCGCCAACCCGTCTGCCAAGCGTGGTGAGTATGGCAATTACCCCTCATGGGATTGAGGGAGGCCCGGGCCCCAGCAGTGGGGACTTAAATGGGCTGATGATGATGATGATGATATTTTTTTAAATCTTTATTAAATGAGCATGTTCACTGAGTTTTGATTTCTTCTAATAGATTTCTATTTGGAAACTTCAAAATACTCAATGAATCAGCATTTGGAGTGTGGAAATAATTAAGAACCACTTCACAAGAATCCTTCGTAAGGTTTATTAAAATATAGACGTGTGTAAACTCTTTACTGAAACGATTCAGTGATCCAACTCAGCCAAATGATACACTGTTCCGAATCTTTAATGTTCGCTCCGAATGTATCATCATTCGACTCAAATAAATCACGTGGTCAATCGGTAGGTACGCGATAGTAATCTCGCTCACTGATACGGATAACCCGAATGATGTTGTGAAATATTTACTGTTCCGCATCTTTGTACTGATCCAGATGCAAAATTTCAAATCTTTTGAAAGATACGCTTTTGCTGGGTCTATTAAAATAACTACATTTCACTCCAGATATTGATAATGATCCCGTCGTTGTATTGGAACGTATTCTCACGTATTGAGTCGTAGGCCCAAAGCCTAGAGTAGAGGGCCAAGGCTATGACACCCGGGCCAGATACTCCATTGTAACCCTTACTGCCGTGGTTTAACTCACACTCAAAGGTTGATGATCTCATCAAAACGCCAGCGCGATGCCGCCCGAGCTGGTGGCTGCCTACAACGCCTTATGGCCTTGATATTAAGTTTCATAATAGCTAACTCACACCCCAGGGTTGATGATCTCCTCAGTGACGACAGTAACGCTGTTCCAGCCGTCGTAGGCCCACAGCCCGGAGTAGAGGGCCAAGGCGATGCCGCCCGGGCTGGTTGTGCTGCCTTCGAAACCTTTATCCAAGTTTTCGGTGTTACCTAAAAAGGGAATGTGGTGCTATAGACACGTTTCTGGTTTTTTTGTGATACTGCCGTTCGCTAACTAAAAGGTCGCTAAGTCATAGGGGGTCGCTGTGGCTTGGCAACCTTTTGGTTAGCGGACGGCAGGATAGGTGGCAGACGAGCAGACGGATCACTTGATGGTAAGCTATTGCCGCCGCCCATGGACACCCACGACACCAGTGGAGTCACAAGTACGTTGATTTCTTTAAACCCTCCTTTGCCCCGGATTGGGCATCCGGTACCCTCACTCACGCAGCGGAACACAGCAGTGCTGCTTCACGCCGGTTTTCTGTTTGGTCCTTGAACCACGCCGTAAGCTGCGCAGTACGCACCCACTACGTTTATACAGGGTATTTCATTTAGGGTGCAAGCCGTAGGCCATGGATAAATTGGATTTACAGTGGAGATGGTGGAGGCTGCGACTTAGGGAACTTGAAGACAAGAGCGTACCTACTCTTTTTTAAAAAGGCCGGCAACACATTAGGGATCTCTCTGATTTTGTGGATGTTCATGGGCGGCGTAGATTACTTTCCATCAGGTGACTCGCTTGCTCGTTTATTGCCGCCTATAGCATTAAAAAAAGGCTCTTGTTCAGTGGCTCTCGGCGCCCCCTAACACCCGACGCCCGGGTGCAACGCACCCACTACACTGTAGGTAAAGACGCCCCTACTAATCGATTAGGGGTAAAGCTATCAAATTAAAAAAGACGGAAACAATATTGAGTATTAACTCAATAAATAATCTGAAAAGAGAATACGGTATTTGACTATTTTTTTTTCATTTGTGTAATCAAAAGACCTCTCAATGATAGAAACATCGTTGAAAGAATTACTTGATTCTCATTTAAACTACCTGAGATATCACAACTTTAAAATCACATTATTTTGGGCAAACCCAAAACGCTCCATACAAATGGCTACAGAGATGTGACGTCACACGACAGTATTTTGTATGCATTTCATTTGAATTTTGTATGGTAGCTATATCAAATGTTTCGTTTATGTCAATGGTTCCATTATAATAGTTGGTGTAAATTATATGGGTTATTCAATAGTATAATTATTTAAAAAAAAAATCATACTTTGAAAATGGACTTGCCCATGAATCTTTGAATGACCATAAAAACCGGCTAGACGTTATATTTTTAATTGAGAATTTTTGCTATTCGCACATATTTACCTATATTTTGATAAAATATTTATATTTTGTAAAATCTCGGGCTTAGTCAAATACCCTATTAATGTTAAGTACCTTTAGCGATTTCATAGATTCCGCCCCCAATTACGACGAGGCAAGCGAACACTTTACAGACCCCGAACACGTTTTGCACCTTCACGAACAGTTTCACGCTGGTGATGTTGATGTAAGTCATTACGACTGGAACAATAAGAGGATTATTGTGCTTTGGTATCAAAGCGATACGGTTTGGCAAGTGTGCTCTCTACCAATGTTGGGCATTGGGCAAAAAATCTTTTTTTTGTGATAGATGGCAGACGAGCAGACGGATCGCCTGATGGTAAGCAATTGCCACTGCCCATAGACATCCGCGACACCAGTGGAGTCGCAAGTACGCTGCTAACCTTTAAAACCTCCTTTCCCCCGGATTGGGCCTCCGGTACCTTCACGCACGCAGCGAAACAGTACAGCACTGCTTCACGCCGGTTTTCTGTGAGGCCATGGTATCACTATGGTACAGTCAGCATCAAAAGTCAATGACCACATTTAGATTTTCAAAATCGCTGTACACCATAATCTCCCTAAATCCCTCAACATGACAAGCACCAGAATTGAATGAACATAATTAAAGTACAAAATTACCTGAACACGATTCGTCAAAGGTCGCTGAACACCATTTTGTCAAAAGTTGCTGATTGTTATAATACTTGTATTTTTTACTTCTATTTGACACTTCAATAAACAGTTGCCTACGAAAAAAGGATTTAGATTACAGCTTCACTTCGTATCGGATAATTATGAGAAACTATCCGAGACATGCAAGTTTCCTCGCAATGTTTTCCTTCACCGCCGAGCTAATCGTAGAAATATGCACATAGAAATCCAGAGGTCGGACGGTCGGTCCAGTTGCTCGGATTCGAACCAGGACTCCACGTGTGGAAAGCGCATTCTTCTCCATTGAGCTGCCTTCCCTCTTAATCAATATTAACTTTAAGCCCAAATATCGAATCTAATGACTATAATATCAAATATGATTACTCCTCCATATGAAGTTTTAACCCCCTTTCACCCTTTAAGGAGTTGAACAAAAAATGCTGAATGTATTTTTTTGTATAAACAGCCAAAATACCAGATTAAAATCGTTTCATGACTCCAGTATCGTATAAATAAATAATAATAATAATTAAGTTAGGTATAATTGTCTAGTTGTGAGTAACGTACATTCAACGTCCGTCCGTCGTCGTCGTCCGTACGTCCGTTACCTCAAAGTTCAGTTGGAAATCTCATATTCCTAAAATACATCACCTCGAGAAAGCGAGATTTTGTCGCACCTCCCCATATAGGTATTCAATATGTCAATATTGATTAAACGAATGATGAGTAAATTTCATTTAGCAAGTATGATTTCGAGATCCAGCGGTCTCTCTTGGCACCACATGACGAAGTGTTTTGAAGATCCATGTCAGTTATCTGACTCTATTAACAACAGACTCTAGATACAGGTACCAAGACAGCCGCTGGTCCACGACGACCCCTAGATATTTAGTGTGTGATACCCTTTGCAGCCCTGTACAGCCACAACACACATTAGACATCACTGGTTCCACTGTCGCAATTATGTAATATTAGAGAAAAATCTCTATAAGGTTGTGAATTATATATGCTGAAACAAAAACGACAAATCTTTCATGTGTCGTTTAATCCCTGATCACCCTTTTAGCGTTAGATTTAAAAAATGCCAAAAATATTTCGAATGAAACCAATCCTTCATACGGCATTTAATCCCCCGTTCACCCTTTTAGGGGTTGAATAAAATAAAAATTCTGAAAATTATTCCGTACAATAGTCCAAATTCTAATTTTGACGACTCTAGCTATAAAGATAACGAATCTTCCATAATATATCGTTTCAACCCCCGTTCGCACTTTTACGTTGGTGAATTTAAAAATGCTGAAAAATATTCTGTATAAAAGTCCAAATTAAAATTTTCTTGACTCTAGCATCAAACATGGTGAATCTTCCATACGACGTAATAACTCCATTTCACCCCCTTATGGGGTTGATAAAAAAAATGCACTATTTTCGTAAAAAGCCTAGAAACCGATTTACATTACTCTAGCTTAAAAAAAAAACTTCCACATAGCGTTCTAATCCCCGTTGACCCTTTTAGGGGAGGAATAAAAAATGCTGAAAGTGAGAAATTCTGTATAAACCGTTCAAATACCAAATTCCACGACTCTGCCTTGAAAATGACTAATCTCCTACACAACGTTTCAAACCCTATTTTACTCCTTTGGGGGTTTAAGGAAAAAAAGCTGAAAGCACTGTTATTAAATTTGTATAATGAGTCCAAATACCAAATTGCATGACTCTAGCTATAAAAATAACAAAACTTCCATAAGGCCTTTTGACCCCCGTTCACCCTTTTAGGGGGTGAATGAATAAAAAATGCTGAAAGTACTGATATGAATTCTGTATAAACAGATTAAATACCAAATTTCACGACTGTACCTTTAAATATGACTACTCCTATGCGATGTGTCAACCCTCATTGTTTAGGGGTTGAAGAAAAAAAAACTGAAAGCACTTTTTTTAATTTGTATAATGAGCCCAAGTACTAATTTTCATGACTCTAGATTAAAAAATGACGAATTTGCCATACAATATTTTTGCCCCATGTCAGCCTTTTAAGGAATGGAATTAAATAAAAACTGAAACAGGTAAATTTTCAGTTTTGATAAATATACATAATTATTCGGAATTTTCGAATCTCTATCATCAAAAATGACAGACTTTCATACTCATATTAACCACGCCTTATATCCCTTTAGGGGTTGAATTTTCAAATACCCATTCTTAGTGCGCGCCCTACGTAATAAAAAACCGGCCAAGTGCGAGTCGGGCTCGCGCACAAAGGGTTCCGTAGCAGCAAAGTCCAAAATTACAGTTAAATCAACCTATCTCAAAAACTATAAGAGATACTTTGATCAAACCAAAAATCGTTGAAAGAGTTAATTAGCATGCATCACCTCTATTTTTTTTAGAATTTTATACCCCGTAGTTATAAAAATAGAGGGGGGGGGACATACTTTTTACGACTTTGAGAGCTGATATCTCAAAAACCGTTCACTTTAAGAAAAATGTTTTTTAGAAAACTTTATATCATTTTAAAAGACCTTTCCATTGATACCCCACACGGGTATGTACATCGAAAAAAAAAATTTCATCCCTCAGTTACATGTATGGGGGGCCCCACCCCCAATTCTTTTTTTTACTATTTAGTGTCATATTTTTGTAGCGGTTCATACAACACATATTCCCATCAAATTTCATCACTGTAGTACTTATAGTTTCCGAGTAAATCGGCTGTGACAGACGGACAGACGGACAGACGGACAGACGGACATGACGAAACTATAAGGGTTCCGTTTTTGCCATTTTGGCTACGGAACCCTAAAAACGACCTATGTTCCATATTTCATGATGTTTGGTCTAGTAGTTTAAGCTGTGCGTTGTTAGATCAGTCAGTCGATCAGTCAATCACCAGCCGAGGCGTTATCTCTTTATTAATAGTATGGCTAGATGTTCAGCTACTTTCGGATATTATAACGATCATCAACTTTTGACAAAATGGTGTTCAGCTACCTTTGACGAGTCGTGTTCAGTTAATTTTTGACTTTAATTATGTTCATTCAATTCTGGCGCTTGTCATGTTTAGGGATTTAGGTATATTATGGTGTACAGCGATTTTGAAAATCTAATGTGGTCAGTGACTTTTGATGCTGACTGTACGTGGTATGTTATATTGTTGATCACATACTTTTGATTGCCTCGATGTCCGGATATTTGTTTACTTTCCCTTGTTAAATGAGTTTTAGAAGGCCAATGGAACAATGGAATTCATAACCGAATTATTACCGCTTCATACTCTTTTTGTTTGGATATGATAGGTACAACCTACATTATTTGCGTCTATACTCGCACCCCACGAGTGCGAGTATAGACGCAAATAGTGTGCGAGCGAGAAGTGAATAGATTCGCCGCCATTTCTGATCCCATTCTTTATCCGCACAGGTTGTACCTATATTCTTGTTCGATAGAACTGTTTCGTTGTAGGCTGTTTTTATCACTGACAGTCTTTACGTAGGGTCACCAGCTGCGCGGTCAAAATGCGTCATATGCGTTGCACATTGCAGCGACAGCCTATCGCGCTTAGATTATAATAGCGCACTATTTTAGATATTTCGCAATGCTCCAAAATATTTCATTAATAAGAAAACATCTGGCTGGGGGAACGTTACGCCAGCTAGAACTGTTTTTACGAAATAACTTAAAAACTATAGGTATTTCAAATGTTTAAATTCGCATTTTATTTATTTCAAATTCTTATCTAATTATCTGCATACTCAAAATTACGAAAATCCATACGTTCCGGCTGGGGTAATGCACACCCACGATACGAATTTAAAGATAAACAGATAAAGGGTGACCCCGCATGTGCGCACACGACCGATTTTTGTATAAGTATAGAAATCGGCCCACTATTTGTAGGACCTTATAATCAGTCTGCAAAAAAGATGTTCCGTGGGTAAGCTCACCCGAAAACAATTTAAATAAATATTAGTAAAATGATCTGGAATTACAAAAGAAATAGTAATAAGTAGAAATTACCTTAACATTCCTGAAGAGAAAAAATATCAATTGTTTACATTTTTATCAGTAAAAAAATATAGGTCATTATGAAAGAAAAAAAATAGTTCAGTAATTATACTATATTTCTTATCAATAATTCAGTCAACAAATTAGTTCTAGTACAAGCAATAGTAACAGCATATTTATCTATCTGCCACGGCAGAACTACCTATAATTAATGTTTCGTTATAATAATCAACAATCATATCACTAATTCAGCATAATCATCACAATATTAATTTGGACCCAAAGTATTATTATTAATAGGTTGTGTTGCAACAGAAGTGGAGCTGGCCGGAGTTGAGCAGAGACTTATACAAATTGACCAATTACATTACTCAAAATACACATCTCATCTATTTGAACAATGTAATTGGTATATTTTACCAACCATTAAATAAATCTACAATTTTTGGTGTTCATTCGCCAACAAATGACTTACATATTCTGCACTTCAACGATTATCTAACTAACTACATCAAATTATTCTCATATAATCACATTTTGGACCCTAGGGCTCCAAGAATATGGATCAACCTACATTCTTCTAACTGTCCACTGAAATGACTTTTATAGTTAATCATTACTGTCCACATACTCTTATCAAGATGTCAATCACAAATTTTAATATGATAATATTCAACATGTTTGGAAATACCCATATGAAACAATACTGATCTTAGTATAATATTTTAAGATTGTATCTTTAATATGATAGTTTTACTTCCATATTATTGTAAGGGTTTGCAACGACGAGGTTAGCATCCTTCAAGAGTTCAATGATTTGATAGTTTTCAGCCGTGATCACTATGTAGCCATTGGATGTTTCATTCAACCTTTGCTGCATTAGTTGCTGAAACCATAAAATAATTATAAGAATAAACTTTAAAAAAAATTAAGTGTGAGGTGTCTTCTTGGCAGTGGCGAAGCTAGGAGTGAAGGGGGTGCTAGGGCAATCCAAAACCAGTATTTATTGTTATCACAATATTGTGTCTAGTCTGGGTGGGTGGATTTTACCCCAAGAAGCAGTGATATGGCTCACAGCTTCTTGGCATTGATCTGTAGCACAAGCCTGTACATCAACACATTAGTGTGTGATATTGATCACACACTGCATTTAACTAATAAATTTCCTTTTTTGTGAAAATGTAAATACGTTTTATTACATACCCCCAGAACATCTGTAAGTGCTTCAGAATTGCTTGGATACAGGGACTGGATCAGCCCATGCAGGTCGCTCTTCATCACATGAAACCTCTCTTTGGCTTTTTGAAGGTGCTCTGGTCTCACATCTTGCTTTTGCACTTTTGGTCTGGCCCTCGCTTCTTCAGAGGTATTTATCAGTGCCGCCAATCTACAAGTAATTTATTTATTTATTAAAGTACACAGACAGTACAATCATTATAGATAATAACTTAAAATATTAAATCAACTTAAGTCTAGAAGTAATCCAATTAATCATAATTTGATGAATACCACTTTAAGTATGATGCATTAATTATAATTTACATGTTTGACAAAATTGACTTGAGTTATTTAGAACGAAACATGAATTATTAGAATTTAAGATCCAGTTTGATGTGATTTTGATAATACTAACATTACTGGGTAGTTAAAATACAAATCATGGACAGTAAAAACTCAAGTGCAGGTTAATAAAATCAGGATTATCACAATAGATAAACTCACCTATTAACTTCTAAATCCAGAGCTAAAAGGTAAGACCTGTTTAATGCTTCTAATTCCTTAATCTCTTCCCTTCTTTCCATTAAATCACTGAAAAATTGGCTGGTTAACAAGTTGTCGCCCGCAGCAACAGCAGTTTTGTAATTCTCAATCTCTACGCGTACTCCTTCCACGTAACGCAGTGTGTAATCTGCTATGCTCTCCGTACTCATGTATTGTGTGTCCAGCGGGGCATTCTCGATGATATTACATGCGTCTAAGCAACTCAACTGCACTGCCTTGACCTCGCGCTTTATCGCGTCTTGTGTTTCGTTGTTACGCTCGTTAGACATTTTGGCAATTCCTGCATGAATAATACATTTCATTTTAAAAAGTCATGAGCAAATTTGCCTAATAAAATCTGCACAACAAAGTTAGAAACGGCACGATCTGTTGTTTGAAATCCTTAACAAAAATAAATGCGCTTACCTTTAACACAACGAAAATGTTAAAAAACAGGAAATGTTTTAAGGTTGGCAGAGTTGAGTAGTAAGTAAGTAATTCACTGTTTTTAGTAAAATAAACAAAGTTTTACTAGAGCCGCTCGAACGCAATTCACAAACCGTTTATTTTTAAAATGGCGTTTTTGACAGTTGGCTGGTGCGCGGCGGTGCGACGGGCGCATGCGCAAACCAAGCTAGTGTTGTACTCAACGTTTCAATCTAAATCAACATTTTAACGCTTCTTTTATCGATTTTTTAAATTAATTATTGAACAACCTATTTCGAACCGTTATTAATGGACAACATTTCAAAATTGATAAGCTCTGAAACAAAAATACCATTTCTTTATTTACTTTTCCGCTGCGCGAATATATATTTATAATTTTTTTATAATGCTTATTTACTGAGAAAAAAATTAAAAACTAAAAAATTTCTTTGCCTAGCACATTATAGTTTTAAATTTACGAATTGCCAAACTCATGACATGGCACCCCACGAGTGCGATTATAGACGCAAATAGTGTGCGAGCGAGAAGTGAATAGATGCGCCGCCATTTCTGATCCCATTCTTTATCCGCACAGGTTGTAGTAGATATTATTTACCTTTGACAGTAGTACCTTTTTTTTATTAAAACAATGATAAGCAAAGGAATATCGCTGTATTCAGCCGTCCGATGACGTCATTTGGCGCTTACGTCTATTTAGAATATAAAGAATTTTAATAATTATTTTATGCATGAAAATGGACAAATTTTGAAAAAAGAAAAAATATGGGTCCGTTTATTTTATGTCTATTTTCATATAAAAAACAATATGGACATGTTAAAAATATGAAATGTTGTCCATTTACATATTAGTATTTCCGCATAATTTTTGCAGTATTTTTTTTATTTCACAATAAATATCGTCTCCTTCGCCTCCTCATTATCCTAACTCTAACTGGTAGAGAATGCCTCTTGGCATTCAATTTAGTGCAATAAATAGTAAATAAATAATTAATTAATTAACAATAAGAAATCAGCGTGTTTAATACTTAATTCAACATTTTATTTAACTTTAAAATTAAGTTCAGAGCGGCATTGAAGCTTGTTTTGCTGTGACAATATAATTTTATAATAGTAAGTAATACTTACAAAGTGCTGATAGCGAACCAAGTTTTATGGCCGTATCTTTGAGGTCCGAGTGAGGATCGGCTAAAAACGGTTGAATAGCATATTCCGCAAAAGTCATCACTATGATTGCGACTTCGGCTGGCCTTAAAATCATGACGTATATCCAAGCACAAATAAATGATGGAAGGGGCCCCCAAAATCTATGCATATTTCCGAAAGCTTCTTGGAAGTAAGCATACTCTGCTCCTGATTTACCAACAACAGTACCAAGCTCAGCAAATGACAGTGCTCCTGAAAAAGGCAGGTAATATAATATCAATAAGGATATTGATAGCGAAAATTTTATTTGTAACAGCTTCATATAAATAGGCATCTTACCTACACCCACCTAGTAATGAAATTATTCCAGAAACTGTCCATATAATTAAACATAACGCTACGGAGCCAGAATGCTCTAATGCGGAAGCTGGAGATACGAAAATTCCGGAGCCAATCATCACTCCTAGAATCAAGTTGACAGCAGAAAAAAGACCCAGTTCTCTTTTTAATTTCACTGCGCTGCCTTGTATGCTTCCTATTTCAGTATCGTTCTCACAGTTTTCTTTTTCTCCCATTGTTATGCTGTTATCCTGTTATTTCTGAAACAAAGGAAATTTGTAAATTAAATACACATTTATTTTTTAAATTGTTAGCTGATAAGGCGAAGATTAAGCTTCATAATTATTATCTTAAGTAGGTGTTATAAATAAATATAAATAAATATATAAATATAAAAAATATAAAAATCTTTATTTACCAAAAACAAATACATTGTACAATATTTTATCAGGCAAATGAAGACAAACCAATAGAATGTTGGCTTTATTCAACGATAAAATTACTATATCGTAAATCACAGACATTGACATAATGACAACGTCTAAGGAAAACAACTGATTATAGATCATGATTATGTGCAAGGAGGTATTATCACATTCACCCCCCCTAAGAAGTCACGTAGTCTATAAAATAGGCTGGGGGTCTGCGATCTCTGCCCGAGCTTCGAGGCAGACGATCATTTTCAGCTTCCTCGTTTAGACTCGCAGGTGACTCCCTATCTTCACGAGTTTCTCTGATTTCCCTAGTGTCTTCGTCGTCGGAGGTATCGTCATCTACAGCTCGCAGCAATGGCGCTAGGGATCTATTGGAGACTGTGGTCTAACGCCCGTCTGCTAACCTGATTAATGAATATTCTGGATTGCTCTGTAGCAGTTCGACCTCCTCCACAGCCGGGTCATATTTGGAGCTTCTCACGTTCCTTCGCATGTAGACCGGACCTGGTGAGTGGAGCCATGTTGGCAAGGATTGTCCGTTTTGAGACCGGCGTGGATGATTCTTTGCAAGCGTATGCGAATGGAAATCGGCTAAATTCGTCAATTATAGTCAAAATGTACCGATTCTGGGTATTAGAAGGTACAGGTCCTTTAAAGTCAATGTTAAGGCGTTCGAAAGGTGCAGTCGCTTTAATAAGATGACCTTGGTTTTAATATATCGTGGCATGATTTCTGCGCAAATCGGATAGGCAGCCGTCATTCTTCTTATCTCTTCGACTGAGTAGGGCAGATTCTTATATCTAACCCAGTGAACCATCCGCGTGATCCCTGGGTGACCGAAGGATCGATGCAGCTCGACTAATATCTTCTCGTTCTTTATCTTGTTGGAATGATTTTGATTGAACATGAATGCAACGGACTGCTGATCAGTGGTTAGAAGAAAATGTCGGCCTAACAAGAAATGCCTCCATTTTTGTAATGCTTCGAGGCACTGGCTTCTTTCTCGATCGTAGGATGCCTCTTCTCGGAGTCATTAAGTGAGCGGGAGAAAAATGCGACATGGCGCCTCTTTTGTGATAGCGTCGCTGCGATAGCAAGGTCAGAAGCATCAGTTTCGACAGAAAACATCTCTATGTCGTCTATTCCAGCTAGGGTTGACTTGGAAATTTCAGTTTGAAGTCTTTCGAAGGCGGCAACAGCTTCTTGTGAAAGGAGTAAAGTAGCTCCGACCAATGGCTTTATTTTAAAAGAGAAGTTGTCAACCCATTTTGAGTAGTGGGCAAAGAGCCCGAGAGATCGCTTCAGGGAAGCAGTGTCAGTAGGGGTTGGGAGATTCATTAAAGGTTCTAATCGAGCCTTGTCCGGTATGATAGAGCTGTTTTCAATTGTATAGCCAAGTAGGTTAATTGATTCCGACTCAAGAGTGCACTTATTAATATTCAAAGTTAGTTTGTATTTTTCGGCGGCTTACATACATTTTTGGAGATTGTTATCATGATCTCCCTTATCTTTACCGCATATGGTCACGTCGTCAAGATAGGCGTAGGTACCTATGAGTTTCTCAGTATCGATTACATTTGTAAAGTCATTTGAAAAGCAGACACTCCGTTTGTAACGCCGAAGGAATTCTTGTGAATCAGTAAAGGTTTCCACATGCTTCGAATGCAGTGTATATCTTTTCCTTTTGAAGTATCGGTACTTAGTGGTAAGCACTTTTAAGATCGATTTGACTGAAAACATTGTATTTAGCGACTTCCATTATGATAGAGTCGACGCTTGGCAAAGGATACGCATCCAAATCCGTGAATCTGTTGATGGTTTGCGAATAGTCGATAACAAGGCGTTTGCGATGATGACCACCGCCGGCTAGAGATACTAGGTTCGATTACTTTATCCTTTAGTAGACTATTTATTTCATCGGATATAAATTCTTGATATTCCTGAGATTGGCGCCTAGAGCGAATAGCTATGGGTATAATAGAGATTGGTGAAAATTGATGCTGGCGGAACACACGCCTCTGACACGTTGCAAACTTTCAAGGACTGTTTCTCGCCTCCACGTTGAAGTAAAAGCGAGGAGTGTTTCCCTAGAATGTCATGTCCAAAGATCACATCAGCGCTTCGCTGACAATAAGCAGAGGTTGGCGATGATACTTGTGCTCGCCCATTTGGATCGTCGCGTAGCATAGACCGTCGACATAAGATATATTATTAAGAGAAGTTAAAGTAATTGCTTGTTTGCATGGCTTTTGGGGGTGTAAGGGTCCCGCTCAACATCTAACGGGGCCTAAGTCAACCTCACCTGCACGTGGCGCACCCTGCTGCACAACAGACGAGGCTCTGGCGTTCCCCACCAACTCGCACTGGGCCAGCGTGGTGGGTGTAGGCCCAAACCCCCCCTATGTTAAGTAAAACTAATACAAGGCCCCAAGTGCCCGGCGGTACCGGAGGCCGAGCCAGCGACGACGGAAGCGGGCGAGGCGCCGGAACCAGGGGTGCCAAGAATCCCCGGGTGGCGAAAACAAACCGTCAAACGACCTTGGCCCTGGCAACATACAACACACGCACACTGCGGACCGAAGAGAAGCTGCTGGAACTAGAGGAAGAATTGAGCAGAATTCGCTGGAGTATCGTAGGATTATCCGAAGTCCGACGACAGGGCGAGGATACGATGATCCTTAAATCCGGGAACCTGCTTTATTTCCGGGAGGGCGAAGATCTGTCCAAAGGTGGAGTCGGGTTTATTGTCCACAAGTCTCTCGTGAACAGCATTGTACAAATCGGAAGTGTGTCGAATAGGGTGGCGTACCTTACACTCAGAATTACCAAACGGTATTCGCTAAAGGTAATACAGGTGTACGCCCCGACCTCGACACACCCTGACGAGGAAGTGGAAGAAATGTATGAGGATATCTCTCGGGCAATACATACTTCCAATACTCACTACACTGTTGTCATGGGAGATTTTAACGCAAGGCTAGGCAAAAAGGGCGATGAGGAGTCGAAAGTGGGGCAATTTGGATCTGGAATCCGGAACCACCGAGGTCAAATGCTAGCCGAGTACATGGAGAGGGAGGGACTCTACATGATGAACTCCTTCTTTAAAAAACGGCTGCATCGTAAGTGGACCTGGGAAAGTCCGGATGGCGTTACAAAAAATGAGATTGACTTCATCATGTCTACCAAGACCCGGATATTCAATGATGTCTCAGTGATCAATTCAGTGAACACTGGAAGTGATCACCGAATGGTAAGAGGCACTTTGAATCTACATGTTACATCCGAAAGGTATCGACTGATAAAATCTACGCTCCGCCCTGTAGCCATCCAGATTCAAAACCCCGAGAGCTTTCAACTCGAGCTGGAAAATCGCTTCGATTGCCTAGAGAGCTGCTCAGACGTGGACATATATAATGACAGGCTCGTGAAAGCTGTTCTTACGGCGGGTGCAAAGGTCTTCAGACCTAGCCGTACGAAAAAAGCCAGTAAAATCTCGGAGCCAACTTTTAAGTTAATGGAGGAAAGGCGGAAAATGGTTCTGCAAACCTCTGATGAAGCTCGTCAACGACGGCAGCTCAGCAAGCGCATCTCCAAGTGCCTGACCCGGGACATACGCCGATATAATACGGAACGTATTAAAGAGGCTATAGAGCGGAACAAAGGCTCCAAAGTCTTCGCTAGAGATCTAGCTATTGGAGAGAGCTTGTTGACCAAGCTGAAAACAGAGGATGGCAGAATCGTCACGTCACGACCAGAGCTTTTGGCCGAGATCGAACACTTTTATGGACAGCTTTACGCGACATCATGCACACCTGTCATTCAGGCCGTTGAGCGCAGAGCCAAATTAACCCGGCACTACACCGAAGATATCCCGGACGTCAGCCTATACGAGATTAGCATAGCTCTCAAACAGCTTAAGAACGGTAAGGCACCGGGTGATGATGGAGTCACAGCGGAGCTTCTGAAAGCAGGTGGACGACCTGTCCTGAAAGCCCTTCAGAGGCTTTTCAACTCCATCATCACTGAGGGAAAGACACCCAAAGCGTGGCACTCTGGCGTGGTGAGGCTTTTCTTCAAAAAGGGTGACAAATCCCAATTGAAGAATTACAGGCCTATCACGCTGCTAAGTCACATATATAAGCTGTTTTCGAGAGTTATGACGAATCGTCTCGTACGCAGGTTCGACGACTTCCAGCCTCCCGAACAAGCTGGATTCCGAAAAGGCTTTAGCACCATAGACCACATACATACGCTGCGGCAGGTTATACAGAAGACCGAAGAGTATAATCTGCCATTATGCTTAGCGTTTGTGGACTATGAGAAAGCCTTCGACTCTGTCGAGACCTGGGCCGTGCTACAGTCTCTCCAAAGGTGCCGAATAGACTACCGATACATACAAGTGTTGCAGTCATTGTACGAAAACGCCATAATGTCAGTCCGTCTTCAGGACCGGGAATCAAAACCCATACCTCTCCGGCGAGGTGTGAGACAGGGCGACGTTATATCGCCGAAACTGTTCACCACTCTGTTGGAGGACGTGTTTAAACTTCTGGACTGGGATGGACTTGGCATCAATATAAATGGCGAGTACATGACGCACCTTCGATTCGCTGATGATATCGTAGTCATGGCTGAGACCTTGGAAGACTTAGGCAAAATGCTCGACGACCTCAATAGAGTCTCCCAACAAGTGGGTCTGAAAATGAACATGGATAAGACGAAAATTATGTCGAATTCCCATGTCGTACCCACTCTAGTAAAGGTTGGAAGCTCTACACTGGAAGTTGTAGATGAGTACATCTACCTCGGACAAAAAGTCCAGCTTGGTAAGTCCAACTTCCAGAAAGAGGTCGATCGACGAATCCAACTCGGCTGGGCAGCGTTCGGGAAGCTACGCAGCATATTTTCGGCAGATCTACCGCAGTGTCTCAAGACGAAAGTCTTTAATGCGTGTGTGTTGCCAGTGATGACATACGGAACCGAAACATGGCCGCTTACAATGTGCCGATTAAGGAGGCTCAAAGTCACCCAGAGAGCAATGGAGAGGGCTATGCTCGGAGTCTCCCTACGTGATCGTATCAGAAATGATGAGATCCGCAGGAGAACTAAGGTCACAGACGTAGCCCAAAGGATTGCATGCCTTAAGTGGCAATGGGCAGGGCACATAGCGAGGAGAACAGACGGCCGTTGGGGCGGAAAGGTCCTCGAGTGGAGGCCACGTACAGGAACTCGCAGCCGTGGCAGGCCTCCTACAAGATGGACCGACGATCTGGTGAAGATCGCGGGAATCCATTGGATGCGGGAGGCACAGGACCGATCTGTGTGGAGAACGTTGGGGGAGGCCTATGTCCAGCAGTGGACGTCCATTGGCTGAAATGATGATGATGGCTTTTGTGTCAGATTCATAATTCGAGCGAGATTCTTATCGATAAAGATAAGTAATAGGAATAGTTGCTTTTCTTAGGCTTGATGGGGCAGAAATAGTGGATACGCTGAAGTCAGTACTTTGAGATGGAAGGCGTTCATTATCAATAGCAATAGCATTGGCGCTGCGTTGATTCGGTCCAGCGCTACGGCAGACATTAGCGAAGTGACCTTTTTTATGGCATAGCTGACATTCAGCATTGTTAGCAGGACATTTTATTCTTGGATGGATGTGGCCGCCACAGAAAAGGCGAACGCCGTTTGCTTTGATTGAGATTATTCAGCCAAAAGGACCGAGGATCTGGTGAAGGTTGCGGGAATCCATTGGATGCGGGCGGCACAGGACCGATCTGTGTAGAGAACATTGGGGGAGGCGAGGAGGCCTATGTCCAGCAGTGGACGGCTATTGGCTGAAATGATGATGATGATGACAACTCACTGGGTAAATCCACAGTAATCATCATCCTCCTGCCATGTTCCCAGGTTATCTAGGTATACTATCTAATTTTCGGTTACAAATACTTCATAATTAAATACCCTCACTATAACAAATACGAGTAAACGCCGGCATCAGGTCGAGTTGACAAAAATAACACTTGTGTCTCAGACTTAAGGACGGTCCAAATTCTAACAAGTCTATTTCCACGTGAAGCCGTGTATACATTGACATTTATAATCGAATTCCTAAAACACGCGCGTTCACAGAAACCATTTAATTCTACGAAGCTATGCATAACTAAAAGTATCTAAGACACCATTTACTTCTCGTAGTACACCGACTTACTAGATAATGTTTTGAAAGTGGAATGTTGATGGCTTTTAAGTCAACGCGCTCTAACAATGCTCCGAACCTGAACCCAGAAACGTAATGTAGATTCCTCCATATAAATCCAAGCGGTACAACATAATCGAGTTAGGGTTGACATAGGCAAACCGGACTTGGATCTGTTTTTAACCGAACATTCGTCACTGAGCTTTACACAACTTGGCAATAGCCGACTCTCCAAATAACGCATTGGTCAAAATGCATACTCAAAGCCGGAAATGCCAAAAGTATCATAATACTTAATCTAATAATTAATACTTAACGTTTGGAACAGTGGTAGTGAACGCTGCCTTTGGTCCAAGGGTTGCGGGTTCGATCCCCGCACAGTACAAACATTTGTGTGCATGAACATGTCTGTTTATATTGGTCTGGGTGTTTTCTATGTATTATAAGTATATATTTACAAAAAAAAAGTAACTTATGTATATATTTGTAATCCCACTGTTGATTCTGATATCCGTAACACAGGTGCTTGAGCTACCTATCTCGGAGTCAGGTCAATGTATGTGATGTTGTGAAATATTTATTTATTTAATCCCCGTCGGAGTCAGTCCAGTCAAGGTTTACCCGTCTCTTGAATTATCGCTGTGGCAGTCGCAATAATAATAAACTGTCTTATGCGCAAAGACTCAATAAATATGGAATCGTGTCCCTTCGCAATCTACGAATACTGCTGGATGTACTGCAGCTACACAAAACTGTCAATTCCGCCGTTGATAGTCCCGAGCTAGTGCACATTCTAAATTTCAACACCAAGGTAAACTACCGCAGACCAAAAATCTTTTTTTTGCCGCTATGTCACAATAATCTTTCCTACAGCCAATCTATGCTGCGGATTGTCGGTTATATGGGTAGCACAGTAAACGTTGCCCAGATTTAGATTTGTTTGCCTCTAAAAGACAACATTTCCGTAAAATACTGCTAGATCTCCTAAAGGAAAACTTTAGTTAATTTGATTTCTTAAATTATTATTATTATTATCATCATCATATTTTTTTAAGTCTTATTTGACATTATGAATAAATATGACGACCCGTTTGGAACAGTGGTAGTGAATGCCTTTGGTCCAAGGGTTGTGGGTTCGATCCCCGCACAGTACAAATATTTGTGTGCATGAACATGTCTGTTTGTATTGGTCTGGGTGTTTCTTTGTATTATAAGTATGTATTTACAAAAGAAAAGTATTATATGTATATATTTGTAATCCCACTGTTGATTCGGATATCCGTAACACAGATGCTTGAGCTACCTATCTCGGAGTCAGATCAATGTATGTGATGTTGTGAAATAAAAAAAATATATGACATTGTGTAACGCTATTATTATTACTAATTAACTTTCTTTGTGATTTTACTAACTTTTATAATTAAATAATTTTACTAATTTTGTTGTAATCTCAAATGTTTGTTTGTTGGTTCACCTAACGATTTGTTATGATATACGTGTAAACACGTTAAGTACTACAGTTATGTTCATAAGTTAAGTTAAAATGTCTACAATAATGATTGTAGTCTGTTGTGTTTTCCAATAAATAAATAATTAATTAATGTCCAGACAGGATGGCAACCCTAAATCAAGTTAACGGTGAATGAACCTGGGACTACAATGTCCTCGTGTGAACGTAAAGGACGTGACCTTTAAGGTCATTGTGAGCCTACCGTTCCGCTTAATACCGAATAATAGGATGAACTGGCCACTTACGCCAATCAAGCAAGATACGACCATAATAGTCTGGACCACTCTTTAAGCATGCTATTGTAATGCACATGAACTGAACTACAATTACGTCGTTTAGTAGATCGTAAATTAGCCCTTGTCAAACGAAATTTATGGAGAAGGTAAGTAATGAGTTGACCCTCCCTCATATGCCGAAGCTCGTGGGTTCTATTTCCACTCTGGCTGGATAAACGATCGCTTATTCACTGTCTGGATGTTATAATATCTATTTGAATATTTAATTAGGGTTCCATTTTTGATTTGATACTCATAAATAAAAAAGTGCCCAAGTTACTTATTTTAATAATTGTATGTGATGCGGTATTTTTTTATGACGGTAGACGAAGACGGCGGGTCAAAAAAATAAATAGATATAATATATAGGTATTGTGAGCGATTGCCGCGGACCATGGGTTGTCTGTGGTCAGCGGTTATCTTTTTAATGCGGTCGACACGAGTGAAGTTACAAGTGTGCTGCCTTTTAACCCCCCTTCCACCCACCCAGTACCGACGCTGCTTCACGCCGGTTTTCTGTGAGGCCGTAGTATCACTTCAATCGAGCTGACATTCATGCCGAAGCGTGACTCTCCCACGGTAAAACTTGTCTATTATTTTTTATTATTATGAAAGTTTTATGACTAAAATAAATTGCCTTAGATGGATTTAAAACACAAATTATAATCCTATTTAAGGCCACTTTAACCAATCTTATTCCGATACTAAATCTAAGCTAAAGCGCCGTCATTCTACACAAATCTGACGTTATTCCATAGATCTATCAATGGATAAAGATTGGTCGAATCGAGCCGGAAACTGACAGATATGTCTTTTTTTTTATGGTGTTATCCCGCGCACGGTTACAGCCGCGCGTGTGACTCCGCCAATGTCAAGTGTATAAGAGAGACACGTCGATATAAAATTGACCGGTAATTTTGCCAAATGCTCGATCTATATTCAGGTCTTCTCTAAGATTAAAAACGCCATAAAACAGATATGTCATTCCCATACATCAAAATCTATGGGAACTTGACATTTTCATCTGTCTGTTTGCTTATTAGCACCAAATTAAAAATCAGAGTTTACAATTCTCGAGTCTAATAGTGTGGTTTGTTTAACGCATTCCCGTTATCTACGTAATGTGATAATGGTAAACGCACGCTCATTGTACCAAGTAGGTAACTAAGGAATATATTTTGAATGTTCCTAATTACTTCACCACGTTGCTATTGGCGCTAATAAATCATGCATTTAACACTTTACATGCTTATTAACACTTCTTTCTTACAACGTTTTAATGAATATTAAAAACGTGAAGTAACTCAGGAAATTAATAAGGCCTGGGTATGCAGGGAGACTCCCCGGCTTCGCCGTGTAATACTTATAGGAGTTACAGGAAAAGTACTAATTTGAGACTAACTTATCATATTGAATATTATTATTTATTAACAAGACTACTATAGTATCTACCGGATTATTATCTATCACTTTATTATGATATCTATCTACTTTTGAATTTTATTAACGAAAGAAACTATTAATCTACGAGTAAACCAATTATTTTTTCACTATCAAGAAGTTATTAATTAGGATGTTGTTGAAACTATGACTCAGAGGATCTGTCATCATCATTATCATAGCGTTATTCCAGATTGCGTCCCAAGCGGCACTCTAGTGATCCGTATGTCTGCTTTTAGGGTATTAGGCTCAAGGTTAGGAAACCCTATCTTCATAAATGTCAACGTGTATCTTTTTTTTACAACAGCTAATGCCTCAGACTACGCATGTAAACACGCCGTCACGACGAGTTAGGTATGTCAGACTTTGGCCGTCCTTATTTCTAAGACACAAGAGTTATTTTTGCACAGCAGAGGGGAGGGAGGAGGGAGGTAACTTGACCTGACGCCGTTTTAACTAGCACTACGTAAGTTTTTATTTGACACAGCAACAGCAATGAAATGTAGGCAGTGCCTTATACTTTAGTCACGTTTACGGGTGCGTTTATTACGTCATTGGACAAGAGCTACGATAACTATTACATCTTATTACCCTCGATAGCCGCACCTGTACATACACTTACTGCTAAAATGTCTTGATTATTGGCTCTATCAATGTCTTTATTATTAGTTCTATCAATGTTTTTTTTTTAATTAGCCTATAAACCTTGTCTAAGCTATAAACTGTCCCACTGCAGGGCAAAGGCCTCCATCATAGAAATCAAGTTATCGCTACTATGATGGGATTAGGCTTAATCACCACGCTTGCCAAATGCGGATTGGTGATCACAAACCCGAGCTATGTCCGAAAAATTCGAAACATACTTTTCGCTCGACCCGAGAATCGAACCCAGGACCCTGAGATCACGGCCCGGTACTTATACTACTAGACAAACAGGGCGTTTTATCAATGTTATTGATACTTAATTATAAAATAAGTAAAAATTTAATATAATACGTGAGTTAATTATAACTAACTATCAATCTAAGAAAACTTTTATGATAGAAAAATACACTCTTTTAATACCATATTTACAAACGTCGACAGCTTGATTCGAATGACGGCCGATATTATTTACTCTGTCTGTACAGAGAGGCCAAGATCTAAATCTAACAACCTAAATAGTAGAGAAAATACTAATACCTATACCATACAAATGTGGGATAAAAAAAATAGTAATAAAAATACAAAAAAAAAAGAAAAAAAACACTACAAAAAAAAACTTGATAATGAAAAAATTTTAGACATAGTATTCTATGAATATCAGCATTAAGACTGTCTTAGAAATTTAAGGAACTTTTAGACACAAAATCCAAATTTTGTTACGCGGAGCTCTGTTACTATTTAACACAATAAAAAACTAACACAAAAAAGGCACAGACCAAGAGTCAGCGGAAAAATTTTTCATTAAAAAAAAAATGTGGGAGAGCCACGCTTAGGCATGAATAGGCCGGCTCGACCGGAGTGATACCACTGCCTCACAGAAGACCGGCGTGAAGCAGCGCCTGCGCTGCGTTTCGGCGTGTGAGTGAGGTTACCGGAGGCCCAATGGAGGGGTAGGGGAAAAGGTTGGCAGCGCACTTGTGACTCCACTGGTGTTGCGGGTATCCATAGGCGGCGGAATTGCTTACCATCAGGTGATCCGTGTGCTCGTCAGCCACCTCTCAAATAAAAAAAAATACAAATATTTGCTTTCACTGTCTACAGACGACGTCCTTATCTCTGACTAAACAAGGCTATCTCTACCTACGAAATAAGTAGAGAAACAAAAAAATATGGTTTATGAATGTAAGCAGGTTATTATTACTTATAACGTACTTATGTTCACCTATAAATGGCCATACATTTATGTCACAAATACACAACAGGAGACAATATTATGTTTTGACAAAAACAGTCATGTAGCTAACATTCAGAGATTGACCGTGGGAGAGCCACGCTTCGGCTTGAAAGGACCGGCCCTACCGTAGTGATACCACGGCCTCACAGAAAACTTGTGTTTCGCTGTGTGAGTGAGGGTACCGGAGGCCCAATCCGGGGGAAAGTGGGTTTACAGGTTGGCTGCGCACTTGTGTCTCCACTGGGTGTTGCGTATCCATGGGCGGTGTCAATCGCTTACCATCAGGTGATACGTTTGCTCGTCTACCACCAATCACAAAAAAAAAGACATCTAAGTAGCTCAATAGGGATATAATGAGCCCAATTCTCGTGCTCGTGATATTTATTTTCATACGCATATATCACTAAAACATAGTTTTTTTGTATTGTTTTCAGGTGATATCCGCCATGTTTTCAAAATATCACAAACCCGAGAATTGGGCTCCAGGTATGAAACGTAATAATTTTTTAATTAAAATTGTATGACATTCTTTCAATGCGTTCTGCAAGATACGTACTTTTTTCATCTCACTTAATGATGATAATTTCTTTTTTGAAACAGGTTGAACCAGAGTGTTCTGTTTGTAATTATCCTTAAAAGCCCTGCTTGCAGAGATACGTTGTTTTTTTATTTCTCTTGATGTATTTACTTATTTCCATTTTTTATTTTTCAATATAGCATGGACTAAATTATAGCTAGGAGGTTGCTCTACAAACCGACACCGGTCTGTGATTTGTCTCGAAATGCATACTTGGATCAAGAAATAAGATTAGTGTAAAAGTTCATCCTCAAAATGTAGTTATTTCTAATTCATAAAATAATAATGGGTGACAGGATGCGTTGGCTACAGCCATAAAATTGTATATGAGCTGGTTCAATAATACTTGTGAAGTGGGAGTAAACACAGCCCACACGTGTTCGGTGTCTGTACGCTTTGTGCATAAAAAGAGCATTTACACAAAACAAACGCAGCATCTCGTGCAATGCATCACAAAATAACAAGTCACGCATTTCACTGGCGTTTATTTTTAACAAATTCTCGTTTTCTTTGTATATTATAAATGTGGACGTCCCTCACGCAACGCAAGCTGTAAATTGTTGATACAAAACCATCGTATAAGTAGTTAAATTCGAAAAATATTTATGCGTTTATTTATTTAAGTCATCATAAGGGCATTAGCACAGCGGGTGTTCTCCGATTTCTCGGAAAGGTTTCCTTAGTGGAATTCTAAGGTAATGCGTTGCATACCTATTTAATTTTCATAAACATTACAACAAAATTAAACATACAAAAAAAGTCGAACATAGGATATACAAGAAGGAGGTTCTTCTTTTTCACCTCGATCTGGTGATAGCTTTGTTGATATTTTTATTGTAAATGGCTGTATCTAAGTATTAATTAGTATAGTGTTTTGTCAACAAGAAGAATATTGGAAGTTTGTTATGTTTTCTTTAATTTTCAGCCGTTAGGTCAATTGACTACTATTTCTTTCTTCAGAATAAAAGTGTTAGTTAGGTACCTCAGCAAAACGTGATAGGTAAACAACTTCGAGTTTGCAACATGAAACCGTAGCAAGACACTAAGTAGGTAAAATGTGCAGAAAATTATTATTTATACCTATAGGTAGGTACATTGTCGTCATTGTGTTTAGAATAATATTGCCATATGGTATACATAGAGAGAGTGGGTATACGCCCACTCTGTCTATGATAAACTAAGGCAGATTTTTTCCATCGTTATCCTAAGCCAAACTTCTCATTATATATTTTAGATCAAAGCATCACTAACGATTTAATCTAAGCACAATAGTAAAGTTTGTTTGTGGATCAAGTTAAAATACCTGGAGTAATTAAGGGCCAATTCGACTAATCTTAATCCGATACTAATCGATAGAATAGCTCTGTCATTCTATAAAAATAAATCTGACGTTATACAATAAATTTATCCACGGATAAAGATTGGTCAATTCGGGCCTAAGTACAATCGATTTAGAACTTAGTTATCGTCATTTTCTTAGCATGTTTGATGTTTGTCTAAACTTAAGAAGCAGGGCAAGCATTCATATTGTATAAATTTACTTTCACTCCATGAGTATTTTAATTTGAGTTAAAATTTGTTCAAGGACTAAAGTAAAGATTGCTTAAAGACCGGAATTATGAGATAACGTAAATGAGATTGTATGTGTGTCTGTGGGCTTAGTTTAGTGATGCTAAATGTTTTTTACTTTTTATATTATAACTAGTACACGTACCTTAGTAAGTTTTCACAGCTTAGAAAGTAAGCTAGTACTTTTTTTAGTTAGAAGTTCTAAAATATGATACTTTATTGCAATTAACTAATATCCCATTTACTTTATAGGAGAGATATTATAACATTTTAACTGTGTAGTGAAAGGCATAGTTGATACTAACATTAAAACTGTCCATTTCGTAACATAAGTAAAACGAAATATCTAGTTTTTGATTTTTTTTTGTAATACAGGAGACAAAAAAATCCATTGAAGCCTTAACAAATTGTTAAAACATATGTAAATTAAAACAGCATTACCTTTTCCAAACAAAAGAAACACGTAGCGGTGGCACAAATAGCGTTCCAAATTCAGCTCTACACAGAAACTTTTAAAGACTATATTTCAGCAAAAAAGTTTTATCTCAACTTTGTGGTTTGTTTTATTGTTTGCTTCGGTTCACGTAATGCACTCGAACACTCACTCGGAGCGGCAGGCACGTCTGAATGCGGGCGACTCCCGCGGCTCTCTTGAGATACTGTCTAACTCGTCTGTCACGTTTATATCAATACAGTCGTGTAAAGTAAGGATTGTACGATAAGATTACTAATGTATATTAATTTGATAAGAGGCGAGAAGCGTGCGTTTTGCGGATTCTTGTTGCTACCGATTGATACATTTACCGCGACAGTACAACAATCGCGGTTTAACGTCGATTGTCTTTGACATACTTAGTTGATAAGCTGATTAACGATAGATAAAATAAAAGGACTTTAGCAAGATAGTTCATACAAAGTAAAACTGTGTCTACTTGTGTAAAGGTTTTTCTTTTAGTTAAAGCGGACCAACGAGTACACGGCACTCCTAAAGGTAAGTGATCACTGCATTGCCGCCCATGGACATCTGGAACACAGGAGGTATCACATATGCGTTGCCGACTCTTCATCATCATCGTCAGCCTATCGCAGTCCACAGCTGGACGTAGGCCTCTCCAATTGTTCGCCACTGTGATCTATCCATGGCTTCTCGCATCCAGCTCTTGCCAGCCATCCTGCGCAGATCGTCCCCCCACCTAGCCAGAGGGCGCCCTACATTGCGTTTGCCAAGACGCGGTCTTCACTCCAGAACTCGTTTGCAGAGTACCGACTCTTATTGCAGTATTATTATTCAAGGTGACTGGTAGGGCACACTAGCGACGCCAATCGATTAATTTTTAGCTACTCAACAGGATCTGTTTTTAACAATTTCGGGGTTACAACCTCTCGGTAAACACTTATACTATTTATTACATAACCATGCAACATTTTTGGGTCCAATGCGTACGCGATTCACGCCAAAAGCAGCCAATTTTGAATCAATTTCACGCGTACAAAACCGGACCCAACATTTGTGTATGGTTGTTTAATAAATAGTATAAGTGTTTGCCGTGAGGTTGTAATCCCGAAATTGTTTAAAATAGATCCGGTTAAGTAGCTAAAAATTAAAATCGATTGGCGTCGCTAGTGTGCCCTACCCGCCACCTTAATAGGCGCGTACTGCCGCACTTTGGGTTACATACAACCATTTATAAAAAAATTCACACGACAATGACCGTATTATTGTTATCAATAGTGATAATCGGACGCAGATACAGATTGTAGTAAACCAACGTGTGACTATTAAAGGTCATAACTTTGAAGTTAAAGCTTTTGGATAAATGCTTGAGCAATTAACGATATTGAATTTACGGTTCAGGAGGGACTAAAATAGTGACAACAGATTATGGAGGAATTAACTGAGTGCCCATTTTTTATACCAATTTCGCTACCATATCTTAAGAGGGTCATTCCTATTTTTTTACGAATTTTAGGATATGAAAAAAAAGTTCAGGTAATTACTTAATATTGTGACACATGGATAGCAAATGTCACAAGGATGCTAAAATGTTATTTGTACACGACTAAAGTTGATTAATTAAGGAATTATCCACATATTTAAGTTACGGTATGGACACAGAAACTACGGTAATGACAGATTTTTTTAAAACTATATATTAGTTTTATTTGAATTGCAGCGATTAAATTATTCAATTTTAGTAAGTAATTTTCATTGTTATTTTAAGTTTAATTTCTTTCGGAACTCGATAAACCATAAAGAAACGGTAAAAGGACGCAAGAAACATGGTAATGACTTATTAATACGGATTGAAAAAAAAACAATATTTCGATTTGAATAATATATAATTATGTAAGCTTAACACAATTTATAATCATTATTATTGTTACTCATGTCTTACTTTAATCTAATATTTGCACCCTTAGTTCATTCACGAATATCTGCAAACAGAATAATATGTTTAATGAAAATGACAAGTTAAATTAGGCGTGATATAAACGAGGCATCTAAATTCATTATATTACCCTAATATAACTATGATAGTACAGATTGTAATAGTGAATGTAAAAACATGCTAATAATCAATTAAATAATCAATTTAATATATATCGTTGATATTTTCATATAATATTAATCACCTATCAAAGCATTGATTATTCTTGATAATATAACTTCTTGAGATCAATAAATAATCATTTGCTCCCCGCTGTACAGCCAATATTGGATCAAAAAACATATTTAATACATTTTCAAAACCATTGGTGGGCCAGTTATGACTATTAGTGTCAATATGTATAACGTAATACTGAAGTTTCATTTATGACGTTATCGTAAAGAGTACCTAAAACAATTTGAATAACTTTATGATAACATGACAGCCCAAAATATAATAGAAAGAAGAAAGTAGGTTGTCGTTATATTAGCTACGAGCGTAGCTAATAATTTTGCTAATTTGCAAAACTAAACACTACTGCAAATACGATAAAGTAAAATGTCTTCAGCTCTGTACGTACACACAGCGAATCAGATCAACCTACCCAAAATGCAAAATATCCTAATTGATTTCAACTCAATCTGCTCAGAGTTAGGTTCGAATTCAATTGCAGAATTTTAACAGATATGGATAGGTTGATCTGATGCCGTGTGTGACCAGTCAACGGCAAAAGTTAATGATCAAAATCAGAAATAGTATTTGAAGAGAAGCCGGGTATCATGCCGATTAGCCGGCGGCTTTGGTACAGAGGCACTTTCATGTCATAACCGGGATAAAGGTGTCCTTACCGTAACAGTTTTATGACACCGGTAAGGACAGCGACGGTAGCGACAAAATGAAATTTTTGTTTAATAATTCGGTAAATACGAAGCGAATGTGGTTCATACATCTATTAGGTTATTTTCCTTAAAGAAACAACTAAATCTTCACTATAATACATGTGAATAAAATTGCGACTTACCAGTTAAACTGAGGGAAAGGAATGACCACTTTTTAAAATAATTTGCGCGAACTGCTTACATTGCCAAACAACTCAACCGTCCACTTATGCCGCGTGCCGGCCGACTGACATATCGGGTGAGGTGTCGCCTCGCGCTATGAATGGCGGCCTGAGATGCGTTTACTAAGCGCGGAGCCGCATCAAAGTGCGAAATACGGTAAGGACAAATTGTGGATACCCAAGTTGTTTCATCTAAAAGAATGTTGTTCTGCTTAGCTGACGATAAGCATAAGTATTTTTTTGTATAAAGGTGAATATATAAAACTAAAAAAGTGACTAAAAGAGGAGGTTTTTAATATATTTCTTTAGTAATTAATTGTTAAAAGTATAAAATGTAGTTTGTTACACGACAAATCGAGCACTTGCCGCTCTTGAATTTTGTTTTTATGCTTCTTTTATGTAGTTTTACGTATGTATCAGTATCAGACTAGTTTAAGAACGTAGTTTCTAAAGATAATCTTTGAAAAAAACAAACGAAACAAGCATTGTTTACGAAATATCGACGTGTAACATGTTTTTTTGCGGATTTAGGATTGACCCAAGAAGTAAGCGCCATAAATTATTTTCACAACTTTGTTAACACATTTTAAGGGATAACTTAATTTTATCGGAGTCTTCTTGTAACATAAAATATCCAGACCCAAGGGGTCATACTTTAAAATGCATCAAAAGGGCGTGACTTTTGAGGAATTAACGCAGTTCCCATGTTTTGTAATTATCCAATAATGTGGCTACCTTTACAATTTACGAAGATAGCACCATCATTTATTTTCACGGCTTTTTTGACACATTATACACACAGGCACCGCACTATCGAGGTTTCGTTGAATTTTGAATATAATTTTAAAATTATTATAATCGATCAGTATTGATCCAGTTTTAAAATGATTTTATTTCAAAAAGTTTAAGGTATTCCTATATAATCTATCGATTATGTTTACGCTTATTGTTCTGAAGTTTACGCTTACCTAGGCACTACTTTAAAAAAAAACACACATTTTAGTGTTGCTATTTGTAGAAATCATAAAAATAAACTATATTATATACCGATTGATGTGTACCACACGCATACGCTACTAAGGGCTGGAAATGTGTAATGATATGTTTTATTAAATGCAATACATACTAGGTACATATTTTAATTATAATTAATTGTTGATTTATATGTAATATTTTCTTTTTATAAAAAAGCGCCAAATGTCTTTTTCTCTTATGGTAACACGGTCTCCTTCTTTCAGATTTTGCGGAAAAGCTTGTTTCAAGCGTTTTTTCGGCTTTTGAGCCTGAAACCGTAAAACCAAGTAAATTGTGATATTTATTCTATAAATTTCCTTAATATAGTGATTAGATAGTCAAGTAAGTGTAATTCTTAGTGCAGAACCTAGATCGTTAGTTTTTTACATTTGACTGACAGATCGATTCGCGTTACAAATTTTACAGGTTATAAACGATTAATTAGATTTTTGCACTATTTTTGGCTCGTATTGATTGAAAATGGAAAGCATGGACGTCGCACAAGAGGGTACGTCAGCTGTGTCGACGCCAGTTACTGAAAATACGGAGAACGGTGAGTTTGTGAAGAAAATGTGTACAATGCCGGGCGTTACTTTGTGCTCGAAACGTGTTTTCTAGTTCATGGGTTTTTGTTACCATGATTTATTTCTTGGGTGCTGTAGGGCCTGACAAGAATGTGACGGCCGAGGAGATGACTTCGCGGGACTACTATTTCGACTCGTACGCGCATTTCGGCATCCATGAGGAGATGCTAAAGGATGAGGTGCGGACGCTCACATACAGGAATGCTATGTACCACAATAAGCATCTCTTCAAGGGGAAGGTATGTTCCACTTTTCTTCTTTGCCATAGTTTCCCTCATAACTGTTTGATCCACAAACTGCACTCAAAAATTTAACCTTAATGATCATTGTAAAATTATAATGTGCACTGAAATCTTAAAAGTGATAACTAAGACTCATTATTAAAATTATCATCTTATAATTTCAAAGATGAATCTTAGTTATTACTTGGTAATTATAGTACCATCTGGCAGGGTTTGAAGTGATAATTATCATTGATAATTATCTTTGATAATTATCACGATAATTATCAAGATAAATATTGGTTGATAAATATCTTGATAAGTATAATCGAAAATATTTGCCATTTGTTATTCAGATACAGAAAACCCCCGTCCAGTTAACGCAGTTGAGGTTGATGAAGATGATATTCCACTCATCAATTTATTTTAATTAAATAAGTACAAGTATTATCGTTGTAAAAGTACTATATAATTAGTTGATTAACTGCTCGTATTTTGGTTTGCAAGTTATTATACACAAAATTATAAAAATAAAAAAATAAAAGTTGACCTTGATTGTAAAATGTCCCTAATTTATTTAAATCACTTGATTCTAACATTAAATATTGATATGTAATATCAGTTAAAAAAGGATTACTAGGCTTATATCTGTTTGATAATTATCGGATAATTATCTGATAATTATCTTGATAATTATCTCGATAATTATCAAAGGACATATTTATCTTGATAATTTCAAACCTTGCCATCTGGTCTAGACATATGACATTCCTAAAATAACATATTTATTGCTTTCATACATTGGTGCACTGACAATGCCTTCTGACAATTTACAATGTCTATTTTGCCACACCAAAATCATTAAATAAAAATATCAAGTTAACATTATTCTTGTGTTCTGTAGTGTGGTGTACTAGATTTTCTTTAAAATTTCTCTCACAACCTGACTTGGCAAAGTGTAAATAAGCAGCAATTTCACTATGCATTAGCAGTTTGTGTATTCTATCATACATTATGATGTTTACCTATACTTCAATAGGTTAAATATATGTTATGGCTATGAAATGAACACAATTCATTTACCAGAGTTAAACATAGTGTAAATAATAAGACAAATCCATTTGTTAATCTTTACAGACGGTCTTGGACATAGGCTGTGGGACGGGCATCCTCTCCATGTTTGCAGCTAAGGCTGGTGCCGCCAAGGTCATTGCCGTGGAGTGCTCTAACATAGTGGACTATGCACGGAAGATTGTAGAGGCTAACCGGCTTGACGATATCATCGAAATAGTTAAAGGAAAGGTAAGGAGCTATTCTCTACTGGTTAGTTTAAATTTAAAATATCTACTACAACCAGCAATATTGATCTTAAGTTGTTATGTTGTAATACTTACTACGCTGGCTCAGTGACCTGAAATGGATCTTGGCCTCGTGACACGAGAATTCACCATTCTCTTGTGTTCTCAGCCACCTGTCTCCAATACAGCCTTTGTAATACATACTATCAATACTATTAGGTTCATTTATTTGAAGAAGTATAATTATTCTGTTTTCATTTCAACATAATATTAGAAGTATTTGTGTACTTACCTATGTTACTTTGTAGGTTGAAGAAGTGGAATTACCAGTAGAAAAGGTGGACATCATCATCTCTGAGTGGATGGGTTACTGCCTCTTCTACGAGAGTATGCTGGACACAGTGCTATACGCTCGTGACAAGTGGCTTAAGGCTGATGGCATGCTTTTCCCTGACAGGTATGTAATCTGCCTTATGTTTTTTATTAATTTTCCTACCTTACCTTTAGTTGAGATCTGTAAAACTAAGGTCACAGATATAGCCAAAGAGATTGCATGCCTCAAGTGGCAATGGGCAGGGCACATGGTGAGGATAACAGACAGCCGTTGGGCCAGAAAGTCGCGGGAATCTATTGGATGAAGGCGGCACAGGCCCGATCTATCTGGAGAACATTGGTTGAGGCATATGGCTAGAAGTGGGCATCTTTATTAATTTTGCCTACTATTTATTTCTTTCTATTCATTGCCTACCTGCAGGTGTACCCTATTCATCTGCGGCATCGAAGATCGCCAGTACAAGGACGAGAAGATTAACTGGTGGGATGACGTTTATGGATTTGATATGTCATCTATTAGGAAAGTTGCCATCTCGGAGCCACTCGTTGACGTTGTCGATGCCAAACAGGTTAGTAACTCCAACTTTACTTCATAACTTTTTTTTTAGGTGTTGTTGTTTTTATTATAAAATTGTGTTGTATTTTTTCCAGGTTGTAACGAATTCCTGTTTATTAAAGGAGATTGATTTATATACAGTTAAGAAGGAAGATCTTAATTTTGAATCCAAGTTCCACCTCCAGGTAAACAGATATGTTTCTTTTTCGAATTACTGTCCCATTTATTAAGCTTAACCAGTGGTTTAATGTAAATAAACCTACATACATACGATACCTTTATTCTGACTGTGTCGCTACTATGTATATTGAAAAAAAACCTAATTAACACTGATCACAAGTAAAAGTGAAAACTATTAATATTCAATAAAAGTATTTTTCCATTCAATAACTTGTACCAGGGTACCTTGTAGCTTCGTCTTTCGCTGAGAGACATCCACTCCAATACTTGCACAGTTTATAAGCCTAAAAAACTAAAAAACAGTTTTATATAACTCTTTGAACCCCTTTTTTTTTTGTTTCCTATAGTCCTCCAGTCTGTTCCATTGGAACTGGAATATTAATTGTCTTTTGAAGCTACTAAACACCGAAATTTTCTAACGGAATTTTATTACACTAATGAAAACAAACATTGTTTTCCAAAGAATGTCTTTCCTTACCATTTGCATCAACTGATCACTTTTGAACGGGATGGTGATGTTTTTTGATTTTAGACCCTATGTTTCTAGGGTATAGCGTTTGTTTTCATTATCATAGTGCCCTCGAGTATTTAAAAAGTCACGGCGTATAAAATGTGGTGTTGTGTCGAGCAGGTGCGGCGCAACGACTTCATCCAGGCGCTGGTGACGTTCTTCAACGTGGAGTTCACGAAGTCGCACAAGCGCCTCGGCTTCAGCACCGCGCCCGAGGCGCCCTACACGCACTGGAAGCAGACCGTCTTCTACTTCGACGAGTACATGACGGTCAGTCGCTCGTTACTACCTTAGATATATTACCAGAGGTCGGACTTACTTTAATTTCCTCAGTGCAACAACACTTTGTGGGTCTTGGCCTCTTCTACTATGAACTGCAAAGTGCGACGATCCCTGGCTTGGAATTAGGTAGAATTATTTTAGTAGTAAGTAAAATGATTTCATACAGTGAAAGAATAAAATGGATGTCGTAATTAATTATCAAACAAAAACTTTGTTTTTGTGTTAAATTTAGTCAATGGATGTTGCAGTAATTTAAGTAATATGGCCATAATTTATTTTGGGTTGTCTATAAAAAATGTTGGGAATATTAATATCAATGTTTCGACACAAGTACATAAATGGCTCTACCTAATTCCGATCTATGGTTGTTACTTACAACCTTATAACTTGTCTAAAAAGAGCCCAGACAAGTATCGCGAGTTGAAATTAGCTTGTATATCGCAAGTTCGGTGCTAGACTCTCAACTAGCACGTGAGGCATGTAAGCGATTGCCTTCACCCATGGCCATTCGCAAAACAAAAAAAATCTGCTTACGTAATTATGAATCCATTTTTTTTTGACCGGATTTTGAATTGACCGGAAAAGACCTCGTAGACCAGCCTCGAAAACGTCTTCCCAACGCTACCATAACTTATTATAACCATTCAACCCGCAGGTGAAAAAGGGCGAGGAGATAATGGGCACGTTCTCAATGAGGCAGAATGCTCGCAACAACCGCGACCTGGACTTCGAGGTGGAGCTGGACTTCAAGGGCGAGCTCTGCCAGGTGCAGGAGAAGAACCACTACCGGATGCGCTGAGCCTCGCTCCCGGAGCCACCCGCGTAGCACGACTAACGTAAGCGATACACTGTCAACGGGAACATAGATAAGTAAGGAACATATTTGTATGATTAAGCAAGCGCACATTGTACCACCCGTGGTGGCCACTAAAACTAATTGGATAAATTCATACATCTCATACTTGTTTTCACACGAAGTAGTTATGAATAGAGTCGTTCAATCAATCCAATGTCGTTCTGACTCAACAGCTGATCTGTATGGCCTATGGTGCTTTGCTGGAGTAACCAGAGAGCGATTGTGTTCAGCTCTCTGCTGCTGGAATTTGAGCTGGACAATGCCTGATCAAGTATTTTATTCAGAGGGGTTGCAGGGGGAAGTATGATCATTCCAAACAAAATGGCCCATTTGGACAGCAGATGGACCAATTTGGACAGCAGAAAGACTTCATTTGTTCAACAAAATGACCCATTCTAACCAACAAAACAATCCATTTTCACCATCTTCTGCACAAAATGCATTCGAAGTTTCAGAGAAGCAGCCTAACATCTACAGTAATATAAATCAATTGAGCCCTGAACACATCAAAGCATTCATAACTAATGATTTCAAACTAGGTTTTATTCCCGAAATGCCTCCACCATATTCACTTCGTTTTTAGAGTTACAACTTGATAAGGACCTCTCGCAAAATCCATCTTCTGACTCGGACCCTGGAATCAACACACAACAAAGTTCCCGTATTGAACAAATACTCCTAAAACAGTCTGAAAAGATAGATCAGCTTATAGAACAAATAGGTACTCTATTAAACCTATTGAGTATGGTCGTCTCTAAGTTACCTTTGTACCACTTCGAATAGCAACTTGGAACATAAACGGCCTATCGTCGAATATCGTGGAACTCGGACAGCCGCGTCAGGTCTGGAGGTATTGGAAATTTTGTTATCTAATAAAATTATTTCTGATATTTTATCTAATCGTGGCCATACTACATAGCCGTGGAGTATTAGTCATTTTCCTCTAGATGGCGCTAGCACTGGCTAGCTGATGGATGCCTCTATCTCAGTATATATAAGTTACTCTATGCCTTAGTTTTGGAGGACTATGAATGTGATGTTATTGTCAACGTTAACACCCAAACGCTGGGTTTGCTATCCAAAATGTGTTATTTTGTCCATAGTTTGTGGCTGCCATTCGTTCCTCAATGTGCGATTGACCTATTACATAACGATCTTTTGACCTAGTAAGGTAATGTTGAAAGTTCAGCTAAAAATTGGTATTAAAATGCTAAAAGCAGTACCATTTACTTTAATATGCAACTTTTTTAAGTTTTAAAAGTTTGTAAAGCTTTTTTGAAATAGATTTTTTGTAACCAAAGACCTCGATGTAGTCTAACTAACTCGAGCCGACCTGGTTGACATTGTATCGCATATTAGTACAGTTTAATTTCTACAGCGTCTCTAGCATGATTTGATAGTTGTGTCCGACCGAAGATCGAGTTAAGCCATTTGTCTTCACTTATTATCGATGACGGCAGCATTCACATATCTACTCGGTATCTCTTTGATTGTAGGTACTGGTTTTTAAAAGTTGGACCTATTTCTACAAGTTTTTTTTTTATAAAATAGAGCAAAGTTATCTGTTATATTAAATAATATACATCGCAAAGCTAAATCATATCCTGCATTGTAGTGGGATGTAAATATCACATTCTGTTCAGTCGGGCACTACTAAACAATAATCCAGACAATCAAAACGGACATTCATTATATGTTATTGTCTTTTATAAACACCATGCTATCGGCGCATTCTTTGAAGTGTGCAAGAGTTCTGAAATAAGTCAGTTTCCGAAATATAAGGAAGAAAGTATGTTGTCGTTGGTATCTTCGTCCATAATTAAATGTAACTGACATCAAACTAAAGGCTGGCTTATTGTAACGAATTTGTAAACATTGTCAAAATGTAACTACTGTAAAATGGTCGCTGTGTTAGTTTTTAATTAATAAATTAGACATTTGAGCTCACTATTTCTTAAATCTTGAATAATTTACCGAACCCACGCGTGAAAAATCACGAAATGGAGTCGACTTTTTTGGAAGACTAGTCCAATGATGATACCCTGTTGAGATTCGATGATTATCTATCACTAAATGTACTATTCTATTTTTATTATGCATGCTACTCATATTATTAACCTATCGTAAATATTTTATCTGAATGTATTTTTCATAATATCGAAGGGGACATAAGTAAATTATACATCACTAGTATTTAATTTTTGTACTAGTTAAACATAACATGAAATAGTGAGTTCAGATGTAATGTTCTGTGTATGAGTACGATTCTCATGTTTGTATTAAACCGCCTAAGGATTAAGATAACTTACCTGCGATATAACGCGGGACTAGGGCTAGTTCCTCACGGTAACATTTGTGCTGTAAACTTCGATCGATGATATAAAACTAGATATCCAGTGACAGCTTCATAATATTGTCGAGAAAATAACTTTTTTGAAAAGTTGTTCACTGTATTATTGCGAAATAGTTCAAGTGGCGTTGATTCATTTATATCAAAACATCTTGAATCAATCTCGACAAATGTAATATGCATTTATTGGGTATAGCATGTCTTTTGCAATTTATTCTTAAGTAAATAATGCACTTAAAAAATGTTCGACAGTAATTCGGGTAGGTACTCGAACCCACGATCTTTTGCTAACCGGGAAACTGCTTTACCTGACTAAGCTACCGGAGACCTTGTATGTCGACGAATTTTGTAAGTGCTTTTTGCTTCGCCGTGAGCCGACGATAGTTTCATCAACATTAGTATGTACCTACAAACTTTAGTTGCTTAGTCGGTAAAGCAGTTCCCGGTTAGCAAAAGACCGTGGGTTCGAGTCCCACCCGAAGACTGTCGAAAATTTTTTAAGTGCATTATTTACTCGACATATAAATTTGTAATTAATTTTTTAATTTTGGTCCAATAATTAGTCCTCAAACTATACCATATTTTAGTTAATTTTTTTATGTGATGAGATGATAGTTTATCTAGTGCTATATTATTGATGGAAGCTGTTAAAAATCCACTAGTAGAACTAGTCGAGTCGTTAATATTGACTTGACTTACTATTTTTATAATTTCATTGTGAATGTTGGTACTGGGACATTTCATATTGTGTGAGTACACTTTGAACAGTCAACTTGTGTCTTTAGCTGGTCCTGTGACACGATATTCTTGCTTGAAGAGTATTTTTCTTGTAATGGTCAGTTTTGACTTTTTGAAAACAAGAAGTGACAGTAAAAATACTTAGGAGTAAAGGAATCTAAGGAATCAACCATATCTTATTTGGTTTTTGGTGAAGAGATGCATTTGTCTTCTAGATGCGATATATTAGAAATAGTCTTTGTCTTGGGTTGTCTGATTTGTATGAAACTTCATCTTAAAACAATGTTTAGCAAATAAGGGGTTTGATTAATTTTGGTATTGTTGTATGTGTATGATTGACAAATGATTCCAACTTTTAAGATGGAGCTCTGTACAAATTATGAGATTTATTTCTTGCTAGATAATTGTAGATGTTTCCAGGATGAGACAATGAGTATTTCTAAAATCTTAACTATTTTCTTACCAATGTGGAATAATTCATTCATTTTAAGTACCTACCTTTCACGTTAGATGCCAATATATCCGAAATAGGTAAATAGAACTTCAACGAATAAATCGAATTGCTGTACCATTTCTATAATAGATTTTATATCCATTTTATACTCACAGTCATTGTTACATAATAATCTTCGTAAATGAGAACGATTTAAAATAAAAATATCCACCAGATGGCATCACATTGACGGAAGGTCGATCTATTGCATGATTGGTCCCTCAGTGATATTTCTAATGACCCTTGAGTCAGAGCTCAACCAAGCACGTAACAGATGAACCTTTCGGTGGATAACATCTTTTTAAACACATTCACGAAGAAACTATAGAACATGACAGTAATGATTATACTTACAAATCCTTCCCAGTATTGTGTGTCAGTGGAAAATAGGCTATAATCTGTTATTAATAAGTAAACTTCGGGCAAATCAATGGTAAATATGTGTGCAAAAAGTGTTCAAAAATGTAGACCTATGAAGATGAACATATAGTAATTTACTATTCATTAGAAAATATTGTTATATGTAAGGATGTAAGGTATTACAATTCCGTATCATAAATTAGTGAAAATTCTTGTATTTACTATGCAACATTTTGTACGCAATAATTATAATATCTGTAACTAAGAGGAAATAAGCATTTTCTATGTAACCCTCTACTTTCCAATTTTGAAATATCAAAAGTAATAATAGTGGTAACAGATAATTAGCTCAATGCTACGGGAAAAGGTGTCTTTACACAAACGTGGAAAACAGTAATCTCTCGTCATTGGACTTAAAGCTACTATGTAAAGTCGGATTATTAATTAGACGAAGTAAACTTTATACATAGATGTCGCTGTGTCATTCTCATACAATTGCAAAATGAAAAATATATTGTTTTATACTTTCATGATCACTAACATTAAAATAGTTATTTAAGAGATTTCTACCATGTAAATCAGCGTCAGATCAAGTTACCCCCCTGCAGTGGAAAAATAGCACTTGTGCCCCAGACATAAGGACGGCCCAAAGGTCAACAAGGGTAACTCGACGTGACGCCTTGTGTACCTTATTTTAGATTCTGATAATTTGGCGCTGTTGCAAGCGTCATGGTCACGGAGTAACTGAAGGTTACATCGCATTGCATCTGTCAGTTTATTCGTCTAATTAAAAATTCGACTATAGTCCCGTACATTTAGTGACGTCATATTCGTACTATGTTGCCTAGTAGAGACTTGTAGCATTGGTTTGCCCGACGGTTGAGATCCCCTGCCAATGTTGAGCAGCCACGCTGATGGCAACCCAGTTTTCTACGAGTAGCGAGTGATGCGTGTATGTTAACTACAGTTAAGTATTCGAGGTGCATAAATGAGCTAAGCAGAATTTTGTTGTTTTATTTGCTGAGCCTTTAACCCAAAATCCATGCGTAAATTTTAATCGTCTTTCTAAGGCTGCGTTTCCACTGAACCGGAGCGGGGCTGGAGAGGAGCGGAGAAGATCGGCGAAAAGTGGCGAGTGTTTCCACTGGAGCGGAGTGGAGGGGGGGAGCGGAGCGGACTGGATATACCTACTGTGACTATACACAATTTTCCGTGCCGCACCACCCCGCTGTTCTCCTCTGTCCTCTCGGCGCCACTCCGCTGCTCTCTGCCGGCGTCGGAATCAGCTCGCTGTTTTCTATAGAAATCCATTCAGCTCCTGCTCCGCTTCGCTCGTCCTGTTTCCATTGAAGCGGAGCGGATATTTAGAGCGTAGTGCATTGGTCAGTTCATGCACCGCTCCGCTTCAGTGGAAACGCAGCCTAACATTGTGTATGAAACAAATCGTCAGCTTATGTAGGTATTGAAAGAACTCATTTATTTTTTACAAAGATCAGGTATATACAGTTCATAGTATAAAGGGTTGATTTATTGTTACAAAACACGATCTAAGAATCGTTTCGGAACTAAACTCGTTCCTGCTTTTTTACCATAGTGCTGGAACGGGACGGTATGAGTTAAGTACGGTAGTAACTTTAGACCGCGTTTTACAATAAGATGAAATATAATTGAACAGCGACCCCCTGTGGCTTAGCGACCTTTTAGTTAGCTCACGGCAGTACCTATATGAAATGATCCATTTCGGACCGTCGCTTACTTTGCTCTGCTCTCGAACCCACTCATTTTATCTACGATCCTTGAGTTTTACTCTTTCTAGCCTCCTCTTGGTCTTGAAGGTGAAGTGGGAGTGGGCAGGTCATGTCGCCCGAAAACACGGCTCGTGGTGCAAGGCAGTGGTAAGAGTGGAGACCGTGGGGCGAGAAACGCCCAAGAGGGAGACCCCAAATGCGTTGGTGTGACGACATCAAAAGGCTGGCAGGAACAAAGTGGATAGAAACCGCCCAAGATCGACAAAGAGGGCATAAACTGAAGGAGGCCTACACCCTAGAGGATAAAAATGGTATAACAAGATATGAAATGATGAATAACGCCTATAACACAATTTTATTAAGTTTAATACAGTAGGTAGGAATAAAGAGAAGAAAACATCCTTCTAAATTTCATCTATACTTAGGTACCTACTTACCTCATGATTTTTTGTAATTTGTTTTTGTATTTTCCAGACAAAAACGTTAGGTAGGTATATTTATATCCATATAAAAAAAAAACAAGCTGCCGTCCTTAGAGATGTCAATCAAGCTAAATGTTCATTAGCTTATTTATAAAAAGTTTCTAAAGAGCCCTTTTACGATAAGATTTCAATTTTTAGTGGCCGCTTTTTATAATCTTGCTAGAGGTGATTGTGACAATAATAGCGTGTGCAAAATAAGTTTGAAAAATGGCAATCCTTATTTATTTAAAGGTCTCGATATTTTTTTCATTTACTGTCTTAATTTCACAATCAATCAATAAAAAACTGGTCGCGGCGCCACTGATCTGTAAAAGGACTCTTAAGTAACCATAAAGTTAATTTGACGTCTCTGAGTGCGGCAATAAGACTTTTAATCCCTTGCTTAATATAAAGAAAATAGTAGCGATACGATTTCGGTTTTGTATTGAAACATAGATATACATATAGTAATGAGTTCTTGCAATAAGCTGACGAAATAATGAAGTATTGAGTAAAGTTAGGTATCGTAAAGATGTTAAAAAGTTAGTGATCTTAGAGTATCTACCTATCTTTTAATAGATCTACATTAATTTGTATTTAACTGAGGAATTTCACCATTATAAACACGCAAGTTTTGCGCGTATTGATCTTATTGTTTCATTCAAGGCTATGATGAAATAGAAGATGCTTTTTCCGGCTCAATCGCCATTGCCACTAAATTATCTACTACTTGGATGGTTCTTAAACAAAGAGAATAAAAATAATAGCAGTTTAGTTTTAAAAGATTTTATGTTATATTTTATAACTAAATCAGTTCACAATTCAAACAGGATATACACACTCCACAACCTTCAATTGAAGTAAATCTATGCAGATCGTTGACAACATAATGTTCAGAATATAAAATAAACTTTGATCTACATTGATTCATACTTCGATAACGTTGCGCGTATGTAAATTATTTAATACACCGTCATCGAATCGAAGTATTGTTACAGGGCAAAAATAGAAAAACTTAATACCTATATACTTATTCCTTTTATGTTTGTCAAGTAAAATTAATTACATAGATATCATACATAACACGGTACTATTTTGTCTTTGAGTGAAGAATCAGGTGTAATTCACATTTAAGTATAAAGACACATTCCTTATAATTCATTAGTAGTTCGTGGAACTACTAAGGTATTATTATGTATAGCAAGACAATTTTTTGTACGGGAATTAATTACAAATATATGTTGACATTACCTATGTCTGTAATGAAGGTTCTATGGCTTTATCGGAATCAATTTGTCACCAAGGTAGCAACAGTACATAATTATGCAAATTGTGTTAGTAGGTATTGTGGACAATGGAGCCCAATTCTCGTGCTGGTGATATTTATTTTCATATGACATATAAGTATCACTAAAACATAGTTTTTTTTGTATGGATTTCATGTGACGTCCGCCATGTTTTCAAAATACCACGAGCACGAGAATTGGGCTCCTGGAATTTGGAGTCCTGAAATACAGGGTATAAATAATAAGCGGTTGGTTGAGATAAATAATGGCAATACATATGTACCTAATACTATTTCATACGTATTTTAGAATAAACTGCCTAATTAATTGTTTGGAAATTTTAAGCCCCACATGCCATCATTCGATTTTTTTACCCTGACATAAACGGAAACATTTTATGGATCTCAAGAGATCCAATAAATAATCAGTAGCATCGGTTATCGTTGAGATGGATAGAGGAAAGTCAAAATGGCCAAACAATATTATTATCGGGAGGTTTTTCGCCCCAGCTCTTGAAACGGGGGGCAAATTTAAGATTTTGTAGTGGCGGCAACAGCTTTCTAATGTTTTGGTCGGTCATAGTGGGGGCAAACATTTATTTTATCATGGGTTAAAATTGCTGCGCTATCGATGCGAAAATCGGTAAATCTATTGGGGGCAAACATTTCTTTTATTATGGGTTTAAATTGCTGCGCTATCGATGCGAAAATCGGGATTTAGTCGCTATCAACATTAAAATTTGTAAACACTAGTCCCCTTAGATGGATAGTCCCGGAACAAAACTCGTGCCAGCATGTTTTAACATTGCGTTTTGGAACGGGATGACATGAGCTTTAGTACGGAAATAACTTTAGTTCACGATTTGCGTGTTTTTCTGCGGGAATTCTTTCGTGGCGCGGACGCTATGCCTAAATATTTCATTACGAGATATAAGTATTCTGCCCTCGGAAATCATGAACACAGTGGGGCAATTAACGCAGGAAAAATCTAAAATATTTTCATCTGCGTTTATGATTTGGTGGGCAGTATTAGGGTTGTGACAAAGTGGGTATTGAACATTGATCGGGTTGATTAGTCAAAACAAGTGTTTCAAACGTTAATGGGGACGTTAGGGACAGGGATAGGGGCTCCGGCCGCGTTCTTCTTGAGCAAGTCCACGCAGCAGCAGCTGGAGATCAGGTTGAACTCGTCGCAAGAGTTGGCGTAAAGGTAGTTGCAGGACCCGCGGCACCCGAATGACATGACTGGGGAATGAAGCGTTTTGTTAGACGGGATAGATACCACGGCCTCATAGAAAATCGGCGTGCAACAGCTCTTATGTAATGCCATGATTCTTAGGTAAGGCTTGTCCCCCTGATGTTGAAATGTCACAATTATCACATAGAAAATATTATTTGTTAGTTATTCAATAATTCTATGGTTATTCACTATGAAAATGTATGAAGATGTTGATTTTTGAATCAAATAAAACCAAGGATACCAGATACCCTACAGCCGGTTGAAAAGGGGAAAAGGTTGGCAGCGCACTTGTGACTCCACTGGTGTTGTGGGTGTCCATAGGCGGCGGAATTGCTTACAATAAGGTGATCCGTCTGCTCGTCTGCCACCTCTCATATAAAAAAAAAGCTTTGGTGTCATATTAATAAATACTCAGGGGGGCAAGTACCTACTACAAAAAAAAATACTGGCTGCCACTTGGACCAAAAAAGAGGATGGCCTTTGGGTAGTTCACTTATGATCGACAACCCCAATAATAATAATATCCTTCAAACCGATTTCGGCTAAGGCGGCCGATCTCAACGATCAGCCACTTACGCAGGATATATTATAGTGCTCAAGTGTGTGCGCAAACACAAGTGCACTCTCTATTCCCTTGCCCCTCATAATCCAATGGGACACCAGTGTGACACGACCGGAGAGGGATAACTTGCGTTCACGGGGGTACAACGCCAACTTCCAGACTCCGGGCTGACACTGAGAATTCCTTAACAGAAAACTCAGGTAGGTACAAGTTTTGGCCCGGGGATCGAACCCGGGACCCACGCGCAGCCGTCGCTTTAAAGTGCGACCCACTAACCACTTCCCCACCGAGGCAGTCGAGGCCGAGAGCTAATAAATAACCCCAATGTGAGTACAATAAAACTCAATTTTAACACCCGACGCAAAAACAACGGGGTGTTATAAGTTTGACGTGTCTGTGTGTGTGTCTGTGTGTCTGTCTATGGCATCGTAGCTCCCGAACAAATGAACCGATTTTGATTTTGTTATTTTTTGTTTGAAAGATGAATAAGGAGGGAGTGTTCTTAGCTATGTTAGATAAACATCGATCCAAGATGGCCGCCGTCACAAAGATTTGGATTTTATGTTTTAACACAACTCTATGGGTAACATATAAAAGGGCTTGAGTAGCAGAATTTATTAATAGTGAAAAATTTCATATCCAAGATGGCCGCCGTCAGAAAATGACGAATAACCTATTTGTTGTTCCAACTGCCTCAACATATCTATCAAATGAAAGAGCTTTAGTTGTGTCGGGGGTTTTTTAAATTTTCAATTTAATTTTATTATAAATAAATACAGGTAAATACTTACACGAAGGGCTGTTGCAACAGCAGGCGTCATGAGCTTGCTTGTACGAGCAGTAGCTGTAGACCGAGGAGTCGCAGAGGGGGCACCCAGGGTGCGCTCCCGGCGGCCCGGCCAGCCCCGGGTGGTACCCGTCCCTGGTACTGCCCCCCGTAGTACCCCCCATTCGGGTAGTTCGGGTAGTACTGCCCGTAGGCGCCAGCTAGCAAAAAGTCCAGGAAGTCTCTTATTCCGAAACCTGTGTGGAAGTTAGTGATGATGAGCATGAGATGCGGTTAGTCGTGCGATGAGGTTCCTTGTCCATGAAACGTGGGTTGGTGAAGTTTATGAGTTGGTGTTATGAAATTATAACGATTAATGAATTCAGGTAGGTATGTACTTAAATCCGTACCGTAATGTGCCGTGTGGTCCCCGGCAGAGTAGAATAGGCCACCCTCATTCTTACTGAGGTGTCGTAAAAGGCGACTAGGGCGGCTGCTGGCATGATCATCAGCACCAAGAGAAGGAAAACTCTGCATTTATATCAAAACCCTCGCCAACCCGTCTGCCTAGCGTGGTGAGTATGGCAATTACCCCTCATGTGATTGAGGGAGGCCCGTGCCCCAGCAGTGGGGACTTAAATGGGCTGACGATGATGTACTTAAATCACAAATCTCACCCTCAGTAATATACTGCCCTAACAGTGGGAGAGCCACGCTTCGGCATGAATGGGCCGGCTCGGCCGTAGTAATATCACGTCCTCACAGAAAACCGGCGTGAAGCAGTGCATGCGTTGTGTTTCACTGCGTGAGTGAGGGTACCGGAGGCCCAATCCAGGGGAAGGCGGGTTAAAAGGTAAGCAGCGCACTTGTGACACTACTAGTGTTGCAGGTGTCCATGGGCGGCGGTAATCGCTTACCATCAGGTGATCCGTCGGCTCGTCTGCCACCATCATTAAAAAAAAAGCTCAAAATTGTAGATAGATGCTAAAGCAACATAGCATTGTGACTTCACTGGTGCCGGGTGTCTATGGGCGGCGGCAATGGCTCACCATCAGGCGAACCGTCTGCTCGTCTGCCACCTATCACATAAAATTGTTTAGTAAATACACACACACACACACACACACACACACACACACATATGAAATTAGTGCAAATAGAACACGAGATTAAATTTTTAAGTGAGTTATTTACCTACTTCAACAATTTTGATTTAGGTCAATATTTGACTAAGAGTTCGATATAATACCTACTCGTATCGTAGTCACAGAATACACAAGGACTTAAGTATTTGTCTGTAGTCCTTATGTTAGGTATAAAATAAAAAAACCAATATTTGACCTGTTTGGAACAGTGGTAGTGAACGCTGCCTTTGGTCCAAGGGTTGCGGGTTCGATCCCCGCACAGTACAAACATTTATGTGCATGAACATGTCTGTTCGTATTGGTCTGGGTGTTTCCTATGTATAATAAGTATGTATTTACAAAAGAAAAGTATTATATGTATATATTTGTAAATCCACTGTTGATTCTGGTAACCGTAACACAGGTGCTTGAGCTACTTATCTCGGAGTTAGATCAATGTATGTGATGTTGTGAAATATTTATTTATTTATTATTTATTATTATTAATATTAACCTGAACTCTGTGTCTGTAGCAAATCATAGCGCTTGTATTATGGGAAGGTAGGTACTGTCCTTTTCATTTATGTGTATAGATCGTCATGTTCCGTCTCGTTTTAGCACGTGCAAATTTACTAAGAAATAACTCGATGCCTATCGGCTTGTTATAGAGATAGGTTAATTAGCAACGCACAGGTGCAAGCGAGAAAGAAGTAAAATTGTAATGATACCGAATTAAGAATGAATGTAGCACGGTATTAAATCATGACAGGAGCGTACTATATTTTTATTTCCCTTGCTTTTTAGTTTTTATTTAATGGCGGATAATGCTAATTTGTAAACAACTTGTTGCTTTCGTTTTGTCGAATTTTATTTGTTTTGGTGTTGAATTGTGGTGAATTGGATTAATTTTTGTATTGTGTGTTGTGCTGAAGTCATCTTAATGTCGGTCGTCGGTTAAAAATGTCATTAATACTGATATATTGTTGTCGCACAGATTATTTGCTATCGAACAAGACTTCGTTCTCTAAGTTTTGAAAACCAAAAACATGTAGGGTACCTACCTACCTTGGGTAAAGGTTTTCTTTGAATAAAAATCTTTATGTTATAATGTTATAGTTTGGCAAAACTTAGGTATAGTATCTAAGTATTCCTTTGGTATGCTAGCGTCCATCTACATAGTTACATCCATCCACATATGTACGATAATCAATTCATTAAAGTAGGATACAATTAATTTCTTTGCTACTTCTGTAAAATGTCAGGTGGCTACATATTAGGTAGGAGAACAGCAAACCTTTACCGAAGCTAAGCTCCTCCATAGATACGAAGGTAGGTAAAAGTAAGTAAGTATCCGCCTATACAGGGTGTAAAAAGACCCTTAACGAAGCCGGCGTCTACGCACTCAGACTATTAAAACAAGTCTTAGAACAAAAAAATTATGATGGGAAACGAAGTTGATTTTTTGGTGTCAATTTTAATCCTATAAACGCAACAACAACGCAATGAACAGCTTACATCGGACCCCGCCGGCTCAGTCGACCCCCCCGCCCCGCTCTCAAACATTACATTGCGGGCTGTACGTTTTGAAGCCATTTTTCCCTAGGAATTACTTAAAATTTTGAACAAGTTTCTTTGGACAAAAATTAGGTAATAATATGTTTAAAATTTATTTATATCAAAATCTTGAGATTTTTATTTTGACTTTGACCTTCAATAACTTGGAAAGAATTGAGTTTTCAGGTATGGTCTAGAAGGAAAAAATGGTCCTGATGATATGCTAAATACGTAGGTTTCAGCTTCGTTAAGGGGTCTTTTTACACCCTGTATACTGTCCCACTGCAAGGCAAAGACCTCCATCATAGAAATCAAGTTATTGCTACTATGATGGGATTAGGCTTAATCACCACGCTTGCCAATTGCGGATTTGTGATCACAAACCCGAGCTATGTTCGAAAAACACGAAACACACTACTCGACCCGGTAATCGAACCCAGGACCCCCAGACCACGGTCCGGTACTTAAACCACTAGACCAACAGGGCGTCGAAGGTAGGTAATTAGCTATAATATTTCAAAATCTAAGCAGGTAGGTAAATATCTCAACTAATTATCCAACATTAATTTTAATTAAAGTTAAAATCACGCATTGTTTAATTTTTATCTCCGGAGAGATCTCGTGGCTTATCCGCGTACACTTGTGCATTATTTCGGTCATAAACAGTTTTAATTTTAGTAATTATTGTGTTAGCTACTTTAACCTTGTTCGTTTTCCTTGTTTCTTTTAAATGAGACGAGTTATTAGTGAGAAGACACTGTAATTTAGAATAAACCTATGTTGTATTTAAGAGGTCGGTAGAAGCGCTAGTCAGCGTCATTTACCTAAATGTAAATTCAGACAAGCCGTGTGGTCCCCGGCAGAGTAGAATAGGCCACCCTCACTCTTACCGAGGTGTCGTAAAAGGCGACTGAGGTAAAGCTGCTGGCATGATCATCAGCACCCAGAGAAGGAAAACTCTGCATTTATATCAAAACCCTCGCCAACCCGTCTGCCAAGCGTGGTGAGTATGGCAATTACCCCTCACGTGACTGAGGGAGGCCCGTGCCCCAGCAGCGGGGACTTAAATGGGCTGATGATGAAATTCCGAGAAAAACATAACATAGGTACCTTCATCGAAACCATCCCGTAACCACCCGAAACAAACGACTGTTTACCTGTCGCATCCAAACATCATCTCATCAAAATAAAAAAAAGTAGCTTTCCAATAATAGATAACCTAAAGGCAATAGAGAATGCCTCTTTTTGTTTTTTTTTTATGACCCAGGAGAAATACGTTACGCATACCCGTCTGCCTGGGAGTGGACTGGTTATGTCGGACTCTCCTCTGGTAACGGCTTGTTCTGACGAGAAGCCGGCCAGAGGCATACCGACTAAAACTTCTGGGACTCTCCCTCATCTGTCCATGAGTGGGTGAGTGTTATGGGACCAAAGCTCGGAGCCTGGCACCACAACAAATAGAGAATGCCCTAGTTTGAGATCAAATAATTATCTTTTATTTATTAATTTCCTGATTGTTTATTATAATAACTATTGGCTCAGAGATGGTGACCTTTCTATTTTCCTGTAATAGAGAGGACAAGCGAAATTGCTGTTAAACTTTATTTGTTGGACTATTTGTAGGTTAACGCTTAACCACAAAAGATAATTAAAAATTTAAATAACTACAATATTTTCCAGGTAGGTAACTTTTCATATTTTAATACTTTTGTTAGTATGTGCGGTCAGCATCAAAAGCAGCTTAACACAGTACCATGTCGAAGTAACATTTTGTACGTACCCCTTAGAAACGTATTATAATAGGCAGAACGGTTACTTTGACATGGTACTAAAGTGTTAAGCTACTTTTGAAGCTGACCGTACATACGTACAATATACGTACGTTTTAAGTCCATGGGCGGCGGTGATTAACTTCAGGGCGTTCACCGTTTGTCCGCAATAATGAAAAAAAGTACCTAATATACAAAGTACGGCGTACCACAGGGCAGTATGCTAAGCCTTCTCCTATTTTTAATAGGTATGCTTCCATGCTCGTAGGTAGGTAGGTACATACTTATTCGAGTTTTTCAGTTTTTTTCAGTCATTACGGCCACAGATATTATAATAATAATAATAATAATAATCCTCCAACCGATTACGGCTACGGCGACCAATCTCAACGATCAGCCACGTACGCAGGATATATTATAGTGCTCAAGTGTGTGCGCAAACACAAGTGCACTCTCTATTCCCTTAACCTAATATTCCGATGGGACACTACTGTGACACGACCAGAGAGGGACTGGGCGCAGGACCAACGGCTTAACGTGCTTTCCGAGGCACGGGGGTACAAGACCGCCAATTTCCAGACTTCGGGCTGCCACTAAGAATTTCTTACCGAAAACTTAGGTACAAATTTTTGGCCCGACCCGGGAATCGAACCCGGGACCTCTTGCGCAGCCGTCGCTTTAAAGTGCGACCCACTAACCACTGCGCCACCGAGGCAGTCAGACAGATATTATAATAATAGTATGACGGCATTCTTTTAACACAAAACCCGTGGCCGACACAAATAAATTATGTATCACACCTAGCAGATCAACATAAACAACAGCATCCTCTGAAACGTACTTCGGATATAGGTAATATTAAATCTGTAAGCTATCTATATAAGTGACGACTCGTTTGGATCAGTGTGGTAGTGAACGCTGCCTCTGGTGCAAGGGTTGCGGATTCGATCCTCGCACAGTACAAACATTTGGGTGCATGAACATGTCTGTTTGTATTGGTCTGTGTGTTTTCTATGTATTGTAAGTATGTATTTACAAAAGAAAAGTATTACATGTATATATTTGAGATTCCGCGGTTGGCTCTGATATCCGTAACACAGGTGCTTGAGCTACCTGTATATGGTTGAGTGAAATGATGGCTGACACGTACGTCATACTTGTGAACAGGTGCCACCTTTGGGGACTGGTCTGCTTCGGTTTACCTCATAATATTTATTTTATTATTATTTCCTTTATTTTATTTTGTGTAACAATTAAACTGTATGGCTTGGTATGATGATGACACAACATTGTATGAAAGTTTGGCGATTAAAAAGAGTAACTGGCGAGTTTCTTGCCGGATCTTCTCGACCAGAAACAACTTTCCGAGCCGGTGGTAGAATCGCATTATGTTTATTTATTTCTTTAGTATATTTTATGTATCAACATATATATGTATTAACATATAAATTATACATAAGTACTTATAAATAGTTTTAAGTCATTAAAATGTATGACGATTTGTAAGTGCTGTATACAAGCCTATGCAAATAAAGAATTATTTGATTGATTGATTGACCTATCTCGGAGTCAGATCAATGTATGTGGTGTTGAGAAATATTTATTATTATTTATTATAAGTTCGAGTATATCTGAAAATTAGCGAAAGTCGTTCAAAATTTTTCTTTTAAAATTTTTCTTTGCCTCAAATATTGTATTATATTAACAATTACAATTATACTACTATACTTTTGATTCATAAATAAATTATCATTAGGTATTTATTTAGGCCGTGTGAGAGACCCAGAGAAGGAAAACTCTGCATTTATATCAAAACCCTCGCCAACCCGTCTGCCAAGCGTGGTGAGTATGGCAATTGCCCCTCATGTAATTGAGGGAGGCCCGTGCCCCAGCTGTGGGGACTTAAATGGGCTGATGATGATGATGATGAGGTATTTATGTAGGTAATGCTAAATGGTCTCATACATGGAACGATTCGCCAGTCCTGTTCGCGCTTTAAACCTATCGAAACGACTAATCGATATTGTAACGACACTTCATCGAAAATGATATCGGAGAAGCAGAGAACAAAAAGCCATGCAATCATGAACATTGTATGGTTTTGTATATGGTTGCAGTTAGGTATATCATTAAAAGATGCGATGTCCCTTTACCATGACATAAGAAAAGAGTAAAACATTAGATACCATAAGACGAACCGTCGCCGACGATCCTTCGGCTAAGTCTGTAATTTTCTGAGTCGAGTCCTATTAAATTTTAAAAAAGATTCAAATATTTTTAAATTATTTTTTTATTAACAATTAAGCACAATGGCGGACACATCAAGCTATACAAAAATGTGAAATTTCTTCGTTCGATTATAAACCTTATATTGTTACACATTGAGTTCGAAATCGATTGAGGAAATTTGACAGTTTTGTATAGCTTGACCTGTCCGCCACTGTACCTGGTAAAAAGTTGAATTTTTACAAAATTACCGAAGAGTGGAATTGGAAACAAAAATAAAGCATTTCTTTAGAAGAAATGGGGATGAATTTGAAATGAGTTGCCATGCATAAGTATCCAGAAGGTAAATAGGACTCAAAGGGGTTTTAAAATGGCTTAGCTGAATGTGTGGTGGCTTTGGTCGGTGATTTTGATTTATGATAGAATTAATCAATTATTTTAATAGGTGGGCATACCGTTTCCAGCGCCGTTGCCGAGTTTGTTTCTACTTAAATCATAATTAGTCGGCTCTAAACCTATTGAAATTAAAAAAAATAGTCAGTTTATTATTTTTCTTAACTTGAAGAACCACATTTGGATTTTTGGATGGACAAGACACTATTAAATTAATAATTTATAACTAAATTATCGCATTACCTATTGAAAGTAGAAATTACTATTAGATAGGTAAAGTTATTTTAGTTGCCATAGAATTCTATAAAAATCTAACCTATATTGAAGCTAATTTAGTATTATGTATACTAACAAAACAACTCGCTACAAGCGATAAGATATTGTACTGTCTGTTGGTGTTGTATCATACTTGTATTTTGTTTTTGTGAATTAAAAAATATCTATCTATTTATTTAAATTAAAAAAATATATCATTACATTTTATTGTCTTGTACCTGCAGGTGGGGTTCGAACCCACGACCTTTTTTATCAACCTACCTACTGAGGACTGATTACAGATTTTTTTAACAATTAATAATTGGTAATCTATTTGAGAAAATATCGCAAAGGTATTCCTATGACATAAATAAATCTTAGTTATTCTTCATAGTGTCGACTCACCATAGGCACCAGCAATAGTTGCCGCGAATATCAATAGAAGACCTTTCATGTTTACACACCGACTCACTGACTGACTGACTAACTGACTGACTGACTGACTGAGCGTCACTGGCACTGTCCCGCCCTTGCACGACTTGTGCAGTGGCCTGCTGATTTGGATATACGGACGAAGATATCTTACAAGCCTTAGTTTATAGTGGATTTACCGGTACAGTCGGCCGGAGAAGTGTTTAGCAAATATTCTTTATGTTTGAAAGTGTTTGAAAGGACAATTTTATTGCTTAGAATCTCATTATTTTAACCAATAAATTGATCCCTTTCTGCATGACTCAAAGCTTGACTGTTTGACATTAAGTAGGTTCAATAGGCAATATTTTGTTTGAAAAGATTTTTAAATTAAAATGGTAAACCTCGTTTTTTGGCCGAGTTTTGTCAAACTAACGTACTATCGTAGCACGGGCTATATAATCAATCGTTTATAACCCTGATTAGCTTTGATATTCCCTAAAAAACGTTGGTCAGGATATTGAAATATTTTTTTTATTAATTTTGTTTTATCTAATACTTTGAGCTGAGCTTCGGTACCAGACATAAATTAAATAAATTTCTTTGATCAAGGGTCCCAGAATTATTAACAGTTTTAAGGGACTTTCCAGCAACCAAGTAATTTAATCCTATAAAGTGCTTCAAGTTTAAACCTAGGTAGCTTTACGTATGACTAATAACCTAACTAAACTATTGCGTTTACTGTACCTGTCTAATCATCAGAGGTATTTAAATAGTGGCCCAAGGGCTGCCAGTCGTCCTTAAGCTCCTTACAGAGCCCGTTCTCCAGCAATTAATTGGCAACCTTTGAAGCACTCCAAGTTCCAACTGGTTATATAACTGCCGCTAAATACCTATTTTATTTAACAAGGAAAATGTTTTAGTATTGATACGTGACAAAATGTTATTGTTTATTTGATTAGATATTCATAGTCTTTTAAATATGTAACCAGCCAGAAAAATGAATGTAACATGCAAATGCTCTTATTACGCGAGGTGCGGTGCATACTCTACATGAATTGCAATAATATATATATAAGTATTCACTTACATGTAACGTATTATTTCACTAGCAACTATCACGTAAAAATATGTAGGGGATATTTCAATTTGTCAATTATTATTTTTTATAGTGACACTGTCCTCAGCCTGATGGTAAGCAAGAGAAGAACCCACTAAATTGATTGCACTAAATAAGTGCAAAAATATCTAACAAAAAAAATTAGATTTTTCTTAATGATGGTTAAATCACCGCCGACAGTGCACTCTAGCGAAGTAAGAGGAGTTGTTGATGTGTTGTCTTTTTGGAAAGAGTTAGCTCGTCATAATAACCGTCAAGAAATACCGTTACCAAACTGTTCCACAGAATTAAAAACCAACTCAATCCATAACCAATTAAAAATTAAGAATTAAAAACCAATTAAAAACAATCGCAATAAGCACGTTAACATACGCACTGAACACACACAAACACACACACACACACACACACACACACACACACACACACACACAAAATAGAAAAGACGTCCAATTTCTTATTTTGTTTTATAATATGTACAACTAACATTAATGATTTGATTTGGTTTATGTACCTTCAGAATTTAAACTCATTGTTGTTAGACGTAAGTCGCGTCCAAATTATTCTGGTAACCCGTGATTAAAGATTGTCTACAGTACAGGCCTAGCCTAGTGTAGAGATCTCTGTAAAGTTTTTAAGATAACGCCAGTCGATACCTACAACCTTAGCATGTTCTAACCTATTGATAAGAAAACAATTTTGTTAAATATGTATGCTGATGTTGTTTTTCAATAAACTTTTTCTATTTTTTTTTCTATTCTATTTTTAACTCAAGCACGTGTATTAGATATGTAGGTATGTACTAACGAATATAAGAAAACAGAAAAATAAAAAAGCAGTATACATTTTTAAAAAAACTGTGATTCCCTCTACTAGTTGACTAGATAATACTTAGCTCCTCATTTAAAAGTTTGTGTAACAAAACTTTTCATTTCGATTGTACTACCGTAAAGCAGAAACACACAATAAGTTCATTAACAAATTTGAATATTCCCATATCTACCTATTCATTTTTATGCATATTCGGTCATTTGAATACCAAATCCGCAGGTTAGTGGCTATTAAACCGTTTTGTCCACATTTCGACAATAATGCTGCTAATTTATTCGTTTCTATAACTATAGTTAGATATTATTTTCTTTATTGCCCAAAACAAAACACTCCCGTGGGTTACCTACACGTTATTTTTCCCATAGAAAAATAAAAGATATTTCGTTCTATTTTTATTTTGTGTATGTTTGGCTAGTCTTATTCTTATAGGTAGGCAGTAGAATAGACCAAAAGACCTGACAGTACCTACCTGTGCAGTTAAGCCCTCCCCCCTCCTCTTAGCGTTTAATTCACAGTTGAGTCCAAAGCTGGCGCCTCGGAGCCCGGGGTACCTACCTATATTGGACCAAGATCCAATGAAGCGACTGGCGTCTGACCTTCGCAACGCTTAGACACGGGAACTAGATCAACTGGATCACGGTTGCATGTTCAGAATAATTATCTCAAATAATAATAATAATCCACAACTTTTGAGAAACCATCCGAGACGAGCAGTTATCCTCACGACGATGTTTTCCCTCACCGCCGAGCACTTGTGACTCCACTGATATTGCAGTATCCATGGGCAGAGCCAATCGCCTACCATTAGGTACCTACATAAAACTTTCAAGTGAACAGTTTTGCGTTCGCCATCCCATAAATAAAGCAGACTGATCCCGGGCCCTCATAACTCGGTCCCGCCCGGCGCCTGAATGTCAGGGTCTAAGGTGCACGACCGCTGCCTGGGGTCTGTTTACGTGTGTAGGTGCTGGAGGTTATGCTTAAAGTTTGTTTTGTTGATGAGACAGATATTTGAGTTGGATATCGGTGTTTGTGGTACCTTCGTTGTTCTTGGTTTCCATAGTATAAGGGAAAACTTAAGTTTTTTTTTAGAATAAAAGATGGTTCCACAAACTCTTGGTCCGTTTATGTTTACTTATTAAGTTAATGACATTTTGGTTTATAGCTCCGCGTTTGCTCATTCTCAAAACGAAATTATTAAATATTAATGGAAATAAGGGAAAAAGGGGGACATTGGTATTATACTCGAGTCCCCGTTTTTTTACATTTTACTAAAAAAGGGTGATATTACATTATTTTTATAATTATTATCTATTATTAAATTGAAATTGTATATTGTCAAATTAAAATTAATTGTTATTGTATATATAATATTTTGTCTTTTTTTGCTATTCTCTTTTGTCGTGTTTTTCTTGTTATGTTGTTGTTAATAACCCATAATGTTTTTTCTTTGACACGTAATATGTATTATTATGTTATTACAGATATTTGCTTAGCCTAAGTTGTGTCGAGTTTGTTGTTTAAAATCGTGGTTTAAGTAGGAACAGTTAAATTAAAGGTGTTACATTATTAAGTAGGTTTTGTCTAAAGTTTATACCTATTGTATGTTGCCTTGTGTACGGCCTTTCACACCCAATCATGTCTTCAACCTTTGGTTTTTAGGTGGAGGGTGATTTGGAAAGCTCCAACAGGCGCGGTATAGTTGTCCTTTTTTTAGTTTCCTTTTTTATCAATAATAATAATAATAATTCTCACAACATCTCATAGGTTGACCTGATTCCGTACTAAGTAGCTTGAGCACTTGTGTTACAGATATCAGACAACAGAGGAACAAATATATATTTATCAAATATATACTTAAATACATATATTACACCCAGACACTGAACAAACACAAGTGTTCATCGCACGAATGTTTGTCCAGGGTGGGGATCGAACCCACGACCTTTGGCGTAAGAGGCAGGGTCACTACCAATTGCGCCATCCGGTCAGTCACAATCTTGTCGCGGAAATCTTTAGTTTGGGACCAGGACAATGTATGTGATGTTGACTCAATTGAATTAAAGCAGTCACAAAATATATTGGCACACACAATCCTTATAGTCTGTTTCATGCCGGACTACACCGAGATCACTGTTTGCGCACGTGTAGGTGTGTAATTATATTTTTAGCTCGTAGTCTCATACTTCTTGGTCAAGTCTTGCAGATGAGTGCTTTTTCGAGATGTGACTTACGTGGCCGTCCTCAAATCTAATATTGTATGTTGTGATGTGTGTATGTTGTTGTAACCAATAACCGTTTATCTATCTATCTATCTATTTACTGCGAAATTGACACCAGAATCTTAAAACACCTACAGGTAAAAGTTATAATCTTTACAGAACAGGCCTTTTCTTGATTCAGAATATTTTAAGATCCGATCTCAATTTTAGAGTAATATTAATAAATATTTCACAACATCACATGCATTGATCTGACTCCGAGATAAGTAGCTCAAGCACGGATTGCGGCGGTACAGCGGTAACAGCGGAATTGCAAATACTATATTCATTTAACACTTTTCTTTTGTAAATACATACTTATAATACATAGAAAACACACAGACCAATACAACCAGACATGTTCTTGCACACAAATCGTCGCTAAACTGACTACCTGACATATCTGACATTTTGGATTTAACCGATTTCATTCCCTCAATCATAGGTAACATTAAACTGTAAATAGCTTGTCCTGTAAAAGTCAGTTACGTCAGTTAGTTAGATTATGAAGCGACGAAATGTTTGTACTGTGCGTAGATCGAACCCGCAACCCTTGCACCAGAGGCAGCGTTCACTAACAGTGATCCAAACGGGTCGTCGATATAAGATTTAGCAAATATTAGATTTGACGGACGGCCACGAAAGTCACATCTCGAAGATCTGAGTGATTACACAGAGCCAGTCCTTGTCCAGGCAAAACAATGACATAAAAGGTAACATTACTCGTCCTAGAAAAACGTCTTACCATGCCACATTTCATTCCCTTATTCCAGAAATAGACCAGCATCCAGCCATGCTCCCCGCAGGGTCCAAGATGCTCGGCCGGACCGATGACCCCTGGTACCGTTGGCAAACCAGTCTAGCCGCGTCTTGAGAACTTGTCACCGGATAGATATTGACAGTGGATTAATTAAAATTTGCATTTGTTTATTAGGGCTGTCGTCTGCTGTTTGTGTCAACCGTACCTACTTCGGTTATAAGTTGAGTTAAATAGCAAGGCTCACAATACTGTCCATCTTATTATCTATAAATCGCGGACTTAAGTTAATACCTTACTAAAGCTCAAGCCATCCCGTTCCAATATGCAATTTTAAAAGGGGCGGGCACGAGTATAGTTCCGTACTTTTCTTAGACCGTGTTTTAAAATAAGTCCATCTTAAAGAAAATAAATCTACCTCCTTATATTGCCTTGTCTATCTGTATGTTGTTTTTGATGTAGGGTATTCTAACTGAAAAAAAAAGAAACCCAATTAAATCAATAAGACACAGCTCAAACCACAGGTAAATTTCATAACAGTTGGTGTCTATAATCTAATCACTCAACATTGGCAGATACAACGCTGCCAGCCATAGGAAAAATATTAATTACTATAACGAAAGATTTCTATGACAAATAAATTTGTGTATGGCGCAGATATTATAGTATCTAGATATCCGTACGAATGGCTGGGAAATCCTGTAACTACAAAGCGGTAGATTGCCAAATGCTGTTTTTTTAACCCCCGACGCGCAAAAACGACGGGGTGTTATAAGTTTGACGTGTGTGTGTGTGTGTGTCTGTCTATGGCATCGTAGCTAACCGATTTTGATTTTGTTTTTTTTTTGTTTGAAAGATGAATAAGGAGGGATTGTTCTTAGCTATGTTGGATAAAAATCGATCCAAGACGGCCGCCGTCACAAAGATTTGGATTTTATGTTTTAACACAACTCCCACAATATGGGTATCATATAAAAGGGCTTCAGTAGCAGAATATATTAATTGTGAAAAATTTCAAATCCAAGATGGCCGCCGTCAAAAAATGACGAATAACCTATTTGTTGTTCCAACTGCCTCAATATAGGTATCAAATGAAAGAGCTTTAGTTGTGTCGGGGGTTTTTTAAATTTTCAATTTATATGGCTGCTACTGTGTTGCCCTCGGCGAACACTTATCGAGTGACTAAAGCGACACATTTTTGATTGGATATTGTCCGATGAAAGGACATTTTAGCTCTTTCTGATCTTTTAATTTTTAATTGAGATTTACACCACCTAAAACAAAACAATAACACGTATACAAACAAACAAACACATATACAGCATAATATTATGAGGGGGATTCGGTTAAAGTCTGATGTTATATTTTATAAGATCATCAGTATACGCACCTCCTCACGCACCTTGTGGAATCAACTACCCGCAGCGGTATTCCCGAACCAGTACGACATTGAGATCTTCAAGAAACGAGCCTATTCCTTCCTAAAATGCCGGCATCGCATCTCCACTCCCTCCGGTGTGGCTGATGTCCATGGGCGGCGGTGATCAATTACCATCAGGTGACTCGCTTGCTTTTTGCCAACCTTTCTCATAAAAAAATAAATGTGATAAGTGACATAAAAAAAATTGGTCTTCAGTTTAATTGCTTTATGCTATTATAATCCATAAATACCGCTTATTGTACTGTCTGTTGCTGTTGTATCATGCTTGTATTTTGTTTTTGTGCAATAAAGAATATCTATCTATCTATCTATCTATACCCCATATTAATTCCCTCAATTTCGTGAAACGAAGATGAGGACCCCTGATTCCTAGTTCACCACACTGGTTTAGAACAATCCAGTGAATCAGCCTCAGCTTACACACCTCCCATATTTTTAAAAAGGTCCGAATTTGTGGCAGCCCTAGTAGTAATAAGTAGGCACCTAAAGTTTTTATTGATTTGAATTTCATGTGCTTTGCGATGCGATGGACACAAGTGACAGTTGATATTTGTGTAACTGTATTGGGAATGAAAGTAGAGTGTAATGTATTTATGTAGGTAGGTATTATTACATATAGGTACATACTTCCACATGGTGCATCTGTGAACATTCATCATCATCAGCCCATTTAAGTCCCCACTGCTGGGGCACGGGCCTCCCTCAATCACATGAGGGGTAATTACCATACTCGCCACGCTTGGCAGACGGGTTAGCGAGGGTTTTGATATATATGCAGAGTTTTCCTTCTCTGGGTGCTGATGATCATGCCAGCAGCTTTACCTTAGTCGCCTTTTACGACACCTCGGTAAGAGTGAGGGTGGCCTATTCTACTCTGCCGGGGATCACACGGCGAACATTCACATCCCTTTAACCACGTGTTCTATCAACCATTATAAACAACATTTGTTCTACGACTTTTGGAAATTCGCTTAAAAAAAAATTCAACTTTTCATACAAAGTCGGTCACGTGACTTGGTCATTTTGTATGGGGAGTCGAAAAAGTTTTGCGACGAATTTTGAAAAGTCGTAGTACAAATGTTGCTCAGAATGGTTGGTAGAACACGCGGTTAAAGGGAGTAAATGTCTACAGATACACCCTGTATAATTCTGAAAATGCTTATGATTACACTTAAATTCTTCATGCATATGCAACTACTCAAATGATGATGTTACCGAGTTAAGTCGGTAACATCATCATTTGAAAAGTATAGGAGCCCTGGCGAAAACATAGCGGATATCACCTGAAAACCATGCAAAAAAAACTATGTTTCAGTGATAAATGTCGTATGAAAATAAATATCACGAGCACGAGGATTGGGGTCTAGGTAAGACGACCCGTTTGGATCAGCGGTAGTGTACGCTGCCTCTGGTGCAAGGGTTGCGGGTTCGATCCCTGCACAGTACAAACAAACAGCTTTATTTACTTTATAGCGGACGAACGAGCCGTGTGGTCCCCGGCAGAGTAGAATAGGCCACCCTCACTCTTACCGAGGTGTCGTAAAAGGTGACTAAGGTAAAGCTGCTGGTATGATCATCAGCACCCAGAGAAGGAAAACTCTGCATTTATATCAAAACCCTCGCCAACCCGTCTGCCAAGCGTGGTGAGTATGGCAATTACCCCTCATGTGGTTGAGGGAGGCCCGTGCTCCAGTAGTGGGGACTTAAATGGGCTGAAGATGATGATGATGGACAAACGAGCAGACGGCACACCTGATGGTAAGTGCCCGTTGCCCATGGATATCTGCAACACCTGAGGTATCACATATGCGTTGCAGGCTCTTAAGATTGAAATAAGCCCTTTTCTTGGAGGTCACCTGGTCGGAAACACCATCGAAGACAGCTGGTTACACAGTTTTTCTGTGCGTGATAGGAAATGACGCGAAAAACGCACTGTAGTCGATATAAATTCATTGAAGTGACCTAGATGAGAATTTGGCGTTCTGACGCATATGGCAGAGAATCTAGTGTGTCGGAAAGAGCCTGGTCGTCGACAATGATGAAAATGAAAATGAAAACATCGTTTATTCAAGAAACACTGATACTTAGCAATATTTGAACTGTTCTCACATAAGGTCGGCCTGTGTTGTGAGAGGAGGCTCTTTTTAGAATAATATAATACTAATAACAGGAGTGTTTTCTTAATATTTGTTTTTGTTGGTGTTTATTAATTATTTACCTTTAGTTACATTATTATATTATATAATAAAGTGGATGTGTGTGATGCTGAGTAGATGTGTGGTGTGTATTGATGTGTGTTTATGTGGTGTGTCGTGTCTGTGTGTGTGTAGGTTTATATAAGTGTATGTCAGAGTAATATGTGGGTATGTGCGTTTTAATAGGTGTATACTGTGTGTATATATTTGTAATTCCGCTCTTGGTTCTGATATCCGTAACACAGGTGCTTGAGCTACCTATCTCGGAGTCAGGTCGATGTACGTTAAGTTGTAAAATAAAATTAAATAATAACTACTGAGTTTCTTGCTTGTGTCTCTCACTACTCAGTAAAAATCCACATTCCGAACCAGCGGTAGGTACCTATTTTGATATTCATGTGTTCTGGATGTACTTACTTGATTTAAACTTTTTTATCATGATGCTTAAGTGGTGTGCTCGACAATAATATTCGTACAACATCCCATAGATCAGGGTTTCTTAAACTTTTTCCAGTCACGGACCCCTTTCAAAATTTAAACAACTCTACGGACCACTGTCAAAAAAAAATTGTTATAAAAAAAAGCCGTACTTATATATTATATAAAATACTTTTATTTATTTGAACTTTAATCATTACAATTATTAAGAACTAAGTTAATGAGAAGGGTGCTGTTGTTTGGCCTCAATGAGAACGTTAATTTGTGGGACTGTCTTCGACAAGGCAAGTCGCATGTCATCTGCGACGTTCAACCGATTGCGACTTTTTGTCTTTATTGACTAGAAGAGGGTAAGCTTGACTTAAGGAACCCCAAAAGTCGCCAAGATCTTTTGCCTGAAATTCAGCTTTCAAAACTTCTTTTGATCTCATGTCAATTAGATCATCTTTAATAAGATCTTCATCACTAATGCTGTCAATATCGATTAAAAATGGGACTCCGCAGCTGAACTAACCTTCAAAAGACGTCTGCAATGTTTCCAGATGCTTAGACACCTCTTTCTGTACCTTCTTTGATGTCGTGTGGCCGTCACTTTGTGTTTTTTGCATTATCAACTCTTCTAACATCGGAAAATTTGCAAATTTACCTGATTCCACTCTCCTTTTCCAAAGTGGCAGTTTACCTAAAAAACCTTTCAGCCGTTCAGACGCATCCACAATGGTGACTGCAAGACCCTGAAGAGACAGGTTAATCTCGTTCAAATGAGTAAATATATCAGCTAAGTACGCTAGCCCTTCCACAAAATCTTCTCTTTCAAGATATTCATACAATGAATTTTCTTTGTTTTTCAGAAAAAGTAACACTTATTCTCGCAACTCAAACAAGCGCTTGTCCCCTTGACAGCCAACGAACTTCTGTGTAGTAAAGAAGTACTTCTGAACCCATTTCTTGACAAAGCTTTTTAAACAGGCGGTGGTTTAAGGCTCTTGCTCTGATAAAGTTAATTATTTTGACACATGTAGACATAACTTCCTTCAAAAAAGTAGGCATAGTTCGTGAAGCCAAGGCATGTCGATGCAAGACACAATGAGTGATTATAACATGAGGGCACTCTTTCTTGATCAAAGCCGCAAAACCAGATGTATTACCAAGCATCGCGGGAGCTCCATCGGTACATATACTACCAAGTTTAGTCTTCCAGTCTACATTTTGTGCGATGAAAATTTTTTTTATCATTTCAAAGACATCTGAAGCCTTTGTAGTTTCTAAAAGTGAGTCGCAAAAAAGAAACTCCTCTTTGATACTACGCGTATCATGTTTTACATAACGGACAAACACCAAGAGTTGGCTGCATTGTGATACATCGGTGCTTTCATCCAATTGCATACTGAACGGAAACGGTGAAGCATTCAATTCTTCAATAACCTGCTTTAAAACATTTGACGACATTGTAATGGACTCCCCACCCCTATACGACTCTCGACCTAGGCCTGCTCGCCTGCTGCTCGACTCGTCTTATCTCTTTCCTAACTCCTTAGTCTATACTCTAACTTGCTACTCCCTACGCGAAAGTTGTCTGAAGTCGCGTGTAGAATCGAAGGAATGGAGGTCTACCACTACGGCTCAAATACTGGATCTATAATAATTATGAATTACTATCAAATGCCTACATCAAATCCTAGTATTATAAGCCTGCCGCAAGGAAAACGTAACCCGAGCTTCCTTATAGAAACTGTGATCGTCTAGAATTTAAATTTCGTTTTTGTTAATTACCTTTCTACTTGCTACTTTAGACCGTATTTTGTTGAAATAGAAATAGAAGCTGAGATATTAATACCAAATGAGAATTTTTACGCAGTCCGTTCTAACAAGAATATCATATGACAGTCAGTGCTTTAAACTAACTTTTATTGCTTAGTGGAATAGTTTTAAACAAATAAGAAGTTTGTCCGACCACGGCCACTCAAGTCTAGTCTTGTCATAAGTCAAGATTTAAATAATAACTGATCCCCCAGTTATAGATATAGCGCAAATAATTTACAAAGAGCTCTTTGTTATCCCCTGTGCAGGTACTTTATGTTTTGATTTGTACGTACAATTTGTTATCTCAATGAGATATTGTTTTATAAATTATATATCCATGGATTAAAATGGAGTTGAGTGAACTCAACTTAGTACCCTGGCACTGTTTTGTGTTTTTCCCTTTTGTAATATTTCGTCGACGAATTAGGTGCGGAATGAAATTCGGCACTCTTGCGCTCTTGATAAGTTTATGTACTGTGTTTGTCGACCCGAGTCGTAGTACTTGACAAAGTCCAACAGCTCTGATATACCTAAGCGACGGGCTCCAGCCTACTTAAAAAAATGGAAGTCCTCCAAGTCAACTAAATTAATAAAATGCTGGCGCATATCATTAATTCAATATAACTCTTGCAAAAGCCTCTAAACTTATTCCCTAGAATATTTAAACGTATTCGATAATAGCTCCACCACTGCGAAGTTATTGTTAGATAAATACCGTTGCCGCGATATCCCTCTACTAATAACAACGACCCTTTGCCTCTGCTTCTCTAGAATCGGTCTAGATCCACGTACACAACTATTATCACGTAACACACAAATCTTAACACTGGCAACTAATTCCAAATGAATTAGGCTTAAACTTTATCACAAATAAAACGCGCTTTTATAAACTTTTACACAACAACTATCACTTCGCCTCACTAGAATAATCACTAATTTGCCCCAACATAATGTGTTACGCGACCTAAGTGTGTGTGTACCTACAGCTGCTAAGCCCTAGTGTTCTGTACCTGGTCTCAAAGTTTCCACCACGAATCTTTGAGGTGTGTGTGAATGTGGCAAAGTTAACCTACTCCTAACGCCCTAGCTGGCGAGAAACCGGGACTACGGGTTAGGAAGGTTTCTCACAATAGGAAATGTAAGGAAAGGAAGGTGTTTTGTCACCCCCGAAAGAGGAATTCCACAAAGCTTTTGCTGAGAGTCTGGCGGGAAAACCAGAACCCTATTCTAGGTCCACTTCGACGGTCCCAAAGCTCCGTGAAACTCGTTTCGGCGCTGCGGTACTTGTTAGCTATTTTGTTCAACCACTGTTCCTCCTTGGTTTAGAAAGACTAGGTAATTCTGAAACCAATTAGCAACCGCAGTATCCCAAACTAGCTTAGAGCCCAGTACAAAACTCTATTAGGCCCGAATGCCTTTAAGCTCGGTATGCGAACCGATATCTCACAATTAACCACAAAGAATCTTACAAAGATCAAAAAAATCACTCAGACACTGACCTTGTCCTATATCTCAAGTCGAAGAACCATGTCTCTCGTGAACATGACCGTGCAGCAAGACGCCTTGTGACCAACTGTCCCTGTTTGTCCCTCGGAACTACATTATATAATTACGCAATGTGCATTTTGACGCTAAGGTGCCAAAAAAAACCCCACGCCTCGCAAGGGCCGACGCTTTGCTTATCGCTTTGCACGTGTTCAAATCGTTTCTCACAAAAGAATAGAAAAGGACAGACTTCTCCCAAACTTTAAACTTTTTACAGTTCCTTTGCCAAGCAAATTTGACCAATATCTAAACGTTATAACTCCTTTGTTTTTATTTAGGAACTGAGTATATACCTAGATGTGAATAAGCTGTGAAGCCTTTATCTTTCTTGCGAGATACGATTCGTACACTCAACTTATCATTTAAACGCATGGCAACTTATTCTACAATTATATCTAATTGCATTCGCAGTTTATAAGCGTCTTAATTAAGTACTCTTAATAGGAGGATCGACCATTAGTCTTTTGACCAGACCTTGTTCCGTACTACATGGATATATCTTTAGAGCTGATTTATTGTTTTAAACTTCCACAACAATTGATTAATAAATATTTAAAAGGTTGAGCTATCTTCATTACACGAGATCGCTCTAGATGGTTTACCTTGTAAACAAACATCCATTTTTTCTGTCAATCGCTTTCTAATTCTGTGAAGACCCTGCTCTTTTGTCTTCTAAGTTGCACAAGTGCAAGGCCACTTACGGTTCCTTGTGCCTTATGCAAGTTTTAAAGCATTTTTCGTTTTTTTCTACAAATTCAATATTTTGTTTACGTGTTGATTTTTGCACTTATGTCTATTAATAAAATAAAAGGGGCTTATTGCTGTTTACTGGTGGTTTGCACCACCACAACATTTCAACAATTCTAGAATGAATAACATTGTTTGATAAGGGAACAGCTTCAACCTTCTTTCTTTCATTCTTACCACACACAAGTTCCACAATATCCAGTGCGCAAGGCTTCACTAATGTTTCCGCGATAGTATGTGGCTTCTTTTGCTGAGCAATACGGTAAGCAACCTTGTACGATGCCTCAAGACATGGTTTTTGTGTCGGGGTGAATCCTAATTTAGGTAAAGTGCCGGCTTTTTCAAACCGAGCCTTCTTAGTACGAAAGTCATCAATGCTGTCACATACATTTCCAGGGTGGACAGTTTTAAGATGTTCTGACAACTTTGCTGGTTTCATACTTCCATTAGCAAGCACTTTTCCGCATAAAAAGCACTGCGGTTTTTGAGTTCCATCACGTTCAGTCACGAAAGTAAACCCAAAGTTAACATAAGACTCGTCATACTTTCGTTTCTTTGACATTTTCTTGAACAAACTGAAAAAATGTAATATACAATTAGGTACGTTACACAATTGAATATGTAAGTTTGTATGTATAATTAAAAAATACTTATTATTATTAATCCTCTTTTTACGTACCTGTACGTTTCACTAATTAATTAAAAACAATGCAAGTGGCGGGTACGATGTGCCGTGCGGCGCGCAGCGACTGAGTGAGCGAGCGGGTGGCGCGGGCGGTGGTGGGGCGAGGCGGCGGCGGCGAGAACTCACGCGTACATACAGCTCGCGCGATGAGTCTTTGTCTTTGACCGCAGAGTGGAGGGGATACTGCGCATGGGTACCGCCAATCATAGCATTCGATACCCAATTTTTGACTTCTGCGCAATAACGGTCAAAGCCAAAGACTCATCGCGCTAGCTTGTAGTCCCGGACCGCGCCCCACACCACACAATTTTTTGAAAAATAATTTTGCAAACTCACCTCCTACGGACCCCTGATACACCTGCTACGGACCCCTAAGGGGTCCGTGGACCACACTTTAAGAAACCCTGCCATAGATGGTCCTGATTCCGTACTAAGTAGCTTAAGGTGACGAGTAGGCACACAGCGACACCAATTGATTTAATTTTTTATCAACTAAACCGGATATCTCTACCCTCTCGGAAAGCACTATACTATTTATTTAATACTTATACTTAACTTACTTTAAAAACGACTACATATGGCGTTAATTCAAGTGCAAAAACAGATCAAATAGTGCACAATTAAATGTTTGCTTAGAGACTGGAGCTTCAAAATTATTTAAAACAGATCCGGTTTAGTAGCTAACAATTTAATAATAATAATAATTCTCACAACATCTCATACGTTGACCTGATTCAGTACTAAGTAGCTTAAGCACTTGTGTTACAGATATCAGACAACTGAGGAACATAAATATATACTTAAATACATATATTACACCCAGACACTCTCGAACACAAGTGTTCATCGCACGAATGTTTGTCCAGGGTGGGGATCGAACCCACAACCTTTGGCGCAAGAGGTAGGGTCACTACCAATTGCGCCATCCGGTCAGTCAATCGATAGGTAGGGGCACCCGTCACCTTAAGGTGACGGGTAGGGCACACTAGCGACGCCAATCGATTTAAATTTTTAGCTACTTAACCGGATCTATTTTAAACAATATCGGGGCTACAACCTCCTGGCTAACACTTATGCTATTTATTAAATAACCATGCACAAATGTTGGGTCCGTTTTTGTACGCGAAAAATTTGATCAACGCCAATAATGGCCGCCTTTGGCGTGAATCAATTTTTCGCATACGCGTTGGACCCAACATTTGTGCATGATTATTTTATAAATAGTATAAGTGTTTGCCGGGAGGTTGTGACCGAAATTGTTTAAAATAGTTCCGGTTTAGTAGCTAAAAATTAAATCGATTGTCGTCGCTAGTGTGCCCTACCCGTCACCTTAAGCACTTGACAGATGCCTAATGTGATGGGGCTGCGCATAGACTTAGTATATGTCGACTCTAGCTGTCAATGATATCGAGGAGTTCGTTGACCTTTCTACATCAACCATAATTATAATATAACCTTTGTTGTTCGATATCCGTAACATAGGTCTTGTGCTTAAGCTACATAATACGGAATCAGGCCAATGTATGTGATGTAGGCAGGTCGCCGGTCTGGGTCTATATATTTTGTGGCAGGGCCGGGATTCTTTTGGAGAGGTGTACTCTCATTCTGGTCTGCGCTTAAATGATTGATAAACACTAAAATAAACAACGTTCTTTAAAATAACTATATATTTATTAAACCAAATAACAAAGTAAATAAATCTACAACTTCAACATTAGTTGGAATAAAGCAATATCACGAATTTTGTGGACAAATGATATTCCGATGAATCCATTCTCACTTGGTGTGGGCAATCTTGGCAGATGTAGTCCCTCAACCAAAGATGATGATGATGATTGAGATATTATCCCATCATAAATATTTTATCACATACCTCTTTAAAAGGAGGTTTTAGTATAAAATTAGAAAAAAAACTAAAACCTAAAGGTGTTGTCCAAAACTGTATGGAGCTTTGGCTAGGACCTAGTACAGTTGTCCAAAAAAGGCTAATATACCTACAACACTTTGCCATTATCCAATTTCTTTGTAACGGCTTCGTTTTCTGGGTGCAAAAATAAAAACCACAGAAAGATATAGCAATACAGAAAATCAAAAATCATCATGGCGGGAATGATGACGTCTGTCAACAATGTATTGGATTATGTCTAAGTGACAAGACGTGATATTTGACAGTGGTTATTATTTTGCAGTCATGTCATTTTACAGAATTCATGTCGTGTTTCCTCTGACGCCATATTGTATTGTAGGTATGCTTCATTGGGAGTAAAAGTACTAAATTGTTTTCTGATTTACCGAAACCAGCAGATTTTTATTGATTTTTTGGAACACTAGTGCAATGTTCTAGCCAGTTACTGGACATGTCCTTTATCTACTTTGTAATAAATGTTGTGTTTAAAACTTAGAGTATTAAATAATGCCTTATCTTAGGAAAACAATATTAATAAAATGCATCACTCTCACACCGTCTTGTTAATATTGTAATCACAGCAAGATCGTGCTTCATTGATCTTAAAGCTACAATTATCTATTTTAATAACTTAGTTTGTTACCTAAACCTAAATGAGAATAACAAAAAATGCTTAATATTTAAGTATTTTTGGAAACAAATAATGCATTACCTGGTAACTTTTGCAGTGCTTTGCACTCAAATGTAGTTCTTATTATTTGTATTTTTGTTAACAATATACGGACAGCACATTATCGACGTAAAAGAAAAAACAAATCTTCTTCGATCTTCAAATGTTGATAAAACCTGCGTTTTCTCTGTAATCAGACACTGGCAATTTTAATGACACTAATTTGAATATGAGTGATTATGTTTGCGCTGAGTATCTTCTTCTTAGTTTGTGTGTATCTATGTGAAATCACCTAGAAAACGCGTATCGTCTTAGACCTCATCGTCGCTTTCCATCTGGTGCGACTGTGGTCAAGCGTACCCTGTATACTTCTGATATTTACCTATAAAAATACAGCCAATTATTGGATACTCTAACAGCGGCTATTATTCCGGCACTTCCACTGCGTCCTTCCTCTGTACCAGAATCAAAGAGAAGGATTTTGTTAATCTACGTCGTTATACCGTACTTTCTAAATTAGAATATACAATTTCATTACAAAGCGTAGGGAATATTATATCCGAATTTATAGTCCGTAAAATTTAGCTTCATTAGAATGATATTGGTGTCACAGAAGAATGATCTTTAGTAATAAAAATCTATGCAATAAAACTTGGTTAAACCATAAACCTTATAGTCATTGAAATAATCTAATCAAGCTACATTTTACGGGATACATTTTTTTTCTATGTATTGTTTTTCTTGTCTTGAAGATCGAGACACCGCTTAGTTTAAAATCGACAACGAGTTCAATTCAATTTAGTTTATCTCTTAGGGTTTAAATTCAAGATAGATCACCCGTATGATGCTTGTAATGCTTCTACCACAAAATAGAGAGAACGCCTACCTCACCCTAATTCGTTTTTACCATGATGGTTATCGTCAGTGATAGCTCTTAGCTCTAGCAAATAAAATTGAATTAATGAGCCAAGGAATACGTGACGCTGAATAAATCTATCTATGTTAGGGGAAATTATCTTACTGATGAAGAGAACAGAGCCATCCGCGTCATAAAAGAGTTCATTCGAAAACGATTCGAAATACAAATTAGCTATATTAAAAGGTAGATGCTGGTATTAGAAACTGCTCATTGCGTAAGTATCCCCGACGTTATGTTACTGAATTTGAGGGAAAGTGAACTTCATTCTATCTTAATATAGGGTTTCAACTTCATCGCCCTCATGAAGTCATCATTCACAGAGCATTAGAGACGTCCGCGTCATAAAAGAGTACAGTCAAAAGCGATTCCGAATTTCAAATTAGTAATGTGGATACGTGGAATTAGAAACTGCTCTAGCGTTTTTGAAGTATCGACCAACGTCTTCTTATTGAATTTGAAGGAAAGTGAACCTCATTCTTTCATTCATTCTACGCATCTTAATATAAGGTTCCAACATCATCGCCTTCATGAAGTCACCAGTAACGAAGTAACTGAGACGTCCGAGTTCTGTCAAAAGCGATTCCGAATTTAAAAATTAGAAATGTGGATACGTGGTATTAGAAACTGCTGATTGCATTGAAATTAGTATCATCGACGTTATATTACTGAATTTGAGGGAAAGTGAACCTCATTCTATCTTAATATAAGGTTCCAACATCATCGCCTTCATGAAGTCACCAGTAACGGAGTAACTGAGACGTCCGAGTTCTGTCAAAACCTATTCCGAATTTAAAAATTAGAAATGTGGGTATTAGAAACTGCTGATTGCATTGAAATTAGTATCACCGACGTTATATTACTGAATTTGAGGGAAAGTGAACCTCATTCTATCTTAATATAGGGTTCCAACTTCATCGCCCTCATGATGTCACCAGTGACGGAGCAGCGGCCGGCTTGCATAATGGCTCTGGCGTCCTCCTTGCCCTGCACCAGTTGCTTAAAGTAGTGCTCGTTAAGCGTGAAGGTGGTGTCGGGGTCCTCATCCGGCTCACCCTCGTAGACTATCACCTTGTTTAGATCCATAGCTGGAAAGTGAAATGAACAAATTCAGACAACAGTACACACATCTACCTAATCCCAATGTAAAATAGTAATAAAGTTAATAAATAATAAATAAATCCAGGTTGCCTCGGTGGCGCAGTGGTTGCACTTTAAAGCGACGGCTGTGCAAGAGGTCCCGGGTTCAGTCCCCGGGTCGGGGCAAAAATCTGTACCTAAGTTTTCGGTATGAATTTTTCTCGCCGCCAAGCTAAATGTAGAAATACGCACGTACATTTGAAAAAGGCGGAGGTGCATGCTCATATTTGAACCACGACTGGAATGATTCAACCCGCATGGAAAGTGCATTCTAATCCACTCAACTACTATCGCTCTTTGAACTATATGAGTAGTTGATTTTTTTCTAACGAATTTCCAATAGTTATACAACTAATGTTGTTCGGAATGGTTGGTAGAACTCGCAGATACACCCTGTATTGTTCACGATGAGAAAGTTCCTTTGATCATACCGACAAGAGAAAGACATTTACGATTTTTTTTATGAAATAATTGCCTAAATGGTACGTATTAATTTCATAGCAGGTTATAATGGTGTCCAATTAAAAAAAAATCTCCAAATTGGACAATCACTACATTTATCTTTATGATGATGAGACAGAAGATTTGAGTTATGGTACTGTACAGGGTCAGTTCACTTAGTACCTTTTTCCTTAGGAAAAATAGTTCAGCGTTTTTCATTAGATGGAGCTTGTAAAACAAAGTAGGTGGGACTTTAAATAAACGGCGTTGTTTCGGCAGATGTCCGAAACAATGACCTCAAGCAGCCGGCTTACATAAGAAATTATAAAAAAGTCGGGAAATAATCCAGAGAACGATATGGCTCAGATTTTTTTTTTATGAACTGTAGGCTAACGACTGAAACACAATCTCACCTGATGGAAAGTGACGATGAGGTCTAAGATGTAACGCGTTTGCCTAGAAGATGCCTATTCACTCTTGCATATAGCATATAAATGATTTCTGATCGCCTGATCTGATTGAGTAATGGTCGTTTTCCTCTAGATGGCGCTAGCACTGGCTAGCCGAATGATGCCTCTAAAAGTTGATGCGCAAAAGGTCCCGGGTTCGATTTCCGGTAAATGCCCATTTCTTTCGTCAGCTAACAATGCACTAGTTTGAGCATTGCTGTTAGGTATTATTGGCGTAACTTATTTATATGATACTTACTTGGCATACGAGCAGACGGATCCTCTCATAGTAAAGCGATGCAATACTCATTTCGTTTCGGGAATTAAATTAGATTAGTAACCAATAGATGGCCTTGGAGTCCATTCCATCGCGCATGTGATCAACCTTTTATAAATAAGTAGTAAAGATTTGATTAGATTTAATGTAACTTACTCCAGCTATATACGGAGGATCCCTTGATGATGTTGAAGAGGAATACTCCACCCAACTCCTTCGCCTTCTTGGGGTCTGCGGCGGCGACGCGTGCTTTGATCCTGCTGACCAGGTCCACCTTGGCTGCCTGCGCTGGTTCGCTCTGGTTGGCTCCCTGAAAACAGTGGGAATCTATGTATCAGTATCAGCATAAAACCTTGCTACATGTAGGGAACAAGGTGGTGTGTGGGACTCAAACCCTAACTAAAACCCCTGGGGTGTCCATCTCCGCGCAATCGCGGTCGGAAACCCCACTGGCCGGAAACCACACTATCTGGCGCAATACAGCCCTTCAATGCTGTACGACCTACCAGGACACCCAGTAATGTCGTCCCCCGCGGAGTCATATGCTGAGCAAGCCACTCCCCAGCAGTGGATATGCTCACGTACTCCGAAAGCCCGTTTAGTCGCCTCTTACGACAGGCCGGGAAAACCTTGGCAGTATTCTTAAACGCCCCTAGCCACAGGGCGTAGAGCAGTCCCACTAAAACGCACCATCGGGGCGGCCCCTGCGACGTCCTCTTTCGACGCGAGGGATTTGAATGCTCGCGTTCACGCTCAGCTTCCTCTTTCTGGAGCATGACATGCTCACAGAAAGAAGAAACTGCCTCACAGGCGACCCTGTTCTCGGCCATACTGCTTATAACAGCTGGCAGGGACAGGTCCAATCCGACGGTGGCGCAAAGATCTCTCCGTTCCACCGTCCAAGCGGGACATACCGCGAGCGTATGCTCAGCTGAGTCATCCGCAGCGTCACAGTGGTGACAGGCAGCGTTTGGATCCCTCCCTATCCGGCACAGGTATCTCCTGAAGCAACCGTGCCCCGTGAGTACCTGTGTCAGCCGGTAAGAGAGGTAACCGTGGCGCCTCTCAAGCCATTGCGACAGGACTGGGTGGATCGACCGAATCGTGCGAATACCGGTTCCAGGGTCCTCTAGTCGTCTAATCCAGTCCTCCACCGCCATCCGGCGAAGGTCGATCATCTGTCAGTTTGCCAAGTCCGGGCCGTGCTCTTCAAGGTGCTCGACGAGGCGCTGGCCGATTATACGCTCGAAGAGCTTCGCCATCTCGTCAAGGAGCACTATGGGCCGGTATGCGGAAGGAGAATCCGCAGGTCATCCCTGCTTCTGGATAAGTAATAGCTTACCAGTCTTCCACGAGCGCGGAAGCCGTCCTTGCTCCAAGCACGCCGAGAATAGCCTTAGCAGCCTAGGCCCCAGCCACTTTAGGGACAGAACCCACACGCGGCCGGGTATGCCATCCAGGTCTGGAGCAGTGTTTTTGGAGCGCAGCCGAGCAACTGCTGCCCCCAACTCCTCCTCAGTCACTTCTGGGATCTCTCTGGTTGATTCAACCACTCAAAGACCTAACCTAACCCAACCTCCTTCTGTTCTCCTTGTAATGTGAACAGCTCATTGCTACTTGAGGCATGTAGTTAGTTCATGTCATCAATAGACATAGAAATTCGGCTCTAGGTGACATTAATATCGAAGAGTTTGAGGACCTACATCCTAGGTGGTAGGTTTGTCCCATAGTGTCTCTACCGCAGGCGATTCGTATAATGTTAGGGTATGTATGTTGCGTAAGTAGCCAGAGGGCCTAATTTAAAGCAGACGTCGTACCGAATCGGAGTTTCCCTCTCTTTCACACGCGCTGTGTGTCTCTTTTGTTTGAATGCGACAGGTATATTCTAGTTCGTTACGGGACGGCTTTAAATTAAGCCACCTGTTTAGCACGAGATGCCGGTAGCCGGCGTTATTTGTCATTTGTGGTTGTAATGTTAATGCTGCCTTTGGTCCAAGGGTTGCGGGTTAGATCCCCGCACAGTACAAACATTTGTGTGCATGAACATGTCTGTTTGTATTGGTTTGGGTGTTTTCTATGTATTATAAGTGTATTTACGAAAAAAAAGTATTCTATTATATTAGCAATCCCACTGTTGGTTCTGATATCCGTAACATAGGTGCTTGAGCTACCTATCTCGGAGTAAGATCAATGTATGTGATGTTGTGAAATATTTATTTATTATTAATGTGGGACTCAATTGGCCCCTAGTTAGGTAAAATTTTAATGAAGATTCGTAAGTTCATTTTAAGTACATAACTGTCACAGGAATCGAATATTTTATTTATTTCTAGGTATTTATTCAAGTAATCATAATTTTAGAGACAAAAGCTTACAATAAGAATCGTAGCAAAAAAAACACCTTTCCATACAAATTGCAACAATAAGCTGGTCTTTAACTTTTGTATGAAAAGGCATTTTTTTTCAATATTTCACCCCGTTTGTAAGAGAAAAATGTTCATAACCACGGTACCGATTTACTTCTCAAAGTCTTAAATTAAATAAGAAAAAGGTAAATAAACGTGGGTACGTAAAGTGATTGCTTTTTTGTAAAAGGACGGAATGATATCGAAATCATTGGATAATGTCAAAGGCTTTATTCAGGATATTGAACCACCTTCCCCTGGGAGCGGAAATTCGCAATTATTTAACATTTTCGTATTAATCACGAAAATGTCGGGGAAGGCTGTTTATTGGAAGAAAATTATGTTTTAAGAGCCGAATGCCAAGGTGCTTTTAAATATCTAGAAGGTATTTAATAAACCTAAATTGTAAAAGCACAGATAAAACGTTAAAAATTATTGTAAGCATAAAATATATGTCAATATCTAGCTGTTTACTACGATTTTTCTTAATATTACAGGTGGAGGTGGCAGACGAGCAGACGGATCACCTGATGGTAAGCGATTGCCGCCGCCCATAGACGCCTGCGACACCAGTGGAGTCTCAAGTGCGCTGCCAACCTTTAATACCCCCTTTCCCCCTCATTCACGCAGCGAAATACAGCACAGTGTTGCTTGACGCCGGTTTTTTGTGAGGCCGTGCCGTGGTATCACACTGGCGAGCCGGCCCATGCATGCATTTTATTGATCCGTTCGTGATGTCCCTGTAAATATGATATAGGTTTAATATCTAGTTCAATGTTGAATAGCTGACCGCGATGCCTCAAATACTTGGTGGAAAATCTTTCAGATGTTGTAATAACAATGTACCTAGTACCTCAGACATAAATGAAAAATATAATGCATGAGGTATGTGGAGATAAATAAGGAAACGGTGAATATATTCTGTAACCTATAACAAAATTTTGCCAGTGAGCATTGCCAATGGCATAGAGAAGAGTTCGGAAGTTTTGACTCACAACTATTTGGTTTTTTTTTCAAAATAGTGGCCAAGATAAAACCTTCAAAATCGATAGATCACATCAATACCTATACATGTAAAATATCGTTAGGAAAAACCTTGACATACGTCAGGTTTTCGAGTTATAAGTTGAGCATGATTCGATGAGCCAGGTGAGCTAGGCTCCATAATAAAAATGCGAAATCCCTTTTTCACACACGTACTTGTCGAAATCACAGGAAAATCTAGGTACTTTTTTTATACATAGGTAAGAGTGCTCAGTCAACTGTGGAAGGATCGAACTCGATTTCCCTTACGCCTACTATCGTAATAATAACACAATCACATATATTTATGGTCATAGTTATATATTCTTATAATGCTGTATCGTAGTTTTTTATAAAACAAAAAAAAACTTATATTTACCAAACTCGTTCCTTTTATGTAAAATAAACCGAAGCTACAAGATATAAGTCCGTAAGATTTGTTAACTGTAGTCACTTACTGAATACTTCGATACAGGCCTGTGAGCTTAGTGGAGTATCTATCGTCACAAAACATTGTATGCTTTTTTTTTAATATTTCACAACATCACATATATTGATCTGACTCCGAGATAGGTAGCTCAAGCACCTGTGTTACGGATATCAGAATCAACAGTGGGATTACAAATATATACATAATACTTTTTAATTTTAATTTCTTTTGTAAATACATATTTATATTACATAGGAAACACCCAGACCAATACAAACAGACATGTTCATGCACACAAATGATTGTACTGTGCGGGGATCGAACCCGCAACCCTTGGACCAAAGGCAGCGTTCACTACCACTGTTCCAAACGGGTCGTGCTTTATTATGTCAATACATTTATTGCTATTCTTTTCTGAATAATAAATACCGGCTTTATTCATAAACGTTTAATAAACCTTGGTTAGCTAAAATTGTGTTATAGAACAGTTTTGACGTTTGAAACATAAAAAAAATCATACATAATTATTGAAAAAAGAATGGAAATTTCTGCACCGTTTTAGTTAACAAAGGCTTAAGACACATTTTTGAATAAGACCGAGTGTGGATAAGTTTCATATCATGTAATATAGTCGCTGACACAGTTATTATCTTAATACGGAAGTTTATAACTTTCAAAACACACAGACCACGAAAACTAGGTACTTATCCTTTTGAAATAATGAAAATATTTTAACAAACAAATATTGGTTAGGTTAGTTTAGACCAGTGACGAGCAAAAATGTCTTGAAATACAGTGACGAGTTCCCCTATCCTGGATAAATACAGTCTGATGATGATAAGATAATTAATTACAAAAAAAGTAAAGTATCAGCCTATTAACTGTCCCACGGCAGGGTAAATGCCTCCATCATAGAAATCAAGTTATCGCTACTATGATGGGATAAGGCAATCACCACGCTTGCCAAATGCGGATTGGTGATCACAAACCCGAGTTATGTTCGAAAAAATCGAAACATACTTTTCGCTCGACCCGGGAATTGAACCCAGGACCCCGAGATCACGGCCCGGTACTTAAACCACTAGACCAACAGGGCGTCAATTTTTTTCCAAATAACGTGTAGAGTATTTAATAAAATATTTTTCATATATGACGATTTGCAAGAGCTGTGTACAAACCTAGGCAAATGAATATTTTTTGAATTTTATTTTAAAAAGATAACTGTTTACCGATACACCCTGTATATCCCTAAACGATCATCCCCAAATCCGTCCTCTTCTTATGGGAAGAGTCGTTACGGCTTGTGTCCGGACCCGTGGCTCTCTTTCGGATTCATTCAGATTTAGGGTCTTGTTTGAAAAAAAAAAGAAGTAAAAAACGCTTAATAATTGTATACTTGGGGCCTTCAGAAGATGGTGGACCTCGTGTGCCCAATTTGTGAAAATAAGCCACTAACCAATTCATGGTCAATAATAACACGGGTAACAAAAGTATACAGTCGAACTGATAACTTCCTTTTGGTTTCTTTTTTCATTCATTTCGTTCATTTTTCAGGTTCTGACCGAAATTGTCGAAGATAAAAACACCACTAAAAAGTAAAAATAAGTATAATAATAATAAATAATATATAATTCTCACAACATCTCATACGTTGACCTGATTCCATACTAAGTAGCTCAAGCACTTGTGTTACAGATATCAGACAACAGAGGAACACAAATATATACTTAAATACACACATTACACCCAGACACTGAACAAACACAAGTGTTCATCCTATGAATGTTTGTCCAGGGTGGCGATCGAACCCACGACCCCCGGCGTATGAGGCAGGGTCACTACCAATTGCGCCATCGGGTCAGTATAAATAACAAATCACTGGTACAGTACAATTTTTGCCTAAGTCGGGAATCGAACTCAGGACTACAATCGCGTTAGAGTAACGCGGAGTAATATTACCTACCTACCTAAGAGCCATAAGTCGAAAATTTCAAAGGTAAGTATGGCGGCTTTAAAGTTTATAGGTACCTATATGTTTTTTTTAGTGTCAGATTTGTTGGCTTTCCTATAAATAAATAAAATAAAATTTAAATAAAAGTTTCTGGACCCAATGTACTTACTTGTTTAGTTTTATCTGATTTTTTAATGTAAAAGCCGTGTGGTCCCGGCAGAGTAGAATAGGCCACCCTCACTCTTAGCGAGGTGTCGTAAAAGGCGACTAAGGTAAAGCTGCTGGCATGATCATCAGCACCCAGAGAAGGAAAACTCTGCATTTATATCAAAACCCTCGCCAACCCGTCTGCCAAGCGTGGTGAGTATGGCAATTACCCCTCATGTGATTGAGGGAGGCCCGTGCCCAGCTAGTGGGGACTTAAATGGGCTGACGATGATGATGATGAAATCTATAGTATAACTTTAGATTTGTATAGAATGACAGGGCCATACCATTGATTTAGTATCGGATTTAGGCCCGATTCGACCAATCTTTATCCGTGGGTAAATCTATGGTATAACGTCAGATTTGTATAGAATGACAGCGCTATACCATAGAGTTAGTATCGGATTAAGATTAGTTGAAACTTTGAATCTACAGCCTTTACGCTACCGATGCAGTGCCAAAAATGGGTAAATAAACAATAGGTGACTCACCATGGTTCCGTGTGTGAAGCCCGGCGCTCTCTCACGCAATGGAGCGACGGCGGAGGCTGCGGCCACTTTCACCGCGGTTGCAACATACAACCAGAGCTGTGGGCAGGGTTGCCGGCCGGACATACAATACAACATACATAGTAGGTATTGAACTACATATATTTGGATTTTGGCACTGCATATGCAGTTTTAACCGTCTTAGGCCCGATTCGATCAATCATTGGACGACCCGTATGGAACAGTGGTAGTGAACGCTGTCTTTGGTCCAAGGATTGCGGGTTCGATCCCCGCACAGTACAAACATTAGTATTAATATGTCTGTTTGTATTGGTCTGGGTGTTTGTATGTATTATAAGTATGTATTTACAAAAGAAAAGTATTATATGTATATATTTGTAATCCCGCTGTTGATTCTGATCTCAGATCAATGTATGTGATGTTGTAAAATATTTATTTATTTATTTATTATGCGAGAATTATGGTGTAACGCTGTATAACATTACCAACAAGTTATACCAACTCGTAGCGTTTTACTATAGATTATACCTTGGCCTTAGAAACTTCTCACAGGCATTATACTGATGAAAACATTTTTTTCCCAAGGATGTTAACTCAAAAAACATCTTATTGCATACAATTTGCATATCGCATACACATATGCAAATTGACCGTGGGAGAGCCACGCTTCATCATGAATGGGTCGGCTCGACCGGAGTCCCACGGCCTCACAGAAAACCGACGTGAAGCAGCACTGTGCTGTTTCGCTGCGTAAGTAAGGGTACCAGAGACCCAATCCAGGGGAAAAAGGGGGGTTTAAAGGTTGGCAGCGCACTTGTAAATCCACTGATGTAGTCGCAGGTGTTTATGGGCGGCGGCAACCGCTTACCGTCAGGTGATCCGTATGCTCGTCTGCCACCTATCCCATTAAAAAAATACAAAATGCATCAATTAGCTCATCATTATTGGTAAAAAAAACATTAATGCTAACCACTGTGACATATGCTGAGTTGGGAACTATTCTTGGTGCAAAATTGTTCACATTTTTTTTTTGTATGATGTTTTACTTTAAGATCATTATTAGGGTTCAAACTTGTTAGTTACTTGACAGTGTAGCTGTAATAAAATACTTTTGTGTAGCAGAATAAACAAATATGTTATATATTGCAATCCAGATTATGATTATATTTTCTCTAATATATTTTTTATATACAATATTATTGCGAAGATCACTGGCAACCCTACCTGTGCCTCAACGCTGCGCCTGCGCACAAATTTCTTATGGTGGCTCACGTAATCTTACCTACATACGTTTGACCGCATGTGTGAACGCATTACTAACCAAATTGACTAGAGTATACTCTTGCAAATTTAACAGTGTATCCATGATCCAGTTGGTTTTGGTAGATCTGCTTCAGGGTAGGCAATGTCAGACGAGAGTCGCTTCACTGTAATTTTCGCTCACATCCGCAATACCGGTTTTTGAGCGTATTGTAGTATTTCTGACTCGGTCAGAGATTTTTATGTCTAGTATGCTTCGCTCCATAGCTCTTTGGCAGATCTTGAGCTTGGACTTTTGATGGTTGGTTAGTGACCAAGTCTGAGCACCGTAGGTAAGAATGGGCAAAATACACACGTCAATAAGTTTGCGTTTAAGTGACAGAGGAAAAAATTGGTAATTTTCAAGATTTTTTTTGCATTACGAATACAAAAATATTTATTTTTAATTTCTTTATTGTAAGGAAACATACAGTACTTAAAATAACACTATTTAACACACAAAAACATAATCTTAAACCAATTAAGTTTCCACTAATAACTAATATCATAAAAACCGCAACATGATGTTCGTAATATACCTAAACTAAAAGGAAGAATTGAGCAATTGACAAATATCTACTTTGTAAAATCAGGAGACAATTTAGCCACAACAGCCTTTTTGTACGCTCGCAGTGTAGTGTTAAATAGATCTAAGTCACAAAAATCGCTGTTATAATTACGACAGGAGCGCAACAGAAAGGTGTTACGGGCGTAATTGGTTGAAGTCAACGATACACTGAATAGCTGATGGTGACGAGAGTTTAACCGGGGACACCTTAAAAATATATTTCTTAATAGAAAAGGAGAATCAATGTAGTCATTCAAAATTTTGTACAGAAACATTTGATCTTTTTCCATTCGGCGCAATGCCAACGAGGGTATAGACTTAGGCCTAGACTCCTTGTCACATATAAATTTCAAATGCTTTAAGAATTTATTCTGTATTCTTTCTATATTCTCAGAATATTTTTTATAATGAGGATTCCAGATTACAGATCCGTATTCCAAAACAGATCGAACAAAGGCAAAGTAAAGAATAGTCAAAGTGGAATGGTGTTTAAAATCTTTCGCCGTTCTTAGAACAAAGCCCAACATCTTATAGGCTTTAGCAGTAAGATAATTTATATGGTGGCTAAAAGATAGTTTACTATCAAGGTAAATGCCCAAATCTCTCACCTCGGTCACCCTATGCAGTGGTACATTATCTAAGTGGTAGTCATAAATTATTGGCTTACTTTTGCGTGTAAAAGAAATTATATTACATTTATTAACATTTAAATCAAGATAGTTACTCGCGCAGTAAGCACATAGGTGGTCGAGGTCGTTTTGTAAAAGCAAACAGTCCGAAGATGATTTTATTAGTCTAAAAATTTTCCTTAGAATAGTCCGTATATACCACATCTACTTGGTAACCTTGGTCCATAGCAGTTGCTACTCGATAAGTGAATTCACTAAGGTTGGTGTCCGTAGATTTTTTATTTATATCTGATCTCTATTTAATATAAAACTTAAAATATTGTCTTAAATCAAAATAAAATTAAAATAAGGTGATTTTTTGCTTATTAAAGGAGTTATACTTACATCTTATTGTGTCTAGAAAAAAAATTACATAGGTAAAGACCTAATATTAAAATTAAACAGCTGTTTTAAAAGCCGGTGAACTCCACTATGAAACACTTTTGTATTCTGGTTATTCATAATGCCTTTGTCCGCTCTAGCCACTGAACGTGGTCACCTCATAGAAAATTACTCAGCTTGTAGTTTCTCTTTTTAACCTGAGGTAGTTATCCTAATCAAACAATTATCTGTATTAAATATTTATTTACACGCAAACATTTTGTTTTGATACATTTAATACTTATAGCTTTCGTTTCTTTAACACTATAGCGGACAAACGAGCAGACGACACATCTGATGGTAAATGATAACCGCCGCCCACCTGCAACACCCGAGGTATCATATATGCGTTGCCGGCTCTTAAGGATCCTTCCTTAAGAGCCTATAAGCCCTTTTTTTGAAGATCACCAGGTCGTATCTTTTCGAGAACACCGCCGACGGCAGCTGCTTCCACACTTCTATAGTGCGCGATAGGTAAGGATGTGATAAACGCACTGTATCTGTCGTTTAGCGCTTTATTTTTTTTAAGGGCCTTTTTAAAAACGCTTTTCTCTTGAAGGTCGGTCCCTAAGTCGTAACCGTCGTGAAATCCTCCTAATATTTATAAATCAGTTCTTATTTGGGTTACGTTTAAATCATGATTTAGACAATTCTGGTTATTTGAATGTCATCTGACCTTTGAAACCCTTTGATAAGCGCACCAATCCAAGTGATTCTTCATTACTCGTTCCGAATAAATGTCAAAACAACATTTTGTTGCAATAACATTAATAAATACAACATCTCAAAAATGGATCCCAATCCGTATGGAGTTACGGATACCAAATAACAGACGAGAGACAAACATGAGGAATACTTTAATATTATGTTACATCTAGACATTGATCAAACCAGTGCTCATCATACGAATGTTTGTCCAGAGTTAGAATCGAATCCACGAACTTTGGCACATGAGTCAGACAGGATCACTATCTTTACCTGCATGCGCAGTCGCCATATAAAACACCATTTCAGGCATAAATAAACGGATAAACCCAGACGCTTTTTAAATGAAATGATATATTTTACGGAAATGCCCAAAGTTCGAAAACACATTGAATGAATCGTGAAAAGTGGGAATTATTTTACCACTTTTTCATTTTTTGTTTATCTCTTAATAACTGACTATAGAGTCGGCGTGTGTGTGTTCATGTCGAGTGTACATTAATTAATTACATTCATACAACATCTCAACAACGCCCTGTTGGTCTAGTGGTTTAAGTATCGGGCCGTGATCTCGGGGTCCGGTTCGATTCCCGGGTCGGGCAAAAAGTAAGTTTCGAATTTTTCGAACTTACTTTTTGTTAAACCTACTACTATTATTAAACCTACTTGGGTTTCCATAGACAAAGTCTACACTCTAGTTTTAAGAAGACATCCTGTAGGTCAGTCGGTTCGGTGTTCAATTGTTTGCTTACCCAAATATATGTCGTATGTAAATACAAATATGCCTATTTACTTTGCCCCTCTACCGATATAAATAAATGGTTATGGGCATCGCGCGTTGAAGAGCGCTATATAGTTTTTATATAGTTACCAAAAAAGTGCTATGGATAATCCATCGGTGCCCTACGGGTCACCATTTCGTTCGCGAATCACTTTCACACCACATCAATCTCATTTACATATCCACACATGACATGATCGCCGACATCCTCACCAAACCCTTGCCGAAGCTGAAGCACAACAAGTGTACAGTAGGGTTAGGTTTAGGTTAAGTCGCGTGTTATTTTTTCTAATCATGTTTTTGTGTAGATAATAGATAGGTGTGTAAAGTAGGTTTAGGTGTATTTATATAGGATGTTTTTAAGTGCGTGTATATATAGGTAGGTTGTGTGTGTAGTGTATATAGGGTGTGTTGTGTTTTTGTACTTGCTATATATTTTTTGTCCATTTTTTTTTATACAGGGTGACTTTGCGGCGGGGTGTTTAACCTACTACTATTATTAAACCTACTTGGGTTTCCTTAGACAAAGTCTACACTCTAGTTTTAAGACATCCTGTATGTCAGTCGGTTCGGTGTTCAATTGTCTGCTTACCCAAATATATGTCGTATGTAAATACAAATATGCCTATTTACTTTGCCCCTCTACTGATATAAATAAATCTTTTTGTTATCACCAATCCGCATTTGGCAAGCGTGGTGATTGAGCTTAATCCCATCGTAGTACCGATAACTTGATGATGGAGGCCTTTGTCCTGCAGTGGGACTGTGTATAGGCTGATACTTTATACAACATCTCATACATTGACATGATTCCGTACTTGTGTTAAGGATATCAGACAATAGAGGAATTAAAAATATATACTTACATACACACCCGGACACTGAAAAAACACAAGTGTTTATCACATAAATGTTTGTTTAGGGTGGGAATTCAACCTTTGGCGTATGAGGCGGGGTCACTATCAAATTCGTCATCAAGCCAATCCCAAATCTACAATTAATGGTACAATTAACTAAAATTCACATTCTGATGCAACAGTCAGTGAGATCGTGGAGTTTGTAGTTTTATTATAAAAGAAATTCTATTTTTATGTGAGCATTTCTTCCATTCTCTCGGAGAGGGCAAGAGAAAACGTCGAGAGGTAATATGCTCGTTTTGGATAACTTCTATATTGTTGTTGGTCCGGTTCCCCTGTGTAAAGGCTGCGAAGGTCAGACGGCAGTTGCATCATTGTAGTAGACTTCCTATATCCTGGATCTGACTATCATGCTCACTCAAATGTCTCTGAGGTGGTGGCGCTATGTGGCGGGTCATTACATTCCCTCTAATATGGTTGAGTGAAATGATGGCTGACACATACGTCATACTTGTGAACAGGTGCCACCTCTGAGGACTGGTCTGCTTCGGTTTACCTCATAATATTTATTTTATTATTATTTCCTTTATTTTATTTTGTGTAACAATTAAACTGTATGGCTTGGTATGATGATGACACAACATTGTATGAAAGTTTGGCGATTAAAAAGAGTAACTGATCTTCTCGACCTTCTCGACCAGAAACAACTTTCCGAGCCGGTGGTAGAATCGCATTATGTTTATTTATTTCTTTAGTATATTTTATGTATCAACACATATATGTACCTATTAACATGTAAATTATACATAAGTACTTATAAATAGTTTTAAGTCATTCAAATGTTTTACGATTTGTAAGTGCTGTGTACAAGCGTATGCAAATAAAGAATTATTTGACTTTGACTTTGAATTTGACTGCTTCGTTGGTGCAGTGGGTAGTGCGTTGCACTTTAAAGCGACGGTTGCGCTCGGGTTCGATCCCCGGGTCGGGCTAAAATTTATAGCTGAGTTTCTGTTAATAAGAAGTGTCAGCCCGGAGTCTGGAAGTTGGCGGTCATGTACCCCCGTGCATGCCTCGCAAAGCACGTTAAGCCGTTTGTCCTACGACCGATCACTCTCCGGTCGTGTCATACTGGTGTCCCATCGGATTATGAGGGCAAGGGAATAGAGAGTGCATGTGTGTTTGCGCATACACTTGAGCACTATAATATATCCTGCGTAAGTGAAATCCTCAGCCGAAATCGGTTTAGGGTATTATTATCCTTTTTTTTTTGGTTTCGCAGTGGGGAATGCCGCCGGCTCGAGAGATGAGCCGATTACCTTATGCATACCAGACCACCGGGGGGCGCCCGGGTTATGTGGGGGGGGGGGCGCCTTTGACGGGGGGCTGCTCCCAAAGAGAAGCCAGGCAAAGGCATACCCACTAAACCCCCTGCGGTTCTCCCTCATCGCCCATATTGGGGAATATCATGGTGATACAGACGCGGGGAGACGCGCATCTGCTCGGCGTCTCCTCCCCTTGAGGGTATTATTATCCTAGATCATGGTCTTTTCCGCACGTGTGATTCCCTTTCTTCCCCACATTTTTGAAGAAATCAAATATTGACCCACTTTAAAATTGACTTAGCGCAGTTATATAACCATATGAAACAGCTAGCGGGTAAAATGGCTGAACCTGCAATCCAACCATGACAGCAGTGTAAATCAGAACAAAGCTGGGCGATCCAGCGACGTACGCGCGGCGCGGACGCGGTGCGGTCGCGGCGGGCCCTCGATAAATTGTTAACAGTCGCGGCGACTCCCGCGCGCCCATATTTCCCGGATCTGACTGACCCAATGTGCATTTGTTGGCGTGTGTCCCAAGCCACAGACTATTGATATTATTATTGTTAGCCGGAACTGTAATACTGCAGGGAAAATGTTTCCCTAATCGAATTCCAATGTTTTCGGTCACGAGCTCAGGTTTTCCAATCCTTTAGACAGGCATTGGATTCATCCTTACAGCATTTTCTCAGTCTGTTGTGTGGTCTCACAAGTCACAGAATACAGAATAAAAAAACAAGACCTACAAGTAGATAGTTGTTTTGCCAAACGATAATAAAGCTCAACCAAGAGACGCCTTTCTCTTTTGCGTGCCATATGACCAGCCAATTCTTACTTCAACTTGGCCACGTACTACCCAAAATATGCAATCCAAAAAGTGAAGAAGTAAAAAAGTCTGCGTCAGTGCCCAGACCATAGAATTAGAGTAGGGCGGCATCCTAAGTCATCATCATCTTAGCGTTTTCTCCCGGTTAATTGCATCCTAAGCTGGCGCTTCGGAGCCCGGGGGCTTAATCGTAACGATAACGAGAATATACATGTCGCATCCAAACGAAGGAGACAAACAGCGCGTGTGAAAGAGATGGAAAGTCCGATTCGGTCGTAACGTCTGCTTTAAATTAGGCCCTCTGGGGTTAGTTTCCGCGGCGACATCCTGTCTATGGCCGAAAACAGCATTTTGCAAGCGGCATTCTCACAGTGGAAAAACTACGTAATGAGTCGTGGAACTTACAAATATATTTGAAAAAAAAAACAATGCCAAAACATTTACTTCCTTATTATCTGTTTTAAATTTTAGTTATTGTGTGTTTCAATTACGTAATTAGGTTTAAATGCCTGTTTAATTGAATAAATAAATAAAGTAAATAAATTTACATTACATAAAATACACTGTAAAAATGAGGAACATGAAGCAGATTTAAATGGTATTAAAATGGGTCCACTCAGCATTTCTCGAAGCGTCTGGAAATAATTCAACAATTCGCCAGTCACTTGCGTCTTGTCCACGGAATAATTAATGAGTGCAATGTGAATTTTAATTGTTTACCGATATCGGTGCTAATGTGGGATTTTAGTGGCGTATAAAAATTACCTGTTTATCTCGCCCGAATGCGGGCGGTTATCGTCCTTCAATATTTACGACACGGTAATTTAATGTGCACGAATTTAAATTATTTGCTAATTTTAACCTCTGCTATCGGGGTTCGAGATCACCGAAATGTCAGCACATTTGCCAGTCCAATAGTTTTTGTTTTAGATAAATAAAGATAAAGATAAATAAATCTTTATTCAATTTAGGTCCACACAGAACACTTATGAATGTCAAAATAGGTACATAATATCTACCGCTGGTTCGGAATGTCGATTTCTACTGAAAAGACACCAGCAAGAAACTCAGTTTCAAATATTGATGATGTTTCAGAGTTTCAATTGAGAAGAGAATAAAAAATACAATTATGAAAGTTAATAGACTACTATGAATAACAACGCAAAAGATTAATCAATTAACATGACCAAGAATCCCTATCATTTAAATAGTCTTGTACACTATAGTAACCTTTCTTCCTTAAGCAGATTTTAATATGAGACTTAAACTTATCCAGTGATAGGTTAATGACATTTTGTGGTAGCTTAGTAAATAATTTAATACTTAATACTGTTTATAATTCGTTTATTAGATAACATCCTACACATGGACTGGACCTCAAAGTTTCTATTGCCAGACAAGTGTTTCACACGAGTGTTTGTCCAGAGCCCGCTCTGCATCGAACACACGACTGCCACGCTCTTGGCGTTGCGGCTGGGTCACGATCTCCCATCAAGGGATTGCACCGCTGGTGTTTTAGTGGCGTGGGTATGCCTCTGGGCTCTATTCCCAGACGGAGAGCCCCACATAACATTGCACATCGGGAGGGCCGCATTTCACCAGCGATATCAGAGAAAAAAACCAAAGGGATGACGCCTTTGGACCAGTCAATAGTTAGTAAGTAGTCTCGGTGGACTGTCTTGGTGGCCCAGTGGCTGCAGTGGGCCGTATTTTAAAGCGACGACTGCGCTTGAGGTCTCGATTCCCAAATCGAGTCGAATTAAAACCTATCTTTTCTTTTTGTATGTGATAGGTGGCGAGGTCAAGCGATTGCCGCCATCCATAAATAAATAATAAATATTTCACATCACGTATATTGATCTGACTCCGACATAGATAGCTCAAACACCTTTGTTGCAGATATCAGAACCAACAGCGGAATTACAAATATATACATACATTACTTTTCTTTTATAAATACATACTTATTATAATATATATAAATAAATACATACTTACATAGAAAACACCCAGACCATTTCAAAAAGAGATGTTCCTGCACACAAATGTTAGTACTGTGCAGGGATCGATCCCGCAACCCTTGCACCAGAGGCAGCATTCACCATCACTGATCCAAACGGGTCGTCAAGGACACCCGCCTATGGATACCCGCAAAACAACTGGAGACACAAGAGCGCTACCAACCTTTAAACCTACTTCCCCGCGGATTGGGCTTCAGGGACCCTCACTCACGCAGCGAAACACAGCACAGACGCTGCTTCACGCCGGTTTAGCCGTAAGGCCGTGGTATCACTCCGGTCAAGCAGGCCTATTCATGCCATGGGTCTCCCACGGTGAAGACTTTCGATTGCATAATCCTCAGTGTCCTTTCTTTCCTTTGCTTCCTTTCCTTTCATAAGAGCCGACAACGCTTATTTGATACCTCGGGTGTTGCATATGCAACCATACCGCCCATGGACATATGTCCATGGCGGTGATCACTTACCATTGGGTGGGCCGTCTGCTCGTTTGTCCGCTATAATGTAAAAAAAAAGTGTCAGCCCAGAATAAAGAAGTTAGAGGTATTCTAACCGTTTAGCTAACTCTATTGTGAAATAATATTCAAGTAACGCAGTTGGTAAATTTCTATTGACTGGAATGAATAAAATGTGAAACTGTAATTTCAGGAATATTTTTTGTCCTGACATCTATTGACGACTTTTTGAACTTATGCTTATGTGCGCACGCTGCACAGTTCCTACAAGATAAAGTAGATGGCGTAACGTGTGGAAGCAATTAAAGAGATTTGCAAGAGAACCACGCATATGATGAATCATCATCCTAACCCTCTAACAATGATTCAGGATTTGGCAATAAGCTAGGTAGTTAAATTTAAGTCGTTCATCTTCTCACCTTTGCTCTCTAACTCTAACTCAAGGAGCATGTGGATCCTGCTCAGAATGTATATCACAAAATATTCAAGAACGTCGGTGGACAATAATGCAACACTTACAAAAATCTATATATATAAAATGAGAACCTGAGTGACTAAGGTATTAAGTGACTAGGAATGCACCCACCGCCCAAACTACTGACCCTAGAAACTTGAAATTTGGACAGGGTCCTTTAATAGTGACAGTGAGCACTAAGAAGGGATTTATGAAAATTCAACCCTTAAAGGGGTAAAAAGGGGGTTAAAAGTTTGTAGTAGTAGTATCTTAAAATTGATGTTTGGGCACCGGTTTTGAATAAAAAAGTGACTTTTGAATTTTCAACCCCTAAGGGGTTTAGTTAAGTTTGAATGAAGAATTTTGTAATAAAGTGCAAAACTGCGTGGGTAATGCCTCGGGCGCAGTCTAGTACGTGAAAAAGCTTGAAGGGCAGCTATGGTATGTGTCATCCCCAGTTGCGTGCAAAGGAGCCCAGTTGCGTGCAAGGAGGGACTCTTGGATCATAATCCAGGATTTTTGAATCTGGTTACAATTAAACGACCGACTGACCTTTACTACCCTTAGACATGGGAGCCTAACCAAAAGGATGGGCTACCTTCATGAATCTCGATATTTTTTTTTATAAAACAACGTACATTCCGCGACACCAAAGAATTCCCGTGAAAAGCGCTCTTCAACATTAAATTCGAGCTTTATGCTTATAGACACACGGAATCTCAAATTTTAGTTCAGTGTTTTTTCATGGACTGTACTTACGTCGTGTCTCTTGTAGTCCAACTTGTCGCAAACTGTTTTCACCAAGCAGGTACACACGACACAGGGCTTCCTAGTGTGGGTCCTACAGGTTGCTCTCCTGTGTCTTACCTGGTTGTTTTGTGGAATTTATCAAGGTGGCGATAAGTATCATATAATAAATATATAATTTGACATATTTTTTAAACAATGGCGCGACTGTTGCATTCTTATTATTTCTTGTTGTTTTATTTATGTTTATATATCTGAATTATTTTAATGTTTTTTTATCTCTAATCATTCTTACTTTTATTTAGTTTTAAGTTATTTGTAATCGCAATATTTGTTTCCTTTTATTTTTGTTCACGAGGCGCCTTTCAAGAAAGGTCTCCGCAGAATACCAGCGCCACTGGGACCCAGTGTCGCTGCCAAATGTACGTATATTTTTAAGCTATTTGTCATCCATTTACTTTTCCTGGTATAACACATAAACATCATCAGCAACCCACACTCATCCACTGCTGGACATAGGTCTCCCCTAATGCACGTCACTGCTCCCGATTTTCGACCGCTCTCATCGAGCCCACACCAGCCAGCTTTCGAATGTCATCATCCCATCATGTCGCAGGGCGTCCAACACTACGCTTGCCGAGTCACGGTTTCCACTCAAGGACTTTACGGCTCCAACGGCTGTCAGTTCTGCGCCTAATGTGACCAGTCCACTGCCACTTCATTTTGTTATGTCCGTGATTCTAGTTCTCTGTCCGATTACATCATTTCTGATACGGTTCTTCAGAGAGTAACACATAAACATGTATGTAACAAATTATGAATAGATTTGTATTTGTAGCAGTATATATATATATTTCGGACAAAATATCCATAGAGAGTGGTTAGTAGTAATCCTATATTCTGACCGGATGGCGCAATTGGTAGTGACCCTGCCTCTTACGCCAAAGGTCGTGGGTTCGATCCCCACCCTGGACAAACATTCGTGCGATGAACACTTGTGTTTGTTCGGTGTCTGGGTGTAATATATGTATTTAAGTATATATTTGTGTTCCTCTGTTGTCTGATATCTGTAACACAAGTGCTTAAGCTACTTAGTACGGAATCAGGTCAACGTATGAGATGTTGTGTGAATTTAGATTTAGATTTAGATAGGTACCTACAGCGAATAATGTTAGTAATGCATTATTTTCAATTAATTTAATATCTGTGGCACAGTATAACAAGAGCTTCAAGAAGTTCTTGTTATACTGTGGTGTAGGTAACCAGAGTACCTTACTCTATGGTCGTACAATCTGAAACGTGATTGTTCCCTCACGATGTTTTCCCTCACCCAGCCAGTTGTTGCACGTGCCCTGCCTAATGGTTATTATTTGTCTATTTGTTATCTGAATCTAGGCTATCTGATCCCGTAAAGTTGTTAATAGACGAATGATGAGGGAGCAATGGCGGCTCATTGGTACCGGAGACACGTACTTGATTGGGAATGCTATTATCTGTCTGAGGCTGGCCATAATTGACTACAGGCGTCTAATAACTCTGGGAACTCTTGGTTTATATAACCTTGAGTCCGTTTGTGGCTGATGTTGTAACGAGACTAAAATATCAAATGCTAACATATTATATTTTTTATGTGATTGGTGAAAGATGAGTAGATGGGAGAGCCACGCTTCGGCATGAATTGGCCGGCTCGTCCGGACTGATACCACGGCTCAAAGCAAACCGGCGTGAAGCAGCACTGTGCTAATTTTTGTTGCGTGTTTGAGGGTACCGGAGGCCCAATCCGGGGGGTTGAAAAGTTGGCATCGCTGTTGTGACTCCACTGGTGTCACGGGTTTCCAGCCACCAGATTTGCTCGTCTGCTACCTATCACATAAAAAAAAGATGGATCACCTGATGGTAACTAGATGTATGGAGTCATGGCACATCGGAGAGGTGACAGCTAAGGGGCATCCATTTTGGTAGCATCACGCAAGTTTTATTTATTTTGTGTTCGCTTTTATTTCTGTTTTGTACGTCACGTGTTTACGAAATAACTGATTGATCTTTTCTATTCTGTATAAAAGTATCAGCCTATAAACTGTCCCACTGCAGGGCAAAGGCCTCCATTATAGTATTAAAGTTATCGCTACTATGTTGGGATAGGCTTAATCACCACGCTTGCCAAATGCGGATTGATGATCACAAACCCGAGCTATGTTCGAAAAATTCACAACATACTTTTCGCTCGACCCGGGAATCGAACCCAGGACCCCGAGATCGCGGCCCGGTACTTAAACCACTAGACCAATAGGGCGTTTCTATATGCTTCGGTTGTAATTGCAACGTGGGCTCTTCTCTTGCTCACCATCAGGCTGAGGCGAGCCAAATATACTGTGCCTCTATAAAAAAAACAACCTTCTAAAATGGAGCTCTTTAGACTAGAAGAGCTTCTTTAAAGGTTTCTTTTTTAAAGGTCAGTAGAAAAACTGGAAAAGCATGAGCTTTCCACTGACTTCCCACCTCTCGACTATATAATAAAGTTCATGCCAAACTAACAATACTCTCTATATTTTAATTTATTTATACAATTTGTATATACAAGGCCGTGTGGTCCCCGGCAGAGTAGAATAGGCCACCCTCACTCTTACCGAGGTGTCGTAAAAGGCGACTAAGGTAAAGCTGCTGGCATGATCATCAGCACCCAGAGAAGGAAAACTCTGCATTTATATCAAAACCCTCGCCAACCCGTCTGCCAAGCGTGGTGAGTATGGCAATTGCCCCTCATGTGATTGAAGGAGGCCCGTGCCCCAACAGTGGGGACTTAAATCGGCTAACGATGACGATGTATATACAAGTTAATTTTAAAAGTATATATGAATAGGGAGCGAGCACTTAACATATAACATACACATTATACTTAGGTACTGCTAGTTAATTTGCATAATATGTTTACGTACATACCTATAGGTAATATTGCATTTAGTGTGACCAGGAGCCCAATTCTCGGGCTCGTGACTTTTCTTTTCATACGACATATATCACTAAAACATAGTTTTTTTGTATGGTTTTCAGGTGATATCCGCCATGTTTTTTTCATATCGAACTCCCGAGAATTGGGCTCCTGGACCATTTTGCGTTTGCGATTGTGATTTTGTTGTTACCACAGTTGGAAACTTTTTTTTATTACCTCTTTCTGGACTGTAGTTCGTAGGTATACCTGATTTGTATTGCATGTACTTTGTCAAGTCTAGTTTTAATAATTTTACTAAGACGTTTGACGTATTTTATCAAATGTTTATTTGATAATAACTATTTTGGCCTAATTCGTTATAAACTCTGTATTTAGACTGAGAACTTTTTATAAAATGGCTGTTGTTATTCCATAATAAAAAGAAAAAAAACAAAATAAAATACCATCAAGTCTGCTCACAATTTGCCATACAAAACCAAGCGCAACCCTAGCAAAAACAAAACAAAGCAATCTGAACTGTAGTACAACGTAATAAAACTTTTCCATTAAACTTCCAAGCGCAAATGTATCGGAGCAAGGAAGTAGGTTATTTGACCAGTCCTAAACAAACGCAAGTCACATCCTAGAGACATATTTAACATGTTGCCAATAAAAAAGTTGTTTGGAATACCTAATGGAATTCTTGTTTTTCCTCCGAAGTTCGTGAAAACGCAGGGGCTCAATTTCCTAATAGTCGTGAATCTTTTAGTGGTGAGGAAAACTGGAAGCCGTCCTCTGCTCGTTCACTCACATTCGTATCGCCCATTTGGTCACAAACCAGCAATGGGAACTTAAGAAGATTCGTCTTAAGGTGACGGGTAGGGCACACTAGCGACGCCAATCGATTTTAATTTTTAGCTACTAAACCGGATCTATTTTATACAATTTCGGGGTTACAACCTCTTAGCAAACACTTATACCATTCATTAAATAACCACGCACAAATGTTGGGTCGTACGTACACGAAACATTGATTCACGCCAAAAGCGGTCACTTTTAGCGTGAATAAATTTTTCGCGTACAAAAACGGACCCAACATTTGTGCATGGTTATTTAATATATAGTATTAGTGTTTGCCGAGAGGTTGCAACCCCGAAATTGTTACTAACGGTTTAGACTAAAAATTAAAATCGATTGGCGTCGCTAGTGTGCCCTACCCGTCACCTTAAGAAATAAAGTCGTAGGTTCTAGGGGCTTATTCTAAAAACTCATATAACTAACATAATTGGCCTTATCAGCAGAATTGACCACCGCCGGGTTATTTTTTATGTGGTAACTGGCCGCGAAATGGCAGCCTGTAGATGGCCGTCGCCCAAGAAATAGAGATGGTGTGACGATCTGGACCAATAATCCCGTAACTGGCAACCGGCAATGAATAGAGAGCAGTGGAGGCTATTAGGGGATGACTTTGCCCAACCGTAGGGACTATATGAGCTAAAAAAAAAGTGGCAGACGAGAAGACGGATCACCTGATGGTAAGCGATTGCCGACGCCGAGTGCGCTTCCAACTTTTTAACTCCCTTTTCCCCCGTATTGGGCCTCCGGTACCATCACACACGCAGCGAATCACAGCACAGTGCTGCTTCAAGCCGGTTTTCTGTGAGGCCATGGTATCCCTCCGGTCGAACCGGCAAATTCGCGCCGAAGCGTGGCTCCCCCACGGTGTAAAGTAGAGATGACAGTTCTAAAGTGGAGACTACGTAGAGACGTAGTCTACACTACGTTTACAGAGGTAAACGTAGTGTGCACAATGCACCTTATTTTAGTTTATGTAAGTTTGTCTATGATATGTATTTTGATATGTCTTTTGTTTTGCTGTCTTAATGGTCTATTTTTCTATACTTTGCTTGATACATAGTTTTCCGTTCCATCCAGTGTTTTCATCCCTTATCCCTAAATTCCTAACCAGCACACCACAGTCCCGTACACGTAGTGTAGGGCGCCCTGAGGCCAGATGAAATGACGATTTACGCAGGATGGCTGGCTGGAGCTGGATGCGAGTAGCCAAAGATCAATTGGAGTGGTTAACATTGGGATAGGCCTATGTCCAACAGTGGACGGCAACAGACTGATGATGATGACGACTCTAAAAACTGAGACTAAGACCCCTTCATCTGTTTCAAATAGTTTTTAAAGCTTTGCGAATGCAAAGCATTTGTTGAGATTAATAATAAATATACTTATAAATATTTCACAACATCACATACATTGATCTGACTCCGAGATAGGTAGGTCAAGCACCTGTGTTACGGATATCAGAATCAGAGACAGTGGGATCACAAATATATACATATAATACTTTTCTTTTGTAAATCCTACATACTTATATTAGGTATATAGAAAGCATGTTTGTTTCTATTGGTCTGGGAACAACACAAACAAACGTTCATTCACACAAATATTTGTATTGTGCGGGCATCGAACCCACTACCCTAGTATTAGAGGCAGCATTCACTACCACTGTTCCAATCGGGTCGATTATGATTCTGAACGGGTAACCATATTCCATCGATCAGCGGAAATAGATCGCCATTCATATTGTCCTATGTGAAGTGAAATCATCATCATCATCATCATCATCAGCCCATTTAAGTCCCCACTGCTGGGGCACTGGCCTCCCTCAATCACATGAGGGGTAATTGCCATACTCACCACGCTTGGCAGACGGGTTGGCGGGGGTTTTGATATAAATGCAGAGTTTTCCTTCTCTGGGTGCTGATGATCATGCCAGCAGCTTTACCTTAGTCGCCTTTTACGACACCTCGGTAAGAGTGAGGGTGGCCTATTCTACTCTGCCGGGGACCACACGGCTAAAATAGTAGTAGAAGTGAAATAATAAACTTTATATTGGAACAAACTGTAAATCGAAGCGATATGTATACATCCATTGTCCTATAACAAGCACTGTACTGTAACCAAAGTGTCAGAGCTAGCGAACTCAATAAATAAAACGATAAAAGGAATCCATTACGATTTCTGATACGAATAAAACTGTTCAATCCCGCGGGACAAAACGAGTCGTTTGTTCGTAAAAACACATCCCGATAGAAATCATAATTACTTGGTTGGAAAACATCGATCAGACGAGATGCGACGACGGAATTGAAATTTCATATGAAAAGAAAACATTTTTAATATTCCGCGACTACACACAACGTGCTTGTGTTGCCAGTCAGCTATGATGAAAAGATTCCTATGTGCTACAGTACTAACTTAGGTACTAATCTAGGTAGCGAAGTGAGGGGCCGCGGTTGTTGCACGATGGAATGAAAACAGACAGAAACCTCGCAGAAAACCGCCGTGAAGTAGCAATGTCCTGTGTTTCGCTATGTGAGGGTACCGGAGGCCCAATCCGGGGGAAAGGGGGTTTAAGGGTTGGCAGAGCACCTATGACTCCACTGGTGTCTCGGGTGTCCATACGGCAATCGCTTACCATGAGGTGATCCGTCTGCTCGTCTTCCACCTATGACATAAAAAGAAAGAAGATTTGACAAAGACGGTTGGCGTGGATGTGCTGAATTTTGTCATAAATTAGTTCCCCAATGGACAACATTTCAAAATTGCTAAGCTCTGAAACAAAAAATACCCAGTCTTTATTTACTTTTCCGCTGCTCGAATATATATTTATTCATTTTTTATATTGCTTATTTACTGAGAAAAAAATTAAAAACTAAAAAACGTAAGATGACGTCATCGGACGGCAGAATGTAAAATATTTCTTTGCTTAGCACATTATAATTTTAAATTTACGAAATGCCAAACCCATGACATGCAACTGTCAAAAAAAAGACTTGTCAACGTTGAATGAATGAATGACGATGACAATGTTGACAATGTCAATAATTATTTTATGCATGAATATAGACAAATTTTGAAAAAAGATAAAATATGGGTCTGTTCATTTTATGTTTATTTTCATATAACAAAACAATATGGACATGTTAAAAATATGAAATATTGTCCATTTAATGTATTGCTGTAATTGCTAGCCACCTTATTACACGATCTTCACTTATCACTGTACTAATGCCTAATGTACTAATGCTCATGCCATCCTTACAACATGGAATGTTAAAAGGGTCTAGAACTGGCCACTATTCTGATTTGTGTGACGTTTTCTTTTCTTCCTGAGGTGCCACTTCATTACTGAAGATTGACCGTCAGCTCTAAATCGTTGCTTATCTATGACAAGCCTAAAAATTGTTTGGCGGATTTGATGCTAGTCCAGTGTCGCATGTTCCTAAGCCATATTTTTCGCCATGCACGATTAAAATTAAAATGTTTTTTTTTAGCCTAAACTGTCCCACTGCTCGGCAAAGGTCTCTTCTAATCTCCTCAAATGGTCTCTGTTGGAAGCCAGTGCTTGCTAATTCTGACATTAGTGGTCTAAATCGTTACGCCATCTTTTTCTGAGTCTGCCACTGTCGCCCATCTGGCTTGTATTGTGTGACGATTTTAGTCCACCTCTCCGGGTGCATCCTACACACGTGACCTGTGCAGTTCCACTTTAGTTTGGCAAATTTTTCGCCGAAATCTGCGATCTCCGTTTTTGAGGGAATTTCATTGAATTGTTACAAGAGTAATATTCCGGACACCCTATAACGCGCCGTGTGAATACTTTATGCGCCCCAAAGTCTATCTGCTCGTGAATTTATGAATTTCATTAATGAATGTGGCAGCAGGATGCTCGCCTGTGTCTCCTGAAGCGGTTTTTTAAATTTCCTTTCGTATTATCTCCGTGCTCAAAATACAATACCTATTTTATGATAAAACGATATTTCGTCGATATTTTGTAACTTGTTTTCTTTAGGTGTTCGTAGATTAGTATCGCAAAAACTTGATACCAAAGTTAAGGGGGAAGATACCGCCGTAATGGGCTGTCAATGGGAAGAGAGGATTTCTTCAGTTGCCCTGAAGGATATATAAAAAAAAACGTAAGTAAGTCCTATTTCAGCCACCTGAGTGAAGCAGCATTGTGATGTTTTTCGCTGCGTGAGTGAGGGTACTGGAGACCCGATCCGGGGGAAAGAGGAGTATAAAGGGGTCGCTTTCCATCAGGTGGGATTGTGGTCAAGCGTTAGTTTGTTAACCAAAAAAAAAAACCTAACTATTGTAAACAAAATAAATGTACGTTTCATACGGACAGTTACGAGTGCCCAATACGTCTCTGTTTTGTATCTTCTGCACCAGCACTAAGATGATATGAATAATAAAAGCCAGAATGTCCATATCAGAAGACGATTTCAGGTTTTGCTAAATAGCCTGTGAGCGTGAGTATGGTACCTACCAGAACTGCGGCGCGTGGTGGAATGACAAAAGTCGCGCGTTTAGTCCACGCTCGACGCGCGGTGACGTGTGGTGATGCCTCGTTTACAGTGGCAACTTGGAAAACTACTTATCACAGTAAACTGTGATACGTAGTTTTTCCGGTGTTAATTTGTGCTTACTTACTAGTTTTTCCGATGCTCATTTGTTTGTATTATGTTCACATGTATTTCCGATGTTCATTTGTATCTATTATGTTTACTTGTATTTCCGATGTTCACTTGTTTCCCGAATACCACTATACCGAATATGGTCACTTGTTTTTTCGAAGTTTATTTGCTTTTAATGTTCTTTTATTTTTCATATGTTTATACTTAAGTTATTACGATGACCGTTTGTTTTTCAAACGTTCACTTATTTTGGCTATACAAGGATACCTAGGTAATACTATGTGGGTATTTTAAATATAATCCTCATCTACTTATTCTTATCGTTATCTAATATTTTTTTATAAATCGGCAGTGGCGCCCCTTCCGAGAACAAAAAAAAAGGAATCAGCGGACTTAGCAGCTAAACTGATTTACTACGTACAAAATTCTGCGATCGTGCTATGTCTTAGAGAAGAAATGTGGGCCTTTGCCGTATATCAGACAGAAACACTCTTGGGCGCCCGCCAGGACACGTATCGAACTCAAGATTTACTAATAAGTAACAATCATGTTCGCCAAGATTGAAAAATTTGCTATAGTTGAGTCACCGTAGGCCTCGCCTATAAATCAACAGCGAGTATCGGAGGGATGGCCGTGTGGCCCCCGGCAGAATAGGCCACCCTCTTTCTTACCGAGGTGTCGTAAAAGGCGACTAAGATAAAGCTGCTGGCATGATCATCAGCACCCAGAGAAGGAAAACTCTGCATTTATATCAAAACCCTCGCCAACCCGTCTGCCACGCGTGGTGAGTATGGCAATTACCCCTCATGTGTTTGAGGGAGGCCTGTGCCCCAGCAGTGGGGACTTAAATGGGCTGACGATGATGATCGGAGGGTTTTAAGTGGGCAAACCTCTTGAAGGTTACTGCAGGTTGCAGGTCCCTAGATCTGACGGGAAGGTGTCTAATACATTTTCCCTTCGTTACAAAAAAAAGATTCATGTCGTATTTAATACTTAGTACTGTTAGCAAATATCATTTTACGTTCTTTATACGCATTAACAACAATGCGGTAGCAACAATGTTTTATTTTACATTAAATAAATCGAAATCATTTAACAAAATGTACAGGTTTAAAATAAAATATCACAATGATCTGTGATAAGTGCGGTTTTTGCCGCGCGATTCTGACAGCTGTCAATATGAAAAAACATTACGAAAAATGAATGTGGGTGTCGGCGGGCAGGGCTAAAACAAGCCGCGTGGGCTGATGCAATTCAAAGGTTTTAAATTAGTCTCTAGTGGTTCTTAGTGTACAATTTTGGAGTTTATTTGTACAGTGAAGTGCCGCAAAGTGATCTTAATAATAAGAACCGTTGGATGCTATCGTTTTTAACACTGCTATTGTGTGTCGAGTGAGTTGTCTCGTGACAACTTGCTTGGACCTAATAGAGTCTTAAAATCCACAACTACTTTTAGAGTGATATCCGCTGAAATCTGTAGGTCGATAAAACGTATAACACCGGCGTTTTATTGAGTGACTGTGACTTTGACTGACTTCAACTTTATACCTACTTAACATTGGCAAATTATCTTCGGGTAGAGCCATATTTAAAAATAAAGTGAATGTGAAATATAAGTATTATTTGTGTTAAAAGAGTCTTCGTTCACTCCGTTTAGTGTGTTCTGTGGTGAAAATTGTAGAGTAAATAAGGAATAGTTAATAATACGTACTTTTAGGTAGAGATTGTTTGAGTCTAAATAACGCGCCCCACCACTTAATTTTACCTTATTTATTTATTTTTTTATGTATGTAATAGGTAGGCAAACGAACAGACGGATCACCTGATGGTTAGCAATTGCCGCCGCCCATGGACACCCGTGGTGTCACAAGTGCGCTGCCAACCTTTAAACCCCCCTATTCCCCGGATTGGGCCTCCGGTACCCTCACTCACGCAGCGAAACAGCACAGAGCTGCTTCACGCCGGTTTTGTGTGAGGCCGTGGTATCACTCCGGTCGAGCCGGCCCATTCAAGCCGAAGCTTGGCTCTCCCACGGTAGAACCTGGCTCCGAAGATGTTTTTTGTGGACATGCTGATGGTAGTTTTGAAATCGAACGATGTGTGCCTCTACGTTTGAATCTGACAGAAACGTAGAGATATTCCCCGTTACCAAAAATGGTACTAGTGATACCGCTTTATATTATTAGTACCGTTGAATTCTGGTACTTCAACACGTCCAGCACTAGGTGCTGATAAATTGTCTGCGATTTTATTCCCCCACTCGCCTCTCCCCACCCCCACCAAATCAATAACAAACTAAAGGTGAGTACAGTATCGAAAGTGTTATCCTTTAACTCCTTACCGTTAAGGAGTTGACCATCATCAGCAGAACCACAAAATTAATTGATTCTCTGAGAGGAATTGATAGTGGTGATACCAGAACGGACTGTGGGATTGCGCAGTGAACCAATGCAGATGAATGTAGAATAATCATAGCTATGCTGAACCTGCCGCGATTTTCGCTTTGATCTTTGTGTTCTTTCGCATTGAATATTGATAGTTTCTTCAATAGAAGTTTGAAACTTCGGAAGTGACTTCGCTTTGTGATTTATGGACTCTAATTTCAATATTGCCATCTTGCACAACCTATCTGATAACGAAGAGCTCGACCAGCCTCCGTTATATATATATGTCACCGGAAAATAACAAGATCCGTAAGTTTTTTAATTTACTAGGAAGTTTATAAACTTTCGTAGGATTCTAAACGGGAGATAAATTGTATTATTTTACGTCCACACTTTCGTAAATTTTTCAATTTAAGACATCACAGGGTAAATTTATAAATTAACGGATATCTATTCGTAAAATTATACATAGTTCGATCAATCACAGCAGCTCTTTTAAATATCTTTGAAATACGTAAAATAAGACTGCTCTCTGATAAGTCAATATTCATAGTGGCGATGCCAATCAGTTCGCGCATAGCGTTTGGATATTGCTTACTTATTATTTTACGAGTGAGTTCAGTACGAAAGTGTGGACGTTAAATAATACATTTTAGAATCCTACGACAGTTTATAAACTTCCTAGTAAATTGATAAACTAACGGATTTTGTTATTTTCCGGTGACATATACATGTCGAATTGAGCATTGACGTAAACAATGGAATTGAGAACCTCCTCCTTTTTTTGAAGTCTGTTAAAAATCGAAAGATGCTGCGCCTTCAAGCAGTTGAAACGCGCTCGAGCCGCGGTCACTTGGGAAATTACGGCGGCCCTCGCGGGCGCTCGGGCGATATGTCCTTGTCTGCGGACGGACTGGCGGGAGACACTGTCTTTTTAATCTCGTAGGAAGGGTTTCTTATGATTCGAATTTTGTTGACACGTTATCAACAGTGTGGGTTCGCTTGGCAGTATTGAGCCGAAAATAATTCAGCGGCTATGATCCCAGGGGACCATAGAGAACGTCTGAGTTTCGCGTGATCCCAGTGGGCCGAAAGCTCGAATCTCGGCTATGCGAAATCCCATTTACGAACTATTAGGGCTAGAGAAGTAGGAAGAAGAAAAATTATGTGGCTGAAAAAATCTACGTCAATGGATCAAGTAATTGAATTTATGATATTCCATCATGACCAAAATGATTAGTTACTTAACAATAATAATTAAAACTACAATTTACGAATATCTATGCGATTTATTTAATACTCGATTATCATTGTTAAATTCTGGTAACAATAAATGATGTATCAATAAACAAATTGCGTGGATAAATGTCAAAAACAGAGTGGATTTGTATTGTATTAACATTTTCCGATAAGTAATGTATTATTTAAGTATCCTGTGATTATTTCTCTTTGATTTTGAATTGATTCTCATTGGTTGGTTAAAATATAGAGTGTAATGGATAAAAAGTTAAATTTATATCCATTCCAAACGATTTTAAACTACGTTTGTTCTACAAATTTTGGAAATTCGTCGAACATTTTTTGTCTCTTCCCATACAAAATGACCATGTCACGTGGTCAACTTTGTACAAAAGGTAAAAATTTATTTATGGGACTTTTCAAAAGTCGTGGTTTTAACGTTGTTTAGAACGGTTGGTAGAAGACGTGGTTACTGAAACCGAAAGGGTTACTTTATCCAGGTCTTCTACTCACCTACTAAAAACCAACGGGAAGGGGGTTGGGAAGAGACCTACATATAATTCGCAATTATACAAACCGCTATGGCTATTTAGATGGCTCTCACTTGTCTGCAGATTTTTATGTGGCAGCGGCAGACGAGCAGAGGGATCACCCGATGGTAAGCCTTGCCTTCGCCTATAGGCACCCGTAATACCTGGTGGAGTCACGAGTGTGTTGTCAACCTTTCCTATTTCTTTTTTTGGTCTCCTTCAGTCCCAGTTGAGGGTTTACCATGTTACCAGCATTATTAGGTATTTTAGTTTAAACTGCAGCACTGCGTTGAACGAATCTACTTGCAACTAGTATATGGCTATCGGCTGGTAAGGAATCTGTCTCCCAACGACTAAGAGTGTATTTCGAAGGTGAGCCGATGTCGACGGTGAGGACCTGTGCCTATCTCCATGTTTCATTAGCAATCTGAGTTTATCCTGTTTACTCGTTACCATTTTGCCCCTTTTCTTGGATTTGTATTTCTAGCGTACATTATACAAGTCATCAAGAAAAGCACAACCTGAATAAAAATATGATAAATATGAAGAGCTTAATATGCTGAATCTAGATCTGTTATCAGAATTTTCATATCACGTCAAGTTATTAAGTTACAGAAGGTTGAAAATCTGAAAAGTGGCACTTAGTATTTTTTTTGGGATTTATTTAAATATGTATCATTTGGGATGTAACAAATTTCAATAGATATTTTGAAAATAAAAAGCCCAAATTATGAAATGCTTTTTAATTTATAATTTTACCTGATTTCCCTGCAACGCTACAGCCAATTGAGCTATCTTATGTTTTTTCCAATACAAGAATTAAGTGATGATTTGTATGCGCTATAAGTACACGGATGTTGATATGAATATTACTCAATATAGATTAAATACTACAAAATAAATCTTATTGATATATATAATTGAGAAAATGAGCTTTACTGATATGCCGAAAACATTTTTTTAAAGTGCTTGTATTTGTTTTGAAATTGCCAATGAAAAAGAACCTAAAACCAAATTTTGAGATATTTGACTCTATAAATCAAATACTAGACGAGGTATCAAAATTTTGATACCTCGTCATTCATAATCAGGGAATGCAATTTAGTAAAATTATGGACCTCTGTTATTTGTTGCGAAAAAGAGTTAAAAATTTGTTGACTAGTGATCCGCAGTATCCAGTTTATATTCTGCAAATCCACATGGTTTACGTTAGCTGTCGTTCTATAGTGATAACCAATAAGGCACTTCAAGTGTGAAGCTGTCTGCTTAGGTATTTCTGGTGACCCAGTATCCACCCAGTAATAAGTTTTTCTCCTCAAAGGGTGCGAGTGGTTACGAGTGTTTTGCAAGTCGCAATGGAGCATTAAAAGGCTGATTCAATGACTACGGCGGAGTGCGTGTCTGACTGTTTCACTATGGTGGGCGACGTCCTCAAGTCCGAAGTCCAAAAGCTGAAGTTAACTTATTGGTTACGAGTGCACATCAAGCGTACGGCTGTTTGCCAACAAGCAGTTCGTTCTGCAAGTCCCAATGGTGCGCTGAGAGACTGAGCCGGTGACTACGGCTGGCTGCGTGGCTGAATGTTTGACTATACTGGGCATCGTCCCCAAATCCGTGGTGGAACAGGACAGATCCGCCCGCTCAGTTTGGGGGAACAGCCTGTTCTGCAAGAGCGCTCGACGGCGTTCGACTGAGGGAGAGAAGAGAAGATTAAATTAATGATACTGGTTAAGCTGATTCAGTCCCCTTTGCTATGGCTAACTTATTATGTTAATAGTACATTGGCAGCTAAATGGTTGTACTGCACCGGCACGGTACAGTTCAAGAGGAATTTCTTCCATTGAACGCTTTGGCTGTGGAATTAGTGGATTTTCCGAGGGGCTATAGTTGAAATTGATTAAAAAATGAGTATCAAAGTTTTAAGGGTCGGCAATGTATATGTATGTTCTGTTGGGGTCCCCGAAACACTCCAATGTGTGTTCTACGATTTTTTATAATTCAGGAGTTGTCAACATTTTTTCAAAAACTTAAAAAATATCAAGAAAAGGGTACGTTTTTCGGGTACCCCAAGGGCTGCTCTATCCCTGTATACTTGTATTGTAGGCATCAAAACCAAAGAAGTTAATATTTATAGTTCAAAATTTTTTTTTAGAGGCACAGTATTAGCTATCCTCAGCCTTATGGTAGCCAGCCAGCAAAAGAAGAGCCCATGTTGCAATTACAACGTAGGCGATGTCAAGGCATCTCTTCCGTTAGCACCGCCATACTGGCCCGCAAGATGCTTCTTCACGCTTCGTTTGAAGGAATCCATACTGTAGGAAGGAGGAAATACATGCGCCGGCAACGATAATGCTTTCCAAAGGGCAAATCGAATCTACTAAGAAATAGAAGAGTCACTAGTATAGTTGGGCCAATATAAAAGACCACATTTGACGCTTCAACAAAATTCGACAACGTAACCTTGTAACAACGGTCATTGAATTTATTAATCTTTCTATGGTAAAAAAGCACAATAACTTAACTTTTTAAAATTATGTTTATATTTATTCATTTCAATAAAAACAAAAAAATATAATTTCACGATTTCATTTCTCTGTTAAACTATTTATAAACTTATTAAACATTTACTTTTCTAGAGAATTGAACGTTAGTACAATGTTGTGTGTGTCAACCCATTTTCTTTTTAAACTCTAGTGATGTACCCCAAATAATCAAATGAATTCAATGTTAATCATGTAGGAATATTAATCCATAAATGAAAAGCCACATTCTGATTAAAATAAAACGTATTATTCTCTTGTTTATAAATATATAAATTATTTTATTTATTTATTTAGAATGAGTTACATAGGACAAATACGAGGTAAATAATTCAATGACGGTACAACAAAAACCATCGTCGGTTTTACCGTGCACCGCAGATTCGACAATCGGTCGCGAATATAATATGTAACTTGGACTACAACAAATATAAACATCGCCCGCGCGCGAGCAGGACCTGCTCGGGCCGATCATAGAAAACATGAAATTTTGTGGGTACGAGTAACTTGTATTAAAATGTGTAGGTCACACGGGGTGATTTTACTGTCATTTATTAATTAGATTGTGTTAGTGATAAGTAATATTGTTTAAGTTTGATTTTTATGTTTCTATCAGTAATTTCACGTAAAACATTAATAAAATACATTAATAACTTTGTAAAAAGAAATAAAATCTATCACACAATATAAGATTTCGATGAAAATGAAATAAACTGGCCACGGATCGATATTTAGGTTCGGTACATACTTTCCTCTTTCTTTTCAATAATTTTGATTGACATTTCTCGAAATAAAAGTACTTATAACTTCTTTTCCATTATTATAGTATTCGATTAACGTTTGTTTGAAGTACATATCGATTTTTCATTTTAATCGAAGTTTTTTAGTAAGTCACTTTTCTATGAATCTAAGATTTAGAAACGTTAATTAATGTAGCTTATTAGCTTGGCTCAACTATAATGGTAACATTTTAATACACATATCTATATCTGCCGCGAGGCAGGATTTGTGGAACCGATGCCGCAATGGTTAGTGGGTCGCACTTTAAAGCGACGGTTGCGCTTGGGGTCCCGGGTTCCATCCCCGGGTCGAGCTAAAATTTGTACCTGAGTTTTTATGTTAAGAAATTCTCAGTGTTAGTCTGGAGTCTGGAAGTTGGCGGTCTTGTACCCCCGTGCCCCGGAAAGCACGTTAATCCCTCTTCGGTCGTGTCACACTAGTGTCCCATCGAAATAATAGGGTACGGGAATAGAGAGTGCACTTGTGTCTGCGCAAATACTTGTGCACTAATATGTGGCTGATCGCTGAGATGACCGAAATATCGGTTTGGAGGACATTATTATTATTATCTTTATCTATACCGATGTTAGTAAACGTTAGAGCATACAAAGAAGCCGCCTACTCCACGACATGACAACATCTGCAGTTAGTTTGTCCAGAGACTTTTATGTCGGTTTAATCTACCGTACGTAAGAGTTTTAGTCAGGACTAATTTAGTTCACGCCACTCGTAAAACTAAGAATTAAACTTCCAACTGCTATTAGACTAGGGACGCTGTTGTTGGAGTTTAAAATTATTAAGTTGAAAATACTTTTTTTTATTTGGGTTTAGTTTTGTATTTTTTGCTCATTTTTATACAGACATACTTGAGCATAATTCGCTGCTCTTTCATTCTGAAAAAATCTTTATGTTTTAACACTTTTTAGTTTGCCTCATTGTAGAACCAACCTGGGTAGGTGTGCTCCTTTATACCAGTATATGCGCTCATATAATGACATAAAGGATCATAGAATAGATATTTTTCATGATTCCATCCATACATATAAGCGGAAGTGTAATGATGAGCTGAAGGATTGTGAGTTGTAGGTAAAAATTAATACATAGTAGATAATTTACCTAATATAACTATGTTTTAGTCGTAATTTAGGTCAATAATGCTGTATTTACCTATAATAGGCATATCGTTTTAGTTAAGGCATCCTTGTACTGGTATTGTATGAGCAAACTGATATGTTGTTGGTAAATCTTTATCAATAAATAAATAAACACCCTGTTACAGAATCATCCATTGTATATCGACATTGGTTAAAAAATCGTTATATAAATTTACGTGTACAATTTACCAGTATTATTTAGAGTTAGATTATGCAGATGATCAATGCCTGCTGAGTCACACGCACTGCAATCCAAGTTGGACGAGCTGCTTCAAGAGGCGGGGAGCACGGGACTTAAAATTAACTGCGGGAAAACCTAAGAGATGCGATCTGGAGTGGTAAACTCAACACCATTACGGATTGGGGCAGATGATGTGAAGCATGTGCACAGCTTCGCGGGGCATAGAAGAGGACACCACTGCGCGCATTGCCAAGGCCGAGCAACCTTCGCACAACTGCGGCCCGTGTGGCAGTCACGGAAATTGACCCGAAGGAACAAACTCAAGATTTACGGGCCCAACGTCAAATCTGTACTGCTATATGGGTGCGAAACATGGAAGGTCACCAAAACCATCTCGCACCGACTCCAGGTTTTTGTCAACCGCTGTCTTTGACGAATTCTTGGTGTGTACTGGCTGGAGAAAATCTCCAGCGAAACCCCGATCGACCAGCAGATCAAGCACCGCAACTGGATTGGCCACACTCTAAGGAGGGACTCTGATCATATCCCTAAACAGGCTCTGGATTGGAATCCCCAAGGGAATCGCAAACGTGGCCGTCGTAAACAAACGTACGTACGTAACGTACTGTAGCAGACGAGGTGAAGAACATTGGTAGGACTTGGAGGGAGGACAAACGCGAAGCTCAAGACTGAACGCGATGGAAGACCACTGTGGACGCCCTCTGCCCCAGCTCGGGACATAGGATAATAATTGGAATTTAGAGTTTATAGTCAAACCTGTAGTTCTATGTAGTCCTTTATATTATTTTATCTCCTGAGCATAACAATAAATATCTAATATTGTGCTTATTCAAATAATAGTGTTACAAGTTTTAATACCTATATATATACAGTTCACTTTTCTTTTCCCTCCTATACTATCAAATCCTATAATATCAAATGTCCTTTACCTGAAGGTTGTCTGGTAGAAATCACTTCGAGTGATAAGACCGTCGAAATTTTACATTTAAGTTTCTGTTATGCCTAGATTTTTGAAGTTGTGTTTTTGTGCCATATCTATCTAGCTTTAAGATTCAATTGCACCAAAGACCCTTTACCCTTTTTTTTGTTGATCCAGGAGAAATGCGTTACGCATACCCATCCGTCAGTAAATGGCTGAGTTATAGCGTTCACTGCCACTGATCGAAGGTGACGGGTAGGGCACACTAGCGACGCCAATCGATTTTAATTTTTAGCTACTAAACCGGATCTATTTCGAGTTATAACCTCTTGGCAAACACTTATACTATTTATTAAATAACTATGCACAAATGTTGGGTTCGTGCACAAACGCGAAAAGTGTATTCACGCCAAAAGTGGCCGCTTTTGGCGTGAATCAATTTTTTGCGTACAATAACGGACTCAAAATTTGTGCATGGGTATTTAATAAATACATATAAGTGTTTGCCAAGAGGTTGTAACCCTGACATTGTTTAAAATAGATCCGGTTTAGTAGTTAAAAATTAAAATCGATTGGCGTCGCTAGTGTGCCCTGACTCGTCACCTTATACCCAGATTTACATGATGGAACAGTAAACTACTAACATTTTACCAATCTCTCTATTGATTTTATTTTTCCTCCTATAAAGGTCACAGGTCGGTTCAATTTTGGGTCGCGGTCTAAATTTTAAACCGCAGCAGGTGCTTTTTATAAAATTGAATTTTTATCATATTAATATTACGAGTGGCTCTCTCCGTATATCCTGTAGATTGGGGCATTTAGTTTTTCGCTTATTCCTTTTCATGTTGAGAGCTTTTATTTGAAGACCTATAAACTGTATTTGCTGTTTTTATCACTTCATTTTAAAAATGGGTAACTACCAGTTTAATGTTGGAATAAACCTAATTGGAAATGAACTTTTTCAAATAGCCAATAAAATTGATGCAGCAAGCTCGACGCATTATATTTAAGCTGCAGTGAGTAAGTAGTTGCCGCCGTGTGGTCCCCGGCAGAGTAGAATAGGCCACCCTCACTCTTACCGAGGTGTCGTAATAGGCGACTAAGGTAAAGCTGCTGGCATGATCATCAGCACCCAGGAGGGAAAACTCTGCATTTATATCAAAACCCTCGCCAACCCGTCTGCCAAGCGTGGTGAGTATGGCAATTACCCCTCATGTGATTGAGGGAGGCCCGTGCCCCAGCAGTGGGGACTTAAATGGGCTGATGATGATGATGATGATGAGTAAGTAGAATTTTCCTGATATGGCCTCATTACGACCACAGTGTATCCAAGTGTCGTGATACATTAGTTTTTTTTATATGATAGATGGCAGACGAGCAGACGGATCATCATCATCGATGGTAAGCCGATTGCCGACGTCCATGGACACCAGCAACACTAGTGGAGTCAGTATTTCGGGAAGTTTCTGAAACGTGTAACGATGATTCCGCCTGGTCTGGATCCCCTGTTAAAGGGTTGCTAAGGTTATTTGCTTCATTATAAATGCCAGACTTCTCAAATCCTTGACCATGGCCTAGCACCCTCAGAGTGAGGTTTTAAGAAGTACTAGACGACAGACGTACGAACTCCTTTCTAAAAGACCTGTAACGCACAAGCGATTAGTTTTTTATGTGATAGCTGACTGACGAGCTGACAGATCGCCTGTTGGTAAACGATTGCCGCTGCCCATAGACACCCGCGACACCAGTGGAGTCGCAAGTGCGCTGCCAACCTTTAAAGCCCCCCCTTTCCCCGGATTGGGCCTACGACACCCTTAACTCACTGCAGCGAAACACTGCACAGTGCTGCTTCACGCCGGTTTTCTGTAAGGCCAGTCGTAGCTCTCCGGTTGAGTCGGCCCATTAATGCCGAAGCGTGGCTCTCCCACGGTCAAAGACCAAGGTACTCCTCTTCATGGACATCAATGATCACTTATCATCGGGTGACTCGCTTGCTCGTTTGCCACCCTAGCATAACTTGTACTGGTACTTTACCAGGATGACAGAACTCATTAGATGTGTCACTGATGGAGAGGTTGTCAAAAAGTACCAGGACGACAGAACTCATTAGAAGACGTGTCACTGATGGAGAAGTTGTCAAAAAGTACCAGGACGGCAGAACTCATTAGAAGATGTGTCACTGATGGAGAGGTTGTCAAAAAATACCAGGACGGCAGAACTCATTAGAAGATGTGTCAGTGATGGAAAGGTTTCCAAAAAGTACCAGGACGACAAAACTCACTAGAAGATGTGTCACTGATGGAGAGGTTGTCAAAAAGTACCAGGACGACAAAACTCATTAGAAGATGTGTCACTGTTGGAGAGGTTGTCAAAAAGTACCAGGACGACAAAACTCATTAGAAGATGTGTCACTGATGGAGAGGTTGTCAAAAAGTACCAAGACGACAGAACTCATTAGAAGATGTGTCACTGATGGAGAGGTTGTCAAAAAGTACCAGGACAACAGAAGTGGTAGAGAAATTTAGAACGTTTTGATGCGACGTACGTACGGATGCGGCGGATGGCGGCCTCGATCCTGCGTTCGCAGATAGTACCCACCAGCAGGAACATCACCACGGCCAGTACTATGGGTCCGTAGTACCACCATTCCATAGAAAGTTATAAGAGCCCTAAAACAAATTAGAAATACATTGTGTATTCACATATTTGGCTCGACGTTTCGGCTACGTTACAGCAGCCGTGGTCACGAGCGGACTGAATCCCCGTATTGATAGATTATAGTTATAATGCAACGCGAAAATTTAAAAAACTAAATTAGAAATAATCAAAAGACAGACCTACTTGGTCCTGTCACAGTAGCGTATATTACTGGGGCTCTCGAAAGGTCAAACGACAGTCGCTTCATTGTACGGTCAGCATCAAAAGTGCCTAACACTTTAGTACCATGTCAAAGTTGATGGGGGAGCTTTTGATCTCGGCAGACGAGATCAAAAACTACCCCTTCAGCTCCATTCTCGGGTTTATCTTGAACCTACATGAGGTGCTGTAATAGGTTCTGGGGTTGCCACAATAGATCACCTACAGGTGGCAGTGGCAATGAGACGCAAGGCTCACCTCATTCATTTAAAAAGAAATAACCATGTCAAAGTAACTGTTCTGCCTATTATAGTCAGTTTCTAAGGGGTACGTAGAAAATGTTACTTGGACATGGTACTAAAGTGTTTAACTTCTTTTGATTCTGACCGTACTTTATTACCAGACTCCTCAAATCCTGAATCATGTTCTTAGCGTATCCCAAAGCGACAGTTTTGGACGCAAACAGAAATTACACGCTAAGATGAATATGGTACTAAAGTGTCAAGCTACTTTTAATGCTGACCGTACTTTATTACCAGACTCCCCAAATCCTGAATCATGTTCTTAGCATATCCCAAAGCGACAGCTTTGGACGCAACCACCGGAAATTACACGCTAAGATGAGAAGGAAGGGATACATTATTTAATTACCTGAATACAGAATACAGGAATCATTGTTATGTAAACAAATCGACGCTACTCACCTGAAGAATGATTACCAGAATTTACGGCATTCAAATTAGGGGATGGGAGCATATCTTAAGTATGTTTTAACTTAACGTTTTCCATTTTTTCGTCGTGTTCTACACGTTGGGAGCGAACCCGGACATGGGGCGATTAATCACGGGAGTCATGGCGTCGAGGCTGCCATTTTGACAGATCTGATGTGCATGAAGTTTTTTTATTTTCACTTTTTTGACAAAGAGGTCGGGCGTGGTAATGGAATTAAATATGAGGTTGCATAAGTGAACGTAATTTTAACAGTTTTTTTTACAACGCGTGTAAGGGTGTTTCTAGATTAGCGTTAAACAACGCTTAGCTAAAAACTTAGCTTGGCTTGAATACTGAAACCTAGTATACAAGCTTTTGACTGTCCTCGATGGTGCAGTGGTTAGTGGGTCGCACTTTAAAGCGAAGGCTGTGCAAGAGGCTCACGATGCGATCCCCGGGTCGGGCCAAAAATTTGTACCTAAGATTTCGATAAGAAATTCTTAGTGTTCAGCCCGAAGTATGCAAGTCGGCGGTCATGTACCCCCGTGCTCCGGAAAGCACATTAAAGCAATCCGTCACCAGTCGTGTCACGCTGGTGTCCCATCGGAATATGAGTGTAAGGGAACAGAGACTGCACTTGTATTTGCACACACACTTCAGCACTAATACATATATCCTGCGGATGTGGCTGATCGTTAAGATTGGCCGCCGTCGCCGTAATCGGTTGGAGGATATTATACAAGCTTAGGTACACGAGCGCTGTAGCGCGTAACATTACGCGCTTCAAAAAGTGTGCTGCTAAATATTAAGGCGTAATCACAATTAGTCTGGTAAAGCGATTGCTTCCCTAATCACGATGTAAAAACATCAAAATTAAAGAGATGCGCTCATAAAAAGCTACGCTGGAGTAGTTTTTGCATTCACTTAATTGAAAAACGTACACTTGTTAATAGTGAATTTTTATAGCAATCTTTTGCGATTTATTCTTAAGTAAACAACACTAAAAAAATTTTCATCTCGTGTTCAGGCGGGACTCGATCCCTCACCTTCCACAATCCTGGTGGATGTTCTACCAATTAGACCACTGAACGCGTTACTAAGTCGACGAAACTTGTAAGTGTTTGATTCGACATGAGCTGTCGACAGCTCATGTCGAATCAAGCACTTACGAATTGTGTGTGGAAGGTGTGGGTTCGAGTCCCGTCTGAACATTTATAAGTGAAATTTTTAAGTGTGTTGTTCTACGTATATTTGTTAGTTTTTGATCTTAAAAAAACGTCTACATTACAACCATAGAGTAAGGTAATAATAGTGATTATAACTGAAAGACCAAAGTGAGTCATTAATATAGAAAAACAGAGCTGGATTTATTAACAGGGCGACACTGGCTAAACTACTCGGGACGGACAAAAATAATCCCGGCAGCGAAGTAATCTCTTAAAAGATCATCTACCATTTCACGCCTTTCTGAGGGCTGTCCGACCTCGGACACACGGGGTGCAAGACTTGGCTAATATTGGGTTAGGTTTATTATTATTTGATAGAAATGGGGTGAGCCCTGCGTCTCATGGCCACTACGACTAGGAGATGATCTATTGTGGCAGCCCCATAACCTATTACAGTACCTCATGTAGCTCTAGTTCCAGGATAAACCCGAGAATGGAGCTGATAGGGGAGCTTTTGATCTCGTCTGCCGAGATCATGTGTGCTCCTACATGCCGGCTACTGCAGCGCTGCAGCGCTATGCACTCGCCGAGGACGTGGATAATCGTTTCCTCGTCCTCGCGACAGAACCTGCAGATTTTGGTATCTGAAAGGCCCATGTTGTGCAGGTGCTTGTTTAATTTGGGTTAGGTTTCTATTCACGTAAATTTCTCATTCATGACCTGATTCCGTTTCAAGTTTTAGCCTAAGAACTTGTTTTACGAATATCAGACAAAGTATAGGTCATAGAGTAATCATCATGTATTGCATGCCACATTTGAGTATGTACAGATTCTTATAAAATATTATAGTACTTACTTAGGTGTTTCATAGATACAACGTGGCGCCCTATAAGGGCATAGCAATAACTGATAAAAATAGCTGACAATGAGTAAGATAATAATAGTTGGCTATGCATATAGTCTCCCTGCGTGATCGTCTCAGAAATGATGATCCGCAGGAGAACTAAGGTCACAGACATAGCGCAAAGGATTGCATGCCTCAAATACCAATGGGCAGGGCACATAGCGAGGAGAACAGACGGCCGTTGGGGCGGAAAGGTCCCCAAGTGGAGGCCACGTACAGGAAGTCGCAGCCGTGGCAGGCTTCCAACAAGATGGACCGACGATCTGGTGAAGATCGCTGGAATCCATTGGATGCGGGCGGCATAGGACCGATCTGTGTGGAGAACATTTGGGGAGGCCTATGTTCAGCAGTGGACGTCTATTGGCTGAAATAATAGTTGATATTTTTAAAGCACTTTTTTTTTTGGAATTTATTCTTGAGTAACCGTGATGATGATCAATGGGCCGGCTCTACCGGAGTGATACCACGGCCTCTCAGAAAACTGTGCTGTGTTTCGCTGCGGGAGCGAGGGTATCGGCGGAGGCACAATCCCGGGAAAAGAAAAGGGAGGCTTAAAGGTTGGAGGCGCATATGTCACTCCACTGGTCCATGGGCGTCGGCAATCACTTTCCATCAGGTGATCCGTTTTCTCGTCTGCCATCTATCACTGGCGTCCGTAAATAAAAAAATAAATACTTACCCTTGATTGTACACATCTCCATACATTGCTAGCCATAAGCAATAACCACGAAATACAAATAAATATAGAATAAGAACTAGAACTGCTGCCGACAAACTGTTAAACAGTTTGGCAGATGTATCTTTATGTATTAATTGTGTTTGTATGGTTTTAATAAATTAAAAAAAAAAACATAAAAAAAGTAAATAATCCCGCCTGTATGTACACGAGATGAAATTTTTAAGAGCGTTGTTTACTTAAGGTGACGGGTACTACGGGTAGGGCACACTACCAACACGCCAATCAATTTTAATTTTTAGCTACTAAACCGGATCTATTTTAAACAATTTCGGGGTTACAACCTCTCGGAAAACAACATGCACAAATGTTGGGTCTGTTTTTGTACGCGAAAAATTGATTCGCACCAAAAGCGGCCACTTTTGGCGGTAATCCAAAATTCGAGTGCCAAAGCAGACCAAACGGTCAACTATAAGTATAAATAAATGGTATAAGTGTTTGCCGAGAGGTTGTGCCCAAAAATTGTTTAAAATAGATCCGGTTTAGTAGCAATATATTAAAATCGATTGGTGTCGCTAGTGTGCCCTACCCGTCACCTAGAGATAATAATCTGGTATGTGTGGGGCCTTGCTGGGTGGACAGCTGATATTATGGGCTGTTGTTTTGTGGTCATAATGACGGTGAAATGTCGATATCTCATCGAGACACTAACGTCACTTACAACCTCACTTCTGCCTAGTACTTGTTCCCGAATTTGAAATTGTACACAAGTCTATTGTTCTTTTTGATGAAGGAAATAACCTTATTTGTTCACTTTGAGGCGGAGTAAAATAAATTAAAAAATATAAGAATTTCACAACATCATATACATTGATTTGACTCCGAGATAGGTAGCTCATGCACCTATGTTAAGGGTGTCAGAACCAACAGCGGAATTAAAAAATATACATTTAATACTTTTCTTTTGTTACGACGATCCGTTTGGAACAGTGGTAGTGAACGCTGCCTTTGGTCCAAGGGTTGCGGGTTCGATCCCCGCACAGTACAAACATTTGTGTGTGAGGAACATGTCTGTTTGTATTGGTCTGGGTGTTTGTATGTATTATAAGTATGTATTTACAAAAGAAAAGTATTATATGTATAATTAATATTTTATAGCAATCTTATGCGATTTATTCTTAAGTAAATAACACACTTAAAAATTTCATCTCGTGTTCAGGCGGGACTCGAACCCACACCTTCCACAATCCGGGTGAATGTACTACCAATTATACCACTGAACGCGTTACAAAGTCGACGAAATTTGTAAGTGCTTGAATCGACATGAGCTGTCGATAGTCTCATCAATATTGTAGGTATATTTACAATATCCAGTGGAAATATTATTACAAATATTTGACCACCAGTTAAGATGAGACTGCTTAATCAATAGTTAATATTTTATAGCAATCTTATGCGATTTATTCTTAAGTAAATAACACACTTAAAAATTTCATCTCGTGTTCAGGCGGGACTCGAACCCACACCTTCCACAATCCGGGTGAATGTACTACCAATTATACCACTGAACGCGTTACAAAGTCGACGAAATTTGTAAGTGCTTGAATCGACATGAGCTGTCGATAGTCTCATCAATATTGTAGGTATATTTACAATATCCAGTGGAAATATTATTACAAATATTTGACCACCAGTTAAGATGAGACTGCTTAATCAATAGTTAATATTTTATAGCAATCTTATGCGATTTATTCTTAAGTAAATAACACACTTAAAAATTTCATCTCGTGTTCAGGCGGGACTCGAACCCACACCTTCCACAATCCGGGTGAATGTACTACCAATATCGACAGCTCATGTCGATTCAAGCACTTACAAATTTCGTCGACTTTGTAACGCGTTCAGTGGTATAATTGGTAGTACATTCACCCGGATTGTGGAAGGTGTGGGTTCGAGTCCCGCCTGAACACGAGATGAAATTTTTAAGTGTGTTATTTACTTAAGAATAAATCGCATAAGATTGCTATAAAATATTAACTATTGATTAAGCAGTCTCATCTTAACTGGTGGTCAAATATTTGTAATAATATTTCCACTGGATATTGTAAATATACCTACAATATTGATGAGACTATCGACAGCTCATGTCGATTCAAGCACTTACAAATTTCGTCGACTTTGTAACGCGTTCAGTGGTATAATTGGTAGTACATTCACCCGGATTGTGGAAGGTGTGGGTTCGAGTCCCGCCTGAACACGAGATGAAATTTTTAAGTGTGTTATTTACTTAAGAATAAATCGCATAAGATTGCTATAAAATATTAACTATTTATTAAGCAGTCTCATCTTAACTGGTGGTCAAATATTTGTAATAATATTTCCACTGGATATTGTAAATATACCTACAATATTGATGAGACTATCGACAGCTCATGTCGATTCAAGCACTTACAAATTTCGTCGACTTTGTAACGCGTTCAGTGGTATAATTGGTAGTACATTCACCCGGATTGTGGAAGGTGTGGGTTCGAGTCCCGCCTGAACACGAGATGAAATTTTTAAGTGTGTTATTTACTTAAGAATAAATCGCATAAGATTGCTATAAAATATTAACTATTGATTAAGCAGTCTCATCTTAACTGGTGGTCAAATATTTGTAATAATATTTCCACTGGATATTGTAAATATACCTACAATATTGATGAGACTATCGACAGCTCATGTCGATTCAAGCACTTACAAATTTCGTCGACTTTGTAACGCGTTCAGTGGTATAATTGGTAGTACATTCACCCGGATTGTGGAAGGTGTGGGTTCGAGTCCCGCCTGAACACGAGATGAAATTTTTAAGTGTGTTATTTACTTAAGAATAAATCGCATAAGATTGCTATAAAATATTAACTATTGATTAAGCAGTCTCATCTTAACTGGTGGTCAAATATTTGTAATAATATTTCCACTGGATATTGTAAATATACCTACAATATTGATGAGACTATCGACAGCTCATGTCGATTCAAGCACTTACAAATTTCGTCGACTTTGTAACGCGTTCAGTGGTATAATTGGTAGTACATTCACCTGGATTGTGGAAGGTGTGGGTTCGAGTCCCGCCTGAACACGAGATGAAATTTTTAAGTGTGTTATTTACTTAAGAATAAATCACATAAGATTGCTATAAAATATTAACTATTGATTAAGCAGTCTCATCTTAACTGGTGGTCAAATATTTGTAATAATATTTCCACTGGATATTGTAAATATACCTACAATATTGATGAGACTATCGACAGCTCATGTCGATTCAAGCACTTACAAATTTCGTCGACTTTGTAACGCGTTCAGTGGTATAATTGGTAGTACATTCACCCGGATTGTGGAAGGTGTGGGTTCGAGTCCCGCCTGAACACGAGATGAAATTTTTAAGTGTGTTATTTACTTAAGAATAAATCGCATAAGATTGCTATAAAATATTAACTATTGATTAAGCAGTCTCATCTTAACTGGTGGTCAAATATTTGTAATAATATTTCCACTGGATATTGTAAATATACCTACAATATTGATGAGACTATCGACAGCTCATGTCGATTCAAGCACTTACAAATTTCGTCGACTTTGTAACGCGTTCAGTGGTATAATTGGTAGTACATTCACCCGGATTGTGGAAGGTGTGGGTTCGAGTCCCGCCTGAACACGAGATGAAATTTTTAAGTGTGTTATTTACTTAAGAATAAATCGCATAAGATTGCTATAAAATATTAACTATTGATTAAGCAGTCTCATCTTAACTGGTGGTCAAATATTTGTAATAATATTTCCACTGGATATTGTAAATATACCTACAATATTGATGAGACTATCGACAGCTCATGTCGATTCAAGCACTTACAAATTTCGTCGACTTTGTAACGCGTTCAGTGGTATAATTGGTAGTACATTCACCCGGATTGTGGAAGGTGTGGGTTCGAGTCCCGCCTGAACACGAGATGAAATTTTTAAGTGTGTTATTTACTTAAGAATAAATCGCATAAGATTGCTATAAAATATTAACTATTGATTAAGCAGTCTCATCTTAACTGGTGGTCAAATATTTGTAATAATATTTCCACTGGATATTGTAAATATACCTACAATATTGATGAGACTATCGACAGCTCATGTCGATTCAAGCACTTACAAATTTCGTCGACTTTGTAACGCGTTCAGTGGTATAATTGGTAGTACATTCACCTGGATTGTGGAAGGTGTGGGTTCGAGTCCCGCCTGAACACGAGATGAAATTTTTAAGTGTGTTATTTACTTAAGAATAAATCACATAAGATTGCTATAAAATATTAACTATTGATTAAGCAGTCTCATCTTAACTGGTGGTCAAATATTTGTAATAATATTTCCACTGGATATTGTAAATATACCTACAATATTGATGAGACTATCGACAGCTCATGTCGATTCAAGCACTTACAAATTTCGTCGACTTTGTAACGCGTTCAGTGGTATAATTGGTAGTACATTCACCCGGATTGTGGAAGGTGTGGGTTCGAGTCCCGCCTGAACACGAGATGAAATTTTTAAGTGTGTTATTTACTTAAGAATAAATCGCATAAGATTGCTATAAAATATTAACTATTGATTAAGCAGTCTCATCTTAACTGGTGGTCAAATATTTGTAATAATATTTCCACTGGATATTGTAAATATACCTACAATATTGATGAGACTATCGACAGCTCATGTCGATTCAAGCACTTACAAATTTCGTCGACTTTGTAACGCGTTCAGTGGTATAATTGGTAGTACATTCACCCGGATTGTGGAAGGTGTGGGTTCGAGTCCCGCCTGAACACGAGATGAAATTTTTAAGTGTGTTATTTACTTATATGTATAATATTTGTAATCCCACTGTTGATTCTGATATCCGTAACACAGGTGCTTGAGCTACCTATCTCGGAGTCAGATCAATAAATGTGATGTTGTGAAATATTTTGTAAATACATACTGTACTATGTAAACATATTATATGTTTGTATTGGTCTGGGTGTTTTCTATGTATTCTAAGTATGTATTTACAAAAGAAAAGTAGTAACCAATCAGTTATCGTAGCACCGCATAGCACTATCCGGGACGTGTACAAACAGACACTTGCATTGCAGTGGAGTCACAAATGCATTGTCAACTTTTTCTTCCTCCTCCCAATTCTGAATTCGGCCTTCGGTACCCTCACTCATACGGCAAAACAAATCGCAAGCTTTACTTCACACCATGGTTCAGTGAGGCTATAGTAGGCCTATTAGCTACTTCACTCGAACCGGCTGATTCATGCCGAAGCGTGGCTCGCCCACGGGCAAACAATAAATAGAAATCTCATTTTTAACATCTATTCCTTATCGTCCCAGGCCGTGTTTCCCACTGATTGTCAGTCCCGGGCAACCCGGATAAAAAGCCTCGCGGCCGCTAACCGTAAAGATTTAACGGACATCTGTGCTTCAGCCGGTTTATGGCGAGAAAAACCCGCTATGGGAACCCGATGCGATAATGATACGCGTTACGCGGTGCAGTGGGCGCTTTGTGAGCGAGTGTACCCGGGCTTTTGTTGGGCTTGGGAATAGGCACTGTCTATAGGTTAACGTTTTTTTCTTTCGATTTATACTAAAGTAAGAATAACTTGTTTATATGAAGTAAGCAATTGCCGTCGTCAATGGATATCCGCGACACCAGGAGCCCAATTCTCGTGCTCGTGATATTTATTTTCATACGACATTCATCACTAAAACATATTTTTTTTGTATGGTTTTCAGGTGATATCCGTCATGATTTCAAAATATCACGAGCACGAGAATTGGGCTCCAGTGCTGTCACATGTGCGCTGACAACCGACCCGTAATGATATCACGGCCTTAGGGAGTTGCCACACTGGCGTATTGCGAACACGTTGCGGCTGCGCAGCGTTCACGCCGCGGATTTTTCTGCGTGGCCGCCACAAGAAAACAATGGCGTTCTGACTTATCTCCGCGGCGAATCCGTCGAGCATCCGTTGCGCATCCGCGCGTGAACGCTGCGCAGTCGCGGCGTGTGCAATGCGTCGTCGCTCCACTTTGAAAACGCTCGCAATCCCCCAGTGTGGCAACTCCCTTACAGAGAACCGGCGTGAAGGAGCGCCTCTGCTGCTTAGGTTTCGCCGAGTGAGTGAGGGAACTGGAGGACAAATCCGAATGGAAGGAGAGCGCACTAGTTTATTTATTTAAAAAACCAACAGCGTTTACAATAAATATAGGTTTCGTGCAAGTTGCATCACATAAGGCCAATAACAGGTTTTTCTTGGTTAACTATTAGTACTGTGTTGTTTGTGAATACTAGGTTGCAGCGCACTTGTGACTCCAATGGCCGTTGACAGTGGGAGAGCCACGCTTCGGCATGAATGGGCCTGCTCTACCGGAGTGATACTACGGCCTCACAGAAAACCGGCGTAAATCAGCACTGTCCTGACGAGTGAGGGTACCGGAGGCCCAATCCGGGGAAAAGGGGTTCAAAGGTTGGCAGCGTACTTGTGACTCCACTGGTGTCGCAGGTGTCTATGGGCGGCGTCTATCGCTTACCATCAGGCGATCCGTTTAAATAAAAAAAACAAACAAATATAGGTGGCACGAGCAAGAATCACCTAATGGTAATCGATTGCAGTCACTCATGGACACCCTCAACATCAGTGAAGCGACAAGTGAGCTGGTCAACCTTCCCCAATATTGGGCCTCTACCCTCACTCATTCGGCGAAACACAGCGTAGGCGCTGTTTCACCTGTTTTTTTACAAGGAAGAGTTTTTTCCAATATACGAGTAGGAACAATGCCTTCACCGTTAGATTTTACGTTGATATTGCCAACTACAACCAAAGCTTTCCCGTTCGGAACAGGAAAATGGCAAATCGCAAAAAGCCGTCACAAAAATCCGCGCTGATTGAAAAGCGTATCCAAGACGAATATTAATGCGTACCCCACGTATTTTATTGTTAATTAACAGCGGCTATTAGTGAGGTTCCGCGAATTCCGCCGGCGTAGCAATTAGTGCCCGTTAGTGTAAGCCGAGGGTCAGTGAGGGGAAAGCAGTGAGGAAACCGTGGGAGAGACACGCTTTGTATGACTGGCCCGCTCGAAGGGACCTCTATGGCTTCACATAAAACCGGCAGAAAGCAGCGCCTTGGCTGTTTCGCTGAATGAATGAGGGTACCGGAGGCTCAATCCAGGGAAAGGGGGTTCAAATGTTGGCAGCGCGTTAGTGGCTCCACACGTGTTGCGAGTGTCCGAGGGCGACGGCCAGTCGCTTGCCATCGGGTGATCAGTCTGGTTGTCTGCCACCTATTGCATAAAAAGCGGCTAATTCGCAGAACACCTGTTCTGCGAATTCTGCTCGCGTAGCTATTAGTACCCGTTAGTGTAATCTTGGGGTCAGTGAGGGGAAGCAGTGAGGAAAGGGGGCCTACGTCACACCCGGAGGCACGCAAGTCGATAGGCGTTTGTGACCACAAGCTTTTGAGATCTCGGTTTCAAAGGTCCAACTGTAGGGCCTTTTTAATGTGATGTGTGTGAGTTTTTTTTATGTATTATAGGCTAACGCTTACCCACTTGCTTGCGACTAGATTAGACGGCCGAACTTCCTTGAATGGACGCCGCGTACAGGAGGTCGCAGTCGTTGCAGGCCTCCCACATGGTAGAGCGACGATCTGGCGAAGATCGCGGGAATACCTTAGATGTGGGCGGTACAGAACCAATTCGTGTGGAGCTCATCGTGGGAGGCCTATGACCAGCAGTGCACGTATACTGGCTGAAATGATGATGATGGCTCACCCACAATCTCACCTGATGGAGAGTGTCGATGAGGTCGAGGATGTTACCTAAAAGATGCCTTGACTCTTGATTTAAAATAAGTTGCAAACGAGAAGATGGTAAGCGATTGCTGCCGCTCATGTACACCTGCAATACTAGTGGTGTCAGAAGTGCGCTGCTAAACTTTGAATTCCACTTCACTCCGGATTGTTCTCGATTGGTAACTTTATGCCTAGTGCAAACGTCACGTCGCTTGATAGTGTGACCCCTGCTGCACCGTTGGAAAAATTACCAACGCGTTCTATCGACAAGGCTATCGCAAACAGCCTGTGGCAGATCCGGCGGAGTTGGCTTAAGGTCCGTTTGTGTCTACAGTGAGCTACAGGCCGTTCGGATTTGTTCCGTGTCGATTAACTACACTAGAAAAACGCAATAGGTGCATTTGGGGGTGGCCAATACTAATCCTAACTTTTGATGGTATGTGATGTTGATGGTGAGGCGATTTTTTTAATGGTAGACTGTCAAAAGGGTCATCTGATTATAAGCGATTGCTGCACCCCAACCCATGGACATCCGTTATACAAGCACTTTAAACCACATTTTATCCTCGATTAGTAAAATTTTGATCAATGCAGAAGTCACGTCGCTTGAAAGTGTGACTGCGCAGTAGCAGTGTAAAGATTGCTGACGCGTTCAACCGACAAGGCTGTCGCAACCGGCCTGTGACAGCTCCAGCGGAGTTGGCTCACTGCCCGCTCGTGGCTACAGTGGGCTACAGGCCGCCCGGATTTGTTGCGTGTCGATTGTTTTTGCACCGCGTCCGGAATCTTAAGCGGTTGCGAACAAACTTGTCGATTTGTTCGGTTACTTTTTGAATTTCGCCTTTAGCAAACAATGAACAGTACTTAGTTGTGGATTAGGGAAGACAGAAGGTGCGTGTGTGTAGCTGTTTATGCCTACTCTCGGCTGTGGCTAGAATCTCAGATTACATAGTTAGTAGCACAGAATAATAATTTAATATTGAACTTGGAAGGTCCTGTATTTTTCTTCTAAGAAACTACGAGTTCTAAATTGACTCAGGTCGGGACGTTTCATCCATCAGCTATAACTCCAGTACCAGTTGGGATTATTTAACGCTCTGTTAATCTAGTGGTTTAAGTACGGTCAGCATCAAAAGTAGCTTAACACTTTAGTACCATGTCAAAGTAACTGTTCTGCCTATTATAGGCTGTTCCAAGGGGTTCGTAAAAAAATTACTTCGACATGGTACTAACGTGTTAAGCTACTTTTGATGCCAACCGTACCAGGCCGTGATCTCGGGGCCCTGGGTTCAATTTCCAGGTCAGCCAAAAAGTATGTTTTTTTAAGTGACGCAGCTCGGGTTTGTGATGATTACCAATCGACATAAGGCAAGCGTGGTGATTAAGCCTGATACCATCATAGCAGCGATGACTTGATTTTTATGATAGAAGCCGGCTGTGCCCTGTAGTCGGATAATAATTAGGCTGATTTTTTCAGTTTTAAAAACAGTTTCAGTTTTAACTAGCTGTTAACATAAAATATCAACAATGTTATTTTTCCTGGTCTGCTCGCTTCGCACAGGTTCAACCCTCTGGTTCTTAATGTTAGTTCACCAGCTTCTGTTAGTTGTTTTTTTTCATAGAGCCATAAAGCTAATTTAGCTGCGGTCGGAATGCTTAATGCTCCTGCTAGATACAGCTCCTGGCTCGCGAAGATAATTCCCATTTTCGTATTTACGCCTCGTAGGAAAATGGGTTGAAGAGAAAATTAAGAACTAAAATTTTGTTTACTGCAAATATTTTTAGCGAAAATATCTGGAGAGCGCATTTTAAACAGTTTTTTGGGTTTTATAGTGAACAAGAAAATTTAATTACTCACGATGAGTCATCTTCTTGGCAAATAAGCAACATCCTAGACCTCATCGTCGCATTCCGCCAGGTGCGATTGTGAGGTGAGCCTAATCCAACGCCTATACTGTAACGTAGATACTAAAAAAAATATATGTATAAATGTGAGCTGTGAGTAAGGCAGCCGTGTGGTCCCCGGCAGAGTAGAATAGGCCACCCTCACTCTTACCGAGGTGTCGTAAAAGGCGACTAAGGTAAAGCTGCTGGCATGATCATCAGCACCCAGAGAAGGAAAACTCTGCATTTATATCAAAACCCTCGCCAACCCGTCTGCCAAGCGTGGTGAGTATGGCAATTACACCTCATGTGATTGAGGGAGGCCCGTGCCCCAGCAGTGGGGACTTAAATGGGCTGACGATGATGATGATGAGTAAGGCAGATTTGGGTAAACGCCAAGTCAGCAACCTAGATTTTAAGAACTATAAAAAGTTTTTTTTTTATGAATAGGTGGCAGATGAGCTGATGGATAACCTAATGGTAAGCGATTACAGTGGTGTCACAAGTACGCTGCTTACCTTTTAACCCCCTTTCCCCTGGATTGGGCTTCCGGTACCCTCACTCGCGCAGCAAAACTCAGCGCATGCACTGCTTCACGCCGTATGTATGTACGTAGTATGAGTTTTATCATTCAACAAAATGTTTTTTTAAGGGATTCGATAAAACAGAGTTCCGCTCAGTTTCCGCCCCAATATTGGAAAAACCCTTTTTAGAATGAGAAAAAATTTAATGGAGAAAGCAAGAAACAATAAAAGAGAAGAAGAGTACATATTATAAAGTTACGGCCAAGAAGGTTCAGCCTCAGCATGTGCTACAAGCAACTGCTAAACAGCCGCTGCAGCACTGATTTTCAGGTTAGACCTTAAAGTGACGCCTATGCATTAAATTTAGCGATAATATAATATTTAAAGGGTGGCGATGGTTAGACGGGCAGTCGCTTAATTGTAATTACCAGACTCCTCAAATCCCGAAGGATTCGTGATTAGTCATGGCCTAAGCGTACCCAGGTTCCAAAGCGATAGCGTGGGACGCAACAGGGGATTACACGCTACGATTAGTAAGAAAGTCATAATATACATGTAATGTATATATATACAAACAGTTCATATTTTTTAGTTCAGTTATCTCAAGAGGGTTTTATTTCCATCAAGCTCCAATTAAATGTGTATTTACTTAGGGTGAAAATTATTTCAAGCAGTACCTATTCCTAGCCTTTATCGTTTAGATAGAAACATTTATTCACTGAGAATACGACACACCACATCTTTACAGATTCGAATGGACACAACAAGTGTAATAATACAAAACAATCAGATAAATAAACAAATAAAAACTAAAATAACAAAGTAAACATTACAAGAAAAAGAAGAGATGCAATAAAAAAAAGAAAGTAATAACACATTGGGCTGCTCAATCCGGGCAGTAAGTGTCTGCGTACAGCTGTGTGTGAGGTGTGTCGCGACGATCAGTGAAAGGAAGCTCACTCAGCTTCGGCCATGGCTTTAGGTAGGAGTACCTGCAGGCCTTGGCGCTAGTTTTATTTATGTGAGCCCTAATGTGACGTACGGACGACATAAATAGGTATATAAATAGTTTATAAATTAATTAAAAATTATATTCTAAGGGTGTGCAGCTTTAGTTTAGCCTTAGTTGTAGGAAGAAAGTCGTGCAGAAATAAGGGGCATTTTCATTAATAGTTAGTAAAGTACCCCAAAACGATTTCTTAACACTTTTATAAAACTGATTTTGTCCTCTATGCCCCTGAATGTTGTGATGCTAAGTACCATGAGCATTTGTTAACGTAACAACTTCCGGCGGAACAAGGCGTATATTATGCAAGAGTCCCAGGACCATACGAGTATGTAAATGCGGGCAGTGATGGGACTTGTCACTGTCATCCAAGTTGTTTAATAATTTCATTCGAATACCACGCGAATTCGAGTGGTTTTGAAGTACAAAAATGTCTGCAAGAATCAGACGTATATTATGCAGGTGGCTCAGGATCATATGTAAATGCGAGCAATCATCGGATTCAATACATGTTATTCGAGTTGTTTCACAATTTCATTCGAATACCTCCCGACGTCGAGTAGTTTTGAAGTGCAAAAATGTCTGCAAGAATAAGGCGTATCTATATTATGCAGAAGTCTCAGGACCATGTGTAAATGAGAGCTATGATGCGAGCAATAATCGGATTTGACACATGTTATTGGAGTTGTTTTACAATTGCATTTGAAATCCACCAGAATTCGAGTGGTGTTCGAGTACAAAAATGTCCGCAAGTACAAATCGTAGGCGAGGACCATACCTAAATGCGAATCAGTGATGTGATGCGTATCAAATACGTCATTTAAGTGTTTTAACAATTTCCTTCGCCCTGTTGTCAAGATGTTGTCAAGACGCTCGTTGGTCTAATGGTTTATGTACCAGGCCATGATCTCGGGATCTTCGATTCCTAGGTCGAGAAAAATTTGTTTCGAGTTCTTCGAACATAGCTTGGGTTTGTGATCACAAATCCACATTAGGCAAGCGTGGTGATTAAGCCTAATTCCATCATAGTAGCGATGACTTGAATTCTATGTGGAGGCCTTGGCCCTGCAGTACTACTAATCGACTCAGTGTAGGGCGCTCTTATATGAAGGCTGTCTCCTGCCAGTTTGTGTACACTTGAGGGCGGATGATGTGATGAGCTGGATGCAAGTAGCAGAAGATTGGTTAAAGTGGTAAACGTTTGGAGATATAGCGTATAGCAGTAGACTGTGATTGGCTGATGACGACATCAACTCGTTACGATTACCCATGGTAGTCTAGGGAATAATTAAATATTTTATCCAACGAGGTTCTCCCTTTCAATTCTTTTTAACCACGATAACAGAAGTTAGAATAGCTATTGGACTAAACGGGTAAAGTTCTTGTTTGGATTCCCGGGATTTCATTTAAGAAATTACTATTTTAAGGTTTTTTTTGTGTCTAGGCATGCACCTGGCAGCTTCCAGATATTATTTTTTATGTGATAGGTGCACACGCCGTGTGGTCCCCGGCAGAGTAGAATAGGCCACCCTCACTCTTACCAAGGTGTCGTAAAAGGCGACTAAGGTAAAGCTGCTGGCATGATCATCAGCGCCCAGAGAAGGAAAACTCTGCATTTATATCAAAACCCTCGCCAACCCGTCTGCCAAGCGTGGTGAGTATGGCAATTACCCCTCATATGATTGAGGGAGGCCCGTACCCCAGCAGTGGGGACTTAAATGGGCTGATGATGATGATGTGATAGGTGGCAGACGAGGATGGCCTGATGGTAAGCGATTGCCGTCGCCCATATACACCCGCGACTTTGTGACTGCACAAATCTGACTGAGTGGAGTCTTGAAAAAACAGATGTAATTATAGCACCCGCGTACAACTTCGTTCTTGAACGCCAGAAGAAGTTTTGCTCAGTTGCGTATTTTTCAATCTTCCTCATTTTATTCGAAATAAGTAGAGTAGTCGCACCTCTATCGAGGACCATATGTAAATGTGTGGGGACCGGCCATTCGTTCCGTAAGGAGAGTTTCGTTGTTGTGCTAATTGGCGCTACGGTCGTTGGGCCGAAGGGCCGGGGGGTGTGGTGACATTGTTTTTGTTTGCTTATATTGTATAATGATAGCCAGTAGCAGTAGAACCGCAGCAAAGAACATTTCGACGTTCTGCCAGGACAAGAGCGAAAAAACGCGTAATTGTTTCAGATAATTAAAATTGATATTTTAGGCCATTTTTGTCGCTGGGGAGTTCTAGAGAGCAGGAGAGTTCTCCAATGGCGGGGGCTTCTCCTAAAGAGAAGCCGGCCAGAGGCATACGATACGATTAAACCCCAGCGGTTTTTACTTCTGTGGGGAGGTGTCATGGGTTCAAAGAGGGCGTTGTTGTTGTATTGTACTTGTATCTCTTATTTGTGTGCAACAAAAAAAAATATCTATCTAACCCTGGCACCATGACCCTCCCCGGAATATTTAGATCTCCCTACCTCAGAGTTGACCCCTGAGATCGAAAAAAACCGGTCTAACAAACTTGGACCGTATTTACCGTGGGAGAGCCACATGGCCTCACAGAAAACCGGCGTGAAACAGTAACAACATTGTGTTTCGCCGAGTGAGTGAGGGTATCGGAGGCCCGGTCCGGGACAGACGGAGTTTAAAGGTAGGCAATGCACTTGTGACTCCGTTGGTATTGTGCAAGCAGCGGCTATCACTTACTTGTAGACTCGTTTGCCATATCACAAAAAATACCCAGCTACTGAACTAACACAAACATTAATCCTTTCCTTTTTCATCGCTGAAGGTCGTGCCTTTCTTGAAATGCCTTTACCAAAGCGGTGACAAGGTCTTTCCATTCTTCTCTATCCTCGGCTTGTCTTAAGGTAATCGGCAAAGTGAGTCCCGTTACATCCCTTATTTGGTCTGCCCAACGAAGAGGTGAACGGCCTCTTCGTCTTTTACCATTTATGGCATTTAATTTATTTTTATTTCATCATCATCATCATCAGCCCATTTAAGTCCCCACTGCTGGGGCACGGGCCTCCCCCAATCAGATGAGGGGTAATTGCCATACTCACCACGCTTGGCAGACGGGTTGGCGAGGGTTTTGATATAAATGCAGAGTTTTCCTTCTCTGGGTGCTGATGATCATGCCAGCAGCTTTACCTTAGTCGCCTTTTACGACACCTCGGTAAGTGTGAGGGTGGCCTATTCTACTCTGCCGGGGACTACACGGCTATTTTTATTTATGGCGAATTTATTATGAGGATAGTGTTAGAGGACTGGGAAGGAGGTATCTTGGGGGCAAAAAGATCAGCAACCTGCGTTATGCCGACGATACTACATTGATGGCTTCTTTAGAAATGGAATTGGCGGAACTGTTTCGGCGAGTGGAACGTGTGAGTGTAATGGTGGAGCTTTCTGTTATTTATTTATTTATTGAGGACAACCAACAAATCTTACACCGAATAACCGCAAAAAAAAACATACAGTAAAATATATGCTAAGTGTAGATTCATAGGTGTTATTAATAAACATTAATCATAGGAATGTTTATCCAGGGTGGAAATTGAACCCACAACCCATAAGATCATTAGAGGATTACCTTTCTCCAAAACACTAAGCAACGCACAAATTATCCTGACTTTTAACATCAAGCTATTCCTTTCTTAGTCCCTAAATTAATGACAGAGAAAACCACATTATATGAGCAGAACTCGGAGTTAGCAGCTTTTGAGATTCGCCTATAGACTCACACAAGTCATATGTCAATACAACTGAATATTTATGCCCATCCCTTTCACACGCACTTTGAATAAAATAAATACATAAAAATCGTTTATTGTCTCTTATTAAGGTGACGGGTAGGGCACACTAGTGACGCCTGATCGATTTTAATTTTTAGGCTACTAAACCGGATCTATTTTAAACAATTTCGGAGTTACAACCTCTCGGAAAACACTTATACTGTTTATTAAATAACCATGCAAAAATATTGAGTCCGTTTTTGTACGCGAAAAATGGATTCACGCTAAAGTGGCTGCTTTTGGCGGTAATCAATTTTTCGGGTGCAAAAACGGGCCCAACATTTGTGCATGGTTATTTGATAAATAGTATAAGTGTTTAGCCGTGAGGTTGCTACCCCTGAAATTGTTTAAAATAGATCCGGTTTAGTAGCTAAAAATTAAAATCGATTGGCGTCGCTAGTGTACCCTACCCGTCACTTTAACAGAAATACAATGTTAACTCTATGCAGTAAGTAGTAAGGAAAAACAGTACATTCACATAACCTAATTTGGTAGGACGAAAAGATACAGGGATAAAGTTCAGCTCATCCTGTGTCTCTTTTGTTTGAATGCTAAGGGTATATTTCCGTTCGATACGAAACAGTTTCGTTGTAGGCCCTCCGGTTATTTGCTCAACCTACACGAAACGTAAGGTAACTCCAACGTTCAAATTATTATTTGCAGAGGCACGTCCACATGTCTACATACAGAATACCCGCTCACGGATGTCACATCGAAAAGCCAACACGACAGGCGAACACGCGTTATCGTAATAAAGACGTAATCCCACCGAATCAAACAAAACTTTAATTACAACTTGCCCCGGCAGGAACCGCAAAAGCTCGCGGCTTTGCCGAAAAACCGAGAATATTGTGTACCTACCCGATGACTGACGCAATCGGCTGGGCACCGTAATTTTCCTGCCATGTTTTATCTAGGCAGGGAACAATGGAACTCATTTTGGCCACAATGAATTTCATTTCGGACGCGATCCGCCGAAATACAACGCCATTAAAGCCTGGCATTGTCTGAGTGTCTGTCTGTAGCCTAATGGCGCTAACTCTTTACTTAACAATAGTTCGTGGATCTAGGAACTGGTGGGTAGTTCTGTGGATAAAGCGTCTTCCTGATGCGGTGGGTTCAAGTTAAACAATTCTTCATCATTGTGCGTGCTTAAGGCCTGACTGGACTGGATTATTTTTATAGTTTTTTAGATTTTCGCGTTGCATTATAACTATAATGTATCAATACGGGGATTAACACGATATTTATTATGTGAAACAACATTGTGTACTCGTGGTCACGAGCGGACTGGACTGAGTCCGCTCGTGACACGGCTGCTGTAACGTAGCCGAAACGTCGAGCCAAATATGTGAGTACACAATGTTGTTTCACATAATAAATATCGTTTTAATTCCCGTATTGATACATTATAGATTATTTTTTATACTAAAGCGGACAATCGAGCAGACGGCATACCTGATCGTCAGTAATCATGAATTTATATAAAGTTACTCTATGATCACCGCCGCTTATGCAAGTGACAAACCGAGGCATCACAATGCGTTGTTTCCTTTTTTATGGCTGCTACTGTGATTAGCTTTTTTTTTGTAGATCGCCAGGTCGTATCTTTGTTCTTGCCAAGTTGTAGCTACTTCTAAAGTAAGTAAGTAAGACATTTATTGACCACAAAAACGAATACAATTACAACAAGATGTTAACAATAAGACAGAAAGGGACAAATAATAAGTATGTCACCTGTTGCATGAAAACAAGTGGTCAACCAGGTCCAATCTCAGCATGTGCTGCAATTGCTTGAAGTCGCTGAGGCGCTGGTTTTCAGTTTGGACCTTGAGTGACGGGATTAATTGTCTTGTTGAACAAGTGATCGTGTGACATTCCTATTAATGAATTATAAACATTCATATAAATAAATAATAAGAATAAAAGAAATAAAAACAAAACAAAGTAGAAAAAAAGTAACATATAAAACGCGCGTGAGCAATTACTGTGCTCAGTTTATTATATGTATAATCTATGGTGCTCAGTGTGTAGTGGCGCCGGACTGCATCCCGACCCGACGCGTCGTGTGGAGGTGTGGTCAAATATCAAATATCGCGCTGCCATAAAGTAAAAGGAAGGGAGAAAAAAATATATATGGAAAGAAAAATCTACATTATACTTATTAGTCAGAAAAATAACAATAGATAAAAGGCGACCACACCCGACCACACCCCGTGAGTGCACATTCTGCCACGTCATACCAATAATTTTTATATCTATATCTTAAAATTAAATTCTTGTCAGTCATTGACCTGAAGCTCTCGCAAATCTCATCTGTGACAGGACTTCTCTTACACGAATTTGTCACAAGATTGTTCCGAAACTCATATAAAAAGCCTATAAATGTCCCAGCGTAAAGTCGCACCAGGAAAAATTATGTTAGTGCATTTTACGAGACACATCCACTATCTTTTGTTTTGCACAACATCCTAGATTATGATTATATCGCGTGGCCCGTATGAAAGAGTAATGGAATATCTAATGGGTTCTGTACTCAACGTTCGAATACATATGGCGTGTAGAGCAGCCAAGGTCAGTGTTCACTTTTGTTAGTAGGTATATTGTGTTGGAAGCCTTCGTTCGAAGGTTCCGTGCCTTTTTTGTGCTTATTCTTTTTTAAGGGTCACACAATTTTTAACATTTTTTCCGCGACAAAATTAAATTAAATAAAATTACAATAGCTTAAGTTTAGGCAGTCATTCATGGTTATTAGTAATTAGTAATAAAATAGTGCAATTCATACATACTGTTTACGCATCATCAACGCCGCGCGCGAGCGGCGGCAAACTAGGCAAACTTGGAGGGACGCATGCGGGGGGTGGGACGGAAGAAGACGACACGGCAGGGCACTTCCTATTAACAAGGCTTGTGTAAGGTGTAGTTAAAAACTAAAATAAAACATTTCGCTGTGTAAACCTGCATAGTTTACTTATTTACGACACAAACTATTTTGGCCAAGAATGAAACGTGGTAAAAGACATTTTGTCAGTGATATATGTTTTTAGGGTTCCGTAGCCAAATGGCAAAAAACGGAACCCTTATAGATTCGTCATGTCTGTCCGTTTGTCCGTCTGTATGTCACAGCCACTTTTTTCCGAAACTATATAAACTATACTATTGAAACTTGGTGAATAGATGTCTTTTGTTAACCATATTACGATTTTTACGAACTGAAACTTATTTTCATCAAACTCATATATGTCTCATAACTATCTATGGACAGGTCTTTAAAAATGATGTTGAGGTTTTTAATATATTTTTTTTCTAAACTTAATACTTTGCGCAAGAGCCGCCCCCAAAAGCAGTAAAAATGTGTCTCCCTCCCCCTAAATAAATAAAGATAAAATAACCATGGGAGAGCCACGATTCGGCATGAATGGCCAGGCTCGACCGGAGTAAACCAAGGCCCCACAGAAAAACCATCGTGAAGCAGCATTGTGCTGTTTCGCTGCGTAAGAGAGGGTACCACAGGCTAAATCCGGGGGAAAGGAAGTTTAAAGGTTGGCAGCGCATTTGTAACTCCACTGGTGTCGCGGGTGTCCATGGGCGGCGGCGATCGCTTACCATCAGGTGATCCATCTGCTCGTCTGCCCCGAAGAGACCGCCGGCTTAACGTGCTTTCCGAGGCATGGGGGTACAAGACCGCCAACTTCCAGACTCCGGGCTAACACTACAATTTCTTACCGAAATCTTAGGTACAAATTTTTGGCCCGACCCGGGACTACTTGCGCAAATGAAAATAGATCAAATTTCAATAGAATGTCCATCTTATGTATACGTTTTAGATCATCGACCCTAATACGGTATTTGACTATTTGTTGTAGTCGGCCGTGTGGTCCCCGGCAGAGTAGAATAGGCCACCCTCACTCTTACCGAGGTGTCGTAAAAGACGACTAAGGTAAAGCTGCTGGCATGATCATCAGCACCCAGAGAAGGAAAACTCTGCATTTATATCAAAACCCTCGCCAACCCGTCTGCCAAGCGTGGTGAGTATGGCAATTACCCCTCATGTGATTGAGGGAGGCCCGTGCCCCAGTAGTGGGAACTTAAATGGGCTGATGATGATGATGATGATGATGTACTCAAAAGACTCAACGATAGAAACATCTTTGAAAGAATTACTTGATTCTCATTTAAAACTACCTAAGATATCACAACATTAAAATCACATTGTTTTGGGCAAACCCAAAACGCTCCATACAAATGACTACTAAGATGTGACGTCACACCTAAGTATTTTGTATGCATTTCATTTGATTATTTTTTTTTATTTATTAATTAGGTCCACTTACAATTTATGCATTATAAAATATCGTAACACATTAATACTTAAAAGCTTGCTAAATACATAAATCAGTTACAAGGAGACACCTCATGCCATTCCAGTGTACTTGATTCAGATACATTTAAATAGGTAGTTGAAATAAAATTACGGTAAAAATATATATAAATCTACAATAAAATACATAATCACACAGATAAAAGTAGGCCGACAGTGAGCTAGCTAGCACAGAGTCTTGATGCTTAGTGTTAATCTTTTGATCTTGCCAACTGAGTCGTGAAAGACATCCATCTGGTCACTATAATAATTTAGGGTTCTGGAGAGGCGAGGAATGGTAGAATTGGCACCCAGAACTGAACGTCTGAGAGGGGGGCAAAGTTGAGTAATGCGGTTTCTTGGAACCCGACGTGGCACTTTGAGTATTATTAATTTTATTTGGAACCTATATCTAATGTTTCGTTTACGTCAATGTTTCTATTATAATAGTTGGTGCAAATTGTATGGGTTATTCAATGGTATAATTATTTATTAATAATTTCATATTTATAAAATTGACTTGCCCATGAATCATTGAATGACCATAAAACCGGCTAGAAGTAATTTTTTTAATGAGAATTTTGGCTATTGGCACATATTTACCTATATTTTGATAATATATTTATATTTTGTGAAATCTCGAGCTTAGTCAAATACCCTATTCAATTTACCTCCCCCAATCACTGGTAGTATAGTTATAGTTATTAATTGAATGTGCCTTCGTAATGTGCTTAGTGAAACACGCGACCGCAGTCGTAGCGCCCTCTGCGGTACATCTTTGATCTAAAGGCATCGAAAGTAATCTAACCGATACAATCTAAATACATGATTTAATCCAAAATCCAATTAGTATCGTTGTGGAAGGTCACGGGCACCTTTAACTAGGTAACTAATTGAGTCACAGCGACTTCGGTATTTCGACGCAATATTTTTCAAATGTAGCAGACGAGCAGGCGGATCGCCCAATGGTTAGCGATTTCCACCGCCATTGGAATCACAAGTGTGCTGCTGACCTTTAAACCCCAGTTTCCCCAGGATTGGGCCTCCGGTACCCTCATTCACACAGCACAGTGCTGTTTCACGGTATACTGTGAGGTCGTGGTATCACTCCGGTCTAGCAGGCCCATTCATGCCGAAGCGTGGCTCTATCGGTAAAGATTGGGAGATTACTGATATGACAGTGATGATGATTTTGGGCTTAACTATCCTAGTTTGATAGATTTCAAAAATCTAGAGGTGCGTGCTCGGATTTGAAACTATTTTTATTTTATGTGATCGGTGGTAGACGAGTAGACGGATCGCCTGATAGTAAGCGATTGCCGCCGCCTGTGACACCAGTGGAGTCATAAGTGTGCTGCCAACCTTTAAACCCCCTTTACCCCGGTTTGGGCCTCCGGTGTCCTCACTCACGTAGCGAAACATAGCGCAGTGCTGCTTCACGCCGGTTTCCGATATCCAAAATATGCTGGTTTCCCCATGGCGTGTGTCGTTTCCCATCACCGCCGAACAAATGATAAAAATACGGATAATTATATTTAGATTTCAAATATCTAGAGGCGCGTACTCGGATTTGAAACTATGACCTTCCGACATAAAATTATTCGACCCAGAATTTCGGCCTATCGGCACCTAAACGAGACAAGCACACGTACAGTGATCTCAGCTTGTTTCGTCGTGAATGACAGAGATAGCCGAGCGGGAGAGACACGATACAATATCTGCTTTAAGTATAACCATGGAACAATCAATGAGCATGAGGAAATGCCACGAACTCTTATACAGGGACAGGAATAAAAACGTACACAAACACGGGGCCCAAAGGTGCGAAAAACAGCAGAAAGTCACGAAAGTATCATCACAGTGACTACTCAGTATGGCGTTCGGAACGTCACTGTATATCAAGGTCAGATACAGCCACGTCTTTACCTATAGAGGGAGAGCCACGCTTCGGCATGAATGAGTCGGCTCTACCGGAGTGACACCACGGCCTCACAGAAAACCGGCGTGAAGCAGCACTGTGCTGTGTGTCGCTCACGTGAGTGAGGTTATCAGCCCAATCCGAGGGGGAAGGGGAGTTTAAATGTTGGCAGCGCACTTGTGACGCCACTGGTGTTCCGTCAGCTCGTCTGCCACTTATGTCATAAAAAAAAAGTACAGGGGTGCGTGCACCCGGGCGCCATAAGTTAGAGGGCGCCGAGAGCCCCACGTTACAGTGGAGGCTCTATGTGTAGAGCCTCCACTGTAACGTTCCGCAAGGAGCGGGCGCGAGTACTGATCGTTCTCCTCATCTTAGCGTGTGATTCCCAGTTGCAGCCAATGCTGTCGCTTTGAAGCTCGGGGTACTTACGCTTGGACCATGATACAGGATTCGGGATGTCTGATAATTACAATGAATCGGCTGCCACCAGGTAGTCGAACATGTTGTATTTCATTTTGTTCGCGCATTTCGAAACAAGAGGGCGCCAGGTTATTGATTGCACCCGGGCGCTTCTTGGGCTAGAGCCGCCCCTGGTCAGGTAGAGTCGATTTTCTGTGCCTACGTGTGTATATTATCCACTGTAGTAGTGGATAATATACACACGTAGGCACAGAAAATCGACTTTACAAATCGCTTTACAATCGCTATCGCTTTACAAATACGTATTCGCAATTATCTGACTCTTATATAGATTCATTATTTCTCCAATTAAAATATAAAAAAAGAAACCGTAACCAGAATCCCTGAACCCATATAATCTTATTCCTTTATACTTATACTATAGCTATACATATAGTGGTAGAAGACGCTATTAGCGACCTACTTTCTATCAACATAATAGAATAATAAATAAAATAAATATTTCACATAATTACATACATTGATCTGATTCTGAGATAGGTAGCTCAAGCACCTGTTTTACGGATATCAGAATCAACAGAATTACAACAAAATTACAAATATATACATATACTTACTTATATCTAAAAATAAACATACGTTTCTCTAAAAATAAAGGGGGAAAGGGGGGGGGGAAGGGGGGGGGGTTTCGGGAAGGGAGTTTAAAGGTTAGCAGCACACTTGTGACTCCACTGGTGTTGCGGGTGACGGCAATCGCTTACCATGAGGTGATCCGTCTGCTCATCTGCCACCTATGTCATAAAAACATAAAAACTTATGATACATAAAAACACCCAGACCAATACAAACCACATGCTCACAATTTTTTTACTGGGCGGGGATTGAGCCCGTAACCCTTGCACCAGAGGCAGCGTTTACTAGCACTGATCCAAACAGATCGTCATTAAGCCTAATCCCATTAAAGTAGCGATGACTCGATTCGTATGATCTAGGCGTGCGCCCTACAATGGGACAATAAATAGGCTGACACTGCAATCTATCCCCTTACCTGTAATCTAGCATCAGTAACGACCTAGACAATTACAGTTAACATACTAAGTAGACGTCGCACATACAATATATACGGATTCTAATCGAATACCCAAGCAATTATGATATCTATCAATATCAATGGTTTCGGGTAATTTGACTCGCAGGTCATGAAGAGAGGGTAATATATGCAATGGGATAATCATCAGTGCTAGTGCTATTAGGTGATAATTGGCATTTCGAAGAAATTAATGCCTGCGCCAATATAATTCCTGATCAGTGATCTGGAGTCAACTTTCTTAGGGCTAGCACTTCAGTTCGTGACCGTATTATCGTCATACTGCTACGATAGTGCAGGGGCTAGAGAATCACACTTTAAAGCGACGGCTGCGCTTGTAGTCCTGGGTTCCATCCCCGAGACAAGCCAAATTTTTAACCTCAGTTTTTCTGTTTCAAGATGCTAACCACCTACTATTGTACACCTCGTCCTGCAGTTTATTAGTATTGGATTAAGTAGGAAGACTCTGAGTTGGTGGCGTTATGTGGCGGGTCATTACATTCCCTCTAATATGGTTGAGTGAAATGATGGCTGACACATACGTCATACTTGTGAACAGGTGCCACCTTATGGGACTGGTCCGCTTCGGTTTACCTCATATTTAGCTTTTAATTTGCTTCATTCTATTTTGTGTTGCATTAGACTGTATGAGGATAATAAACCATTGTAAAAAAGTTGGCGATTAAAAAACGTAACTGGCGAGTTTCTTGCCGGATCTTCTCGACCAGAAACAACTTTCCGAACCGGTGGTAGAATCGCATTATGTTTATTTACTTTTTTAGTATATTTTATGTATCAACATATATATGTATTAACATGTAAATTATTACATAAGTACTTATAAATAGTATTAAATCATTCAAATGTATGACGATTTGTAAGTGCTGTGTACAAGCCTATGCAAATAAAGAATTATTTGATATTGATTTTTTGATTTTGTTGAGAATTTTTCAGTGTCAGGTCGAAGTTTCGAAGTTAACGGTCTTGTACCACCCTGCCTCGGCAAGCATGTTAAGCCGGCGATCCTGCGCTTTATCCCTCTTCAGTCGACACACCTGATGTCCTATCGAAATATGAGGGTAAGAGAATGAATAGTCCACTTGTGTCTGCGCACAAACTTGTGCGCAAATACGTGCTGCGTTGAATGCGACTGCAGTACGACTTTCCCAACCCTTCGATTAGGAACCAGGTGAATTCAGAATAATTGAGACGGGTTTGTGATCACCAAACCACATGTGGCAAGCGTGGTGATTGAGTATAATCCCATCATAGTAGCGTGGATTTGGTTTCTATGATGGAGGCCTTTGCCCTGCAGTGGGACAGTATTAGGCTTGATACTTTACTTTACTTTACTAGTGGTCATTCCATCTAACCGTCAACCTTAATTCATGCCTGTCCGTATTTCCTCAGCTTGCTATCCACTGGTCAGTAATATTTGCCGTAGCGGTATTTCCGAACTAATACGGCATTCCTTCCTGTGTGTACAGGTGGACAAGTACGATCTGGTGAAGATTGCGGGCAGCACAGGACCGATCTGTGTGGAGAACATTGGGGGAGGCCTATGTCCAACAGTGAACGTTTATTGGCTGAAATGATCATTGTCATTCCATTCTCATCATCTCGATGGATGGTGGTCTAATACTGTGCGTTTCTCCCGGAACTTTCTACCACGTACCTCAGTTCTGTGGAACGGTTTGGCTGCAGGAGTATTTCCGGACGGCTACGACTTAGGGATCTTCAAGAGAAGAGCGTTCTCTTTTTTTAAAAAAAGGCCGGCAACACATTAGCGATCTCTCTGATTTCGCAGATGTTCATGGGCGGCGATGATTACTTTCCATCAGGTGACTCGCTTGCTCGTTTGTCCGCCTCTAGCATAAAAAAAAAATGATGATGATGACGGCATTCCAAAATTTCTTTTTTCATCATCATCATCAGCCCATTTAAGTCCCCACTGCTGGGGCACGGGCCTCCCTCAATCACATGAGAGGTAATTGCTATACTCACCACGCTTGGCAGACGGGTTGGCGAGGGTTTTGATATAAATGCCGAGTTTTCCTTCTCTGGGTGCTGATGATCATGCAAGCAGTTTTACCTTAGTCGCCTTTTACGACACCTCGGTAAGAATGAGGGTGGCCTATTCTACTCTGCCGGGGACCACACGGCCAATTTCTTTTTTATTGGTGTAGATAACAGATGTCAATGGGCGGTGATCACCTATCCAATTGCTAGATTTCTCATAAAAAATGCATTTTCTATTCTCTTTGATTAGAAAAACCTTACTCAACCCTACAAACTTGATCGTCAGTTCAGCTCACGCCAAGCAACTCCGACTAATTCCAGAAAGGCTGTTGCCAACTATCCGGGCAACTATGTCGCCGCCCTGATTCCTCCATCAAATGAATATCTGACTAATCGACGGAGGCAAGTTTATTAGTACTGGAGAGTTTTACTCTGATGGGTGCGCCTGATTGCTACGAGTTATATTGATATTTAGCAAGTATTTGTCGAATCTGTTTGAGCTGTGAGTAGCGACTTTGTGGAAGTTCGAAGATGATAATGACAATGTTTTACTACTATATAAGTTTCATATAAGAATAAATAAATAAATATTTCACAACATTACATACATTGATCTGACTCCGAGAAAGGTAGCTCAAGCACCTGTGTTACGGATATCAGAACCAACAGCGGAATTACAAATATATACATACTAGTGGCTCCCGGCGAACTTCGTTCCCTCTACTTATTGTTTGATTTTTCACCTTTTAGACCTTCTCTGGACTACGACAAACATTTTAAAACTAAAATCAGCCCAATCGGTTCAGCTGTTCGCGGGTTTTAATCAGACTAAGGAACATCAGTACTCTTACCGTGAGTTTGAAAAACTGTTCTCGCTATCGAATACTATCGCTTTGTCCCTTTCAATGTGGTGCATGTGAAGGAGACAGAGCAATAGCAATAGGATAGCGAGGATAGTATTTCAAAGTCATGGTAAGGCCTCTGTTCATTTTTATTTATATAGATCATACATTTATTTACCCAGATCAATACAAACCGACGTGATTATGCACACAAATGAATGTACTGTGGGAACCCGCAGCCTTTGCACCAGAGGCAGTATTCACTATCACTGATCCAAATAGGTCGACATACAAGAATGGACTCTTGATTAGATCTAAGTTGTGAAGAGATATCATTCCTTTATTTAATTTGGACAGTTTGGCACATACAAGTAAACACCATATTTTTTACTTAGACGATCTTAAAAATGAGAACTGTTTATTCATTAATTGATTGGGCCTTTTCAATAATTATGGGCAGTGTTGGGCAAAGATGCTCCAAACGACAATACAAACGAATTGATCAAACAAGGACTCCATAGTGAAACCAGATTCTTCACCACCTACCTGAGGAAAATCTTGGTGTGAGCTTTAGTGAAAAGATAGAGACTTAAAGAACATGGTACATAACTAGGAGCACCTGACATGAGTGGGAGTATGAGATAGGATAGATCGGTAGCTCATTGTAACTCAAGTTAGGGTAAGGGAGAAGGAGAAATAAAGTTATCCAGCTTAATGGTGAAAGTTCAGTTCAGGACGCAATATCCCAGACGTAATATTTGCTGTAGCTTAAGCGAGAGAAGAAAGCGTGAGGTATATCCACCTTTACATTGATTCCCCAGTCCGCGTCTATTGATGAGCTCGCGCTGACGAAAATCCCAACAATGAGTACCAACTCTTCTTGGCTCAAGTTAGAGCAAGAGAGAGAGCAAGCGTGAGATATATCCAGCTTGACGCTGATTGCTCACCCCGGGTCTATTAATGAGCCCGCGCTGACTCAATATTCCAACGATGAGCATCAGCTCTTCCAGGCTCAAGCGAAGAGCAAGAGAGCGAGAGAGAGAGAGAGAGAGAGAGAGGAGAGCAAGCGTGAGATGTATCCAGTTTGACGCTGATTGTTCACCCCGGGTCTATTTGTGAGTCCACTTTGACTGCAATATCCCAACGATGAGCATCAGCTCTTCCTGGCTCAAGCGAGAGCAAGCGTGAGATATATCCAGCTTGACGCTGATTGCTCACCCCGGGTCTATTAATGAGCCCGCGCTGACTCAATATCCCAACGATGAGCATCAGCTCTTCCAGGCTCAAGCGAGAGCAAGAGAGCGAGAGAAAAAGAGAGAGAGAGAGAGAGCAAGCGTGAGGTGTATCCAGTTTGACGCTGATTGTTCACCCCGGGTCTATTTGTGAGTCCACTTTGACACAATATCCCAACGATGAGCATCAGCTCTTCCTGGCTCAAGCGAGAGCAAGCGTGAGATATATCCAGCTTGAAGCTGATTGCTCACCTCTGGTCTATAGATGAGCCCGTGCCGACGAAGAGCATCAGCTCTTCCTGGTTCAAACGAGAACAAGCGTGAGATATATCCAGCTTGACGCTGATTGCTCACCCGGGGTCTATTGATGAGCCCGCGCCGAGGCAATATCCCAACTATGAGCATCAGCTCTTCCTGGTTCAAGCGAGACGAGAACAAGCGTGAGATATATCCAGCTTGACGCTGATTGCTCACCCCGGGTCTATAGATGAGCCCGTGCCGACGAAGAGCATCAGCTCTTCCTGGTTCAAACGAGAACAAGCGTGAGATATATCCAGCTTGACGCTGATTGCTCACCCCGGGTCTATAGATGAGCCCGTGCCGACGAAGAGCATCAGCTCTTCCTGGTTCAAACGAGAACAAGCGTGAGATATATCCAGCTTGACGCTGATTGCTCACCCCGGGTCTATAGATGAGCCCGTGCCGACGAAGAGCATCAGCTCTTCCTGGTTCAAACGAGAACAAGCGTGAGATATATCCAGCTTGACGCTGATTGCTTACCCGGGGTCTATTAATGAGCCCGCGCCGAGGCAATATCCCAACTATGAGCATCAGCTCTTCCTGGTTCAAGCGAGAGCAAGAGAGCGAGAGAGAGAGAGAGAGAGAGCAAGCGTGAGATATATCCAGCTTGACGCTGATTGCTCACCCCGGGTCTATTGATGAGCCCGCGCCGACGCAATATCTCGGCGATTAGGATTGATGATCGCGCGCCGCTACTAATGAGTAATAATGACGCTCGTGCTTAATCGCTCCTATCAATTATAGTTTTCTTGTGCCCTGCTTTGCTGTCTCGAGAAATGAGCGGCTTTTGTCATCTCTATGCCGAATTGGTCGCTATTTCATTAAGCCGTCAAATATCTAAGTGATCGATGTGGTTGAAAATGAGAGTGGGTAATGACCCACCTTATTTTAAATCGCAATATAAAGTTATTGGCGTACTAAAGCTCATATCATCCCGTTCCAACACGCAATGTTAAAAGGGACTGGCACGAATTTTGTTCCGGGACTATCCTTAGTGCTTTCTGTTGGTATAAAGTGGAACAAATGTCCAGAAACGAAGTGAGGGCGGGCCACTATTTCTTATATAGAAAAATATAGCACTTCACTAAAACAAATTCTTGATGTAAAAAGAGTATTATTTATTTTATCTTGATCTATGATGTAAAATTCAGCCTCCGAAACGATGGCGTCGGACGCAACCGGGATTCAGACACTGAGATCATTCATCATCATCTTAAGCGTGTTATTCCCGGTTGCGCCCAAAGTCGTCTCTTTGGAATCCGGTGTATGTTTTAGTAAGTTGCAATTACGCAATGGACAACACGACAAAAATAATTTTCTAAGATGAAAAATATTAGGAATTTAAGAAAAATATTTTTGAAATGTTTAAACAGATGTTTATGGAGAAAAAAAAAATGAAGAAATATACATGTGACGTCATCACTCGGCATGAAAAATTAATACGGCCTTTGCTCACGTTGATTTAAAAAAAGGGTAATCCAATGAACCAAACGTTAAACATCGAGAAAAAAAAAGATATTGACATTTGACAGCAAGGACATATAGCACCGACATCACAACACGTTAAGCCTCAGGATTACGTCCCTTCCGGCATATTAAATACAAATTTAAAAAAATAAATATTTTAATATAAAACACACATTTAATGATAGCTAAAAAATTGGGTCATCTTTTTTTTCTTTATTCGAAGAGCGTTTAAAATGCTAACATATTTTTTATCGTACTGTCTATTCGCGTCCAAACTAATCTTCATGCTTCACACTCAGAATAATTTTTTATCTCAATAATTTGTTGATCTGCGTTACTCAGACTGTGTTTCTTCAGAGTTTATGAATTAAACATTTGATCAAATGGCTCAATATCACTTAGGCCGTTAGTTGAATGGCACTGTTTAGTTAAGTGTTTAGGCCGTTGATTGAAGTCTGATCAATCCAGTTCGCTGCGACATATTATACAAGATTCGATTGCCAGCAAATCCACACTATCCAGTATAATACACTAAACAGTTTCTCTACTGAAAAGTTCAACAAATAAGGTACCAGCACTGGAGATTCTAGTCACGGCCTGACGAGGGTCAGACCCGGTCAGCACAATTTGTCACGCCACCGCAAAACATCCATCAATTACATAGATATCGGAACCGGCTGGCCGCAATAAGTGCCGCCTTTGATGTCTGTGACCGCATGGCCAGAGGGTCTTAAGGCCTTTGCTGTAAGTCAGATATAAATGCTGAGATCATTCAGCGCTAATCCCGCCAAATATCGATCATCGCATAGATATCGAAGCCGGCTGGCTGCAATAAGTGCCGCATTTGATGTCTGTGACCACATGACGGCAGGGTTTTAAAAATAATGCTATAAGTCAGACATATGCTGAGGTCATCCAGCGCTCATCCCGCTCAATATCGATCAACGCATAGATATCGAAGTCGGCTAGCCGCAATAAGTACCGCCCTAGATGTCTGTGATCGCATGGCCAGAGGGTCTTAAGACCTTTCCTGTGAGTCAGATATAAATGCTGAGATCATCCCGTTAAACATAGATAAATTACGCCTAGACATCGGAGCCGGCTGGCCGCAATAAGTGCCGTCTTTGATGTTGCCGTAAGTCAGATATATGTATAACGAGGCGGGAAGTGAGCTCTCGTTATCCTTGGGATCATTCATTGTTTCTGTTCTCCAAATGAAACCACAGTTACAGTTTACAGGCGTCTATTAATTATTTGTAATACACAATCACCACTAAATGCACTGGAAACGCAGTAAGTTCGCTAACGGGCTGATACAATCCTTCACAATTCTTTGATGCAATCCTTCCTCGCGCGCTGCTGAAACAGAAGTCCCCCATCGTCTGTGCAAAAGTCCGTCTTTTGTTTCTCGCTCGAAATATTCACACATCGCGCGTCATCCGTATTACGACGTTGGTCAACCTGACCTTTAAAACCAGTGTACCTACCAACTACAACCAGCTCAGTAGCGACCTCACTCAAGCTAGCCGCTTGACGTTTCCGAACGTAATTAAATGGCAAGCTATTTTAATTGACACAAAGTATTTTGATGTTAAGATAATCATTTTCGAACGTAGTCGTAGACGTCAGTCCTAGTAGCGCCATAGCGCGGAGCAGTGCTGAGGCTACAAGCTTACGTTTCTCAAGGCAAGTGAAGGTGGGCCGGGAATGTCCTCAGAAGGGCTCCGTCCCTCAGTCAACTTGTATTGAAGTCTTACCATTGGAGAGCCAGTCTTCATCATGATGGGCCGGGTCGACCGGTGTGATATAATCACAGAAAACCAGCTTGAAGCAGCGCCTCACTGTGTTTTGCCGGCTACCTGAGGCCCACTAATCAAAATCAACAATGTCTTTATTCAATTTATGTCCATACAGAACATTTATGAATGTCAAATATTATGTTATCTACCGCTGACATAAAATTAGATTCAGATTTTTATTTGCATAACATGTACAGAATATAAGATGGTGGTAGTATATTTGAGTCCAGTACATGACTCTGTAAGAACATCGCAAATATTATTCAGATTAACATTAATTACATGCTTTAACATAATAATTCATTAAATAAGAAAATATAATAGTTAATAGAAGAAATCACATATTGAACATTTGGAATTAATAATAAAATTAAGCAAATTACATAGATATAAGTAAATAATTGTTGATTGGTTACATTTTATAAGTGAGTCAGATGGCGAGATATTTATTCATAAATTCAGCTATTGAATAATAACACTTGTTTAGCAAATGATTTTTCAGTTTGTTTTTTAAAAATATAAATATTAGTTTCATTTTTAAATCGTTCCGGAATTTTATTGTAAATTTTTATTGCCCTGTAATAGGGCCCAGATTTAAATATTTCTAGTTTTGGTTGGGGTATGTCTAATTGATTTTTACGTCTTGTACTAGTGCCAGATTTAAAACAGGTGTCGATTTTTAAAGACAAATTTGACAATTTCCAGAATGTATAGAGAAAATAGGGATAATATTTTGTGATTTATAAAGTATGGTTTGCAACTTTGTCTTGGTTTGATGGTGGCCAAGATGCGTATACATTTCTTTTGCATGATAAGATATCGTTTGCATCTGTTGAGTGTCCCCATATGAAAATCAAATATGTATGTGTAATGATCCCTCGCAGGACAATATGGTGTAGTCCACGCTGCGGTAAGATAGGTAGAATATTTCTCCAGGGTGGCAATCGTACCCAAGACTCTTAGAACGTGAAACAGGCGACTGCTTGACTACGGGCCAGTCATAATGTTCATATAATAATGTCCTCCAAACCAATATTTCGATCATGGCGGCCAATCTCAGCAATCTGCCATCGACGCAGGACATATTATAGTGCACAAGTATTTGCGCAGACACAAGTGTACACTCTATTCCCGTACCCTCTTATTTCGATGGGATACTAGGTGTGACACGACCGAAGAGGGATTAGGCGCAAGACGAACGGCTTAATGTGCTTTCCGGGGCATGGGGGTACAAGACCGCCAACTTCCAGACTCCGAGCTAACACTTCTTAAGAGAATTTCTTAACAGAAAAACTCAGGTACAAATTTTTGGCCCGACCCGGGGATCTGACCCGGGACCCCAAGCGCAACCATCGCTTTAAAGTGCGACCCACGAACCATTGCGCCACCGAGGCAGTGAATGTTCATATAATAAGAGGCAGAATGACTGCTTCGGTGGCGCACAGTGCTTAGTGGGTCGCACTTTAAAGCGGCGGCTGCGCAAGAGGTCCCGGGTTCGTTCTCCGGGTCAGGCCAAAAATTTGTAGGTACCTATGTTTTCGGTAAGAAATTCTTAATGATAGCCCGGAGTCTGGAGGTGGTTTTGTATCCCAGTGCTTCGGAAAGAACGTTAAGCTGTTGGTCCTGCACCCGATCCCTCTTCGGTCGTGTCACGCTGGTGTCCCATCGGAATATAGGGGTAAAGGAATTAGAGAGTGCACTTGTGTTTACGCACACACTTGAGCACTATAATGTATCCTGCGTACGTGGCTGATCGTTACGATTGGCCTCCGTAGCTGTAATCGGTTGGAAGATATTATTAATATTAAGAGGAGCAGGGGTATAGTGGTCAAATAAATTAGGTCTCCTAATTAAAACGCTAAACATCGGCATTTTATTTAGCAACTGCGTCTTTGACTGACTTCGACAGGACTAACCATTTTTTCTATAATATCACTTGAAATTGGTGAAGTTACTCGTAGTAAAATTTGTTTGATATTAATCCTTTTTTATATGACTCTACTCTATTCATAAAAAGTCGTCCTGTCTCAAACAGCGAAATAATTAATCTTCGGTTAATTAGATAAGACCAGTACTAGAGCAATAAGTGCTCGGTCGGCGGCTTTGATGTCTGAAAAGGGGGGAGGCTGCCACCGCCATCCCCGGGTTATACTCTTCCCCGTCACTCAAACGTTTGCTTTGATATTGAGACAAACAAGGATGTCAGGAAATTGGTATTGACCAACTAAGGGCCGATTCGACCAAATCTATGGTATAGCACTGTCATTCCATACAAATCTGACTTTATACCATAGATTTAATATCAGAATTAGGTTGATTGAATCGGGCCGAAGACAAAGAACTAATATACTCGTAAGAAGTAGGTATAAAAGCATAGTATAACAACTTTACGTATCTATAATGATTACAACGGAGATTAACACGAAATTTATTATGTGACCGCATGGCCAGATGTATACCGAGACGCAATAGGTCCGGTATACTCTACCGCATCGAGCCCCCAAAACGGCTAAAGAAGCCGGCTGTGGGTTGGCGTTGGGGGGGTGGCATCGGTGTCGGGCCGGTTCCCTCGTGACCGGTCCACATAGGAGTATCTTTATTCTTGGGCCTTTTGGTGTTCTTAGCCGGTCTCGACCACGCGGGTTGCGCGGATCATGCGAGAGCGATTTGACGTGGACGTGGTGGGGAGTCTTTTAGCGGGTCAGCGTTGCGTCCCACAGCCAGTGAGATACGAATACGACTCGCTTTCTCCGTTCCGCCGACCGTCTCCGCAATCCAGCAGAGCTATTCGTGCGGGGGTTTTTGGAGTAAGCCTGTGAGCTCTCCCTCCTCTCTCTGCCTTGCAGCCAGATAGGTATGGGTTGGCGAGGGAAGCTTGCAGTCTTCCCCTACAGAGTGGCTGTATTGTGACCCAGCAGTGTGAGCATCCCAGGAAGAGTGAGTGTTGGGTTGTGGGAGAAGCCCAAAGCCTTTTTGGCTTGATTTGTGTTTAGGCCGTGATGGCGAGGCCCTTCCCCCCTTCTGGATTGGCCAAGAAGATAAAATTTCCCACCGTTCTCGTTGTCCATCCCACATGGGCAGGCCCTTGGGAGATCCCCTGGGGAGGGCTCCACACTTCCCGGCCGTCTCCCAGCGGCCCCGGGTATGCATAAGGCGGTTCCGACCACCGGCGCGACAGCCGACGTCGGCGGCTCTCTTCGAGCGGGTGGCATTTCCTCCAGGAAAAATAAAGGGTTTCAACGAGCGCCGCTCAGGTGGCCGATCGAAAAAGGTAAACCAGTGCGCCTAAGATGTTGTTTCCTTGAGCACAGTGACGCATAATAAATAGGCACAGAAGGTTGGCTCTGGCCGAAGTATATCCTGTCGTGTCTCTCCCTCACGCGATCCGTATAGATTGTCTCTGTCTCAAGCCGAGATTACTGTACATGTATGTATGTGTGTAGTTTGTGTAGCACTACGATATAGGTAGAGTCCGCGCCACCAAAGAAGTCTCGAAAAGAGAGCTTCAATCGCCATCAACATTAAAGTTTGAGCTCTATATCTGTCGCAGTCATCTGTTTAAATAGGCCATCCAATTAGATGCCTAGCAACGCCAGCATCTAATGGAATGCGTTGCGAATGCGAATTAATGTACGTTGGTCGCCAACATCATCCAATTGGTTGTTTTGGCCGATAGTTGTTAGAAATCACTCAACGTTTAACAGCTTGGCGTATTGAAAGTTAACTCATTCAAAATAACTGATCAAGAGTTAGCCAAGTGATTCAAATTTAACCTCTCTTCACTGCAGCGCTGGTAATTATCAAAACAAATATAGCGTCAGCGACAGCTGTGAATGGTATGGTTCAATTATCTTGTTCTAGTATACAATTATAAGTAAAATTGAAGTGTAAAATGGTCAAAGTAGACTACAAACATGGGTGTGTCAAATAATAATACGTCGTCTGTAACTTATTACGAAAGGTTTGAGTCGAGTGATTTTAGTTCAAAAAACTATCGGCCTAGACATCTAATTAGATGATGATGGCGACACACATATATGTAGTGTAGTATTATGTTGTACGGCCATGTGGTCCCCGGCAGAGTAGAATAGGCCACCCTCACTCTTAAGGTAAAGCTGCTGGCATGATCATCAGCACCCAGAGAAGGAAAACTCTGTATTTATATCAAAACCCTCGCCAACCCGTCTGCCAAGCGTGGTGAGTATGGCAATTACCCCTCATGTGATTGAGGGAGGCCCGTGCCCCAGCAGTGGGGACTTAAATGGGCTGATGATGATGATGATGTTGCGGTCAACGACATGGTTAGTTGTTCTTCAGCCATTTAATTGGATGCCGGCGTTTAACAAAAGCTCTAGGCATTTAATTCGATGGCTAATTAACTAGATGGCTGCAGCATATCCAGAGACCCAAGGAATCCAAAATTTTAGTTTCGTGTTTGGTCGAGGGACTTCTTGAATGCAGACACTATTGCGATCAAAACAGGCGATACATACATAAATTCGGACGTACTGTGATCTCGGCGTGTTTCGGAGTAAATGACAGACATAGACTTGCACGAGTCAATGACAGATATAGACTTGGAGAGACACGATATCATATACTGCTAACTTTGCTGGGAATGTTTAATCAATATTTTTTAATTCCAACCGTATTGGCTCTAGAATTATGCCACGGACAGATACTTTTAATACACAGTTTGTCCCAAAACTGCCATTTGCCGTCAATAACTACTCGCTTTGTTCGTAGTTAATGGTCGGAACTCATATGTTTTGCTGTGATACATATATTTTAATAGCGGGCCTCGGGTTCGGCGATAATTGGTGACACGGCTGTTGTGACGCGTGATTATAATAATGTATGTCACGTCAATTTGTATACGTCATGTTACATGGCTTATACTTTGATTGTTATTGCTGTACCTTTTGTAATATAGGTACAATCGGTTTTTAACCTCCGATAAAAAAGTGACATACTGTATCGCTGGAATGACGTCGTCGAGAATGCTCTGCGCGAACTTCAGGCCGATATAAACAATCATAAAAATATTGCTACAGACTATAACCGAAACTAACCGCAAAGAAACAGTGATTAGTAGCTACAGCATGATTATAATAACAACGGCTGATTAGCGAGTTACTGCTCCTGTTATTTGTTCGTGCTTAGCAACTTCGGAGAGGTCCCCCTGTTCGGGAATAACGGTTCGGCGAAAGTAAATAAAAAGGAACGGTATGTTGTTTAGGTGTTCCGTAGCTTTTTTTACTGAAGCTGCGCAGTCAAAACATTATATTACATACATATTAATTAGTTTTTATTACCTTACGTAATTTATTAATTCAATTCCTAAATCCATTAAATTAATTAATTTTAATAAATTATAACGCCGTGTTAGTCTAGTGGTTTAAGTACCGGCCCGTGATCTCAGGGTCCTGGGTTCGATTCCCGGATCGAGCGAAAAGTATGTTTCGAATTTTTCGGACATAGCTCGGGTTTGTGATCACCAATCCGCATTTGACAAGCGTGGTGATTAAGTCTAATCCCATAATAGTAGCGATAACTTGATTTCTATGATGGAGGCCTTTGCCCTGCAGTGGGACAGTTTATAGGCTGATTAAAAAAACTATTTATTATAAACCATTATTTATAAACAACGATCGGAGTAGGTAGAGCTATTTTTGGTACTTGCGTTTTTTTCAAATAACATGGACATGCTTGGAATCCCGGGATTAAAGATATCATCATCATCACCATTAACGTCCCCACTGCTGGGGCACGGGCCTCCCTCAATCACGTGAGGGGTAATTGCCATACTCACCACGCTTGGCAGACGGGTTGGCGAGGGTTTTGATATAAATGCAGAGTTTTCCTTCTCTGGGTGCTGATGATCATGCTAGCAGCTTTACCTTAGTCGCCTTTTACGACACCTCGGTAAGAGTGAGGGTGGCCTATTCTACTCTGCCGGGGACCACACGGCCTGAAACAGCTGTGTGGCAGTAGCTTTAAAACGATATAAATAAAATAAAAAAAAAAGATTTATTGTTCTCTTATAAGTACAATTTCAAACTTAAATTCCATTTATACTAAAATTAACATTCTTATATTTGTACCTGAACTAAGTTTGACCTGTATTTAAGGCAGAAAAGTATAAAAAGAAGGCCTTATTTAACTAAGTTTAAACAAAAACAATTTTGAATCCCTAATGAAACAAAACAAAAACAAAATTCAAATTTATGACGAAAGCAAATTAGATTACATTACTATAAATAAAAATAATTTAACATAGGACCTTCAATAATTCCTCTGTGTCTTCATAGGACATGTTTAGGAATGCAATTTGAAGAATGTTTTTAGTGCGAAGTAATGGATAGGAGTAAAAGGATAACTTGGCATATTGTATAATAAAGGACCTCATCATCATCATCATCATCAGCAACCCACACTCGTCCACTGCTGGACATAGGTCTCCCCTAATGCACGCCATTGCTCCCGATTTTCGGCCACTCTCATCCAGCCCACACCAGCCAGCCTTCGAATGTCATCATCCCATCTTGTCGCAGGGCGTCCTACACTACGCTTAACGAGTCGCGGTCTCTACTCAAGGACTTTACGGCTCCAACGGCTGTCAGTTCTGCGGCTAATATGACCAGCCCACTGCCACTTCAGTTTGCTAATTCGGTGGGCTATGTCGGTGACTCTGGTTCTCTGTCGGATTACATCATTTCTGATGAGGTCCTTCAGAGATACTCCGAGCATAGCCCTTTCCATAGCTCTTTGAGCGACTAAATAAAGGACCTAGGAATATGTAAAAACGAGAGGCGAAGGCATTTTTAGTGGGCGTGGAAAAACAAACTATCGCCCCTCATTTGCGTCCCCAGAAGCAAGGCGTGCTGTTTTAGGACTGTGGTCATATGATTAATTGTCTAACTGTTAGTACTTTAGTCTTTTTGTAAAGTAGTAACATAGTAATAGAGTTAAGGTGACGGGTAGGGCACACTAGCGACGGCGATCGATTTTAATTTTTAGCTACTAAACCGGATCTATTTTAAACAAATTAGGTATTACAACCTCTAGGCAAATACGTATACTATTTATTAAATAACCAACCACAAATGTTGGGTCCGTTTTTGTACGCGAAAAATTGATTCACGCCTAAAGCGGCCACTTTTTTCACGTACGCGTTGGACCCAACATTTTTAATGTTATAAAGTTTATTTGAGGCACTTAGGCGTTATCAGCGGGACCCCAAAAAGTGATATTCTTGCAGGTATCGCGGGGCAAGTCAGCCGTTGAGTTAAGCCGCTGTGGCGCTAATCCGCGCTTAACCCTGCTGCACGGACTGTTTGTCCCGGCTTAAAACTTTCGCGTCGGGTACAATGTCAAAGGAATGGTGGTTAATTTTGATGTTTTTTCTTTCGACTTCTCTGTTTATATCGGATGGGAAGCAACGTGATCGGTTGGTTTCGATAGAAAAATCTACATGAGGGAAAGCAAGTTTACTAAGTATATATTTTTAACTAACTTCAAAAAAAAAGCGGTTCTCAATTCGACATGTATATATATATTTTTTTTAATGTTTGTTTGCCGATTACTCTGCCGTTTATGAACCGATTTAGATAATTCTTTTTAGTTGGAAAGTAGATGGTCCCGGATTGGTACCATGATCAGGATATCAGGATCTGATGATGGGATCCTGGAAAAATTTAGGGGAACTCTCAAATTTTATAGGGACACGTAATGTTTTTGTATCCTTTCACAAAACTGCACCAGTGTTAACGCCTGACTGTATTAATTTTGTGGCTCTGCTGATGATGGAAGGTCAACTCCTCAACGGTAAGTAGTTAAAGGATAACTCTTTCAATACTGTACTCACAATTATTTTTTTCGTTATTTGGCAATGGTGGACACTAAAAGGTTTGAAAAAAAATCTGCAAAAAATTTTTTCGCTTGCGCGTACGCTTATACCATGATTCAGGATTTGAAAAGCCTGTTAATTACATGGAAGCGGCCGTCTGACCTTCGTAACCCTTTGACAGGGGAACCAGACCAACTGAACCATGGCTACACATTTCAGAAACTATACTAAACGTGCAGGCTTCCCCACACCGCCAATGTGAAAGGCACAATTTCAGGTCTGACTGACTCGATGGCGCAGTGGTTTGTGGGTTGCACTTTAAAGCGACGGATGCGCAAGAGGTCCCGCGTTCGATCAGGTCGGGCCAAAAATTTGTACCTAAGTTTTCGGTAACAAATTCTTAGTGTCAGCCCGGAGACTAGAAGTCGGCGGTCATGTACCCCCGTGCCCCGGGGAGCACGTTAAGCCGTTGGTCCTGCGCCCAATCCCTCTCCGGTCATGTCACGCTAGTGTCCCATCGGAATATGACTGTAAGGGAATAAAGAATGTACTTGTGTTTGCGCACACACTTGATCACTATAATAAATCATGGATATAATGTACAATCACTATAATCTCAACGTGGCTGATCGTTGAGGTTGGCCTCCGTAACCGTAATTGGTTGGAGGATATTATTAATTTCAGTCAAATTGAAAATTACCTCTGTATCAATCAACTGTCATCATCATCATCATCATCATCAGCCCATTTAAGTCCCCACTGCTGGGGCACGGGCCTCGCTCAATCACATGAGGGGTAATTGCCATACTCACCACGCTTGGCAGACGAGTTGGCGAGGGTTTTGATGTAAATGCAGAGTTTTCCTTCTCTGGGTGCTGATGATCATGCCAGTAGCTTCACCTTAGTCGCCTTTTACGACACCTCGGTAAGAGTGAGGGTGGCCTATTCTACTCTGCCGGGACCACACGGTCAATCAACTGTGTATTATGCAAATAAATTATGTTTCTGTTTCAGTGAGGACTCATTTAGGTTAAATACAGAATTACATTCACCAAAATATTTAGATTGAATGACGTTTGTGGTGGTTTTTTAACTAGTTACTGTGCCTAGAAATTTTTAAAAGGTTTCGGGTTTTTCTGTTTGGTTGTTTCATACCAAAATTCAAGATTCAATGTAAGCGGGAAGTAGTTGATTCCGTTGCGAGTAATGGCGAGCTTCAAAATATTCGGTATGATGATAAGTAGGTACCTGAGGCTGACGCTGAGGTCAGCGTTTTGAATTTTTGCTTTGATTTAGAATTTTTCACAGTTTAGGGGCAATTAGACTTAAGAAATGTTTGATATGAACTTCAACTTTAATATCTCTACGCGTTCATGTAGAAAAGGGTAGTTAGTAAGTTTATAATTATTAAAAAAAATATATGTCATGTAAGCAAAAATAATATTTTAATATTTTATGTAACTTAAAATTTATCATTTTCCTTAATCTGTACTTTTTAACGTTGCTTCGTGCCGAATTTCAATATTCTGAGTTCACGGGAAGTACCCTGTAGGTTTTGTTTCCCTGACGTGACGGAAATTCGTCTACCGTGTCGGTATAAACAACTATAGTTCATGTTTCATTTTCTAATATTTTTATTATATTACATAACTAAAAAAAAATAATTTTCGCAATTTTTCCTATATTTGCATTATATGACAATGCTTTATGCCAAATTTTAAGATTCTGAGTTTACCAGAAGTACCCTGTAGGTTTTGGTTGCTTTGCGAGTGTCGAAAATTTGTTGAAAATATCGACATAATCGGCTGTATCTTTTGATTAGCTTGGCTTAGAAGTTTGATATTTTCACAGCTTAAAGAGACAATAGACCTGAGTATTTCATGTGAATTTCAGCTTGATACGTCGCAACAGACAAACGGACGGACAACAAAGTGATCCTATAAGGGTTCCGTTTTTTCCTTTTGAGGTACGGAACCCTAAAAACAAAATATAGGTACAGAAACATCATCCGCTTTTCGGTGAAGTAAAACATATAAAATCTCTTTCAGATAACCTATAATTTCTTGTTTTAAACTTTCATGGTCACTAACATTTGAAAATATAATAATGAGAAAAGAGTGAGTTAGTGAACATTGGTACCGCAGGTGCGCGTAGTAAAAGACTGCGAGGGTAGATCGACTTGTCTGCCAGTAACAACTTACCCGCAAAAACTTCAGTTACTCCGTGATCATGGCGCTTGCAATAGTGCCGAAATATCGGTACCTCAATAATAAGGTACATCGTCACCCACCATTTTGGAACTCGTTGCCAGCGCATGTATTTTTTTCCTTTCCTACAATATGGATTCCTTCAAACGAAGCGTGAAAAAGCATCTCGCGGGCCAGTATGGCGGTGCCAACGGAGGTGATGCCTGACATCGCTTCGTTGTAATTGCATAGTAGACTCTCTTGCTTACCATCAGGCTGAGGAGAGCCAATATACTGTGTCACTGTAAAAAATACTTGGACAAAATTCTGCCTAGCGATCATGACCCTGGCGTTGAATCGACCAAAAGTACGAACAAACGAAGTTTCTGTCTCGTCCGTATATAATATAGGGCGGACGATAAAGGCTCTTTCATTCGAGGCCCAATAGCGGAGAGTGTCTTTGGTCCCGAGAAGGAGCATTTTACGTGCGCCGTTTTAGGCCGAGTGGAAGCTGGGGTAGTAAAATGACGCTGCATACGAGTAGGTATCTATATTTTAATATTTCCTTATACACCATGCTTTTTTTGAAAAACAAACATTGTTCTCCTAGGTACGGTCAGCAGCTCAAAAGTAGCTTAACACTTTAGTACCATGTCAAAGTAACTGTTCTGTCTATTATAGGCAGTTTCCAAGTGGTTCGTAAAAAAAATACTTCGACATGGTACTAAAGTGTTTAGTTACGTTTGGTATTGACCGTACATCACAGAAAAAAAACACCTTCCCATACAAAAGTGATCAGCTAATCGGTGCAATTATTTTTAAAGATCTTATTCTTCTCGGTTGAAATTGACATTCCGAATCAACTGTAGATTACATAATATTTGACATTCATAAATGTTCTGTATGGACTTAAATTGAATAAAGACATTTTTGATTTGATTTGAAAAGATTTAGACACTATGTTCCTTGATAATAGTTTTCTTCATAATAATACCCTCGTAAACTGAGTAGGACAGTTAAAAAACACGGTGCATACGGGCGATAATAACTCATCTGATAAGAACGCGCTTCCCAGGCGGAGTTTCGGATTCGAGCATACACCTCTAGATTTTTCAAATGTATGTGCGTATTTCTTTCTGCCTAGCTCGTCGGTAAGAGAATACATCTTGAAGAGATTTGCACGTTTGGGATAGATTCTAAAACGTGTAACCATTATTGGTTCGTGTAGTTATCCTATTGGGTTGCAAAGGTCAGACGGCTATCGCATCATTGTAATTAACCAAAATTCTTAATTATGGTGTAAGCGTACCCTGGGCTTAAGTAACAACTTTGGACGTAACCGGGAATTAAATAAATAAATAAATATTTCACAACATCACATACATTGATCTAACTCCGAGATAGGTAGCTCAAGGACCTGTGTTACGGATATCAGAATCAACAGTGGGATTACAAATATATTCATATAATACTTTTTCTTTTGTAAATACATACATATAATACATAGGAAACACCCAGACCAATACAAACAAACATGTTCATGCACACAAATGTTTGTACTGTGCGGGGATCGAACCCGCAACCCTTGGACCAAAGGTAGCGTTCACTACCACTGTTCCAAACGGGTCGTCTCAATTCTAAGGTGAAGAAAGTATTGTTTTTAACTCTATAATGTGTCGAGTTTGTGGTCAACTGGACAGCTTGCTTTGCATACGGAATGAACTTGACATGTGATGTTTCTGGAACAATACCTTTAAAAAAAGAGCGTGTCCTTTTCAAAACGGCCGGTGGCACACTTGGACTCCTTTGGAATGTTAGGTGTCCACGGGCAGCGGTAATCACTTACCATCAGAAAATCCGTCCGTTCGCCACCTACTTATATATATTTTTTAAATATTATATAATATGGCTCTGGTTTGGTTTCTTCGACCCCCGCAATCCTGTTTCCTCCTATATCATAAAATAAGAGCCGGGAGGTGAGCGTCATTTTAGTCAATACTTTCGTCCATAACTGGGCCTCTCGAAATGGTCTCGGATTAATGGCACTTGTTTAGTTCGGAAATGTTTGTCATCGAGCAGGTGGGTCCTGATTTACTGCGCGCTGGATATGAGCTGGCTTTTAGATAGCCTTTTACAGTAACATTTTAGAGAGTTTCTGAACGTGTAACCGTGATTCAGTTGGTTTGATTTCTGTCTAAAAGTTGAGAAGGTCAGACGGCAGTCGTTTTATAGCAGACCTGGCAAAAAAGTATCTTTAAAAAGATTGGAACATTTGCATCTGGATCAGTGCAGTGATGCGGAACAGTGAAACGCTTCATTTGGAACATCAACTCTCAGATAGATACGTGATTCATTCCGCTCATTTGGATCAATCGGTTCACTCGGATCATTCAGCTCATTCGGATTATTCGGCTCATCGGATCAATCCACTCATTCTGATCATTCGGATCACTCGGATCATTCAGCTCATTCGGATTATTCGGCTCATCGGATCAATCCACTCATTCTGATCATTCGGATCACTCGGATCATTCAGCTCATTCGGATCATTCGGCTTATCGGATCATTCCACTCATTCTGATCACTCGGATCATTCAGCTCATTCGGATCATTCGGCTCATCGGATCATTCCACTCATTCTGATCATTCGGATCACTCGGATCATTCAGCTCATTCGGCTCATCGGATCATTTCACTCATTCTGATCATTCTGATCACTCGGATCATTCAGCTCATTCGGATCATTCGGCTCATCGGATCATTCCACTCAATCTGATCATTCGGATCACTCGGATAATTCAGCTCATTCGGATCATTCGGCTCATCGGATCATTCCACTCATTCTGATCATTCGGATCACTCGGATAATTCAGCTCATTCGGATCATTCGGCTCATCGGATCATTCCACTCATTCTGATCATTCGGATCACTCGGATCATTCGGCTCATCGGATCATTCAACTCATTCAATTCACTCGAACTCGAGATCCATTTGAGTCGAATTATATATTTGTAATCCCGCTGTTGATTCTGATATCCGTAACACAGGTGCTTGAGCTACCTATCTCAGAGTCAGGTCAATGTATGTGAAGTGGTAAAATATTTATTTATACTAGGACCAAAAATGTATGAAAATCTGATCTTCTTTCTAATAACAATAAATTCACACAATATCTCTACATTGACTTGATTAATTATTACATACAATATACATACGTATACACCGCGTGATGCTGCTTGAAACATCTGTCATAAATGAAAAGGCCTGTGTGTGTAATCTAAGTAGGTACTTGACATATTATTAATCATGAATAACGCCTATATTGAGATACACACGAGTGTCTACTCGTATATACATATGCCTTTATAGGAAGGCAAACAAAAAAAATCAGAACTAATTAATAGCCGACCATAGCCGACCAATAAACCGACTTCCAAAAAGGAGGAAGTTCTATGTTCAGCAGTGTGTAAGCTGCTGCTGAAAAATGAGACACTAAAAAGCATGAAAAAAAATTCTGCGAAAAAAACCGTCTTCAATAACCATGTATCTATCTAGGTACTCCTAAATCTACTACCATTTTAAGACTATTTATCTGTATCTAACGTATTATATTTCCAAATAAATAATTGTTTGTTTGATTGTTTCATATCAATTTCAATTCAAATCAATATTTCTTAGATTAGAATACATATTTGAAGCCTTCTATAAATAAGCTCAATTTCGAACTTGCTTACCTACAACTTTCGTATAATACTTTTGGCAATGGACGGGTGTTTCCTGACCTACTATAAAAACTAAAATGAACTCGCCAGAATCGTATACGCGTACAATAAATCCTTCGTGCCCTAGAAGCTAGAGTAAGGTTGATTAAATAATACCTACCGGTATACATACCGGTTTGTAAATATTTTTTCTATAATGTAGGTACTAAACTTGTGTAGAGATGATCTATTGTAGTTTTTTAAGTGAAATTTCAAAGATCTCAGTAGATTTTGTTACTTTTGTGTTAAGTAGCTCGAAGTTGATTAATCAAAGAAGTAAAGGTGTGTAACAATATCTGCAAGGTTTCTTTGTTACAACACTTAACGAAATCTATGGCCAACTACCCCGGACTCACCCAAACTCATGGACCCACTGGGTCACTCCAGAATCAGGAAATATTTTTTTTGACGTTCATACATTTACAACGATATCAATGTGACTGATGGAGTCAGGCAGATTTCGTTCATGGCGACCGCTTCAACTCCTAGCCAAATGTCTTTGGTGTGCTCGCATGTGGCTGACGTAGCCTATCTTTTTCTAAAAGATTCTTATACATAGCAGGCATGTGAGCACACCCCCCGGCATAGTTATAGTTTATAGCCACAGATGGTCGGGCTTTTAACTCATCCCGCTTAGAGTCAAGCTCAGCAAGCCTTTGTGTTTCGAAGTCTCGGACTTTAGTTTTCACTAAAGCCCTCCACTCGGGTAGCTCAGCAGCCTGTTCCTCCCAGCGAGATGTCACACTTTTTCATGTGGCGCTTAAGCATATCTTTATATCTGAAGGAGTTGTCCGCCATGCTTACGCTTGCCCTCCTCAAGTTCAAAATAGAACATGCGCTTCGACATTCTCTGCTCTGGCATCCGGGATACGTGCCCACGTGCCCGCGCACCACCGTAGCTGTCGCCGCATGATATATGACTCAATACCACCTACATTAGCTCTACGAAGCACTTCAGTAGCAATTAGGGCTCAAATAATACCAGCGCCATGGCCTACAGGAAGGTACCCCTTCCTTAAGTCGTGGCTTTAGCTGAGTGAGCTCCTTTTTGTTACGCACCGAGATACACCTGGACACAATGTAGGTGCGCGGCCAAATTATTTGAACTTGTAGGTAGTTTTTTTTTTCTTTGTTATTATGTTTTGTTTTTACTTTAGTTTTAATTTCACAAGTTTGTTTTTTTTTCTTTATTTGTAATGTTGTGTGTCGTGTGTGTTTAACAAATAGATGTTTTTATCTTATCTTATCTCAGTATTCCGCACATAGTCAAACTACCGAATCTTACATATTTTCCGCAAAATCGGTCTAACATGCGGAGGTGTCGGCGGTACACAGTCCAGGTCTCAGCTGAGTACAATATGTTAGGCAGAACTACAGCCATGTACACTGCGATCTTTGTAGCCAGTTTTATGTCGTGTGAGCAGAAGACCTTTGCGTACAGTTTACCAAACGCTGCAGCAGCAGCGCCAATCCTGCTGTTGATTTCTGCATCAAGATCGCATTTGGATGTAATAGTGCTCCCCAGATATCAAAACTTACTGTGGGAGAGCCAAGCTTCGGCATGAATGGGCCGGCTCGACCGGAGTGATACCACGGCCTCACATAAAACCGGCGTGAAGCAGCACTGTGCTGTGTTTCGCTGCGTGAGTGAGGGTACCGGAGGCCCAATCCGGGGATAAGGGGGTTTTAAGGGTTGGCAGCGCACTTGTGACTCCACTGGTGTCGCGGGTGTCCATGGGCGGCGGCAATTGCTTACCATCAGGTGATCCGTCTGTTCGTCTGCCTACCTATTAAAAAAAAAACTTATCGACCTGCGTAAGCTCGTCCTGACCGAGTTTAATATTCATTGCTTCACGATCGTTGATGTCTTGAGATGGCTCAACTTCCGTCTTTTTGACACTTATATTGAGTCCGATTTTACAGCACGGCTTGTTGAAATCAGACATCAGCTGTTGCAGGCTATATACTATTTATAAAGAGGTAAAACCTACAGATAGCGGAAATGCTTATAACTAATCCGAAAGCCGTGTGGTCCCCGGCAGAAGCCGTGTGGTATAGGCCACCCTCACTCTTACCGAGGTGTCGTAAAAGGCGACTAAGGTAAAGCTGCTGGCATGATCATCAGCACCCAAAGAAGGAAAACTCTGCATTTATATCAAAACCCCCGCCAACCCGTCTGCCAAGCGTGGTGGGTATGGCAATTACCCCTCATGTGATTGAGGGAGGCCCGTGCCCCAGCAGTGGGGACTTAAATGGGCTGATGATGATGATGATGATGAATCCGAAAACACGAAACACCTGTGCGATGTAATTGACACCTAGCGTATATGGCCTGACTATTCGGTGGCGCAATGGTTAGTGGGTCGCACTTTAAAGCAACGGTTGCGCTTGGGGTCCCGGGTTCGATCCCCGAGTCGGGCCAAAATTTGTACCTGAGTTTTTCTGTTAAGAAATTCTCAGTGTTAGCCCGGAGTCTGGAAGTTGGCGGTGTTGTACCCCCGTGCCTCGGAAAGCAAGTGAAACCGTTAGTCCTGCGCCTAATCCCTCTTCGGTCGTGTCACGTGTCCCATCGAAATAAGAGGGTACGGGAATAGAGAATGCACTTGTGTCTGCACAAATACGTGTGCACTATAATATGTCCTGCGTCAATGGCTGATCGCTGAGATTGGCCGCCATGACCGAAATATCGGTTTATAGGACATTATTATGTAGCCTAATACCATCTATTGGCATAAAGTGGAACTAGTAAAATAAAACTATACATACTCAATACTCAATCATTTATTGCAAAACCATAATGTACAATAAGATGTTACAATAGTGATGGAACAATGTTATGGACCCTGTCGGGCACGAAAACTTATGTTTAGGAGAGAGGAAGCGCTTTTATAATAAACTTTAAGTTGAATTAAATCATTTGGAGAAACCTATATATGTATGATCAGCAAAATATTCATTAGTGTTGTAGTAACTTTTATCAATTAGGTACATAGTTCTTTAATTTTTTAATAAATATTTTATCATTCTTTTCATTCTGTAGTATGTCTGGTAATTTGTTGAATATTTTTACAGAGGAACTGAAGGTGCTTGTGGAATTTAATTGAATTTAATTTAAGTACTGGGCAGTCTCTCGAGGTCATTGAATTTATTAATTGAAAATCGAAATGATTTAAAGGATTTAACAGTTAAAGTACTATTTGTAATGCAATGAACAAAACGAATAAATAAAATATACTATCAGATTTAAAAGATTTTATTCCAGTTTGTTGGCACTGAATCAAAATGGCGACAGGTGTTTCGGAATCCGTAAAAAATAAACGTCACGCACGCCGCGTAACCACACAACTCGTAATATTGATGGAAATAAAAAATATATGAGTAAATGCAGCTTTTGCATTTAAAAGTTGGTGGACGAATAGCACAGGCATCTCTGCCATGATTTGTATGACATAACGTCCTCCAAAAGATAAGGCTACGGCGCCCGATCTCACAACCAGTCACGTCTAGACTAAGTTATAGTGTACAAGTGTATGCGAAAGACAAGTGCACTGTTTATTCCCTAAAAAAAAGATATTGCGACGAGACACCAGTATGTGGTAGGCTATAAAAGTACCCAATGAAACAAAAAATATTAAGAAAAAGGTTGTATGTTAAGCCGGTACAACAAAACCTTTTTCTTTTTTTATTTTTTGTTCTCCCAGGGGAAATGCGTTACGCATACCCGTCCGCCCGGGGGCGGACGGGTTATGTCGGACTCCCCCCGCATGACGGCGGGGGTCTACCGACTAAAACCCCTGGGCACCCTCTCATCGTCCATAGTGGGGGGGTCGTGGTGACGGGCACGGAGCCATGTGCACGACCCCCCGGACGGAGCCCGCCTAAATGGCGGGCAGGACGCTGCCCGCCATTTAGGCGCTGCTTCGTTAAGGGTCTTTTTACACCCTGTATACATTTGATAGTTTTGTAAATACATACTTATTAATTCATAGAAAACACCCAGACCAATACAAACATACATGTTCATGCACACAATTTTTTGTAGGTACTATGCGGGGATCGATTGCAACAGAGGCAGCGTTCACTACCACTGGTCCAAATGGGTCGTCATAACAGCCATAATCTCATTTCCTTTTTTAAAGTCACTCACGAGTAAAAGGCCGTTTTATAACGGCACAAACAATTTAGTTAGCAATATCGAACTAGTAGAAGTGGCAATACAAGTAGGTAAGTAAGTAGTGTTGGAGTCTGGGCAAAGTTAGTTAAGGGCACTCGGGACGCTGATTGTTATTTGCCGTGTTATTGCTTCAGAGATGACAACTTCCGCATATGGCACTTAGGATAGTGCCAAGTGCAAGCGCAGTTTTAGTTATGTCATTAGGCAGGTGCTAAGATTGTTACTAAAGAAATAAATAAGTTTTACAGCTTACAAGGGGTAAAAAAATTTATGATATTAATAGTTGGTATTTTTTATTGCATTTTTTTGCAATTAGTTCAGTGGTCTGATTGGTACAACAGCCACCCGGATTGTGGAAGATGTGGGTTCGATTCCCGCCTGAACACGAGAATGAAATAGATATGGAGGGATTCTATGGGTGAACAAAAGAAGGGAGTCTTTTTAACTTTGTAATAAAATATAATAACACCAATGTAATGAAATTAACGTTTAACCAGGCAATGGTTCATACGAGACCACCAGATTTTGAACTTTGTGCAGTTGAGATAAGGTTGAAACCAATGAAATAAATGATGTATATATGCCTGGTAAAGGGTTAACAATTTTCCACGTACGTACCAGACGAAATTTACTAACTTGTTAAAATAACCAATTAGTTAATAATGAAAAATACTTCACGCCGGTTTTCTGTGAGGCCGTGGTATCACTCAGGCCAAGCCGGCACATTCATGCCAAAGCGTGGTTCTCCCACGGTGAAAATAACAAAATCGTAAAAAATAACATTAGTTAAAAATTGCTATATTTTATAAGATTTGCTAATTTGTTATAAATAACAAATGCGTTGAAAATAACAATTTGTTAAGACTAAAAAAATGCTTAAAAATAACAAATGCGTCGAAAATACGTCGTAACACATGCGTCAAAAAACGAACTTGTTCGTTGAAAATACAACTCTATTAAAAATAACATATAACTGTCTTTCTAACTTTTTTAAATGTGTCTTATAAAAGGAATCTTTTGATTTGCGTAATTTTTTACTACAACTGGGATAAAAAAAATATGTTTTTGTGATGCTGTCGTGCGGAGGTGCTTCCCATTGGAAGCATCATCTCAACCCATATGATGGCCAGTCTCAGAGGTACTTACTTTGAACTTTGAAAGACACGGGTAGCGGGTGGATGCGACAGAATGTTTTCGTCTCTTGATAGAATTAACAAAATATGACCGATTGTGAACTCGAGAATTTAGTGAAGAATGTACCTTAACTGGTTTCGGGTTAGGTCGTAGTTTCAAGAGGTTTGTTTGAAAAACGACTACCGAAACCGAAAACTAAATTCGGTTGGATACTATCCATTAGTAGGTTAGGTTAGGTTAGTTAGTAGATCGGTATACTTATTTTGGGTTACCTAACTTACAACCTTTCAAATTCCCTACTTTTTTTATTATTATGGCTCTACCCGAAGATAATTCGCCAATGTCAAGTAACTTATTGAGAATAAGTAGGTAGTCAACAGTCGAAGTCAGTCAAAGTCACAGCCACTCAATAAAACGCCGGTGTTACGTTTTATCGACCTACGGATTCAGCGGAAATCACTCTAAAAGCAATCGCGGGTTTTAAGACTCTATTAGGTCCAAGCAAGTTGTCACGAGACAACGCACTCGACACACAATAACAGTGTTAAAAAAGATACAATCCAACGATTCTTATTATTAGGATCACTTTGCGGCACTTCATTGCACAAATAAATACCAAAATTGTACCCCAAAAACCACTAGACACTAATTTAAAACCTTTGAATTGCATCAGCCCATGCGGCTTGTTTTAGCCCTACCCGCCGAATTTCAATTCCCTACTTGATATTGAAACAAAAATGTTTGACATAAAGATGAAAATCGGATGAAGGAAATTTTGCTGCAGTAACCCAGCGTGCGAATGTCCGTACCATATGTGATACATGACTAAACTTCGACTTATCGTCGTCATAAGCAATACCCTGTTAATAATACACACTGACAGTTAGTACCACAACAAACTCCGCACAAACTCGGTCGACCCGAGAACTACTCTAGTACTTAGATAAGTACTTGTGTGTTCTTGTCATGTCTAATACCATAATGTAATGATAGCCAGTAGTAAGGTATAGGAAACGTGCACATTGACGGTGCTGCCAACTAGTGCCATACATTTAAAATTTGTACCTTCATAATAATATCCTCCAACCGATTTTTTTTAATGTAATAGGTGGCAGACGAGCAGACGGATCACCTGATGGTAAGCAATTGCCGCCGCCCATGGACACCCGCGACACCAGTGGAATCACAAGTGACCTGCCAACCTGTAAACCCCCCTTTCCCCCGGATTGGGCCTCCGGTCCTCACTCACGCAGCGAAACACAGCACAATGATGCTTCACGCAGGTTTTCTGTGAGACTGATTTCGGCTTAGGCGGCCAATATCAACGAACAGCCACTTACGTAGGATATATTATAGTGCTCAAGTGTGAGCGCAAACACAAATGCACTCTCTATTCCTCCCTAATATTTCGATGGGACACCAGTGTGACACGACCGGAGAGGGATCGGGCGCAGGTCCATCGGCTTAACGTGCTTTCCGAGGCACGGGGGTACAAGACCGCCAATTTCCAGACTCGACCTTCACTAGATCGTTGGTCCACCTTGTGGCGCCACTGCTGCGACTTCCTGTACGTGGCGTCCACTCGAGGACCTTGCCGTCTCAAGTTGCTAGCTAGTGTAGTAAGTATTGACCCTTGAGAGGACTCAGGACAAACTACTGACTATGAGTATAATACTGTCCTAATATATTTTGGCCTCAATAATTAACAAGAGCTTCTTCTAAGTTTTGAAGGTTGTAAGTGTTAGAAACGCAGTTACTATAGGTTCAGAGGTACTTGAAATACTGTAACGTACTAACAACTTTAACCATTTGTTAAAACTATTTTATTACTAACTCTTTTTCTAAGATGACAACTCTAAAAAACGACATGACTACACCGGTTACAATTTATAACATAATCTTACGGTGGCAGGCCCCTCACAAGGTGGGCCGACGATCTGGTGAAGATCGCGGGAATCCATTGGATGCGGGCGGCACAGGAGCGATCTATGTGGAGAACATTGGGGGAGGCCTATGTCCAGCAGTGGACGTCTATTGGCTGAAATGATGATGATGATTACGGTTGGACCACTATCCAGGATAAGTCTAATAATTACATTTGAGTGACTGACGTCTGATCATCGCAAATCTTAATTAAGGGAACCAGAACAACTGCATAGAGTAAAATGTGATCAAAGGAAACACAAGTTCAGAATCATTGTCTCAACAATTGTTTGTTTGACAATTACCTTTATTTAAAAAAAAAGAAAAACTTAAGAAAATTAAAACAATAACTGAGCTAAGCTAGTAGGTCTACCTAAGCTAAGCTAAAAGATAAGGCAAAGTAGATCCCACTGGTAGTGTTTCGAAATGCAGGCAGCATTACCCCGCTGGATCGCGATAGAAATTCGCGAGGCTACCAGCCTTTGGCTCTCCCGTAACTTCGACGAAACGCATAGCTAAGTAAAATAAAATTAAGTTTAATTAAATTATCAAGTCCTTCATCAAGTGTCCTTTATCCAAAGGTTGCCTGGAAGAGATCGCTCATAGTGATAAGGCCGCCTTCGTTGTACATATCCTGTAATATCTAGTTTTAAGTTTTCATACTTTATTTTGAGTGCAATAAAAGTATATTCATTCATTCATTCATTATATATAATTAAAGTTAAATTAAATTCTCATTTATTTCAGATTACCTATGATCTGAAATAAATGATGATTTAATTTAATTTAAGTTTTTTTTTAAATCTCGCAGTTCTGTGGAACGGTTTGGCTGCAGGAGTATTTTCCGATTACGACGTAGGGACCTTCAAAAGAAGAGAGTACTCCTTTTTATAAAACCGGCAACTTATTACCAATATCTCTGATTTCGCAATGTTCATGGGCGGCGTTGATTACTTTCCATCAGGTGATCCGCTTGCTCGTTTATAGCCAGTAGGATAAAAAAAAAACCAAACAATTTTTGTTTCAACATAAAGGACCCTACAGATGTTGTGCAAACAATAACGTGAATAACGAAATATGTCAATCATACCGCACCGCTTGCAGTGGTGAAAAATGAATATCATTCGCTTTGTGTTTCTGAAAATTACAGGAAAAAACTTCAACGTCATAGCTCCATCATTGTTGTTGTTTTTGCAAAATAGCCCATAATGTCTCGATTACAAAGTCGTGTTTTGTTATGCAACATAGGATATTCACACAAACCATTAGCAACAGCCCTCACGCAGCCTAATAATAGCGGTTGTTGCAAGAAGACTCGAGTAGTTCAGTTGTACTAGTTCACTTAATAAGGCAATTCGGTTCATTCGCTCTTTAACGTCGCACGTGTTCCAGTAATTTATCTCAGTACTTGCAATTGTACCAGTTAAACACTTTTTGTTCTTAGTAGTATTACTGTAAGTATATCATTTTTATTCGTCACTTGAAGTTTGAGTGTTGATAGTAATGGCGCCGTCCCTGTCATCAACACCTTCAGTTAAAAAACAATACTTAAATGGTTCGACAATCGTTGCAACACATGTCTATCAGGCAAACGTAGTGTATATCACCATGCTACTCGTCGATCTTAGGAGGACTACTAGCAGTGACAAGATAAGGAAAGCGTATGTTAAATTTATTCAAGGAGACGTCTATTGGCAGATGGATACTGGCTATAGATTGAATGAATAGGCGTCCAGTAGAATAGTGGGCCGCCTAATAGCCCAGTAGTTATACTCTTTATAGAACTCAAAAGAAGAATAAATTTTATACGGAAAACGAGTTAAAATTGTTGTAGTAAACAATGGAAGGTTAGGTTGAGTTATTGTCATTTGTTTACCGTAATAAAAATATGACAGAGATGAAAGACATTATACATACGTAGTATTTTTTTTATGTCATAGGAGGCAGACGAGCCGACGGATCACCTGATGGTAAGCAATTGCCGCCGCCCATGGACACCCGCGACACCAGTGGAATCACAAGTGCGCTGCCAACCTTTAGACCCCCCTATCAAGCAGCAAAACACAGCACAATGCTGCCTCACGCCGGTTTTCTGTGAGGCCGATTTCAGCTAAGGCGGCCAATATCAACGAACAGCCACTTACGTAGGATATATTATAATGCTAAAGTGTGAGCGCAAACACAGTGCAATCTCTATTCCTCTCTTATATTCCGATGGGACACCGGTGCGACGAAGAGGGATCGGGCGCAGGTCCAACGGCTTTACGTGCTTTCCGAGACCGAGACACGGGGGTACAAGACCGCCAATTTTCAGACTCCGGGCCGACACTAAATCCTAATGGATTCCCGCGACCTTCACTAGATCGTCGGTCCACCTTGTTGTGCCACTGCTGTGACTTCCTGTAGGTGGCCTCCACTCGAGGACTTTGCCGTCCCAAGTTGCTAGCCAATTTAGTAATGAAGTGACCCTTGAGAGGACTCAGGACAAACTACTGACTACGAGTATAATACTGTCCTAATATATTTTGGCCTCAATAATTAACAAGAGCTTCTTCTAAGTTTTGAAGGTTGTAAGTGTTAGAAACGCAGTTACTATAGGTTCAGAGTTACTGAAAGTTAGTAAAATACTTGTACGTACTGACAACTTAAACCATTTGTTAAAACTATTTTATTACTAACTCTTTTTCTAAGATGACAACCCTAAAAAACGACATGACTACACCGGTTACAATTTTATCATATCTTACGGTGGCAGGCCCCCCACAATGTGGACCGACGATCTGGTGAAGATCGCGGGAATCCATTGGATGCGGGCGGCACAGGAGCGATCTATGTGGAGAACATTGAGGGAGGCCTATGTAAGCGTCTATTGGCTGAAATGATGATGATGATTATGGTTGGACCACTATCCAGGATAAGTCTAATAATTACATCTGACGTCTGACCATCGCAAATCTTAATTAAGGGAACCAGAACAACTGCATAGAGTAAAATGTGATCAAAGGAAACACAAGTTCAGAATCATTGTCTCAACAATTGTTTGTTTGACAATTACCTTTGTTTAAAAAGAAGAAAAACTTAAGAATATTAACTGATTAATTAATTAAATAATTATTAAGATAACTGAGACCTAAAGCTAAGCTAAAAGATAAGACAAAGTAGATCCCACTGGTAGTGTTTCCAAATGCAGGCAGCATTACCCCGCTGGATCGCGATAGAAATTCGCGAGGCTACCAGCCTTTGGCTCTCCCGTAACTTCGACGAAACGCATAGCCAAGTAAAATAAAATTAAGTTTAATTAAATTATCAAGTCCTTCATCAAGTGTCCTTTATCCAAAGGTTGCCTGGGAGAGATCGCTCATAGTGATAAGGCCGTCTTCGTTGTACATATCCTGTAATATCTAGTTTTAAGTTTTCATACTTTATTTTGAGTGCAATAAAAGTATATTCATTCATTCATTCATTATATATAATTAAAGTTAAATTAAATTGTCATTTATTTCAGATTACCTATGATCTGAAATAAATTAAGTTTTTTTTTAAAATCTCGCAGTTCTGTGGAACTGTTTGGCTGCAGGAGTATTTGCCGGTTACGACGTAGGGACCTTCAAAAGAAGAAAGTACTCCTTTTTATAAAACCGGCAACTTATTACCAATATCTCTGATTTCGCAGATGTTCATGGGCGGCGTTGGTTACTTTCCATCAGGTGATCCGCTTGCTCGTTTATAGCCAGTAGGATTAAAAAAAACCAAACAATTTTTGTTTCAACATAAAGGACCCTACAGATGTTGTGCAAACAATAACGTGAATAACGAAATATGTCAATCATACCGCACCGCTTGCAGTGGTGAAAAATGAATATCATTCGCTTTGTGTTTCTGAAAATTACAGGAAAAAACTTCAACGTCATAGCTCCATCATTTTTGTTGTTTTTGCAAAATAGCCCATAATGTCTTGATTACTAAGTCGTGTTTTGTTATGCAACATAGGATATTCACACAAACCATTAGCAACAGCCCTCACGCAGCCTAATAATAGCGGTTGTTGCAAGAAGACTCGAGTAGTTCAGTTGTACTAGTTCACTTAATAAGGCAATTCGGTTCATTCGCTCTTTAACGTCGCACGTGTTCCAGTAATTTATCATCAGTACTTGCAATTGTACCAGTTAATAACTTTTTGTTCTTAGTAGTTTTACTGTAAGTATATCATTTTTATTCGTCAGTTGAAGTTTAAGTGTTGATAGTAATGGCGCAGCTATATTATCAACCCCTTCAGTTTAAAAAAACAATTCGAGGCTCTAAATTAAATAACCTTATACTTAAATGGTTCGACAATCGCTGCAACACATGTCTATCAGGCAAACGTAGTGTATATCACCTGCTACTCGTTGATCTTAGGAGGACTACTAGGCAGTGACAAGATAAGGAAAGCGTATGTTAAATTTATTCAAGGAGACGTCTATTGGCAGATGGATACTGGCTATAGATTGAATGAATAGGCGTCCAGGACAGTGGGCCGCCTAATAGCCCAGTAGTTATACTCTTTATAGAACTCAAAAGAAGAATATATTTTTATACGGAAAACGAGCTAAAATTGTTGTAGTAAACAATGGAAGGTTAGGTTGAGTTAGTGTCATTTGTTTACCGTAATAAAAACATGACAGAGATGAAGGCATTATACATAGATAGTATTTTTTTTATGTCATAGGAGGCAGACGAGCCGACGGATCACCTGATAGTAAGCGATTACCGCCGTCCATGGACACCTGCAACACCGATGGTGTCACAAGTGCGTTGCTTACCTTTTAAATTTTGAACTTCAGGTGTACTGCTTAGATCTTTTCGCTCGAGTGAACTATTTCGCACATTCCTAGTAGCAAGTGCTCTCCAACTAACAAGTTGGGGACATGAACGCTACTTGCCCGCTACTAGGTACTTACTATTAGTTGCAGATTGCTCTTATTGCCCCGTGACACTGTTTGTCCCTGGGGAAACTTGGGCTCAAAGGAAGCTGTCTTTCGGGCAAAATAAGCAATGCTTGATTGGAGTTTGTAAGTGCACTTGTACAAGCTAGTTTGCGAGGGTACTAACAAGTACATTGTGTGATCTTTTGTTGCTTGTTTCTTATGAGTTTGTTATAGGGGCCATCGACGAACAAAATACTGATGAAGATGAACATTACATCGAACAGCGACTGCAGAGCATGCAAGGAGGAGACGGAAACCATAGAATATCTTTTATAAATATAAATAAATATTTCACAACATCACATACATTGATCGGACTCCGAGATAGGTAGCTCAAGCACCTGTGTTACGGATATCAGAATCAACAGTGGGATTACAAGGATATATATATAATACTGTTTAACACAAATGCTTGTACTGTGCGGGGATCGAACCCGCAACCCTTGTATCAGAGGCAGAGTTCACTACCACTGTTCCAATCGGGTCGTCGAATTTTATGTGAATGCGATTCACTAACCAGAGGCAGAATGTGTCTTCTAGGTAACGCTTATCCTAAGCCAGAAGACTACAGGTACTTCAATCCGAAAGACATCTTGACGCTGATGAAACGAATCTTTCGTGAGTAGAAGCGCAAAGGATAGGGGAAGTACACTAAAGGGGTATCCCGGGGGGGTCGACGTGCCCCATGAAAATGGCCCCTAACAGATAAGATAAGATATAAGGGCCATTTTCGTGTAACATGTCGATTCTAGTGAATAAGTTTTGTGTCATGCAATGATGACTCCCATCATCCTAGCGTGCCATTTAAATTTGAGTCCAAAGCTGTCTTTTCGAAGCCCGTGGTACTCTGAAGAAGCCTGGTAATTACAATGAAACGACTGCCGTCTGACCTTCGTAACCCTTCGTAGGGGAGCCATCTGGAACATAGTAAATCAGTCAAAATAATTTCCAACACGTGTAGGTTTCCTCATGATGTTCGCTCATCGTCGAGCGGGAAAGAATAAATCACAAACGTAGATTTGAAAAACCTGTGGTGCGTGCTCGGACTCCGAGTCGGACTTATTGGACGCCCTATGATCTCCCGTTAAAAAGATGTACATTCTTATCCACTAAGTTACCATCTCTTTTACCTGTGAATTGATGATCTCATCATCAGCCCATTTAAGTCCCCACTGCTGGGGCACGGGCCTCTCTCCATCACATGAGGGGTAATTACCATACTCACCACGCTTGGCAGTCGGGTTGGCGAGGGTTTTGATGTAAATGCAGAGTTTTCCTTCTCTGGGTGCTGATGATCATGCCAGCAGCTTTAACTTAGTCGCCTTTTACGACACCTCGGTAAGAGTGAGGGTGGCCTATTCTACTCTGCCGGGGACCACACGGCCATGATACGGACACGGAATTGATGATCTATGTATAACTTAAGCCACTTAATATTTCCCGAGTTACTGGTACAATATTACGCGCGGAGCCCCCGCTCGATCACGGCTGTCCGGACGCATCGAAGACTTTAAACTATTGTTAAGTAAGCGCAACTCCGTTAATAATCCGCCGTTTATCATCCCGGGAAATATTGTCGCAGTCGCCAACTTGGGTAATAAAGATCCGGTGACTGGAAAAATATGTTTACTATCCAATAGGGTTCTGGAGAGATAGTAACTGAGTGGATTGAGTTAACCAAAAATTTGTACCTAAGTTTTCGGTAGGAGTCTGGAAGTTGGAGGTCTTGAACCCTCGTGCCTCGGAAAGCACGTCAAGCCGTTGGTCCAGTCAAGCTGGTCCCAATTGGAATACGAGGGTAAGGAAATAGGGAGTGCACTTGTGTTATTCAGTTGGTCTGGTTTCTCTGTCAAAGGGTTGGGAAGGTCGAAGGAAAACGCATAAACATGAATTCCAGATTTGGGGAGTCTGGTAATTATACCAGACTCCCCAATGTTCGAAAAATTCGAAACATACTTTTTTCTCGACCCGGGAATCGAACGCAGACGAGGAGACTGACCACCTGATGGTAAGCGATTGCCAGTGGAGTCACAAGTGCGCTGCTAATCTTTAAACGACCCCTTTCCCCTCGGAAAGGGTCTCCGGTACCCTCAGTCACGCAGCGAAACAGCACAGTGCTGCTTCACGCCGGTTTTCTGTGAGGCCGTGGTATCACTCCGGTCGATTAATGCCGAAGCGTGGCTCTCATACGGTCAAACATTAAAATAGATCTAATGATTTTTTTGGCGTCACGATAGCAAACCACCCCCGCTTTCCAACACAGAATTTCCCAAAACAATTTTATGTAACATTGTTTTAGGCTTGTGATTTGCAATAAAAGCGTTAGAGTATTCGAGTTAATTTATTTCACCACTCGCATGATCACGCTATTCCACAATCTGTCATACACAACGCCATGTAAAAAATTCGATTGCATTTTCCCTAAATTGAAAAGGTGTTTAGCAATTTGAATATTAGACTGCAATGGAAATAAAATGCTTATCTTGCCTAGTAAGTAATAAAAAAATAAGTAATTAGTTACTTTAACTGGAAACACGCAAATAGGCATTTAGAAGAGTTTCATTATTAATATGTCTAAACTTCTAAACTTGTAACTATATAGGAACTATTCATTTCTTACACTGGCTCGGCGGTGAGGGAATACATCGTGAGGAAACCGGCGTTTCGAATAGTTTCATAAAAAATGGATTCGCATAAATTGTTTAGGTAACGATTTTTGTGTGTGATCATGATTGAGTTTGTCTAGTTTCCCTGTCTTTATTCATTTTTGAGGCTGAGACATGTCAGCCCCATCGAAACTCAACCGAAATTAACATGACTTAAAGATTAACCGTCTTATTACAAAAATCAACTCTGATACCGGTTTTAATCCTAAACTAGAAAGTTCATGATTATTACTGAATAATGTTAGTTCTTCACTTTTTTATTACAAATCCTCCACTAACCATAGACCACTTAGTACCGCAGGATAGTGTCAAAATTGATCGAATCTTTCAATCATTCATTCAGTGACATTTCATTTACCATAACCTTATTTTGTTGTCTGAAGTAAAGATATTTAAGAATTGTTTTTAAGCAACCATAAATTAAAATATTGACATAAGTAAGGTTTCCAAGTAATATGCATAGGAATTGTTTATTTTTTTGGGATTAAATACAAAAAATAAATTAACCACTTTCTCACAATTAACTTTGGTGTAAAACGGAATGGCCTGTCACAGGTATAAGTTCTCATGGTTACTGAATCGATATTTTGAGGTTATTATTTTAGTACTCATTTTAAATTAGGGTACGGGTGGTTTAACTTAAGTATTATAGTTGATATACTCAATAAAGTTAAACTTAGTTTTGTAATAATGTTTACTGTAGTTCTTCAGTTTTTCCCAGTATTAATCCCACTACTTATTTTAAACCACGTTTTGGAATAAGAGGGTAATAGTTACAGCATATGACGAGAGGATCATTTATGTACTAAAAATATCAGCTAATTGCTTAGCTGCCTCAGATGCCCCTGTCAAAGGTTTGCAAAGCGGTAATTTACGGCGATTCCAAGTGTACTCTGAAACTCTGGGTTTTGGTTGCCAAGTGCCCATGGATTGAAGTCGAATTAGAGATTCCAATACCGATCATTTGTCCATATCTCAATGTAGATGAGAATAGGTAGGTTCCGTTTAAGATTTCTTATAAACACATGACGTGTATAAATAGAAAACCATGTCAGTCTTTAGTATTGTTTTTTTTTATAGAGGCTCAGTATATTGGCTCTCCTCAGCCTGATGGTAAGTGTAGCAGCTCGGCTCGCACGATAAGGATTATCTCCAGGACCTACTGTTATCTCTATCACGTACGCTATGTCAGCAGATCGGAACCACGTATGTGATACGATATGACTTCAGTCATCTCTAGTATATACACGCCTTGGAGATGTTCTCACATCATGCCATTTGCATTGTCAATAATAAACCAGTTACGTATATAAGCCGGGTGCAGCTACCAGCTGCCTCCCGGCGGACTTGTGGCCTACCAACTAAATCTTACGGTCCCCGGCATATTGCTGACCCCGTAACGAAACGCAGCCTTCCAAAGAGAAAACATCCCGGCGGTTTGGTGGCCTACCAACTATATTTTACGGTCCCCGGCATAGTAAGCAAGAGAAGAGCCCAAGTTGCAATTACAACGGAGGCGATGTCAAGGCATCGCATCCGTTGGCACCGCCATACTGGCCCGCGAGGTGCTTCTAAAAAAAATATTTCCTTCTTCCTACAATATGGATTCCTTCAAACGAATGCGTGTCGTTTGAAGGAATCCATATTGTGGGAAGGAGGAAATATTTTTTTTATTTTTTATTTATTTATTATCCCATCAAAATCAGCTACTTAGAACAAAGTTATCAAACAAACTCTAAAGCAAAACTTATGACATAATTTTTTTATAGCCTGAATAGTGAGGGCGAAATACACGCGTCGGCAACGAGTTTCAATTCTTTAGGTATATCGATTACGTCGTACGGTCCTATATCTCGCTGCTTAAAATATCCAATTTAAGACACAGCCGTTCTCCCTGTTTTATCAACACTAAATAAACACAACAGAGCGAGCTATCCAAAAACCCGACTTGTCAAAACGAACCCAAAGCAATTCATCTCTGTGGCGCATACAGTACTAAATTTTATTCGTGCAATTTGTATCCTTGAGAGTAAGAGGGGCTAAACGGGCCCGCCCACGTTCGTCCGGTGCGCGAACGGAATAACAACAGAACTATTACGGGTGTCGCGAAAAAGTAGAGGATCTCACGATTAATAGTTTAGTAGGTTTAGTTACTAGATAGTGCGCTGACTGCCTCGTTGGCGCAGTGGGTAGTTGCGTCGCACTTTAAAGCGACGGCTGCGCTTAGCATCCTCACTAAGTTCAATCCTCCCGGGTCGGGTCGTAATTTGTTCAACATCATCATCATCAGCTCATTTAAGTCCCCACTGCTGGGGCGCGGGCCTCCCTCTAATCACATGAGGGGTAGTTGCCATACTCACCACGCTTGGCAGACGGGTTGGCGAGGGTTTTGATATAAATGCAGAATTTTCCTTCTCTGGGTGCTGATGATCATGCCAGCAGCTTTACCTTAGTCGCCTTTTACGACACCTCGGTGAGAGTGAGGGTGGCCTATTCTACTCTGCCGGGGACCACACGGCGTAATTTGTTGCTTGGACCTAATAGAGTCTTAAAATGATTGCTTTTAGAGTGATATCCGCTGAATCCGTAGGTTGATAAAACGTAAAAACACCGGCGTTTTATTTAGTGACTGTGACTTTGACTGACTTCGACTGTTGACTACCTACTTATTCTCAATAAGTTACTTGACATTGGCAAATTATTTTCGGGTACAGCCATATTAAATTAAAAAAAAAATAGCAATAACGCATACCTACCTATGTCAGAGTAGATATGTGAAAACAATCTTGAGCCTCATTCTGCAGACACAAAATCTCTATCATCCACTATATTAAGTTGCTTTCTGTAGTCCTCTAGGTTTAGAAGATATCTGTTAGATATTACACTGTGTATCTGTTAGCTCCATACAAAATGAAATACGATTGTTTTCACCTTAGTTTCGAGAAATCAAGGCAATTTGCCAAGTGGGACCTAAAACTGTGGTTTGCAAAAGCCACTTTATAGTCACAAATGCGAAAACGCTCAATATTATAGTACTTACTATCATCATCATTTCAGCCAATACACGTCCACTGCTGGACATAGGCCTCCCCCAATGTTCTCCACACAGATCGGTCCTGTGCCGCCCGCATCCAATGGATTCCCGCGATCTTCCGCGACCTTACTATCTTATCTAATATTAAATAACTTATTTTTTTTAGTTTTTGTAATTATTTTAAGCATAGTTTTCCAACATATTATAATTCCAAGTATGTTATAACGCCCCGTTTGTCTAGTGTTGGTGTAGTTTAAGTACCGGGCCGTGATCGTGGGTTCGATTCCCTGGTCGAACGAAAAGTATATTTCGAATTTTTCGAACATAGCTCGGGTTTGTGATCACCAATCCGCATTTCCGGAGAACAGACGGCTTTTGGGGCGGAAAGGTCCTCGATTGGAGGCCACGTATAGGAAGTTGCAGCCGTGGCAGGCCTCCTAAAAGGTGGACCGACGATCTGGTGAAGATCGCGGGAATCCATTGGATGCGGGCGGCACAGAACCGATCTGTGTGGAGAACATTGGGGGAGGCCTATGTCCAGCAATGGACGTCTATTGGCTGATGATGATGATGATGAATCCGCATTTAACAAGCGTGGTGATTAGGCCTCATAGTAGCGATGATTTCATTTCTATGATGGAGGCCTTTGCCCTGCAATGGGACAGTTTATTTTTTGTTGATACTTTTATGTTTTCCAAAGCTAAATAATTGTTTTTAATCTGACAAAATTTATTATTTTATTTATTCATTCCAAGTATCGAAGCTATCGATTTTACCTTTGTCATCATTTATTGAACAACTTCTTCTTGTTGCGCATTGCCATGGAGTGATACGCATTGCCATGGAGTGATATGCATTGCCATAGAGTGATACGCATAGCCATGGAGTGGAACGCCCTGCCAGCGTCTATTTTCCCCAGTGAATATAAGCCCAATATTTTTAAAGCTAGAATGAATAGACTACTCCTGGGTAAACTCGCTCCATCGTAGGTTTCTTCTCCGCTCTATAGTTCAGTGTGAAGCCAACAGCAAACCCATCATCAATAAAAATAACACTTATATTGATTATATAGTTTCCACTATCAAGTTATTGGCCATATTAGCCGCAGAACCGATAACCGATATGGTAAACGAGTTCTAGAGTGGAGACCGCGTCTTGGCCAACGTAATGTAGGGCGCCCTCTGGCTAGATGGGGGACGATCTGCGCAGGATGGCTGGCAAGAGATGGATGCGAGAAGCCATGGATGATCACAGTGGCAAACAATTGGCGAGGCCTACGTCCAGCAGTGGACGGCGATAGGCTGATGATGATGATGATTATCAAGTTATTGGAATATAGTCCCAAATTGGAAATTTTATCAACCACAAACGTCTACTTATAAGCAAAACCGTCTAATCGCAAACGGGGCAATATATTCAACGTTTCAGCAAGACGGTGAAACCAGAAAATAATACGTAATAGGCCAAAAGTGAAACGGGCGGACTCATCCCGACCGACGGCTGTGGAATTTATGGCCACTTAATATCTGCGAGCGACGCCGGAGCGAGCGTAGCTGGAGCGAACGAGCGAGCGAAGCTGGACGAACGAGCGAGCGAACGCTATTCATTAAAATCAGCGAAGTGAAGATGAGAGTTTCTTATAGGTGGTTCAAGAGATATTTTTTTATATGATAAGTGGAATATGAGCAGATAGATCACCTGATGGTAAATGATTGCCACCGTCTATGGTCATCCGCAACACTAATGGAGTCGCAAGTGCAAAATATCGATCGAAGGGACAAACATTTGGAGAGGTCTATGTCCAGTAGTGGGCTGCAACAGGCTGATGGATGCCACCAGCTGGCAGCACGGTCTATGTGACAATAACTATAGGTGGCAGCACTTTGTACTGACTAACGGTACTGTACTGACTGCCTCGTTGGCGTAGTGGGTAGTGCGTCTCAAATTAAAGCGACTGCGCTTAGCATCCTCACTAAGTTCAATCCTCCCGGGTCGGGTCATAACTTGTACCTGAGTTTTTCAGTTATAAAATTATCAGTGTCCGAAGTCTGGAAATTGGCGGTTATGTGTGTGCGTGTAATCCTTCGGTTGTCTCACATCGGTGTGGCATCGAAATATGAGGGTTAGGGAATGGAGAGTGCACTTGTGTCTGCGCAAACACTTGTGCACTATATGTCCTGCGTCGATGGCTGATCGCTGAGATTAGCCGCCATTGCCGAAATATCGGTTTGAAGGACATCAATCGCGCCGCTTAGCGAACGTTCGCTCGCTCGCCCCCATATATTTGAGGCCCGCATAGGTAAAAAGCATTCAGTCGCCACAAACGGCGAATGTATCCAATATTATTATTAATGGTGCATTGAAATACTGGGTCGACTTAACGAATATTTAATATCGCTCCAAGTCGATTTACGGCCGCGTCGAAATGTATTGTAAGTATCTTATGGTTTATGTGACATAGAATCGGCGGATTGTCGCAAAAATCTTATTTTACTTTTTCTGCGTGGAAACGCGAGCCGGTAATGCGGCCATTACGAAATATTTTTCCTGTTTTTCTTGCATTGAACAACTCAGTACAATGTGCAGTATTTTTTGCCAAGAGATTTATTGGTTTTTGTGATGCGTTTCGGCTTATACAATTTAGGAATATTATACCTAGTGAAAATAAAAATAAAGTCAGAGAACACCACATAATATATCGCATCTCTCTATCTAATCCTGGTGAAAGGAGGATTTAAAGGTTGGCAGAGCACTTGTAACTGTATTGGTGTTACGGCGGAAATCGCTAACCATCAGATGAGCAGACGGTTCGTCTGCCACCTATCACATAAAAAAAGGAAAAACGTTATTGATCCTGAGCCTGATCCCTCTTCGGTTTTGTCCACTGGTGTTTCATACAATATTTATGAGGATAAAGGTATTACGCCCTTACTCTTGTGTTTACGCACACACTTGTGCGTTACAAAATGCTAACTAATAGTTGATATTTGTTCTAGTTCTGTAACATCGGTGGAGGAGGATGTACAATTTTGTGTGGAACACATGATTTTATTCTTATTGTTTAAATATTTTAGTTCATTTTAGCCAATAGACGCCCACTGCTGGACATAGGCCTCCCCCAATGTTCTCCATACAGGTCGGTCCTGTGCCACCCTCATCCAATAGATTCCCGCAACCTTCACTAGATCATCGGTCCACCTTGTGGGGGCCTGCCACGGCTGCTTGATCTTTGGAACTTTCTGCCCCAACGGCCGTCTGACCTTCTCGCTATGTGCCCTGCCCTTTGCCACTTAAGACATGTAATCCTTTGGGCTATATTTTTAGTATTTGGACAATGGACATGGAAGGATAGAGTGCAAAGGTCTTCCTTTGGGCAACGACAGCATCATTCTTATATTACACGTCGCACCTGAGTTTTTCTGTTAAGAAATTGTTAGTGTCAGCCCGGAGTCTGGAAGTTGGCGGTCCGTGCCTCGGAAAGCACGTTAAGCCGTTGGTCCTGCGCCCGATTCCTCTCCGGTCGTGTCATACTGGTGTCCCGTCGGAATATGGGGGCAAGGAAATAGAGAGTGAACTTGTGTTTGCGCACACACTTGAGCACTATAATATATCCTGCGTAAGTGGCTGATCGTTGAGATTGGCCGTTTTAGCCGAAATCGGTTGGAGGATATTATTACACGTCGTCACCGACTATTAGTATATTTTTATCTACTAAAGAATAGGTAGCGAGACCGTGGGAGAGCCACGCTTCGGTATGAATGGGCCGGCTCGACCGCAGTGATATCACGGCACAGAAAACCGAAGTGAAACAGCACTGTGCAGGGTACCGGAGGCCCAATCCGGGGGAAAGGGGGATTTAAAGCTTGGCAGCGCACTTGTGACTCCACTGGTGTCGCGGGTGTCTATGAGCGGCGGAAATTGCTTACCATCCGGCGATCCGTTTGCTCGTCGGCCACCTCATCATCCTCCTGCCCTTTTCCCAGGTTATCTGGGGTCGGCGCAGTATGTTTTTCTTTTCCATACGTCCCTGTCATTCGTCATCGAATCATCCACCTCTTTTTCCATCATGTCATTCTTCACACAATCCATCCATCTCTTTTTCGGCCGTCCTCTGTTCCTCCACCCACTTACGTTTAAACTCAAAATATGTTTTTTAATGTGATAGGTGGCAGACCCACCTATCACATTAAAAAACATATTTTGTACCTACTAAAGAATAGGTTACCGATACCTACATGCCGACTTCGACTGACACCAGTGCTTTCGACGTTAATAATCGAATTTGAGATTTCAATAAACTCGTCCATACAATTATCACATTCGAGATTAATGTCGATCGCAAGAGACTAGGCACCCTCGAAGTTTGTTTAGTGATCCATTTATTTCACGCCTGAGATAAAGATTCATTAGGTCCTTTATCTTACATTGTCTTTTATTCCTTTTCTTAAAAACTGCAAATGCACCAGTAACTTCCAAGCTAAATAACTGATTGGAACCGGAGCAAGTCTTGTATCTTTCCAGAACAGTACAAGCGATATACGGTAGTTTAACTAAGGCAACTGAGCGAGTTTTTAGCCTACAAGTTACAAAAAAATTAAGTTTAAATACTAAAACCCGACTACCAAAAAAAAACACGATCTAAAAAGTACAAAACAGGAAAATTGTCTCTGCTGAAAGGATTATGAAGTATTGCCGTGGTCGTATGCCTTAATTTATTGTATTGATTATTTGTATGTATTAACTATTTTATTTATTCATCCCAAGTATCGAGGCTATCGATTTTAGCTTTGTCATCATTTATTGAACAACTTCTCCTTCTTGTTGCGCATTGCCATGGAGTGATACGCATTGCCATGGAGTGATACGCATTGCCATGGAGTGATATGCATTGCCATAGAGTGATACGCATTGCCATGGAGTGGAACGCCCTGCCAGCGTCTATTTTCCCCAGTGAATATAAGCCCAATATTTTTAAAGCTAGAATGAATAGACTATTCCTGGGTAATATAATTATAACTGATTGGAACCGGAGCAAGTCTTGTATCTTTCCAGAACAGTACAAGCGATATACGGTAGTTTAACTAAGGCAACTGAGCAAGTTTTTAGCCTACAAGTTACAAAAAAATAAAGTTTAAATACTAAAACCCGACTACCAAAAAAAATACGATCTAAAAAGTACAAAACAAGAAAATTGTCTCCGCTGAAATGATTATGCCGTATCGCCGTGGTCGTATGAATGATGAATGATGACCGTATTCTGCTAGACTCTCCAAATCCTGAATCAAGGTATTCCGTACCCCAAGTTCCAAAGCGACGTCTTTGGACGCAATCGGGAAGTGCTATTGTGTATCAGAATCAACTGTGGGATTACAAATATATACATTTAATACTTTTCTTTTGTGAATACATACTTACTCGTATTATAAATAGAAGACACCCAGACCAATACAAACAGACAATATGTACATGCACACAAATGTTTGTACTGTGCGGGGATCCAACCCGCAACCCTTGAACCAAAGGCAGCGTTCACTACCACTGTTCCCAGCAGGTTGTCAACTAACATTACAATACAATACATTCAAACCGCTAGCGAAACATTATGTGTTAACTACTGGATACACTGTGTCCCCTGTTTATTTATGTGCGTGTGCTGGGGACAGCGGGCGGAGCCCCGGCCTGTCGCTTGAGAGCGTCTTAAGTTCTTTTGCGTTAGTTTTGGCGATCGGTCTAGCTCAATGTGGCCTAAATACTTGAACTGTTGGATGCACAGTTTTATCTGTTAACCATCGAGAACAGAATGAGGTGGTGAGCAGTTTTCCAGTAGGTATTTATTAACTTTGAAGTTACTCGCTAGAGGGTGTCAGCCGTCTCTATATATTTCAAGTGTTGGATGATATATCCTGTGCTCCCTAATTTATGGGAAAATTTCCCAGTGCTAGGTTTTTCACGTTTACCTAATGTTTCAAAGTACCTAAATATATGGTTGGTTACATAGAAAATACCAAACAGTTGATTTTTACCAAGGTCAAGTAGATCTAAAATAAGTTGTAAAAAAATGTCTACCATGGCGTAAGGAGATATTTTTGATTGCTGCCCGTTTGAAACTGTGCAGTTTGTCATTAATATTTCTATCAAATTGCAATTTTTACAAGGAGTTCATTATTGTTGTTGATTATTCTAAATAAACAATATTTTTGAATAAAACCTCTTTCAGTAATTCTCGGGTAAATAAAAATGAAATATGGCAACACTTTAAATGCCGCGTCCAATCGCTGTAATTTTTATACAGATACAGGTAGCGCCATCTGTTATCACTTTTCAGAAACCGACTGACTAGTGTCAACGGAAAACTCCTCATTCGAGGCGTAAATATTTTTGTTTTTTTTTTATTATTGATGATGATCAGAATCACGCATCAGTTTTTAATGAGAAGTCCAATTTGGATACCTTTTTTATTTATTGGAAAATCTAGTTATACCCAGTAGTCTGTCCTATTTTAATTGAATTAAATCGACTCCTACGGGTTGAAAAAGGGGGTATGATAAAGTATTCACTTATTGATTGTCACTCGTGTTTTAAGTGTTCTGTGACCAATCATCATCAGCCCATTTAAGTCCCCACTGCTGGGGCACGGGCCTCCCTCAATCACATGAGGGGTTATTGCCATACTCACCACGCTTGGCAGACGGGTTGGCGAGGGTTTTGATATAAATGCAGAGTTTTCCTTCTCTGGGTGCTGATGATCATGCCAGCAGCTTTACCTTAGTCGCCTTTTACGACACCTCGGTAAGAGTGAGGGTGGCCTATTCTACTCTGCCGGGGACCACACGGCCAATAAAGATATCTTTATCTTTGTGACCTCTTTATGTGGAACACAGTCAAACTATTATACCTTAAGGTGACGGGTAGGGCACATTAGCAACGCCAATCGATTTTAATTTTTAGCTACTAAACCTAACCTAACCCCGAAATTGTTTAAAACTCTATTTTAAACAATTTCGGGGTTACAACCTCTCATAACCATGCACAAATGTTGTGTCTAACGCATACGCGATAAATTGATTCACGCCAAAAGCGGCCACTTTTGGCGTGAATAAATTTTTCGCGTACAAAAACGGACCCAACATTTGTGCATGGTTATTTAATAAATAGAATAAGTGTTTGCCGAGAGGTTGTAACCCCGAAATTGTTTAAAATAGATCCGGTTTAGTAGCTAACAATTTAAATCGATTGGCGTCGCTAGTGTGCCCTACCCGTCACCTTAATTGCATTAACCTGTGATTCACAATAAAGATTGAATGATTATGGTAATTATTAAATAAAAAGTTAAGTTATTGTTGGCTTTCCTTGACCTATACTTGTTGTTCAAGGGTTACAAAAAGTCTAGTGCTCTATTAAATTATGTTTTATACAGAACCCTAGGATTTAAACCTAGTGAACGGCCAGGTGAACGGAGATTCATAAATGTTTCGCCTCCAACAGGCAATAATAGATTCTGAAGTCAGAGCACTTATTGCTCTGATTATCCAAACCTATCCTACCCTACCAAGAAAATCGATTGGCATAGGACATCTCTAGTCTTAATCAGAACACTAGTCAATCAGACACATGACCTGACCTGACCAGTCTATTTTCGCGCGCGATATGGGATTGATACTAATGTTAGTAATTTGCGATTAAACCTTATTAAATTTAAAAAAGTATTTCACAACATCACATGATCTGACACAGAGATAGGTAGCTCAAGCACCTATGTGAACAGCGGAAATACAAATATATAATACTATAATACTTTGCTTTTGTAAATCATCATCAGCATCCCACACTCGTCCACTGCTGGACATAGATCTCCCCTAATGCACGCCACTGCTCCCGATTTTCGGCTACTCTCATCCAGCCCACACCAGCCAGCTTTCGAATGTCATCATCCCATCTTGTCGCAGGGCGTCCTACACTACGCTTACCAAGTCGCGGTCTCCACTCAAGGACTTTACGGCTCCAACGGCTGTCAGTTCTGCGGGTAATATGACCAGCCCACTGCCACTTTTGTAAATACATACTTATAATACATAGAAAACACCCAGACCAATACACACAGTATCTGCGCGCGACAGCGCCGACAACTACGTCATAGCTTAAGTTTTTTTTTTAGTTATGTTGTAAAATCATTTCATACATCGTACGATTTGTTTAACCATTCGTAGCTATCCTTTCACCTTACCTGTTAACCTTGAAGCCCAGCTGTGGGACTCTCTGCACAATGGACAACATTTCATATTTTTAACATGTCCATTTTATTTTTTTATATGAAAATAGACATAAAATGAACAGACCCATATTTTTTCTTTTTTCAAAATTTGTCCATTTTCATGCATAAAATAATTATTGAAATTCTTTTTATTCTAAATAGACGTAAGCGCCAAATGACGTCATCGGACGGCTGAATACAGCGATATTCCATTGCTTATCATTGTTTTAATAAAAAAAAGGTACTCCTGTCAAAGGTAAATAATACTAGTGTCAACATTGTCAACGTCATTCATACATTCAACGTTGACAAGTTGTCTTTTTTTTTGACAGTTACATGTCATGAGTTTGGCATTTCGTACATTTAAAACTATAATGTGCTAAGCAAAGAAATATTTTACATTCTGCCGTCCAATGACGTCATCTTACGTTTTTTAGTTTTTAATTTTTTTCTCAGTAAATAAGCAATATAAAAAATTAATAAATATATATTCGAGCAGCGGAAAAGTAAACAAAGAATTGGTATTTTTTGTTTCAGAGCTTAGCAATTTTGAAATGTTGTCCATTGTATTTACGTCTTATGTTTATTAAGCTAAGGTCTAAAATTGTAAATTGTTTCTTGCCTCTGTCCAGTAGTTGCAAATGTCCGCTCTATGGGTCACTTCACATTTATTCTCTGTCGCCTAAGCACTGTCCCTTGTAAACTAAAATAAGTTATACAATATTATAACGGAGTATTTAAAGTTCAAATAAGCTTTTATTTCTCCCTTTGTTCGAGTAGCGAACACACAGACATACACACAAATGTGCGAGGATCGAGTCGAGTATAATTTTTTAACTTAAACCGCTTTTCATTGTTTAATAATACTTAGGCACATTTAAGCCCGCGGCGCTTGTTATAATTCTTCACGTGTACCTGCGAAGTGCTAAGCGACTACGTCCATTCCGCCTAAAATGCGACCTTGTTCGTTGCTTACAAAGTGGCGAAATGTCTTTGTAAATTGTTAAGGCGGCGAGAGGAATCCACTTATTCCGTAGACTTCCTTTGCGGCGGTTTGGCTATAACTTTGTATCGCGAATGTTTGAAATCATTGTGGTAGTCTTTTGACTAGTGCTGGGCACAGTAGGGATACGGGAAAGCTATTTTTTGCGGGCTATTTTTTGGGGACTGCCAAAAATGAGATACTAAAAAAAATGAAAAAAAAAAATCTGCGAAAAACTACGCGCCGTAAAAAACCACAACGTGTAAAATAATATTTTTATCACTTTATACACTTCAAATAACATTTTATAACAGTACACTCGAGAAAAGGTTTAAACCGAAGTCGGCGCCTAATCTCTGTTGAATAATTGAATGTTGTATTAAATTACAAGATAGTATAGGGCACCAACTTCGGTAAGACCTCTTCTCGAGTGTAAATTGTTATTTGATGTGTATAAAGTGATAAAAATATTATTTTACACTTTTTAGTTCGTGGTTTTTGAAGGCGGTTTTTTTTCGCAGATTTTTTTTTAAGTTAAATGGTTGTAAATGTTTACCGATACATCCAGTATTTCCTGCTGGTAGTTGAAATAAGGCGTTTTTGCCAAAATATAAGAGGTATTTAATAATAGCACAAGCAGTTACAATCTATTTTGTTTATAATGGAGAAATAGAGCCTAAGATGTATCGAGTTGCTGATTATGCTTATCCTTCTATTTTATATTTTTCCTTTTGCCGTTTGTATCTACGTGGATATTTAAGTGATTTCTCTAACTACTGCTTATAACATTACATCATAAAGTAAGGAAATAATAGTCTGGATATTATTCAACTAAAAGCCGATTCGACCGATGTTAATCCAATATCCGATCTATATTATAGCGTTGTCATTCTATACAGATCTAACGGTATCCCACAGATTTATCCACGGATAAAGATAAGTCGAATCGGGCCTAAGAGATGCAGGTTACCTATCTAAGAATCATGTGACTAAAAATTTCGATAAAACTTTATTTACACACATCCCTGGCCACTCCGGGGCCCATTAAGATCTCTCTCCTTTGTTATGTTAAATTACATTGATTGTCATTTAAATAAAGACTACTATTTATGAGACGCGTTACATAGTTCGTGCATTTTTATTTTGGTGTTCTCTTAGTTCGCGTTTGCTATAAAGTTTGGATAGTTATGTAGTTAGGCTGTATTTCCACTAGAGAAGAGGAAGGACGTGTTGCGAGGAATGAGTTGAGCCAATAATCGCTTCGTTTACCTACAAAAACGTATCGTATCTTTTTTTTGTTGTTTTTCTTTTTTATTTAGCTACCATTTGTGTGTTATATTAAACAATATAAGCATAAGTATTACTTAGTTGATTTGGTGTGTACAATCATATTATAATCAACTCAGTTAAATTGATATGTCATAATTAAGTACACTATTTACGTACATAGACTCGATACCATTTTTTATCCGACTACGACGAAGCAAAAGGACCGGTATATATGGATGGTTGTTCATCTGTTCTGTCATAACTTGTAAAATAGTTATCCTAATTTAACAAATGAGAACGTCAGAAGCGTCTTGATTTTCTTCTGGTTATAGGCGACATGACGTTACGATATATTGACTACAGCGCCCTCTAGGGGACTTAGAGTAAGGAACAAAAAAATATTGCTTGACGATACCGTGTGGGGTATCAAATGAAAGAGATTTTTAGCACGTTTCAAATATGTAATTTTATATACATAACTAAAAATATGTTAATTAATAATAAAATTTAAAACTAAAACCCGTCTACTAAAAACACGTTCTAAAAAGTACGAAACAAGAAAATTGTCTCTGCTGAAATTATTATGCCGTATTGCGTTGCGTAGCGTATAATAATTTTTCCGAGCGACTGCGAGAGGACGATCCGTTTGCAAGGGCTCACAGAAGGGCAAGGAGGGGGAGGAGACGCCGAACAGATGCGTGTCTCCCCCCTCTCCGAGGAAGAGGCCGGTCCGCGCGTGGTACGGGGGTACCAGCGTTGGTATTGCACAGGCCTCCTTCTCAGCTCGGTAGGGACGGCTTGGCGCTCCCGGCTGTCCATATCCCTCCCCCAGCCCATCTGGGGGGGTTAGTGTGGGGCCCGCGATGTAAGCGGGCCACCGCCTGGGAAGGAACGTGTAGTTAAAGTTCATTAACTAGTACACATGTCTCCATCCCACTCTGGCGAAGAAGCGAGCGCCGTCGGGGGGCCTCGGGCTTCACTGAAGGAGAGCCCGTCATAACCCGTCCACCCCCCGGTGGACGGGTATGCATAAGGCCACGTCGGTCCACTGCACTACGGGCCGCATTCCCCCGACGCAAAAAAAAGGCTATAATAATTTCAGCACAGACAATTTTCTGGTTTCGTGTTTTTTACCCGACTACGGCAAAGCAAAAGGAGGGTTATGATTTTGACAGGCTATGTATGTATGTATGTATGTATGTATGTATGTATGTATGTATGTATGTTCATCTGTTTCCACGTAACTTCTTAACTACTTATCAGAATTCGACAAATGACATATCATTATAAGCGTCTTGATCGTCCGCTGGTTATAGGCTATATGAAGTTTCACAAAATCTAATGTGGCGCCCTCTAGCGGACAAAACATACAGAGTAAAAAAATAAAGTTATTTTAGTCAGGTTTTAGTTTTAAAATTTATTTTTATTTATATAAGATCTAATCTGTATCACACGTATTTATTTGCAAATAAATGTATTTTTTATGTGATAAGTGGCAGACGATCACCTGATGATAAGCGATTGCCGCCGCCCATGGACACCCGCAACACCAGTGGAGTCACAAGTGCGCTGCCAACCTTTAAACCACCTTCCCTCGGATTGGGCTTCCGGTACCCGCACTCACGCAGTGAAACACAGCACAATGTTGCTTCACGCCGATTTTCTGTGAGGCCTTGGTATCACTCCAATCGAGCCGGCCCAATTATGCCGAAGCGTCGCTCTCCCACGGTCAAAATTGTTTGTTTGTTTGTTTGTTACCTAGCTTCCCTCAGTGTAGCAATTCTACTAGCTCTACACACATTACTCGCAATACATCCTCGCTCATATACATATTTCAAGGAGTTTATAATAAAGGTTGGCAGCACACTTGTGACTCCACTGGTGTTGCGGGTCTCCATGTGCGGCGGAAATCGCTTACCGTATGTCATAAAAAAAATCTTCGGAATTATTGATTGACTGGCCTACTATGGATTTGGCATTTGCATCCACACAGATGCACATGATAAAGATAAAGATAAAGATAAAAAATTCTTTATTCAATTTAGGTCCACACAGAACACTTATGAATGTCAAAATAGTACATATTATCTACCGCTGGTTCGGAATGTCGATTTCTACTGAGAAGACACCAGCAAGAAACTCAGTAGTTACTCTTTTCGAATATTGATGATGTTACAGAGTTTCAATTGAGAAGAGAGAAAAAAATAGGTACAATTATGAAAGTTAATAGACTACTATGAATAACAACTCAAAAGATTAATGAATTAACATGACCAAGAATCCTTATCATTTAAATAGTCTTGTACACTATAGTAACCTTTCTTCATTAGGCAGGTTTTAATATGGGACTTAAACTTATCCCGTGATAGGTTAATGACATTTTGTGGTAGCTTATTAAATATCTTAATACTCAAGCCAACAAACGAATTACCGATTTTATGAAGTCTGATCTCATGTGTACATAGTTGTTACTACACCGACGAACATAGCTACATAGGTATGTATTAAGTATAATATTTGTAATTGCTCTCTGTTGTCTGATATTCGTACCTAATACAAGTTCTTGAACTACTTAAGTACGGAATCAGGTCAAGGTATGAGATGTAAGTATGATTTTTTTGTTATTAATCTCTCACTCACTCTAATTTGTTAACAAGATCTGTATCCACTACAATTCGGACAGACTGTCTCTGCGAGGCAAATGGGATTAAATATAATAGTAGTTATTATGTTTGAACTAAGATATATGTAATAAATACTATATAGGTCGATTTACTATACATATAGGTACTAATGCTTCAAGAGGCTTATGATTATGACAGCTAGGCGGTAACAAATAACTATACACCAGGCGACGACAGGACCAGATTAAGGAACACATCTTTTAAAGCTTTTTGGCGACGCTGGTGAAACGGAATCAGTCCTGGGATGGGATAAGATCAATACTCACCAAGCGCACCTGATCGTTTGGGGTTGCTCAGGTTATGTTGTGCTCGGTGGAGGTCGTGGTAGTTCAAGGCTTTGCCGGATACCCATAACCTTTCCCCAATTTGGCGACGAAGGAACGCCGCTGTGTTTTAGTCGGTATGTCTGTAGCCGCATACCTAGAGGAGAGCCCGACAAAACCCCTCATGGCGCCCGCTATCTCGGGTATGCATAAGGCAAGCATTTTTCATAGCGACAAAAAAAAGGCTATGTTGTGCTCCTTACTAGGATGTTGTGAAACCACCTCATCGCTTGAGTGGAGAGAGGACTAGATAATTGTTTTACTCTACCCTCTACGCCCACCTCAGGTGGAATACCGGCTGATAAAATATACTCTAAACTATAATGCGTTATCTATATATTATAAGTATGTATTTACAAAAGAAAAGTATTATATGTAAATATTTGTAATCCCACTTTTGATTCTGATATCCGTAACACCGGTGGTAGCTCAAGCACCTGTGTTACGGATATCAGAATCAACAGTGGGATATCTCGGAGTCAGATCAATGTATGTGATGTTGTGAAATATTTATTTATTTAATGGTATACAAGATTGCAACAGACGAGCAACTACCTGACAGACTGGTAAGTGATTATCGCTGCCTGTGTCATTATACTAAGTTCTTTTTTCCTTAGTATGGGAAAAATAGTTCAGCGGTTTTCGTTAGATGGAGCTTGTTAAAAAGCAGATGTAGCTTAAAAAAGAAATCAAGCGAATGATTCGGCGTTGTTTCGGTAGATGTCACTGTGCATTTTTACAACGCGCTAGTTAAGCGTGTTTCCGAAACAATATTGGGAAAATTGTTATTTAGCAAATAAAATTATTTCTGATATTTTATTTAACCGTCTCCCCGACTGATTCTCGAAGGTGGCCGTACTACATAGCGATGAGTATTGGTCGTTTTCCTCTAGATGGCGCTAGCACTGGCTAGTCGACTGATGCCTCTATCTCATTATATATAAGTTACTCTATGACCGCTGCCCATGGACATCCGCAAAATAAGTGCAATACCAACCTTAAGACCTGGGCCATCGGCGGCCCTCATTCAAAACAGCGAAATTTTTCACGCCCATTTTTTTGTGATCCCGTGGTATCATTTGCTTGAGCTGGTCCATTCATGCCCAAACGGGGCTCTTTAATAGTCAAAACCCTACACTATAAAGGTATACAAGATACCCGTGTACTTTGATCTCAACTCAAGTCTATAGATAAACGAAAATTGATATAGCCTGTTTTATTGATCCTGTTGTAATGAATCCGTCCCTGTCGCAGAGTATCAAGCAAAGCTATTATTAATGTCTGTTCATTACCCTGGAGCGCTTATAGACACGCTATACTACTATAAGTCCTATTGCAGGTACAAGCGCCGCCAAAGTGAACTTTACACCTCTGACATAATGATGGCCTGTGAAGTTTGATTGTCGTGATTGCTAAGCCATTAGGGTACTTGACACGGCCTATAATTATTCTATTTAGGGACCAATTTTAAAGAATGCGGCTTACATAATACAAGGTGCGTCTGGGAACATTTACGTCCATTTAACCACGTGTCATCATCATCATCAGCCTATCGCAGTCCACTGCTGGACGTAGGCCTCTCCAATTGTTCGCCACTGCGATCTATCCATGGCTTCTCGCATCCAGCTCTTGCCAGCCATCCTGCGCAGATTGTCCCCCCACCTAGCCAGAGGGCGCCCTACATTACGTTTGCCAAGACGCGGTCTCCACTCCAGAACCCGTTTACCCCATCGGTTGTCGGTTCTGCGGCTAATATGGCCAGCCCACTGCCACTTAAGCTTGCTAATCCGGTGAGCAATGTCGATAACTTTAACCACGTGTTCTACCAACCATTCTGAACAACATTTTCGACGGATTTCAATTAGACGTCATGGAACAAACGTTAATTTTTTAAATTATATATTTATAGAGTATAAGCTCTACCCGAATATATCATGCCAATGTGAAGTAAATTATTGAGTAGAATAAGTAGTCAATAGTCGAAGTCAGTCAAAGTCACAGTCACTCAATAAAACGCCAGTGTTGTACGGTACAAAGAATAAAAAAGTTCGTCATCTTAAGGTAAATTTTCTTGCAAGGCAAGAATCAGTTATACCAACCTACCGTTTTAAAAAGATCTGCCAACCTTCTTTAAATTTTCTATACATCAAAAGGAAACATTGCAAGCAAGCAAATTTGATCTTTCTGATCTAACAGTTAAGCATAATTTTCTGTAGAACAGGTATTACTCTGAAAAATTTACGAAAGGTAACAAGAGCTCATAGCACACACCATCAAACGAATCGATTTTAAAACTGACGAACCTTTTTGTTCACTGACTGTACGTTTTATCGACCTAGGGATTCTGCTGATACCACTCTGAACATAATCGTGGGTTTTAAAACTCTATTAGGTCTAAGCAAGTTGTCCCTGACCACTTACTCGACACACAAAATACGATACAATTCAATGATTCTTATCATCAGGATCACTTCGCGGCACTTCACTGCACAAATAAAAAACAATTTTGTTCACTAAAAACCACTAGATACTAATTTGAAACCTTTGAGTAGCATCAGTCGACAGTATTTCGTTCTTACCATCAGACTCCGAACAAATTTTGTTCAAAATGGCTGTTAGAACACGTGGTTAATTCACAGATACACCCTATTTTCAAAAGATTGTAGGTCTGATTTCCGCTTTGGACTGGTGTTATGATCGAATGAGAGGAGGTACCGGAGGCCCAGGGGGAAGGGGAAGATGTTTGCATCTCATTTGTGACTCTAGTGGAACTGCGGCACGGATCCGAACCTAAGGGCCTTCCGTTACGAAGGCGCTCTTCCTTATTGAGTGAGCTAGTATCCATGAGTGAGTACACCGGGCTCCGAAGCGACAGCATTGGTCGCAACTGGGAATTATATGCTAACATTAGGAAGTATGCAGTAGAGTGTACTGTCAGCATCAAAAGTATCTTAACACTTTAGTACCATGTCGAAGTAAAATTTTTTACTTACCCTCTAGAAGCTGACTATAATTGTCGACCCATTTGGATCAGTAGCAGTGAGTGCTGTCTCTGGTGCAAGGGTTGTGGGTTCGATCCCCGCACAGTACAAACATTTGTGTGCATGAACATGTCTGCTTGTATTGGTCTGGGCAAAAGTAAAGTATCAGCCTATAAACTGTCCCACTGCAGGGCAAAGGCCTCCATCATAGAAATCAAGTCATCGCTACTATGGTGGGATTAGGCTTAATCACCACGCTTGCCAAATGCGGATTGGTGATCACAAACCCGAGCTATGTTCGAAAAATTCGAAACATACTTTTCGCTCGACCCGGGAATCGAACCCAGGACCCCGAGATCACGGCCCGGTATTTAAACCACTAGACCAACAGGGCGTCTTGGTCTGGGTATTTCTATGGATTATAAGTATGTATTTACAAAAAAGTATTATATATAAAGGCAATTCAGTACCTTCATCAGAATTATTCATTATGCGTGGGTATGTGGGCTGGGACTTGTAAAAATATAGACGTGATATGATCGGCAACTAAGTCTTTAATCAAATTAAATCAGGATAGAAACACTTCTTCACGATTTCACAACGATTCAAGTCGATTTAAATGGGACGTCGGCGATCCGTCGATGACGTGCAACCTCCGTCGCGCTCGTTCAAAAAGTGCGCCAACGGCGACTGCCCGTTTGACGTTTCACCAGAGTGACAATTATAGTTCACTCTCGTCCAGAAATCGATGGTGCTGAATTAAATTCTAGATGGCGCCACCGATGCGCCGTCACGGCCGGACTGACAATCGCCCGTCCTCGGGCGTACAGAAACACCTGCGAAAGAATAATCACATATTACCAACGCTCGTCCAACCTGACATCAATTACATCTATACACACTAGCATCCGACTTGATACTATCGTTGTTTTAACCAGGCATTCAACTCACAATTTTAACTTAGACAATGCGTCATTTCGACCACCTCACCGTGGACCGAACAACATCGTAATCTCAATCAGAACATCAGTACCTAAGTTGGACCGGACAAATGCCTCCTTTCGACCAGCATGAGGACAGCGTGGACCGGACAACATCGTCCATTCGACCAACCTCACAACTCAAAATTAATCTCCAAGAATGCGTCCTTTCGACCACCTCACCGTGGACCGGACAACATCATAATCTCCATCAGCATACCACTACCAATGTTGGACCGGACAAATGCGTCCCTTCGACCAGCATGATGAATGCATGGACCGGACAACATCGTCCATTCGACCAACTTCACAACACACAATTAATCTCGACAAATGCGTCCTTTCGACCACCTCACCGGGTGGACCGGACAACATTGTCTTATCAACCAGACACTTAACTATCAGTAATGGCCCGGACAAATGCGTCCTTTCGACCAGCTCAGTAAGAACGTGGACCGAACAACACCGTCCCTTCGACCACCTGTCCACTACCAACTCCATGCTCCATACACACAACTTCAACCTACCTGTTTTTAAGATCTATGAACATCAACTTCAACGTCAAATCTTATTCCGTCAATACGATTATTGTCCTCAGAATCAGCGGTCAAAGTTTCAGACCCAACAGACATTGTAACAGAATCGTGAATGGGTAATGTGTCCAAGTCATGGATAGATGCAGCGTCAACGTTCTGAACAGGTGCTATTTCTGCGTCTTCGTACTGCCTTATCTCTAAATCTTCCGCCGTCTTGGCCTCTTCCTCGCTCAGAATGCTCGTTGACACTTCGATTAAGCCCTCTCTACCCTCGGGTACCAAACGTAAATTTTCATGGGCATACTTAAAGACACGATTAGTGCCATCAAGACTCTTCAACTGGTATCGATCATTGTCAAGAACATTAGTAATAACGTATGGTCCTCTAAATTTCCTACTTAATTTGGTTTGATTTCGTTCAGAACTTCGAATAAAAACGAAATCACCTACAGCAAATGGTTTCACTGTGGCTCGTCCTTGATTGAAACGTATGGATTCAGAACTCGCTGCCTTTTCTATGTTATTAGAAGCGTCGTTACGTATTGTCTCAAGGTCAAGACGATTAGTACTGGTTAAATCTGGGGATATTTTGGCCAGTCCTAATGACACCGATTTAGTCCCGAACATGAGTTCGGTTGGAGTATATTTAGTCACTGTGGATCTAGTGCTATTTAACGCTAGTTGAATATTACCTAGTTCGTCACGCCATGTTTTATTAGGGTCGTTTTCTACAATGGTCAGCAAGGCTTTAAGGGTCCTCATGACACGTTCTACTTGTCCATTTGCCCTACTTGAGCCCGTGGCAATAAAATGGAGATCGATGTTATGATCAGCACAAAAGTGTTTAAAGTCAGAACTAGCGTAACACCGGCCTTGATCCGCTATGATACGTTTTGGTGCTCCAAACAAACAAACCGCCTTTTTAAGGGCAGCTACCGCACTGGAAGCATTAAGGGAAGTTGTATGCTCAAGAAGAACATATTTTGTAAAACCGTCAATAATGACAGAGCAATATTCTTTTTGATCACTCTTTCCACTTAGCTTTCCTGTGAAATCTATGTGGAGAGTGTGCCATGGAATGGATACTTTGGGAATAGGGTGAAGGCGAATAGGTTGAGCGCCCGAAGGCCCTTTCGATGCTTTACACACTATACAAGACTCAACGAATCGTCTCACATGCTTCGACATATCTGGGAACCAGTATTGCTCATAAATTTTATCGAGCGTCTTATCACTCCCTAAGTGCTGGATTTCGGAATGAATATGATTGATAAGAGTCCAGATTAAGGAACGGGGCACTATGGGAAGCCATGTTGTAACTTTATTTCTAGTGATTTTCCTGTATAGAATCCCATCTCGTACATCATATGTCCCTGCCACAGATTCTGGGAGTTCAGAATTAAGACATTTTGCAACGAGGTCGGTAATCTCACTATCCCGTTTCTGTTCTACGGAAAGCCAACTTTCATGCAGTTCAACATAGTTGACTGTTTTAGAATTTAAAGCATTATTGCTTAATTCTGTTGAGTCTAGTCTCTGAGGTAGGGGATTACGTGAAAGGTAATCAGCATGTTCCATGACCCGACCTTCGCGATATACGATGTCAAAATCGTATGCTTGTAATATAGCCCACCAGCGGTGAACTCGAGGCGTTAGGTCAGTTTTTGACTTTGATGCCTTCAAGGAGTTACAGTCCGTGAATACAGTAAATTTTCGGCCGTATAAATAATGGCGGAAGTGCTCAACCCCACGAACAACTGTCAACGTCTCGAGTTCGTAAGAGTGATAGCGAGACTCTACTTCAGTTGTACGCCGGCTGAAATAAGCAACGACATGAGGCATAGATTTATTCTTTTGAATGAGGATAGCCCCATATCCTTCAGCACTGGCATCGCAATGAAGCTCCACGGGTAGGTCTGGATTGAAAATCGTCAAAACAGGCTCTGATGTAAGAATGCCAATTATGGTTTGACGAATTTTCTCATGTGACTCCGTCCACTTAATATTGCCTTTTAATTTTGTGAGTGGATATAATGGTCCAATAATCTTTGTAAAGTTGGGTATAAACTTTCGAAAGTAAGACGCTAGACCAAGAAACTGCCTAACTTGAGTTGCTGTTCCAGGGGGAGGAGCGTTAGATAAAGCTTCGATCTTCAAAGAGTTTGGCCTAACTTCTCCTGACTCAATTTCGTAACCCAAATAATTGACTTTTCGTTTCAAAAATTTACATTTTTGTAATTTAAATGAGAAGCCCGCTTGAGAAAGAGCGTCTAGAACTTCTTCCAGTCGCTTTAAACCCTCATCTATATCAGAAGAGTGACAAAGAACATCGTCCATATACACCAATGGCTTCTGTTCAAGATGTTTTAGCGCATTATTGATACACCTTTGGTAAACTGACGGCGCATTGCGTAAACCGAAGGGCATGGTCACATATTCATATTGCCCCTCAGGTGTCACAAAGGCCGTCTTTTCAATTGAATCTGGATGGAGCAAGATTTGATGGAATCCAGCTGCCATATCTAACGAGGAGAAGAAAGAAGCCCCTGATAACTGATCTATCTGCTCATCGATAATTGGTAATGGATAATGTTCAGCGCGGGTATTCGAGTTGAGTTCGCGGTAATCCACCACCATACGATCTGTACCGTCCTTTTTTTTTAACGAGCAAAATTGGGCTTGCGAAAGGTGACGAGCTCTCTCGAATGATACCCGCACTCAACAAATCTTGGACTTTTTCCCTCACTATCGTCTTCTCAGCAGTAGCTAATCTGTAGGGTGTTCTTTGTACAAGTTTATGGGGATATATCAAGGTGATGACCATTTGTCCAGTTTTAACACGTTGCGTAGGGTTAGTACTTATAAAATGGTCAGCGTATTTATTGAGAATGCGTAAAAGCTCCAACTTATGTTCTCCGGATAAGTCAGTATCGATGATGGAGTCATCGATGTGGGAAACATTCTTTTCGCAGACATCTACCTCTTTTACCCTTGTTATGACTAGGCCATTATCATCTATCACGACTCGTCCACCAGTATCTATAATATCCCTACCTATTAAAAAAAGGATCAGAAATACAATCGTCAGGGACAACATGAAACGTAAGAGAAGTTGTATAATCTCCTATTGTAACAGTACTGTAAATCTGGGACATGCATTCTACTTCCCCACTGCCTATCCCCTTTAAATACACAAGTCCATGACGTTCGGTACCCGGAAGGTTCAAAGAAGTACTTAATTTAATCAATGAGCAATTCGACGCGCTATCGAAAAGAAATGGAACTCTCTCACCCGTTGATGTAAGCAGAGTCCCTCTTGAAGTCCCTCGTTCGCATAGGTTGACTTCCTTTGTTGTAGAACCGCCAGTTTTCCTATCAGGACACGTCGTGGCTACGTGGCCTAGCTCTCCACAGACGTAACAGGTCACGTTGGATTTCATCTCTGTAGTTCGTGCAGGCAGGTCTACTCTGTTCAGGCTGCTTGAATCCAGGCGGCGCCGATGACAGTTGGCTTGTCTATGTCCAGGTACGCCACAAAAATGACATTTTCCCATAAACCGTCCTTCTTCTAAGCGAGGTCGCTTAGGTTCGATGTCATGTCTATCACTGTTTTCCGACCGACGTTTCATAGAAATCCCACCAAGACAACGAAATAATTGGGCTCTACTCGTTAGCACTTGAGCACTCAACTCTCGACGTAATAACCCGTCCTTTTGGCATAGGACAGAAATGACGAATCCGGTAGTTGCCTCTTCCGACATTTCAACGTTTGGAATTCTTTCGATTAAGTCCCATAAACGTATGGCTGATTCACTGGCTGTTTCCTTAGCCCCAATCTGAAAGCGCAGGATTTCGTCGAAATAATCTTGGAACAGTTTCGGTTTAGCAAACTTGGCCAGTAACGCTTCTTTTACTAAGTCCCACGACAGTCGATCCAAAGGCAGTTTGGTAAGACAGGTAGCAGCTCGTCCTTTTAGCGAGCTGGTCAAGGACATCAATAGCGAGACACCCTCCAAATTTTTGCTCTTAATTATTAGCTCCGAAACACGACACCAGCCCTCCACGTCGGCATCGGTGTCGTCAGGATTAAAATGGATCAACTGCACTGCTGCGTTTGTTCCACTTGTGACACTTGGTTGCTGAGCCGCCACTAAACGGGATAGTAAAGTCTCCATGTTACTCAACAAACTGCTTCCGGTATCTTTGTCAGGAGGCTTTTCGTCCTTTTTCAGCTGCCCTTCGCATCCCACTTCTGATAAAGGCAATTCAGTACCTTCATCAGAATTATTCATTATGCGTGGGTATGTGGGCTGGGACTTGTAAAAATATAGACGTGATATGATCGGCAACTAAGTCTTTAATCAAATTAAATCAAGATAGGAACACTTCTTCACGATTTCACAACGATTCAAGTCGATTTAAATGGGACGTCGGCGATCCGTCGATGACGTGCAACCTCCGTCGCGCTCGTTCAAAAAGTGCGCCAACGGCGACTGCCCGTTTGACGTTTCACCAGAGTGACAATTATAGTTCACTCTCGTCCAGAAATCGATGGTGCTAAATTAAATTCTAGATGGCGCCACCGATGCGCCGTCACGGCCGGACTGACAATCGCCCGTCCTCGGGCGTACAGAAACACCTGCGAAAGAATAATCACATATTACCAACGCTCGTCCAACCTGACATCAATTACATCTATACACACTAGCATCCGACTTGATACTATCGTTGTTTTAACCAGGCATGCAACTCACAATTTTAACTTAGACAATGCGTCCTTTCGACCACCTCACCGTGGACCGAACAACATCGTAATCTCAATCAGAACATCAGTACCTAAGTTGGACCGGACAAATGCGTCCTTTCGACCAGCATGAGGACAGCGTGGACCGGACAACATCGTCCATTCGACCAACCTCACAACTCAAAATTAATCTCCAAGAATGCGTCCTTTCGACCACCTCACCGTGGACCGGACAACATCATAATCTCCATCAGCATACCACTACCAATGTTGGACCGGACAAATGCGTCCCTTCGACCAGCATGATGAATGCATGGACCGGACAACATCGTCCATTCGACCAACTTCACAACACACAATTAATCTCGACAAATGCGTCCTTTCGACCACCTCACCGGGTGGACCGGACAACATTGTCTTATCAACCAGACACTTAACTATCAGTAATGGCCCGGACAAATGCGTCCTTTCGACCAGCTCAGTAAGAACGTGGACCGGACAACACCGTCCCTTCGACCACCTGTCCACTACCAACTCCATGCTCCATACACACAACTTCAACCTACCTGTTTTTAAGATCTATGAACATCAACTTCAACATCAAATCTTATTCCGTCAATACGATTATTGTCCTCAGAATCAGCGGTCAAAGTTTCAGACCCAACAGACATTGTATCAGAATCGTGAATGGGTAATGTGTCCAAGTCATGGATAGATGCAGCGTCAACGTTCTGAACAGGTGCTATTTCTGCGTCTTCGTACTGCCTTATCTCTAAATCTTCCGCCGTCTTGGCCTCTTCCTCGCTCAGAATGCTCGTTGACACTTCGATTAAGCCCTCTCTACCCTCGGGTACCAAACGTAAATTTTCATGGGCATACTTAAAGACACGATTAGTGCCATCAAGACTCTTCAACTGGTATCGATCATTGTCAAGAACATTAGTAATAACGTATGGTCCTCTAAATTTCCTACTTAATTTGGTTTGATTTCGTTCAGAACTTCGAATAAAAACGAAATCACCTACAGCAAATGGTTTCACTGTGGCTCGTCCTTGATTGAAACGTATGGATTCAGAACTCGCTGCCTTTTCTATGTTATTAGAAGCGTCGTTACGTATTGTCTCAAGGTCAAGACGATTAGTACTGGTTAAATCTGGGGATATTTTGGCCAGTCCTAATGACACCGATTTAGTCCCGAACATGAGTTCGGTTGGAGTATATTTAGTCACTGTGGATCTAGTGCTATTTAACGCTAGTTGGATATTACCTAGTTCGTCACGCCATGTTTTATTAGGGTCGTTTTCTACAATGGTCAGCAAGGCTTTAAGGGTCCTCATGACACGTTCTACTTGTCCATTTGCCCTACTTGAGCCCGTGGCAATAAAATGGAGATCGATGTTATGATCAGCACAAAAGTGTTTAAAGTCAGAACTAGCGTAACACCGGCCTTGATCCGCTATGATACGTTTTGGTGCTCCAAACAAACAAACCGCCTTTTTAAGGGCAGCTACCGCACTGGAAGCATTAAGGGAAGTTGTATGCTCAAGAAGAACATATTTTGTAAAACCGTCAATAATGACAGAGCAATATTCTTTTTGATCACTCTTTCCACTTAGCTTTCCTGTGAAATCTATGTGGAGAGTGTGCCATGGAATGGATACTTTGGGAATAGGGTGAAGGCGAATAGGTTGAGCGCCCGAAGGCCCTTTCGATGCTTTACACACTATACAAGACTCAACGAATCGTCTCACATGCTTCGACATATCTGGGAACCAGTATTGCTCATAAATTTTATCGAGCGTCTTATCACTCCCTAAGTGCTGGATTTCGGAATGAATATGATTGATAAGAGTCCAGATTAAGGAACGGGGCACTATGGGAAGCCATGTTGTAACTTTATTTCTAGTGATTTTCCTGTATAGAATCCCATCTCGTACATCATATGTCCCTGCCACAGATTCTGGGAGTTCAGAATTAAGACATTTTGCAACGAGGTCGGTAATCTCACTATCCCGTTTCTGTTCTACGGAAAGCCAACTTTCATGCAGTTCAACATAGTTGACTGTTTTAGAATTTAAAGCATTATTGCTTAATTCTGTTGAGTCTAGTCTCTGAGGTAGGGGATTACGTGAAAGGTAATCAGCATGTTCCATGACCCGACCTTCGCGATATACGATGTCAAAATCGTATGCTTGTAATATAGCCCACCAGCGGTGAACTCGAGGCGTTAGGTCAGTTTTTGACTTTGATGCCTTCAAGGAGTTACAGTCCGTGAATACAGTAAATTTTCGGCCGTATAAATAATGGCGGAAGTGCTCAACCCCACGAACAACTGCCAACGTCTCGAGTTCGTAAGAGTGATAGCGAGACTCTACTTCAGTTGTACGCCGGCTGAAATAAGCAACGACATGAGGCATAGATTTATTCTTTTGAATGAGGATAGCCCCATATCCTTCAGCACTGGCATCGCAATGAAGCTCCACGGGTAGGTCTGGATTGAAAATCGTCAAAACAGGCTCTGATGTAAGAATGCCAATTATGGTTTGACGAATTTTCTCATGTGACTCCGTCCACTTAATATTGCCTTTTAATTTTGTGAGTGGATATAATGGTCCAATAATCTTTGTAAAGTTGGGTATAAACTTTCGAAAGTAAGACGCTAGACCAAGAAACTGCCTAACTTGAGTTGCTGTTCCAGGGGGAGGAGCGTTAGATAAAGCTTCGATCTTCAAAGAGTTTGGCCTAACTTCTCCTGACTCAATTTCGTAACCCAAATAATTGACTTTTCGTTTCAAAAATTTACATTTTTGTAATTTAAATGAGAAGCCCGCTTGAGAAAGAGCGTCTAGAACTTCTTCCAGTCGCTTTAAACCCTCATCTATATCAGAAGAGTGACAAAGAACATCGTCCATATACACCAATGGCTTCTGTTCAAGATGTTTTAGCGCATTATTGATACACCTTTGGTAAACTGACGGCGCATTGCGTAAACCGAAGGGCATGGTCACATATTCATATTGCCCCTCAGGTGTCACAAAGGCCGTCTTTTCAATTGAATCTGGATGGAGCAAGATTTGATGGAATCCAGCTGCCATATCTAACGAGGAGAAGAAAGAAGCCCCTGATAACTGATCTATCTGCTCATCGATAATTGGTAATGGATAATGTTCAGCGCGGGTATTCGAGTTGAGTTCGCGGTAATCCACCACCATACGATCTGTACCGTCCTTTTTTTTTAACGAGCAAAATTGGGCTTGCGAAAGGTGACGAACTCTCTCGAATGATACCCGCACTCAACAAATCTTGAACTTTTTCCCTCACTATCGTCTTCTCAGCAGGAGCTAATCTGTAGGGTGTTCTTTGTACAAGTTTATGGGGATCTATCAAGGTGATGACCATTTGTCCAGTTTTAACACGTTGCGTAGGGTTAGTACTTATAAAATGGTCAGCGTATTTATTGAGAATGCGTAAAAGCTCCAACTTATGTTCTCCGGATAAGTCAGTATCGATGATGGAGTCATCGATGTGGGAAACATTCTTTTCGCAGACATCTACCTCTTTTACCCTTGTTATGACTAGGCCATTATCATCTATCACGACTCGTCCACCAGTATCTATAATATCCCTACCTATTAAAAAAGGATCAGAAATACAATCGTCAGGGACAACATGAAACGTAAGAGAAGTTGTATAATCTCCTATTGTAACAGTACTGTAAATCTGGGACATGCATTCTACTTCCCCACTGCCTATCCCCTTTAAATACACAAGTCCATGACGTTCGGTACCCGGAAGGTTCAAAGAAGTACTTAATTTAATCAATGAGCAATTCGACGCCGCTATCGAAAAGAAATGGAACTCTCTCACCCGTTGATGTAAGCAGAGTCCCTCTTGAAGTCCCTCGTTCGCATAGGTTGACTTCCTTTGTTGTAGAACCGCCAGTTTTCCTATCAGGACACGTCGTGGCTACGTGGCCTAGCTTTCCACAGACGTAACAGGTCACGTTGGATTTCATCTCTGTAGTTCGTGCAGGCAGGTCTACTCTGTTCAGGCTGCTTGAATCCAGGCGGCGCCGATGACAGTTGGCTTGTCTATGTCCAGGTACGCCACAAAAATGACATTTTCCCATAAACCGTCCGTCTTCTAAGCGAGGTCGCTTAGGTTCGATGTCATGTCTATCACTGTTTTCCGACCGACGTTTCATAGAAATCCCACCAAGACAGCGAAATAATTGGGCTCTACTCGTTAGCACTTGAGCACTCAACTCTCGACGTAATAACCCGTCCTTTTGGCATAGGACAGAAATGACGAATCCGGTAGTTGCCTCTTCCGACATTTCAACGTTTGGAATTCTTTCGATTAAGTCCCATAAACGTATGGCTGATTCACTGGCTGTTTCCTTAGCCCCAATCTGAAAGCGCAGGATTTCGTCGAAATAATCTTGGAACAGTTTCGGTTTAGCAAACTTGGCCAGTAACGCTTCTTTTACTAAGTCCCACGACAGTCGATCCAAAGGCAGTTTGGTAAGACAGGTAGCAGCTCGTCCTTTTAGCGAGCTGGTCAAGGACATCAATAGCGAGACACCCTCCAAATTTTTGCTCTTAATTATTAGCTCCGAAACACGACACCAGCCCTCCACGTCGGCATCGGTGTCGTCAGGATTAAAATGGATCAACTGCACTGCTGCGTTTGTTCCACTTGTGACACTTGGTTGCTGAGCCGCCACTAAACGGGATAGTAAAGTCTCCATGTTACTCAACAAACTGCTTCCGGTATCTTTGTCAGGAGGCTTTTCGTCCTTTTTCAGCTGCCCTTCGCATCCCACTTCTGATAAAGGCAATTCAGTACCTTCATCAGAATTATTCATTATGCGTGGGTATGTGGGCTGGGACTTGTAAAAATATAGACGTGATATGATCGGCAACTAAGTCTTTAATCAAATTAAATCAGGATAGGAACACTTCTTCACGATTTCACAACGATTCAAGTCGATTTAAATGGGACGTCGGCGATCCGTCGATGACGTGCAACCTCCGTCGCGCTCGTTCAAAAAGTGCGCCAACGGCGACTGCCCGTTTGACGTTTCACCAGAGTGACAATTATAGTTCACTCTCGTCCAGAAATCGATGGTGCTAAATTAAATTCTAGATGGCGCCACCGATGCGCCGTCATATATATATATGTATATATATTTATAATTCCGCTTTTTATTTTTGATATCCGTAACACAGGTGCTTGAGATACCTATCTCGCAGTCAGATTAATGTATGAGATCTTGTGAAATTTATTTAAATATAATAGGCAGAACAGTCACTTTGACGTGGTACCAAAGTGTTAAGCTACTTTGATGCTGATCGTACTATGTCTATTTTTTTCATGTGATTGGCGTCTGACAAAAAAGCAAAGATTTTCATATTCAGCCAATAATCTATCCGTCTGCTCGTCTGAGCAGACGGATCGCCTGATGGTAAGCGATTGCCGCCGCCTATAGACACTCGCGACACCAGTGGAGTCATAAGTGCGCTGCCAACCTTTGACCCCCAATTCCCCCCGATTAGGTCCGGTACCCTTATTAACGCTGCGAAACACAGCTCAGTGCTGCTGCTCGCCAGTTTTCTGTGAGGCCGTGGTATCACTGACGGAAGCGTGGATCTCCCAGGGTTTATTTATCTATTTCACCAATCCCCTTCATTTACTTTTCATTATGCATTGATAAAACGGCTTCTTGGAAGAGCCATAAACCCGGGTGTTTACCGCACCCCATAAACCCAGGAGTTCCATTAAAATTACCGTTTTCCATGTAATATCCTGGCTGGTTTAGGTGTTGATTTATCGGTAATGAACGCAAGTTTTAATTTGGGCCGTGTTTTGGCAATTCGTTGGCGTAAAGCTGTCTACTTACAATATTTATTGTTTCTGCTCAACGTGACTGCTTGGGTTAACCCTTAGAGTATTATGGAAGCAAAATGTATACTCACAGTATGTAAAGGGTCAGTAGCAAAGAACGAACAGGAGACCTATTTTTGATTTACTCGTATGACTTAGCGTCGTGATGAGCGCACGATCTCTACTGATATTCCTTCGACATACGAAGTTCCGCATTTTTGAATCATTCGTCTGAAACGAGTGACCCCACCGTGGACCCCACCCACTCGTTGGTCGAGTGACTTAAAGCGAGTGGTAGAAACAACATCAAAATAGTTGTCAATAGCAACAAGCATAAACAAAATAATATAAATTACTTTTTTTTTTTTTTTTTTTTTTTTTATGGTGTTATACCGCGCATGGTTACGGCCGCGCGTGTGACTCCGCCAATGTCAAGTGTATAATATAAATTACAAAACTATGATTTGACTGATTTTGATAGTTGACACAATGTGACATTCATAGTTTTTTGTGACAAAAAAGCAAAAATTTTCATATTCAGCCAATAATCTATGGTTTTTGAGTTCCGATTGCAATACGGAAGTTACCGGTATTTGTAAAATTCTGCATGGAAGGGTTAGAATGTCAATTTACCGTATTATATTGGCAACATCGAATCGAATGATTCAAAAATAAGGAAAATCGGCTTCATGCGACTTAGAAGGCGAATGTGACTTATGTCGAATGCGACAATGATAAGTCATACGAGTAAATCAAAAATAGGTCTCCAGACCGTGGGAGAGCCACGCTACGGCATGAAAGGGCCGGCTCGACCAGAGTGATACCACGGCCTCACAGTCACACAAAACCGGCGTGAAACAGCAGGGTACCGGAGGCCCAATCCGGGGGAAAGGGGGGTTTAAAGGTTGGCAGTGCTCTTGTGATTCCACTGGGGTCGTGGGTGTCCATGAGCAGCGGCAATCGCTTACCATCAAGTGATCTGTCTGCTCGTCTGTTACCTATCACATAAAAAAAAACATTACAAGAGCAATGGTAGATTAGTGAATAAAACGCGCCTTCCATACGAGGGAGAGAGAGGAGTCGTTGGTTCGGTTCCCAGCATGCACTTCTGGATTTTTCAAATCTACGTACGTACATTGTACATATTTATGTTTTTACTGTGTCGGTTTTCTGAGAGAATCTATTAGCTATAAGGTCCGCATACATTGTACTAGGATAATACCATAATAATATTCTCCAAACGATTACGGCTGCGGCGGCCAATCACAACGACCAGACACGTACGCAAGATACATTATAGTGGTCAAGTGTGTGCGCAAACACAAGTGCACTCTCTATTCCCATTACCCTCATATTCCGATAGAACGCCAGTGTGACACGACTGGAGAGGAATTGGGCACAGAAATAACGTGCTTCCCGAGGTACAATGTTTGGGCCCACCCGGACCTATTTTTGATTTTACTCGTATGACTTAGCGTCGTGATTGATGCGCCACGATCTCTACTGATATTACTTCGACCTACGAAGTTCCGCATTTTTGCATCATTCGTCTGAAACGAGTGACCCACCGTGACCCACCCACTCGTGTCGAGTGACTTAAAGCGCCGTGGGTAGAAACCACATTCAAAATAGTGTCAATAGCAACAAGCATAAACAAATAATAATAATTACTTTTTTTTTTTTTTTTTTTTTTTTTTTTATGGTGTTATCCCGCGCATGGTTCCGCCGCGCGTGTGACTCCGCCACTGTCAAGTGTATAATATAATTACAAAACTATGATTTGACTGATTTTGATAGTTGACACAATGTGACATTCATAGTTTTTTGTGACAAAAAAGCAAAAATTTTCATATTCAGCCAATAATCTATGGTTTTTGAGTTCCGATTGCAATACGGAAGTTACCGGTATTTGTAAAATTCTGCATGGAAGGGTTAGAATGTCAATTTACCGTATTATATTGGCAACATCGAATCGAATGATTCAAAAATAAGGAAAATCGGCTTCATGCGACTTAGAAGGCGAATGTGACTTATGTCGAATGCGACAATGATAAGTCATACGAGTAAATCAAAAATAGGTCTCCAGACCGTGGGAGAGCCACGCTACGGCATGAAAGGGCCGGCTCGACCAGAGTGATACCACGGCCTCACAGTCACACAAAACCGGCGTGAAACAGCAGGGTACCGGAGGCCCAATCCGGGGGAAAGGGGGGTTTAAAGGTTGGCAGTGCTCTTGTGATTCCACTGGGGTCGTGGGTGTCCATGAGCAGCGGCAATCGCTTACCATCAAGTGATCTGTCTGCTCGTCTGTTACCTATCACATAAAAAAAAACATTACAAGAGCAATGGTAGATTAGTGAATAAAAACGCGCCTTCCATACGAGGGAGAGAGAGGAGTCGTTGGTTCGGTTCCCAGCATGCACTTCTGGATTTTTCAAATCTACGTACGTACATTGTACATATTTATGTTTTTACTGTGTCGGTTTTCTGAGAGAATCTATTAGCTATAAGTCCGCATACATTGTACTAGGATAATACCATAATAATATTCTCCAAACGATTACGGCTGCGGCGGCCAATCACAACGACCAGACACGTACGCAAGATACATTATAGTGGTCAAGTGTGTGCGCAAACACAAGTGCACTCTCTATTCCCATTACCCTCATATTCCGATAGAACGCCAGTGTGACACGACTGGAGAGGAATTGGGCACAGAAATAACGTGCTTCCCGAGGTACAATGTTTGGGCCCACCCGGGGATCGAGCCTGCGACCACTTGACTCTTGCCTCTTGCTTTGGAGATCTGTAAACTTTGTGCAATAAAGTGTATCATCTATAATTCTACCATTACCTCCGTAGTGAGGAAAAACATGGTTAGGAAACCTTTTCATTTAAACTAAACACGATTCAGATGATCTAGTTCCCCTATTGAATAGTTGCGAAGGTAAAACGGCAGACGCTTCATTGAAATGACCAGACCTCACAATTTTTTTATACTAGAGGCAGACACCTGGAGACCTATTTTTGATTTACTCGTATGACTTAGCATCGTGACGAGCGCACGATATCTACTAATTTTCCTTCGACATACGAAATTCCGCATTTTTGAATCATTTATCTGTAACGAGTGACCCCACCCACTCGTTGGTCGAGTGACATAAAGCGAGCGGTAGAAGCAACGTCAAAATAGTTGTCAATAGCAACAAGCATAAACAAAATAATATAAATTTCAAAACTATGATTTGACTGATTTTGATAGTTGACACAATGTGACATTCATAGTTTTTTGTGACAAAAAAGCAAAGATTTTCATATTCAGCCAATAATCTATGGTTTTTGCGTTCCGTTTGCAATACGGAAGTTACCGGTTTTTGTAAAATTCTGCATGGAAGGGTTAGAATGTCAATTTACTGTATTATATTGGCAACATCGAATCGAATGATTCAAAAATAAGGAATATCGGCTTCATGCGACTTAGAAGGCGAATGTGACTTACGTCGCATGCGACGACGCTAAGTCATACGAGTGAATCAAAAATAGAGCTCCTGATGGAAAGTAATCAACGCCATCTATGAACATCCGCGAAATTAGAGACATGAGTTGCCGGCCTTTTTAAATCAGAGTACGCTTTGTTTTAAAAAGGCCGTCTCTGTCTTTTTTTTATGTGATACGCGGCAGACGAGCAGATTTGTCGCCTGATGGTATGCGATTGCCGCCGCCCATAGCCACCTTAACTATGACAATCAATTCTCATCATACTAAATATTTAATAAGTCAGTTAAAGGTCGATTCACGAAACATGACCACAAATGGAAAGCGTTTATGCATGTAATCTCATGAAGTAAAGACTTAAGACACAAAACCATAAAACAAAAACAAAAAACAAAAAAAACCTTTCTTTACCAAAAACAAATAAAAGGTACAATATTTTAATATCATTAAGAAGTCCGTTTGGAAGAGTGGTAGTGAACGCTGCCTCTGGTGCAAGGGTTGCGGGTTCGATCCCCGCACAGTGCAAATATTTGTGTGCATGAACATATCTGTTTGTATTGGTTTGGGTGTTATCTATGTATTATAAGTATGTATTTACAAAAGAAAAGTATTATATGTATCTATTTGTAATCCCACTGTTGATTCTGGTATCCGTAACACAGGTGCTTGAGCTACCTATCTCGGATTCAGATCAATGTATGTGATGTTGTGAAAAATATTTATTTATATTTATATTTAAGTATATATTTTATCTGCCCGAGGTATACGTATTTTTGAACAACCTCGAGGACGGCACCGTGAATTGCAATCGGTTCCAGTAGAACATGTTCATTGAACATGACCTTGGTTTTGTCCAAGTTCATCCGTAGGCCGATGCATTTAGAAGAATCAGCCAGGTCATTCAGCATATGTTGTAGGTCCCGCAGCGTTTCTGCCACTATGACGATGTCGTCAGCAAATCGCAGGTGAGAGATGGATTCGCCATTGATGTTGATTCCACGTCTCTTCCAGTTTAGCGTCTTGAACATATCCTCTATTGCATTTGTGAACTATTTCGGGGAGATGACGTCCCCTTGTCTCACTCCTCGATGCAATGGTATAGGATTTGTTTGCTGATTCTGTACTTGGACGGACATAGTAGCGGCATCATAGAGACATCTCATCACCTGGATATATCGCCAATCGACTTGGCATCGCTGCAGGGACTCCAGAACAGACCAGATTTCAACCGAGTCAAAGGCTTTCTCATAATCCACAAATGCTAGACACAGGGGCTGATTATACTCTTCTGTCTTCTGTATAATCTGCTGCACTGTGTGGGTAAAAACAACCTCGAGGATGAGGTGAATAGGAGAATCCAGTTAGGTTGGGCAGCATTTGGAAAACTACGTCGTGTCTTCGTATCGTCGATACCACAGTGCCTAAAGACGAAAGTCTTCAATCAGTGCGTCCTACCCGTCATGACATACGGAGCCGAAACGTGGACACTTACGGTACGGCTGGTCCACAAGTTAAAGGTCGCTCAGCGGGCTATGGAACGAGCAATGCTTGGCGTCTCTCTCCGAGATCGAATCCGAAATGAGGTGATCCGGCAGAGACCCAAAGTTATTGACATTGCTCACCGGATTAGCAAGCTTAAGTGCGCAGAACCGACAACCGATGGGGTAAACGAGTTCTGGAGTGGAGACCGCGTCTTGGCAAACGTAATGTAGGGCGCCCTCTGGCTAGGTGGGGGGACGATCTTCGCAGGATGGCTGGCAAGAGCTGGATGCGAGAAGCCATGGATAGATCACAGTGGCGAACAATTGGAGAGGCCTACGTCCAGCAGTGGACTGCGATAGGCTGATGATGATGATGATGATCATATATTTTATCAGGCGGTCTCTGCACCAAGCAAATGGCTTATCTTGCAGCGGCCAATAAGCATTTCCTAAACCTAATTATGGTACGAACGCACGGTACTCAATATTTAAGGTGAATTTAAATTTAAATTACAAAATAAAAGGAACAATACATTGTTCCTGTGTTATGTTATACATAACATAAATCTGGGTACAAGAAGGAAATCTAACTAAAGGGCTGATATTTATATAAAAAGAACAAAACATTTTTGGAATCTAAAATCTATGTGTGTTTGTGTGTGTGTGTGCGTGCGTGCGTGTGAGGGAACATAATTAATGTGTTTAGTCTAAGCCCTCATAATGTGTCAAATTGAGCATGAGCCATTTCTTCATGCCAAATGACGTTCCACTGAAAACCAGCGTTAGCGGCTCCTACTCTAGTCGCTAACACATGCTGAGTGGATACCATTTTGGGCACATATACTTACTTGTACACCTGTATTGATAGTACAGGCAACTACTGTAAAAATTTAAGTTGTGTTATTTAAATGTACTTGTAATTTTTAATTGTGTCCAAATAAATATTTTTTCTTCTTCTTCATCTTTCGTGAATCGACCTGTAATTACAATGACAATTAATGTTAATAACTATTACAGCAGAATTGACATTACATAGTGAACTTATAGGGATACTGTTTTTCCCTTTGGGTTACGGAACCCGAAATAAATACTCCTTCGAAAGTTCGAACAATAGAACGCAACTAAAGCCATCAGTTATTCATGTAAACGTTTAAATGGATAGGAAATGATATGTACTTTATTGCCTTTGAGCGAACAGTGGCGCCTAAACTGACGGCGCTTTATGGACGGACGTCTGTTCAGCTACTGAGCCCAACGGCTGGATGCAAACTGCGGAATAACTTGGTTTTTTAAATGTCAGTTTGGTGTCTCGGACTTCTTCAAAACATAACGGTGGTATTTCTCGTCGTAATGTACGAAGGCTAGACGTCCGTTCAAGATACCGCTGGAAAGATGAGGTCGATGTGGATTTTCGTGGACTCTTGGTGGATGACTGGCAGGAAGTGGCGCAAGACCGACGGAGATGGAAGCTCTTATTATCTAAGGCGAAGACTTACTATGAGTCGCTGGGCCAAATAATTAGTCATTTGCAATCGTAAAATTAGAGAAACCTTTCTTTTTATTAAGTTTAAATGCCGAAGCCTTAATGAATATCTTCAGTCCTTACATGAGTAAATTTTTGACCATGAAAGAGCTACGTTTTGTCATGGATGGGCAGACTCGGGATTGATACCACGGCCTCGTAGAAAGCCGGCGAGAAGCAGCGTCTGTGCTGTGTTTCGCTGTGAGGCCTAATTCTGGGGAAAGGGAGGTTTTAAGGTTAGCAGCGCACTTGCGACTCCACTGGTGTTTCGGGTTGTCTATGGGCGGCGGCAATCGCTTACCATCAGGTGATTCGTCTGCCCGTCTCTCACCTATCACATGTAAAAAAAATCGCATTACTTTTGCTAATATTTAATCGTCATCTTCTAATTCTTGTCGTGAGACGGAGATTCGTAGTAACCGTAGTAGATTTCGTAGACAACACGCTACGAGCGTTACGGACTATGCTACGAAATGTGCTACAGTTTAAATTCCAATTCACGTAAAGTTTTTGCTATCTAGCTATAAAAGTATTAAGAGAAAAGTATTTATAAGACATGATAATTGCGAGTATTATGCGCGTCGCCCACACGAGAGTCGAGGCGGATTGGAGTCGAGGCAGAGGCGCATAAGCGGCGCACCGTATCTTAGGTTTCTTCATAGATAAATGGCGTGCGCTTACTGGATGCGCAGCGTACGCGAGGCAAAGACGAGGTGGCGGCGGTCAAGTGTGCCGGAACCACGACTTCGCTGCTACTCCTACTAATCTTATGTGTGAATCCCGGTTAATGATTCAGGATTTGGGGAGTCTAGTCATTAGAATGAAGCGACTGCCGTCTGACCTTCGCAACCCATTTGACAGGGGATCCAGCAATTGAATCATGATTACACGTTTAGATAACTATCCAAGATGTGCAGCTTTCCTCACGATGTTTTCCCTCACCGCCGAGCTAAGCGGGAGTAATGCGCACATAGGTTTTAAAAATCCCCCCACGACACCAACCATGGAAGGCGCGTTCTTATCCACCATGCTACCATGACTCCACTGCTATTTTATCGTCTCGTTTGTGAATGATTCATTCATTGATGAATGAATATACTTTTATTGCACTCATAATAAAGTATGAAAATTTAAGACTAGGTATTACAGGAAATGTACAACGAAGGCGGCCTTATCACTATGAGCGTGCGTATGGATGAATCAAAATAAGAAGACAGCATAGCCGCCCGCGTCTCGATTCTATGCCGCCGTGCAAGCCGCAAGCCGTGTGGGCGACGCGCCTTATGGAGAAAAGACAATAACAAGGGAGACAAGGGGTCTAATCCGGCAAAGAGGGAAGCATCCCAGTGAGTCCAGCCACTCAAGCCGAACAAGGCGGTGGCAAGGAGCAAGGCAAGGAGGCGGCAGGCGGCAGGCGGCGTACCTGTGCCGATTCGCGCATTAATCTTCGTCTCTTGTAAAAACAACCGCCTTTTGACTCGAGCTACAGTAAAAGTGACGTCAGTAAAGAAAGGTCACGGTTATATAAATTAGAAATTATTGTGTTTTTACTTCTTTTTTTCAAATCATATACATAATGTTATATATCTAATAGTATAGATATAAGAAAATTCCGGAGGTGCAGCATGCTTGGATTTGAACCTGCCAGTCAACAGCGCCTTTTTTAACCGACACTTTAATAAAATAGAGTTAGAAAACTGGAAACCGACTACGCAAGATTAAATTTCCACTGAAAATATGGAAACAAGTTTTCAAGGATATTTTTATTAATTCAGTGGATTAGTAGCCACTTAGATTAGTTGAAAGAGCCCAACGTGCAGTATTGAAAGTGTCTCACTTTCTCTCATTTCGTTATCCAACCGACACACTATACAAAACTTGCAAGGAACTAACAGTTAGGCAATTTTTTATTATGTGTACAGTCCTAAAACAGCAGCAGAGTCCTCAAACGCTCTTCCTTCCAGCACTATAGCTATTAACAAAAACCGGCCAAGTGCGAGTCGGACTCGCGCACCGAGGGTTCCGTACAAACCTGCAAGGTTTACAAAGTTTGTTCATTACGACAATCGAGTCATAACAAGTATTTGATATGAATTTCAACTTGATAGCTCTACGCGTTCATGAGGAAAAAAGTAATAAGTTTATATTTATTAAAAAAATATATATTTTGTAATGTAACTAAAAATTTAAGGTTTTCGGAATTTTTCCTTCATGTGTGCTATAAAACGTTGCTTCATGCCAAATTTCAAGATTCTAGGTCGACTGGAAGTACCCTTTAGGTTTTGATTCCCTTGCGAGTACTTGCGAGTTTCAAAATATGCAGCTTAAATTGCTGTTTCTTTTGATTGCGTTGACATAGAAGTTTGATTTTGTTACAGCTTAAAGGTATTACAGACCTGAGTATTTATTATGAAATTCAATTTAATACCTCTACGCGTTTATGAGGAAATGGGTAGTAAGTTTAAAATTATTAAAAAAATATATATTATGTGATGTAACACAGGGCATTTACCTAAGTAGATTTTAAGTTTTGTTTTGTAACATAGTGATTTTAAATAAGGATTTTATTTTATAATTTATTTTTATAGATACCCACAATACTAGTAGAGTCGCCAGTGCGGTGCCCACCTTTTAACCCCTTTCCCCGATTGGGCCTTCGGTACCCACACACATTCCGCGAAACACAGTCGCAGCTCCAAGCCGGTTTTCTGTGAGATATATTGGATATGTATGTGTAGTTTAATACACCGTTATTTTTTTATCAAATGACTGCCTCGGTGGCGCAGTGGTTAGTAAGTCGCATTTTAAAGCGACGGCTGCGCAAGGCGTCCTGGGTTCAATACCCGGATTGGGCCAAAAATTTGTACCTAAGTTTTCGGTAAGAAATTCTTAGTGGTAAGGGAATAGAGAGTGCACTTCTGTTTGCGCACACACTTGAGCACTTTATTATGTCCTGCGTAGGTGGCTGAGATTAACCGCTGTAGCTGTAATCAGTTGGAGGATTTTTATCGTTTACATTCTGAAAATCTCATAGTAGGTATCGCGAATGAAGTTTTCGCATGAATGAAATGATTCTTTTACGTTTAAAGGTTGGCAGTGCACTTGTGACTCCACTGGTGTTGCGGGTGTTCATGGGCGGCAGCAATCGCTTACCATCAGGTGATCTGTCTGCCCGTCACTCACCTATCACTTAAAAAAAATATCCCATTACTTTAAGTAATATTTAATAGGTATCTTCTAATTCTCGTCGTGTGACGGAGATTCGTAGTAACCGTAGTAAATTTCGTAGATGACATGCTACGAGCGTTACGGACTATGCTACGAAATGTGTTACAGATTAAATTCTAATTTACGTAATGTTTTTGCTATCTAGCTATGAAAAAAGTAAGAGAAAAGTATGTAAAAGACATGATAACTGCGAGTCTTAGGCGTCTCACCCACACGACAGTCGAGGCAGGTTGGAGTCGAGGCAGAGGCCCATAAGCGGCGCACCGTATCTAAGATTTCTTCATATATAAATGGCGTGCGCTCATGTACACGCGGCACGAGCGAGGTAATGGCGGGGCGTCCGCCACCTATATCATAAAAAAAAGATGTCTCACTGAGGTTCATCTCCGTACGCCCAAGAGGAACATTTTTTAGCGCAGACGGCTTTTGGTGCGCTGTTATGTACTAGTAAGCAGTAGATTGCTTTTGTAAAGGTCTTTGAGAACTCGCCATTTTTTGCGAAGGTGAATTTTTAAAAAGGTTTTATTCTGGGAATCAAGGGCTGCTTTTGTACGTTACTTAGAAAATTTGGTATTAATTATTTCAATGGGCTTCTAATTTTTTTTTGGACTTGTTTACAAATGTGCCTATCATTCTGTTAGCATTCTGAAGGCAGAGAATTAACTTATTAGATAGAATTTGGAAAAAAAAACACAGACATCTATCTATCGGGAGTGCTCTGAAGAACTGTTTCATCTACTCCCTAAAGCCAAATTCTTACATCGAACCACTCGCAAGCGATTGTCATTCCTTCCTCATCATCTCGATGGATGGCGGTCTAATACTGTGCGGACGGCTACGAGTTAGGGACCTTCAAGTGAAGAGCGTACTCATTTTTAAAAAGGCCGGCAACACATTAGCGATCTCTCTGATTTCGCGGATGTTCATAGGCGGCGTTGATTACTTTCCATCAGGTGACTCGCTTGCTCGTTTGTCCGCCTCTAGCATAAAAAAAACAGACTTCAATGGCTTCTCCACGTAGAAAGGATTGTAATATCGAGATAATTTGCGATCTGCAACTCAGTGCAGCGGTTGCCACTTCAAAATATCTAACCGAAGTCTGTGCTACCAGCCCACTGCCATTTCCCCTTGTGAATCTGCCGCTTAAGAAGGCTCAAAGTCACTCAAAAGGCAATGGAGAGGGAGAGGGCTATGCTTGGAATCTCCTTTCATGATCGTATCAGGAGTACTGACATCTTCTAGCCTTTCCAAAGTCACAAATATAGCCCAATGAATTGCTAGCCTCAAGTGGCAATGGCTAAGGTACATAGCGAAAAGAACAGACCAGAGTCTTTTGACTTATTAGTTTTTTCCTTAGTATGGGAAAAAATAGTTCAGCCATTTTAGTAAAGCCGAACTCAAGCCGCCTGCCCACAATAGCAATTTCAAAACAAAATATATAGGAAATAAACCAGAGATCTAGAAGGTATTGGAAATTTTGTTGTATAGCAAATGACTATATGACTGCCTCGGTGGAGCAGTGGTTCGTGGGTCGCACTTTAAAACGACGTCTGTGCAAGACGTCACGGGTTCAATCCCCAGGTCGGGCCAAAAAATTGTACCTAAGTTTTCGGTAAGATATTTTTAGTGGCAACCCGAAGTCTGGAAGTTGACCGTCGTGTACCCGCATGCCTCGAAAAGCACGTTAAGCTGTTGGTGCTGCGCCCGATCCCTCCCCGCTCGTGTCACAGTAGTGTCCAATCGAAATATGAGGGAGGGAGAGTGCACTTGTGTTAGCGCACACACTTGAGCTCTATAATATATCCTGCGTACGTGGCTGATCGTTGAGATTGGCCGCCGTAGCCGTAATCGATTGGGTTATTATTATTATTTAGTAAATAAAATTATTTCTGATATTTTATTAAAGCTTCTGCCTGACTGAATCTCGAAGGTGGCCATTCTACATAGCCGTTGAGTATTGGTCGTTTTCTTCTAGATGGCGCTGGCACTGGCTAGCCGACTGATGCTTTTATCTCAATATAATATAAGTTACTCTATGGATCAGACGGTCATTGGAGAGGCCGCGTACCGGAAGCATCAGCCGTACAACCGTAGCCACAAGGTGGACGACGACGAAGGTAGCGGGAATTCCCAGGATGAGGGCGGCATAGGATAATTCTGTGTGCGTGGAGAATATTGGGGGAGGCATACGCCCAGCAGTGGGCGTCCACTGTCTAAAATGAAGCTGATGACGCATTCTGAATTCATATACAAATGTTCCTTACGAAAAGAAACTAAACAATTCCATCAACCAACACAAAGGTTAGTTAAGATCCTTTGAACCGTTTTTATCAATGGCCACACGCGCCATTCAATTAACTGGAATGTAAATTAGCTATCTGTTCTCCCGCGCCGTGAAGATACAATACAGCCCTTATCGGGCCCACACACCCTTGTTGCCGGGAACAAAGGGGATTAGAGTGGTCTAGGGTGGGGAGATATGTCCCACAACTTCAAGTAGAACTGTGGATAGAAATATTGTCCCACACAGCTGTGAAAAATAAACTTATTAGGTACTGTTATAATTCATTAAGTCGGGAATTAACATGATGTTTATTATGAAGTGCAAAAACAAGTTGAAAAAAAATGCTAAATATTTTAATAAATATAAAAAGCCTAAGTTTCAATTTTTCTAACTCTAGCTTTAAAAATAACCAAATTTCCATATGGCGTTTTAATCCCCGTTCACCCTTTTAGCGGGTTGAATATAAAACATGCTGAAAGTACTGATATTAGTTTTATATTTACGGTGCAATTACTAATTTTCGCATTTAATATGACGAATCTCCCATACGACGCTTCAACCCCCATTTTATCCCTTTCGATGTTAAAGAAAAAAAAAATGCCCAAATCACTTTTCTTAAACTTGTATGATGAGCCCGAATACCAATTTTCATGACTCTTATTTTAAAAATAACGAATATTCCATACAATTTACCCTTTTAAGGGTTGAATTAAAAAAATTGAAACAGGTACATTTTAATTTTTTATTAATAAACAAAATCCGAATTTCCAAAAACATTAAAAAAGACAGACATTCGTACTAACGTTAACTTTAGGGGTTGAATTTTGAAAAGCCCCTTCTTATTGCGCGCTCACATAATAAAAACTACCCATGTTCCAATTTTCATGATTTTCGATCCAGTAGTTTCGGCTGTGCGTTGATAGATCAGTCAGTCAGTCACCCGCCGAGGCGTTACCTCTTTATTAATAGTATAGATTACATCAACTCAACCCGAGTCCCAATCGTGGGGAAGGGAAGTTTAAAGGTTGGCAGCTCACTTGTGACTCAACTGGAGTTGCGGGTGTCCAGCGCTTACCACCAGGTGATCCGTTTGCTCGTCTGCCACCTATGTCGTAAAAAAACTTCTTATCGGTGTTACAACATTTTGAATAAAAAAATAAGTCTGTGGACGAGTTGTACCAGGAGATCGCTTAACGCTCTTTGTATCCAATATAATAATATCTTTAGGATGATGCTGGGACTTTCTCGCTTTTGCAGTGCGTCTGAAATGTGCGCAAGCTGGAATAGAAGGCTTTCAAGCTCTCATGAGAAAGAAAGTGGCGTCACTGACAAGTCGAGAGCGAGGAAGTGGCAACAGCATCCTGAGGGTAGTAGCAGATGATCCGCATGCACTTATGGTAAGGCATTTCGTGCGGACGATGACCGAAATCCCAACCAGCACCTACTCCGGGTCGAGTTCAAAGCGAGTGCCCCTAAGGTGCATGATTCAATAAGGAAAGAAATGCACTTTTACTAACCCTACTCATAAGTTTTATATTTTTAATTTCTATTATGCGATGGCACAGTGCTTCCTGAAGCCTCAAAATCGGACATCCCCCTATTTTTTAATTATTAGAAAGACCTTAGTATTATAAATGCAAGGCAGGAGCTCCCGTGTTTCAGTTCCGCTTAGTTATCGAGTAATACATTTTTGAAATTTGATATTTCTTAAATGCGATAAATCGAAATTTAGCACCTAGGGTAGGTGCTAGAAAATTATTTGCTTTTGAAATATTTAGGGGACTTCAAACTTCAAATTTTTAATATATTTTCAAACTTATAAATAGTGTATTTATAACAAAATTCAATATTTTCGTTTTTTTTCCTTAATTTTTTCTTTAAAATTACAAGGTTTGCGCATTTTCTTTTAAATTAGAAATAAAGCTCAAAACAAAAACTAACCGCATAAAAAATGCGCACAGATGCGCATCTCATGGAAGTTAGGAGAAAAAGATTTTTTTTGTTTTTGTTTAGGGTTGTCACAAAACACCATTTTGTTTTACCGGTATATTACAATGTTTTTCATAACGTGGATGAAGATATGGATTTCGTCATCTTTAGTCTCCAATTTTAAGTGATCAACGCATTGAAAATTTCACATTGACTGTTTTAAAATGCTTATTCTTTATTATTTTTATGGATTGTGGTAAGGAGTATTTAATGACTCAGTAAGTTGTTCTGAACAACCTCGCACTTCAAAATTAACATCAAGAGCAAACATACACTCGGACGTATTAAGTACCTGTCATTTTCCCGAGGGTAAAAAGAAAGAAGTCGGGATAATATGTAAAAAATACCTAGTACTTATTTTGAAGTAACATATGTTACCGATACATTATGGTACCGGTACATTTGCTGGACTGTTTGGTGACAACCGTAGGTAGTCAAAAACTGGTATTTTTTAATAATGAACTTTTCAACGAGATTCCATAAGATGCGCATCTATTTTTTGGCGTTTAGTTTATGTTTTGAGCTATATTTCTAATTGAAAAGAAAATGCGCAAACCATGTAACTTTAGAGAAAAAAATTAACGAAAAAAAAAGGAAAATATTTGATTTGTCGTAAATACACCCTCTATGAGTTTAAAAATGTATTGAAAATTTGTAGTTTAGAGTCCCCTAAATACTTCAAAAGCAAATAGTTTTCTAGCACGTACCCTGTTTTAATAAAAGATAAATTTCTGTTTACCGGGTTCAAAAATTATCCAATTTCAAAAAAATATTACTCGGTAACTAAGCGGAATTGAAACACGGGAGTTCTTGCTTTGCATTTGTAACAGTAAAGGCCTTCCAATGGTTTAAAAAAAGGGGATGCCCGAATTTGAGGCTTCAGGAAACACTGTGCATGGGCCTAACGTTGCCCGAAATAAAGAAATTTGAATTTGAAAAAAAAAGTTCCGATAGGGACGTCCCACTTGATATTGTTTTCCGGCATCCCTAGAACACGTCCTCTTGATAGTTGACGCTGTGTTACAACAACCTGGCGATAAGTGTTGACGGCGTTGGGCTAAGGTGTGCCCACGCAAACAGGGGCTAAAGGGTCTGAGGCGTTTACAGGTTAATTATAATTGTGAATCTTTGGGAGGACTTCAGACAAAGGGTTTTGATATGTTGGTCTGTATTGTTTGAATTTAAAGTTGTATTATAGTGATATCCGGGTTAGGGAAAACTCTCCCTATTAAAACTGTTCAAACCTTTTTTTTTTAAACCCAACCAATATTTTGTGGCGGTAATACATACTTTTTTTTTTATATGGGAGGTGGCAGACGAGCAGATGGATCACCTGATGGTAAGCAATTCCGCCGCCCATGGACACCCGCAATACCAGTGGATTCACAAGTGCGCTGCCAGCCTTTTCCCCTTCCCCCCCCATTGGGCCTCCGGTAACCTCACTCACACAGCGAAACACAGCGCAGGCGCTGCTTCACACCGGTCTTCTGTGAGGCAGTGGTATCACTCCGGTATACTGAACTCTGATCTCTTTCTTTACGTCGGGAAACATCGGAGAGGTTTTAGTGGGTAAGCCCCTGGACGATCTCTGACTAGCAGAGATCCAACCCAGAGGAGAGCACCTCACTAATGTCACAACACAACACTAACTCAACACGTAACGTCGGTCTCCATGCCGACGGGTGTGCATAAGGCGGTGACGTTAACCAGCGCAGACGTCTGCCCATTGCACATCGCGCAGACGGCATTTCTTCTTCGTCAACAAAAAAAAGGTTAGAATAGTACCAGCAAATAAAACCTAAAATTCTGGCACGAGTTTTAATAAGGCGAGTTTCCCCCTACCCGTGATCTCCGACCGATTTTCAGCTATGATCAGCTAAGCTTCATTTATATTCCGTGCTATTTTTTACCCTTTAAGCGATGGTAGCTGTGTGGATAAAAACGCGCCTTCCATACGCGGGGTCATGGTTAGAATCCGAGCATGCATCTGGATTTTTCGAATCTATGTGCATATTTCTACCGTTAGCTTGGCATAGAGGGAAAACATCGTGAGTAAACCTGCACGTTTCGGATAGTTGTTTAAAAAATCTGGATTTACCTGCTGGAAGTTACCTACAGTTTGAGATAATAGGGTATACGACTAAGTTCAAGATTTTACAAAATATAGGTCAATATGTGCCAATGGAAAAAAATCTCAATTAAAAATATAACGTCTAGCCGGTTTTATGGTCATTCAAAGATTCATGGGCAAGTCCATTTTAAAAGTATGAAATTATTAAAAAATAATTATACCATTGAATAATCCTTACAATTTGCACCAATTAATATAATAGAACCATTGACATAAACGAAACATTTGATATAGCTACCATACAAAATTCAAATGAAATGCATACAAAATACTTAAGTGTGACGTCACATCTAAGTAGCTATTTGTATGGAGCGTTTTGGGTTTGCCCAAAATAATGTGATTTTAAAGTTGTGATATCTCAGGTAGTTTAAATGAGAATCAAGTGATTCTTTCAACGATGTTTCTATCATTGAGAGGTCTTTTGATTGCAAAAATAAAAAAAAAATGTCTTATACCGTATTATAGGCTAAGGAGGAGATAAGCTAATGCTGGCCCACAATCACACCTAATGGAAAGCGACGATCATAGTTCCCATTATCATAAGTAACCTGCAGACCGTAAGCCCAACCAGATTCGGAAACTAACGCTGGATAACACAGAGTGCATTTACTAAATGAGAGTGTTTCCCTAAAGGCTGATAATTGTCAATAAAATCCGCAACGCACTAGTCGAGCTCGATACTCAAACTTTTCAGGCAGTCTGGAGCGATGATAGCCCAATTTACCTTCTACAACGATCCCGTCCCTTAATAAACGAGAATATACCTGTGGCATCCAAAAGTTGGCAGCGTACTTTTATTCCACTGGTATTGCTGGTGTCCATGTGCGGCGGCAATCGCTTATTACTATCATTGTATTATTGGATTGTGTGTATCTAGACAGCGCATGTAAAAGGGACGTAAACCCCGTTTCGGTCGTAACGTCACGTTTGTTGTAAGCTAGAGGATAAGAAGGTTGCAAAAGGAGAAATAGAACCTCCACCTTAGGTTCCAGAGGTTGAAAGAAGAGTATGTGTGACGACAGGATAACATGGATTAGACATTAGACATTGGGCTTTAAAGCCGAAACGTGACTTTCACAAGGCTAATACCAAGCGAAAGTCACGTTTCGGCTTGAATGGACCCGTCGACTGGAGTGATACTATGACCTCACAGAAAACCGGTGTAAAGCGGTGCTAGCGCCAAGTTAAAAGTCAAAACTTGTGACTCACAAGGCATCTAAACGTGTCTTTCACAAGGCTAATATCAAGCGAAAGTCACGTTTCGGCTTGAATGGACCGGCTCGACTGGAGTGATACTATGACCTTACAGAAAACCGGTGTAAAGCGACGCTAGCGCCAAGTTAAAAGTCAAAACTTGTGACTCACAAAGCATCTAATAGTGGACCCCAAAGGTTTCGCACCCCTTACAGACTGTAATCATAAGGCACTTCAATGACATTGACAGGGTGGCTTTTCCTATGCAAAATGTAAAAAACACTGACACTTGTAAAGGAAACAACATTAGTTCCGACTTTTGACGAGTGCCAAATAACTTTATACTTTGAGGGCGACTATACTTTGAGAAAAACTGTCTTAACGGGAGTCTATGCCCGGGGTGTCGAATTTGTGAGCATCTGTTCTCGGCCACGACGTGAAAAATTCATGAGACGTCAAAAACTGTCGGATAATTCCTACCAGCATGTTTCCGTAGCATTCGGTTGCCAAAGATTATGAGACTTTGGCGACGACTTTATTTTGTTATAGGTATTCGTGGAAAACTTGTCGGCTAAAGCTATTGAAAGTATTTAGTGGTTTCCAGTGTATAAATGAACACTATTAAAAAAAATAAACATTGATGTCATATCCTACACATTGATCTACTTGTACTTGTGTTAAGACCCATTTGGAACAGTGGTAGTGAACGCTGCGTTTGGGGAATGCGAATGGGGCTGGCTTGTGCTTATGCTTTTATGGTTTGTTTTTGCACAACATGCTTTGCTTTGCTTGCGTGGTAGCATAGGTACAAGCCTCCCTTAGTGCCTCCTTCTGAGGTACTAAGGGGGTGTGGTCTTGGGAGTAGCGCAACAGTCGCTGTGATCCCCAAGGCAAGTGTGGTGGCTAAAATCCTGTAAGAGGTTACCGCCCTACTATTGGTCTGATTCCATATGAGTCAGACGTAACAGAAACCACCATGCGCTTAAATGCAGGGATGGCGAGGTCATGTCCCTGCGTGTCCATCATCTAAGAAGACCAGATGGTGGATAGCAATGACCTCCCGCGTGTTTGTGCCGTGCGCGGGGACCCGTACGGGGGGATGAAGGAGTCCTGGGGGCTGAGTGGAGTAGCGGTGGGCAGTAGTACTGCTGTTTCGCAACACGCCTCTTTGGTCCAGATTTCCTCTCACACGGGAGGTCGTGGTCTAGCCAGCCACGATCAATCGGCTGAGGTGTCCGCTCATGCGGCCGCCAGGCGAGTGTGCTCTGGTAATGGGGTCCGCAGCCGGCAGTGCGCGTCTCCCATTCCGGTTGTTGGGAGTGGAGCGGCTTGCGCTGTTTGTCTCGTGGGCAACTTACTGGGGCACACTATACCCTGCTGATAGCCCTGGTGCCCGTAGAGGGCATCCCCGGCGTTGAGGACTCCATGGTGGGTGGGGAATCAGCAGGGTGAAACACAGTCAGACCAATTATGGACAGTAAAACTGACAAACAAACCACAAAGGGCTTGACCAGCAAGGGCGAGCAACATAAGGCCTCCGGACCCATAGGGGGGGAGGTTAAACAAAACTTAGTGAACAGGGGGACTGCACGTGGGAGCGCGCACACACTGAAGCCACTTGTTCGTGACGGCCCTAGCGGCAGTCCGAATGTAGGCCGAGGGAGTGGTGCACACCCGGGTGGATCCGCAGTCAGGGGTAATCCAGCAAGGGGTAACCCGTACAGAGGACGTGGCAGTACCAGAGGGGGTCAGATGCGGGGAGCGCACCATATGGGGGCTTCTAACGCAGCACTTTCTGAGGTAGCCGAACAGTCCTCCACAAGGGGGGAGACGAAGAGGGAACAGCCGAGGGAAGCTAACCAAATGGGGGAGCATTCCAACGCTGCAACCTCCTGTCACACGCACAAGAGGAAGAGGCGCAGTGGCTGTGCTATTCGGAAGAGGAGAGAGCTACAGCGACAGCAGGCAGTAGCGCCTGATGCAGCCCCTTCCAAAAGGGTCAGGGAAGAGAGCGACGAAACCGCTCAGGTCCAAGTTGGCGACATGAAACGTGCCAAGACCCACGGTGACTCCTATAGGGAGGCGCTGACCGGTGTCAAGATGGCAATAGTCGCCGACAACCACCCAGACACAACACTGACGCAAGACCTGTTAGATCCCATCCAGGATGCGATATGGGGCATGTTGGAAGACACTCCGGATCCCCTTCCGGTTGTCACACCAGGTGCACTGTTGGCAGGAGTACTGCACATTACGTGTGAGGGGGAGAAAGCTGTGGAGTGGCTTCGCGGTCTCAACGGGAAAACCGTTGGGAGCGTGAAGCTTAAAGTGGTCAGCGCCAAGGAGCTTCCAAAGCCAATCAAAATGGCTTGGAAGACCAGGAATACCTGGTGTTTAGACACCTCCAGGGTGCTGAACATGCTGCAGCGCTTCAACCCCTCATTACGGACCTGCGAGTGGAAGGTGCTAGACATGAAGGTCGAGGAGAAGCACACGAGACGCATCATCCTGATGGACAGTGTGTCTGCAAGGGTTATCAAGGAGAAGGACTACTGTCTCCATGCGGGGCTGGACAGGAGTACCTTCAAGCTGCTTGATGACCCGAACAGGCAGAAGGAGCCTGTCGAAGGGAGTGAGGGAGCAGAAGATCCTTCTGTAGTAGGCCAGCGGGAGGAAAATGATAGGGTGGAGGAACCTGCTGCTGGAGGCGAGGTGGCTCCGGCCATCTGCACCTCATCGCCCTGCGCGTCTCCGAGGACTGACGACATCATAGGCCAAATAGATGAACTGGGTCTGTCGTCGCCGGTTGGCGCTGAGGAGATGGGGGGCATGGACGCTGCTGAATGCGAGGGAGGCGGCCAATAATGGCAGCCTCAGTTAACGCCGCTACCACACTGGACCTAATGGCGGGAATAAGGTGCGTACAAATCAATCTTCATCACTGCATCGGGGCAACGGCCATCTTGGCACGCCACCTGCAGATGAATAAGTATGATATTGCATTGATCCAAGACCCTTATATAAGAAAGGGAAGGATTAGTGGCTTGGGTGGAACGGGAGGTGTAATTTTTCACAACTGTACCATTAATGATATGAGGACTTGCGTCTACGTCAGGAATGGCATAGATGCAATGCCCTTATACAATTTCTGTTCTAGGGACCTTACGGCGGTAAAGGTCAACGTGAGGGGGAGCGGAGGGCAGGATACGGTTATTCTGACCTCTGCATACTTCGACTATACGGACAAGGAAGTTGTATCTGGCGGGATCAAGGACCTTGTTGAATATGGCAGCCGGGAGAACTTGGACCTAATCATGGGATGCGATGCCAACGCACACCACACGGTCTGGGGAAGCTCGGATGTAAATGTGAGGGGAGAGAAACTACTGGAATATGTGGTAAGTACTTCTTTGCACATTCTAAATAAAGGTAATAGGCCAACGTTCGTAGACTGCAGACGAGCGGAGGTAATTGACATCACGTTAGCCAATAATAGGGCCAGCTCGAAGATTGTTAATTGGCATATTTCTGATGAGATAACCTTATCTGATCATAATTATGTGTGCTTTGAGTACAGGACGCTGGTATCAGCTCCAGTGCTTCGTAAAAGGAATCCTAGGAACACAGACTGGCAAAGTTACAGGAGTGATCTGCGGGAAGATCTCAAGGATTCAAAGGGTAAGCTCAATTCCTCACTAGACATAGAGCTTGCAGCAGACAATTTGGTGCGGGCTGTGAGCACAGCTTGGACTAGCAACTGCCCTGAAAAGGAACTTAGGGCTAAAAAGGTACCATGGTGGACGCCAGAATTGGTCAAGCTGCGGCAGGAAACCAGAAGGGCATTTAACAACGCCAGGTCAACAAAAGACTACGGGAGCTATGCACGATGTTTGACCAATTATAATAAAGCTGTGCGGAAAGCCAAACGTAAGGCCTGGAGAGAACACTGTGAATCCATCGGCAGCATTCCAGAAGGAATGAGACTCTGCAAGGTAATCTCAACGGTAAAAGCGCACCCATTGACAACTGTCAAGGATGCCAACGGGCAGCGGACAGGATCAGGAAAGGAGACTCTAGCAGTAATGCTCAACACACACTTTCCAGATTGTATTGTGATAGATAAGGAAAAGGAGGACCCTACAAGCTTGGTTGAAGAACAATACCGTACAACCAAAGCAGATTGGGATACTGCAAGGAAGGTGGTAGATGAGGGTAAGGTTGCATGGGCTTTGAACAGTTTTCAGCCGTTCAAATCACCTGGTCCTGACTCGATCTATCCCATTATACTTCAGCAGGGTGTTGGAATCTTAAATTCACACCTGTGTAGACTGTATAGGGCCTCCATTGCCTTTGGATATATTCCGAAGACATGGAGACGAGTTAAGGTCATCTACATACCGAAACCAGGAAAAGTAGACTATGAGGAAGCTAAGGCATTTCGGCCAATTAGTCTCGAATCGTTCTTTTTGAAAACGCTGGAGAAGTTAGTAGACAGACATGTAAGGGAGGGAATGCTAAATAGACTTCCTCTCCACAGGCTACAGTGTGCCTATCAGAAAGGAAAATCCACTGAGACAGCATTGCACTATGTAGTAAGCAGAGCAGAACAAGCTTTAGAGAGCCAGGAAATATGCATTGGCGCATTCCTGGACATAGAGGGAGCATTCGATCGAACCACCTTTGATGCCATAAAAAAGGCATCGACAAATCATGGCATAGAACCAACTATTTGTAGGTGGACAGACAGCATGCTCAAGGGCAGAATAATTAGTTCTGAGTTAATGGGAGAAGAAATAAGAGCGATGACTACAAAAGGCTGCCCTCAAGGTGGGGTCCTTTCACCACTCCTATGGTGCCTAGTAGTTGATTCGCTCTTAGAACTACTAAACAAAGGTCCGTACTTAACGGTCGGATATGCGGATGATTTGGTGATACTTATTAATGGTAAATTCCCAGATACGGTATCTCATCTCATGCAAGGGGCCCTAAACATAGTGGAAGAATGGTGTAGAAGTAACCATTTATCCGTCAATGTAGGGAAAACAACTGTGGTGCCGTTCACTAGAAAGAGGGACCTGACGGGGTTAAGGGCTCTCTTTATGAATGGATCGCAGATACCATGGTCAACGGAGGTGAAGTATCTGGGTGTAATCTTAGATAAAGAACTGACGTGGAAACCTCATGTGGACAAGACCATAGAAAAGGCCCAAAGGGTCTTCAATATGGTTCGTTCTACGTATGGGAGGACCTGGGGGATGAAGCCCAAGGTAATCAAATGGCTATACATGATGATGATAAGACCAATAATTACATATGGAAGCATCGTCTGGTGGCCAAGGTCTAAACTAGTAACATGCAGGAAGGCGCTGTCAAAAGTGCAGCGACTAGCCTGTATGGCTGTCACGGGGGCGTTCACTACAACGCCAACGGCAGCGATGGAGGTCTTGCTGGATCTACCACCATTGCACATTATAGTTGAGGTAGAAGCCATGAAGGCACTAAATAGACTATCTGTGCATGGGCTATGGAGTGTCGACTTGCCTGTAACTCGACACACGAAATTGGAGATCTCAAGTGACCTCAGAGGAATATTAAGCATGGGTTGCGACAAAATGCAGCCATTGCACATATTCAAAAGGAACTATAAAATCACGGTCCCTACAAGGGATGAATGGAGACAAGGTCTACAACACCCCGATAAGGACAGTCTCATATGGTACACCGATGGTTCCAAAATGGAATCGGGATCGGGTGCTGGTATCTACTCTAATGGATGTAGCATAAGTCAAAGCATGGGCAATTATGTGACGGTTTTCCAAGCGGAAACTTACGCCATAATTGCTTGTGCACAGGAGATTGTAAACTGCAATGTCGTGGGGAAAACTGTTTACATTCTCAGTGACAGCCAAGCTGCGCTTAAGGCCCTGAACTCATACAGGGTAGACTCCAAGCTAGTTCTGAACTGTGTGAAGACTCTCAATAAACTTGGCAGACAGAACACGGTCAAGCTAGTATGGGTGCCAGGACATGAAGGGGTTCTCGGGAACGAGGCAGCCGATGAACTGGCTCGTAAGGGCTCGGAACGGAGATTTGTTGGACCTGAGCCATTTGTGGGACTCTCCGCGAGTACCGTTAGGGCAGCTTTTGATGCACATGGCAATGAAAAACGAAACCTGGAGTGGCAAGCAACAGTTGGACTGGAGCACTCCAAAAAATTCATTGGAAATATGGCCACGGGATTCAACAGTAAGTTGTGCAGTGTCGATAAGGGCCAAATGCGTCTGCTCGTGGGAGCATTCACAGGACACTTTGGCACTAATGACTTCCTGTGCAAAATGGGACTGGCCAGCAGCACTACCTGTAGAGCCTGTGGCGAGCAGGACGAGTCCATATCACACCTGCTGTGTGAATGCGACGCGTTGGCAGGCATGAGAATGAGGCTGATGGGATTAGCTTATCCTAGCCCAGAAGATTACAGGCTACTCCCCTTGAAGTGTATAGTGCATCTAATGCAATACATTCACAGGGAGATAGTAGGAACATAGGGTAATGGGGTTGACACAAAAGATCCCATTGGGTCGAAGTGTCGCTGGCTATTCCTAGTCAGCCCCCAACAGCAAGATAAGATAAGATAAGAACGCTGCGTTTGGTCTAAGGGTAGCGGGTTCGATCTCCGCATAGTACAAACATTTGTGTGCATGAACATGTCTGTTTGTATTGGTCTGGGTGTTTTCTATGTATTATAAGTATGTATAAATATGTAAATATTTTGTAATCCCACTGTTGATTCTGATATCCGTAACACAGGTGCTTGAGCTACCTATCTCGGAATCAGATCAATGTATGATTTCACAACATCAGTTGTGAAAAAAAAATGGTTTCCAGTGTATAAAAGAACACGATTAAAAAAACATTTCATGTAATATCCTACACATTGATCTACTTGTACTTGTGTTACGGATATCAGTTAACAAAAAAAATACAGACATATTGAAACACAATTTACACCCAGCCCCTTATAATGATAAATTGAGTTTATAATGTGCACCACGAAGAACATGATATTGATCTGAACTTGACGAATTTTCCATTTAATGGAAGATTTAGTGTACTTTTTTGGTGGCGGTAATCGCTTACCATCATGATACAACTGCTCGTCTGTCCTCTGTCTCATAAAATAACCAATTAAATGTAAAATATTTTATGTTCCATTTGTAATCACACGAGTAACAAACATATCTAATAACACTAGTGGTTTTATTTCAGAGCGCGCCAGCTTTCAGCAATTTACGAAAATTTAACAAACACGTTGTAATGCACACACGTGATTAGGCAATGTAATTAAATTTTCTAAAAATTACGAAACAAAGAGAAACTTTTACCTCTAAAATTGAAATACGTAAACAATTATTTATATAATAATAAATAAATATAAATGTAGGATTGCCATCCTAGCTAACTATAGGTAGGCATGTACGGTGAGAGCGGTGAACGAGTGAAAGAGTGAATGGTTAAGTGTGAATGAGTAGGATTGAATGGAAGATAGATCATGATGGTGTGGGAGTCAAAGCATAAGACGGTGTGTGCTCTTAGTGTAAAATAAAATAAAAGACTATATTTTACAAACTGCGTATAATTTCACCGCCCCAACTAAATAATAAATATTTCACAACATCACATACATTGATCTGACTCCGAGATAGGTAGCTCAAGCACCTGTGTTATGGATATCAGAACCAACAGTGGGATTACAAACATATACATATAATATACTTTTCTTTTGTAAATACATACTTATAATACATAGAAAACACCCAGACCAATACAAACAGACATGTTCATGCACACAAATCTTTGTACTGAGCGGGGATCGAACCCGCAACCCTTGGACCAAAGGCAACGTTCACTACCATTGTTCCAAACGGGTCGTCGGTTATATGAACTTAACTAATCAAATAGGTCAATCGAACTGTACTGTAAGAGTCATGTCGATTCGCGTTTAATTGAATATATTACCGAGCGTAACTGAGGCACAATGCGAGGGACCTAACCCTCCTCGGGTTCAAAGGTTGGCAGCGCACTTCTGACTCCACTGTTACGGGTGTCCATGGTTCAGGTCGAATGCCATCTATCACATAAAAAAAGGATTACTTATTATGGGTATGGATACTTCATCTATAAATTTATAGACCGTGGCAGAGACACGCTTCGGCATAAATGGACCGGCTTTGTGGACCGAAGTGATACCACGGCCTCACAGAAAACTCGCGTAAAGCAGCACTGTGCTGTGTTTCTCTGATTGAGTGAGAGTACCGGGGAAGCGGGGGTATAAAGTTTGGCAGCGCACTTGTGACTCCACTGGTGTCGCGGGTGTCTATGGGCGGCGGCCATCGCTTACCATCAGGCGATCCGTCTTCTCGTCTGCCACCTATCACATAATAATATATCGGACATATATCCCTAGATATGGATACCCATAACTGTTGAGGTAATGATTTTGAAGGTGCAACCATGCTAACCGATTTCCACTTGGCCTGGCAAAAACATACATTGATAACAGTAATGTATTTAAAAAGATAATAGATAAGATGCAAAAAATTGGAAAACGCCATAAACATTGCCTATTCTACATGCAATTAAGAACCTTTGCACAAAAAAGTGCAGTGCAGTAACTGAGGATTGTTTTTTTCAAAAGCGTTACATTAAAGGCTACACTATAAGCCCTCAACTTAGCGTGTAGATCCTGGATCCTTAGACGCCAGTCTGGCGTCTGTACAATATAGTACAAGTATAAATCTGTTAACTGTGTTATTGGAATAATATCCCCGACAACCCGATTGGAACAGTGGTAGTGAACGCTGCCTCTGATACAAGGGTTGCGGGTTCGATCCCCGCACAGTACTAACATTTGTGTGCATGAACATGTTTGTTTGTATTGGTCTGGGTGATTGCTATGTATTATAAGTATGGATTTACAAAAGAAAAATATTATATGTATATATTTGTAATCCCACTGTTGGTTCGGATATCCGTAACACAGGCGCTTGAGCTCCCTATTTCGGAGTCTGATCAATGTATGTGATGTTGTGAAATATTTATATTCATTTATTTGTTTATATTGAATACAATATATTGTAGAAGAGAAATAATAAATTTAAATTGAGTATTGAAATACAGTATGCACTTTTGTTTCCATTGAGAATCCAAAGATTTCTTCGAGTGAGAAATATCGAGTCATTCGCCTCACTGAGCAAACTAGTGTAAGGTATTAGTGAACACGAATCAGTAATTTCTAGAATTCACTCGAGTGCGAGTGAACCGGTCTAGACCTTTTTCACTCGAATACAATTTTTTCGATGGCACTCAAGACACATTACTATAATTAAATAAATATTTTACAACATCATAAACATTGATCTGACAACCATCACATAAAAAAATCCGATAGTCATAGTCTTAACACCAGAAATAAACGTAGGCTTGCCGTCCCGGTCCTTAGACTTCATAAAATCGGTAATTCGTCCGTTGGCTTAAGTATTAAGATTCAAGATTCAAGATATTTATTTGCATAAAACACGGTTTATATACATGGTGGAAATTACATTATTAGATCTCGTGTCTTGCTAGTTACATAGCATACAAATATTATAAATTAATAACAAAATAGAGTGAAGAATGATTTAATAAGCTACCACAAAATGTCATTAACCTATCACTGGATAAGTTTAAGTCTCATATTAAAACCTGCCTAATGAAGAAAGGTTAAGGTAAAGATAGTGTACAAGACTATATAAATGATAAGGATTCTTGGTCAATTTAATTGATTAATATGTTGAGTTGTTATTCATAGTAGTCTATTAACTTTCATTTTTTTTGTCTCGATTGAAACTCTGTAACATCATCAATATTTGAAAAGTGTAACTACTGAGTTTCTTGCTGGTGTCTTCTCAGTAGAAATCGACATTCCGAACCAGCGGTAGATATTATGTACCTATTTTGACATTCATAAGTGTTCTGCGTGGACCTTAATTGAATAAAGATTTTTTTTTATCTTTATCTTTATCATTGATCCAAAGGCAGCGTTTACTACCACTGTTCCAATCGGGTCGTCTATATACTATGGAGCGATAGTAGCTCCACTGAGCAATGCGCCTTCTATACGGAAGAGATCGAGGTATGAGTCTGAGTATACACCTCCGGATTTTCCAAAACTATGTGCAAACAGTGTTACACGAATACCGGTAAGGTAATTTTTTTACCAATTTGTAACAGTGTTTTTATTATTTGTTAGAAATGGGGTGAGCCCTGCGTCTCATAGCCACTGCGACCAGTAGATGATCTATTGTGGCAGCCCCATAACCTATTACAGCACCTCTTGTAGCTCCAGTTCCAGGATAAACCCGAGAATGGAGCTGATGGGGGAGCTTTTGATCTCGTTTGCTGAGATCATGTGTGCTCCTAGGTGCCAGCTTCTGCAGCGGTGCAGCTTTATGCACTCGCCGAGGACGTGGATAATCGTTTCCTCGTCCTCGCAGCAGAACCTGCAGATTTTGGTATCTGAAAGGCCCATGTTGTGCAGTGCACTATTTTGTGTAACAGTGTTACACAAAATAGTATGACTCAACGGGAACAAAGGCATATTATTTCTACCATTATCCCGGCGGTGAAGGAAAACATCGTGAGGAAACCTGCACTTTTGGATAGTTTTTGAAACGTCTAACAACCATTTAGTTGGTCTGGTTCCCTTTTTAAAGGGTTGCGAAGGTCAGACTTGGTCGCCTCATTGTAATTAACAGACTCTCCAAATCCTGAATCTTGGTCTAAACGTACCACGGACTTCGAAACGCTAACTTTGGACGCAACCGAGAATCAGACGCTAAGATGCGAGAGTCTCAAGACGGTGTGTGCTCTTAGTGTAAAATAAAATAAAAGACTATATTTTACAAACTGCGTATAATTTCACCGCCCCAACTAAATAATAAATACTTCACAACATCACATACATTGATCTGACTCCGAGATAGGTAGCTCAAGCACCTGTGTTATGGATATCAGAACCAACAGTGGGATTACAAACATATACATATAATATACTTTTCTTTTGTAAATACATACTTATAATACATAGGAAACACCCAGACCAATACAAACAGACATGTTCATGCACATAAATGTTTGTACTGTGCGGGGATCGAACCCGCAACCCTTGGACCAAAGGCAACGTTCACTACCATTGTTCCAAACGGGTTGTCGGTTATATGAACTTAACTAATCAAATAGGTCGATCGAACTGTACTGTAAAAAACATGTCGATTCGCGTTTAATTGAATTTATTACCGAGCGTAACTAAGGCACAATGCGAAGGACCTAACCCTCCTCGGGTTCAAAGGTTGGCAGCGCACTTCTGAATCCACTGTTGCGGGTGTCCATGGTTCAGGTTGAATGCCATCTATCACATAAAAAAAGGATTAGTTATTATGGGTATGGATACTTCATCTATAAATTTATAGACCGTGGCAGAGACACGCTTCGGCATGAATGGACCGACTTTGTGGACCGAAGTGATACCACGGCCTCACAGAAAACTCGCATAAAGCAGCACTGTGCTGTGTTTCTCTGATTGAGTGAGAGTACCGGGGAAGCGGGCGTATAAAGTTTGGCAGCGCACTTGTGACTCCACTGGTGTCGCGGCTGTCTATGGGCGGCGGAAATCGCTTACCATCAGGCGATCCGTCTACTCGTCTGCCACCTATCACATAATATATATCGGACATATACCCATAACTGCTGAGGGAATGATTTTGACAGTGCAACCATGCTAACCAATTTCCACTTGGCCTGGCAAAAACATTCATTGATAACAGTAATGTATTTAAAAAGATATCGCAAAAAATTGGAAAACGCCATAAAAATTGCCTATTTTATATACAATTAAGAACCTTTGCCCAAAAAAAGTGCAGTGCAGTAACTGATGATTGTTTTTTTCAAAAGCGTTACATTAAAGGCTACACTATAGGCCCTCACTTAGCGTGTAGATCCTGGCTGCGGATCCACCTAGAACGATCCACGCATCACGATCTTGGATCACGGTTCGCGGGATCGCCGATCCATTCTGGATCGTCTGGTGTGGATCCGCCTATTGTGTCGTCGCTCCGCTTTGAAAACACTCGCAATCCGCCAGTGTGGCAACTCTTTTAGACCATGACTCAAGATTTGCGGAGTCTGGTAATTACAATGAAGCGACTGCCGTCTGACCTTCGCAACTCTTTAATAGGTGGAACAGACCAAGTATCCGAAACTTTCTTTTTTTCTTTTTATATGAGAGGTGGCAGACGAGCAGACGGATCACCTGATGGTAAGCAATTCCGCCGCCCATGGACACCCGCAACACCAGTGGAGTTACAAGTGCGCTGCCAACCTTTTCCCCGTTCCCCCCCATTGGGCCTCCGGTAACCTCACTCACACGGCGAAACACAGCGCAGCTGCTTCACGCCGGTCTTCTGTGAGGCAGTGGTATCACTCCGGTCGAGCCAGCCCATTCATGCCTAAGCTTGGCTCTCCCACATTTATGAAACTATCCGAAGACGACACTATAGGATGAGCTGGCAACAGCGAGAAACCAACTATTTGAAAACCATTGTTTCGGAATCTCGGCCAACCCGTAATGCAAAAACTCACTTCATAACTGTGATCGGAATGCACAACTGCGAATTAGTGAGGTCAGTAGATTATGACTTTGCGAATTAAAATTTTTCATTCTCTTATAACTATTGCAATACAGTAACCTATAAGATGTGCGAAAACCACTTTTAGGCTTGACTGCGTTAACCAGATTCTGTACTGAGTAGCTTTAGCAATTGTGCTACAGATATCAGACAAAAGAATTACAAGTAGGTATTAAGTAGCACTTACACAGGGTCGGGATCGAATCTTGGCGATGATGAAGCATAGTCATTACCAAATGGGAACTCAGGTGCATCTACCTCCTCGAGTGGCCCTGCTGGTAGTCAGTTCTGTCCTGATCCCAACTTTGGTTGGTATTAGGCAGAAACGGTTACCGCGGGGCACGGTTTTTCCTGGGAAATGGCGGGTAGTAATTCATTCGTTGATTGCTACCTGTTAGCCGAAGGATGCACACCCGACGGACCGGCCCTGACGTGCGACCTAGCCGAAGCGCACTTCGTTACTGGACCTTCATTGTCGCGCCGAGGGTCTGAGGACCGGCATCTTCGCGTCGTTTCCTAATGGTGCACTAGGGCCTGTGAAAGCGGGTTAAACCATCGCACAGTGGGGTTGCAGGCGCCATTTTTGTCTTCGGACCTGGGGATGCTGTGTCCGGCTCCGCCCGCGCGGGTTGCGCGACGGTTTTCCTGCGGGGAACTTTGACGTCGGCATCCCCCACCCAAGATGGAGCGCCTTCGGGCACATTGGCCGTAAGGCCCACGTTTTCGGACCTGCGCCGCAAGGTCGCAGCCAGCGGTTTGCCATGGTAGGTCGGAGTTGTCTGCGTCGCGGTTTTGTCCCTAACTCGCACTGCACTGCAGCCAGCAGTGTATGTGCGGGGAGGGGTACCCGCAGTCCTCCTCTCGATGGTGCTTGCACTGCAGCCAGCAGTGTGGGAGCTGCCCGGGAGGTTGAGCGGGAGAGAGGCTGGCGAGCCTCTACGCCCTGACCGTGCGACGGATGATGCCTCCGTGGTTAGTCCTCACCCCGGTCTAAGTGTTTCCTGGGCGAGGGATGGAAACGCCCCAGTGTTTTTATTGGGTATGCCTCCGGACGATCTCTGATCAGGAGAGACCCAACCCGGAGGAGAGCCCCTTTCTGCGGTCACAAGTTGCATTTTCACTGAATCATACAAAAAAGGTCATTACTAAATGCGCAATTGGGCCATTACATGTCATTGTTCTCTACTTCCGTATTATAAATAAATTAAAATATAATTGTAATGGCAGCACATAAATTATTATTATTATTGAAGCTTTATCAGACCACGGAGTCCATATAGGTAAAAGTAACAGTATTAACTTACACACTATGTTAGAAAAATAATGCATGCACTTTATTATTTTATCTTAATACTTCCATTTAATTTTAATATACATAGATATTTCTTAACCTCTCATAAATTATATATAAACCTTATAGCTGATACAAGAACACTATTATAATGCTATTTTAACTTAGAGGTGGTGGGAGCTTGGTAATCTATAACACAGGATATCCTAGTACAGACGCCAGACTGGCGTCTGTACAATATAGTACAAGTATAAATCTGTTAACTGTGTTATTGGAATAGTATCATCATAATACTGTGTTATTGGAATAATATCCCCGACGACCCGATTGGGACAGTGGTAGTGAACGCTGCCTCTGATACAAGGGTTGCGGGTTCGATCCCCGCACAGTACTAACATTTGTGTACATGAACATGTTTGTTTGTATTGGTCTGGGTGTTTGCTATGTATTATAAGTATGTATTTACAAAAGAAAAATATTATATGTATATATTTGTAATCCCACTGTTGGTTCTGATATCCGTAACACAGGTGCTTGAGCTACCTATCTCGGAGTCTGATCAATGTATGTGATGTTGTGAAATATTTATATTTATTTATTTGTTTATATTGAATACAATATATTGTAGAAGTGAAATAAATAAATTTAAATTGAGTATTGAAAAACAGTATGTAGTTTTGTTTCCATTGAGAATCCAAAGATTTCTTCGAGTGAGAAATATCGAGTCATTCGCCTCACTGAGCCAACTAGTGTAAGGCATTAGTGAACACGAATCAGTAATTTCTAGATGTCTCTCGAGTGCGAGTGAACCTGTCTAGACCTTTTTCACTCGAATACAATCTTTTCGATGGCACTCAAGACACATTACTATAAATAAATAAATATTTTACAACATCATATACATTGATCTGACAACCATCATATAAAAAAGTCCGATAGTCATAGTCTTAACACCAGAAATAAACATAGGCTTGCCGTCCCGGTCCTCAGACTTCATAAAATCGGTAATTCGTTTGTTGGCTTAAGTATTAAGATATTTAATAAACTACCACAAAATGTCATTAACCTATCACTGGATAAGTTTAAGTCTCATATTAAAACCTGCCTAATGAAGAAAGGTTACTATAGTGTACAAGACTATTTAAATGATAAGGATTCTTGGTCAATTTAATTGATTAATTTTCATTTTTTTTTCTCGATTGAAACTCTGTAACATCATCAATATTTGAAAAGTAACTACTGAGTTTCTTGCTGGTGTCTTCTCAGTAGAAATCGACATTCCGAACCAGCGGTAGATATTATGTACCTACTAGCTTTTGCCCGCGACTTCGTCTGCGTTCACACAATATCTTTATAAATTATAGCCTATGTGTTATTCTGATCTATAAGCTACATTACTGTAAAGTTTCATTAAAATCCGTTTAGTAGTTTTTGCGTGAAAGAGGAACAAACATCCATCCAAACAAACTTTCGCCTTTATAATATTAGTAAGGATTTTGACATTCATAAGTGTTCTGTGTGGACCTAAATTGAATAAAGATTTTTTTTTTATCTTTATCATTGATCCAAAGGCAGCGTTCACTACCACTGTTCCAATCGGGTCGTCTATATACTATGGAGCGATAGTAGCTCCACTGAGCAATGCGCCTTCTATACGGAAGAGATCGAGGTATGAGTCCGAGTATACACCTCCGAAATTTTCCAAATCTATGTGCAAACAGTGTTACACGATTACCGGTTAGGTAATTTTTTTACCAATTTGTAACAGTGTTTTTATTATTTGTTAGAAATGGGGTGAGCCCTGCGTCTCATAGCCACTGCGACCAGTAGATGATCTATTGTGGCAGCCCCATAACCTATTACATCACCTCATGTAGCTCCAGTTCCAGGATAAACCCGAGAATGGAGCTAATGGGGGAGCTTTTGATCTCGTCTGCTGAGATCATGTGTGCTCTTAGGTGCCGGCTTCTGCAGCGGTGCAGCGCTATGCACTCGCCGAGGACGTGGATAATCGTTTCCTCGTCCTCGCGACAGAACCTGCAGATTTTGGTATCTAAAAGGCCCATGTTGTGCAGTGCACTATTTTGTGTAACAGTGTTACACAAAATAGTGTGACTCAACGGGAACAAAGGCATATTCTTTCTACCATTAGCCCGGCGGTGAAGGAAAACATCGTGAGGAAACCTGCACTTTTGGATAGTTTTTGAAACGTCTAACAACGATTTAGTTGGTCTGGTTCCCTTGTTAAAGGGTTGCGAAGGTCAGACGACAGTCGCTTCGTTGTAATTAACAGACTCTCCAAATCCTGAATCATGGTCTAAACGTACCACGGACTTCGAAACGCCAACTTTGGACGCAACCGAGAATCAGACGCTAAGATGCGAGAGTCAGACGCTAAGACACACTAATGGATTTGAGCTGAAACTCAGGCAAAGACTTAAATCGGCGGAGAAAGATCCTTAATTGTTGGTTTTCGACCGTCCCCAAAGTTCCTAGTTTACAATGCGAAGTTGTTAATAAGAAACTTCCAGGCCTTAGTTATAATTTGCTGGAGTTGGGTCTGTTGTGGCAAGAGTGTGCAATTGGTCAGATTGGAGTGTGTCTGGATATGTCCTTCTCGTGTTGTATCAGACGATCCGTCTGCTCGTCGGCCACCTATCACTTAAAAAATAACTTCAGAATATAAAGTTCGCGAAATGGGCTTCCCTTTTCGCGAACTCTATATTCTGAAGTAAACGAAAAAGAAGTACTTCTTTTTTGAAAATGTCATGCATGAGTGTGTGTCAGCAAATGCCGAGGTCGGGACCTGATTGACCACACACAACCACACCACCTCTTCTTATATCGCCTCTTCTCTTTGTATCTGTATCGTGTCGTGTTATGCCTATTGTACATATTTACTTTTTCTGTGTTGTGATGGTCAATAAATGTATTCTCTTTCTTTCTTTCATAACCCTCACTCGGCTAAGCACAGCGCAAGCGTTGCTTCACGTCTATTTTCCGTGAGGCACATTCATGGGAAACTCACTCTCCCACAGTTGAAATACGGTTTGCTCTGACATATCAATGTTCTATCTGATTTAAACACTGCCCCACGACATATCCAAGTTAAGACTTTAGTAATTGTCTGATGCTGAACTCGTGGTTTCAGCCGAATCTTCACGATCGTCACCCAGTCGGCTGTAAATACACATCGTGCGCTGAATATTTTCCTTATGTATTCCACGTGCGTATGAAAAATTATATCTTGTTTTGAATATTGATTAGGAGAGTGAGACTTTCTCGTATCAGAATATTTTATTTTAGGAAAAGAATGCGTATCTTTCGTGAATATTCAAAAATTCAAAATTCAAAACCACTTTATTTAAACAAGCTTTTATACAGCTCTTACAAATCGTCATACACGAAAAATATAAATTATAACTATGTATTTATACAAGTAATTACACATTTATGTAATGAATAAATATAATGTGATTCTACCACCGGAATCGGAAAGTTGAAAACGGATCTGTTTGTGGTAACCTACCTGTTGTAAAGTGTACACTAATGTTATGAATTGATTGAATAAATGAATATGAATAATTAATTAATCTTCGTTGTGCTTTGTTTCCATAGTACAAAGCATAATCTTAGTTAATCTTAGTGCAAAAACAGTGATATTGTCTCAATTTATTAACACGAAGATTAAAGCACTAGTCCAGTAGGACTAGTGTAACTAGCCAATACATAATAGCATGGGATTTATTAGATTAATAAACCTTTGTTAGCTAAAACAGTGTTGAAATAAAGCAGCTTTCATCTTTTTTTATTGGTATAATTAAAATTTGGAATGTTTTTTTTTTCTCAAACGTCAAAACTGCTCTATAGTACCGTTTTCTGACGATGGTTTATTGAACGTTAATTAATAAAGCCCTCAAGCTATACCTATGAGATATTATTCAGTTATATTACAAAGGGTGGCAACTCAGCTTTGGTTATCACGATGACATGTGTCAGCTTGGGGACGATTGATGATGATTATATTATTGTTATTCTTAAAGCTAATACAAGTAGTTTTTCTACATAATTTAGTCTTTACTTGTGTCTGATCACCAAACCATACAATACTTATTTTGTATTTTAACTATATTACATGTAGTTCTGCTTATAAGTCCATACGTTACCATACGAGCCCACGTCGGATCGGAGACAACACTCGTTTCGTATTTGTTATCGCCACGTTGCAGTTTTGAATAATATTCGCTGAACGGGAAAATTTGCTACAAGGAGCGAGGCTCATCTGAGATACGACGAGTTATGGGACGGATGCAATATGTTTGATCTCCAGACACAATTTACTAGTTGTAATTTAGAATATACTCTTAAATAAAATAATATAATAGAAATATTTCACAACATTACACATATTTACACGTTCATCATCATCATCATCAACCCATTTAAGTCCCCACTGCTGGGGCACGGGCCTCCCTCAATCACATGAGGGGTAATTGCCATACTCACCACGCTTGGCAGACGGGTTGGCGAGGGTTTTGATATAAATGCAGAGTTTTCCTTCTCTGGGTGCTAATGATCATGCCAGCAGCTTTACCTTAGTCGCCTTTTACAACACCTCGGTGAGGGTGGCCTATTCTACTCTGCCGAGGACCACACGGCTAATTTACACGTTACTAAATTATAAATATAAAAATTGTTGATGTAAAAATATTATGTAGTAAGTAATAATGAATAGATTCTAAGTTTGCTATGCCCTTACAGGGCATCACATGTTTACTTTTATCAATTTATCTATTTGGAACATCTTGATGTAATGTGACTTGCAATAAACTATTTGAATTGAATTGAATTATTGATTTGACTTCGAGATAGGTAGCTCAAGCACCTATGTTACGGATATCAGAACCAACAGCGGAATTACCAATATATTTAATACTTTTCTTTTGTAAATGCGTACTTATAATACATAGAAAACACCCAGACCAATACAAACATACATGTTTATGCACACAAATGTTTGTACCATGTGGGGATCGAACCGCCTTGCACCAGAGGCAGCGTTCACTACCACTGATCCAAACGGGTCGTCTGTTATTTTATATAGTTTTAATGCCGAAGCCCTGACATAAAGTCAAAAGTAAAAAATCTTTTGTCTTTGGATGTCTTTATAGTCTACTTAAGAGCTTGTAATCATTATTGATTGGAGCCTCCTTTTAACCAAAATGATTTGCTTGTGAATGAATGAGGAAGCATCGCTTTTCCTCAACAATAGTTCATTTTATACTAATTTATTAATCTTAAGTTAATAAAAAGGTTACTCAGAGTATTTTACAATACTCTTTGAGGTCACCTTATGCTGATATTTTTTACAAGATGTTTGGTTTCAAAAAAATATTATGAATAAAGCCCTTAAAACAGGACACAAAAAATCTAAAATGCTAGATCAACAGTAATAGTTTTTTTTTGTTACATTATAGCGGACAAACGAGCAGACGGCACACCTGATGGAAAGTGATCACCGCCGCCCATGGACATCTGAAACACCTGAGGTATCACATATGCGTTGCCGGCTCTTAAGAAAGGAGTACACCCTTTTCTTGAAGGTCACCAGGTCGTATCTGTTCGGAAACACCACAGATGACAGCTGAAAAGGATGAAGTGAAAAAACAGCTGTTCCATATATTATTCCATTCCATATATCCAGCCGTCGCATTTTAAAGCGACGGCTGCGCAAGAGGTCCCGAATTCGATCCCCGGGAGGGGCCAAAAATTTGTACGTAAGTTTTCGGTAAGAAATTCTTAGTGTCAGCCCGGAGTCTGGAAGTTGGCGGTCTTGTACCCCCGTGCCTCGGAAAGCACGTTAAGTCGTTGGTCCTGCGGCCGAGGATGGATCATGTCTGTCTAGTAACAGCCTATTCACTCTTTTCTTGAATACGTTGTAATGTATATTTGAACCGTTTGGTACAAATTGCCGATATTTATACGACATAAGGGTAGTAACTCCGTCTCCGTCTTGTGTCCCGATGATGAAAGGGGGCAGGTGGAATTAGATCATGTAATTCTTTCGCACACTCTCCAAAATGCAACCCTAAAAATACCGAAAGACACGTTATGTTACGCCTGTATTCAAGGCTTAACAACTTAGCAGTCAAAAGTTCGGGGTCTCCAACCATCCTTTTAACTAGGTTTTCGATCGATTTCAATGCAGCCCCAGATCCATCCCAAAGGTGACAGCAGTACTTCTTGGAAGTTTGGACTTGAGCTTGGTAAAGTTGTAGAAGCTGCTCCGGTGTGAAATGTAATTGTTGCTGTTTTTTGAAAACAATCAACACATTTTTTTATTATGTTTGATCATTTTGTTATTTTATTTTATTTACCTATTTAAATCACTCTTTCATTCATACAGTCCATTCCTATAGCTCACATTTTGGTCCTTCACCCGTAAATTGATCCATTCGCCATTTATTTTGTTTAGTTTTCACGAAGAATTATTCATATTCATTTTCATATAGTTTTCCTTGTCAAACATTTTTCTTACGTCAAAATTTTTTCACGATTTATATAATGGTTTTTGCGTTCATAATCATTACAAACCATCCCGTCGAGGCTGAGTCACCGTGTATACCGGGGCTCAATTGTCCCGTATCCATCCTGGATACGGGACAATTGAGTCTCCGAGCTCGTAAAATAAAATCTATGCGTCTTCTCGGAGTCTCTAACGAGTCACTTGAATTTCAGATGCAGCAGCGGCCACGTCCTTTGCTTGCCCGTGCCCTCGAGAAGACAGAAGAGTATCTTCTGAGTGACAGCAGTACTTCTTGGAAGTTTGGACTTGAGCTTGGTAAAGTTGTAGAAGCTGCTCCGGTGTGAAATGTAATGTTTTTGAAAACAATCAACACATTCGACAATATACTTTTTAAAAAATATTTATGTTCAATGGAGTCTCAAGGTGGCCACGGGCACAGTTTGAAAGCACATTTTAGTTAACTCGTTTTGTATAATAGGTACCAGTAATATTGGTACAAGGAGCTTGAGAGCGCTCGTCCAGAGATACGCAGAGTTATGGGGCAGCTGCATTATGTTAGATCCACAGATCCGATTCCGCAGATTTGGGACGAATAAATCTTTGTTTCGTGTCTCAGGCAGTTTTATTGGGAAAACATTAGGAGATTATGTGCCGGGATTGCCAACCTAAGAATAGAGGCCGAAATATTTATTACTGACAAACGATGAGAGAATCTTTTCGTTTTAGGTCTACCTATTTTTGGTGATAGACAAGCAGACGGTATTCCGTCTGCTTCTGCGTCTGCCCTGTTGAATAATTGGATGTTGTATTAAATTACAAGATAGTATTGCGCGCCGACTTCGGTAACACCTTTTCTCGAGTGTACTGTTATAAAATGTTATTTGAGGTGTATAAATTGTAAAAATATTATTTTACACTTTTTAGATCGTGGTTATTGAAGGCGGTTTTTTTTATTTGCAGATTTTTTTTTATTGGTTAATTGACATACCACAGATTCTAGGTCCGTGCCTTTGTTTGCTAGCTACAGAGTTTGTTTGCTTGCTTATGCTAGTTATGTTTCTCCGCGCACAAAAATTACTTTTCTTACATTGATACATTGATTTTCTGTTTTCTTGCTAACTTAACAATACCGCCACTAGTCTAAGCTTAATATCAGAAATATTTTGAAACATTTCTTTATATTAATAACTCGTATCTGGCTGGTTTATTAAGTTACTGTAACTTTGACACCGGACCGGGATTACAAGCGAAAGAACTTTTCCGTCTCGCAAAAGATAAAGAGAGGTTCAAAAACTGGCACCCACCTTCAAGACTGAAGAGGCACCCGAAGAAGTAGAAGAACTTTGACACATCCTGTATTACGAATACGTTATTTCTTTCCTCTACCCAAAAGTTGTCTGGGAGATATCGATAATCGCTACAAGCAATTAGACTGCCATATTGTACTGTCTGTCGTTGTTGTATCATTGTTGTATTTTGTTTTTGTGCAATAGAGAATATCTATCTATCTATCGACCCACACCCACTTAGCAATTATTTTACATTGGCAAAACTGAAGTAGGTTTCTTCTGACCATTATATATAAGAAGAAACAAGACTAATTATAAAGTTCTTTTGAATCCCTTTTTACTGCTACGACACGCAAGATGTCATCATTGTTAACCTGTTATTTTGAGCTTACGGTAGGGTAGAGGTGTATATATACCCTACCGTAAGTCAATAGTCTATAATCTAACACTCGCGAAAAAATTTATGAAATAAATGAGTTCTAATCACACAGTCATAAGCTCGTGTAGGTGAACGCGAATCCGCTTGTGTGCGTAAGAAAAGATAATTTAGGGAAACTGTTTTGTAATCGATCCTTTCACTTACCGACCGGTCATTTCACTTAGTACTTTGTCCTTAGTATGGGAAAAATAATTTCTTGTAAAAAGCAAATGTAGCTTCAAAAAGCAATTAAGCAGATAGTTCGGCGTTGTTTCGGTAGATGTCACTATGCATTTTTACATTGCGCTATAATAGTAAAGCGTGTTTCAGAAATAATGACCTCGAAGCTGCCTGCGCTATATTAGCAGGTTTAAAAAGTATGGGAAGTATACCAGAGATTTAGAAAGTATTGGGAATTTTATTATATAGTAAATAAAATTATTTCTGACACTTTTATTTATTATTCTAATCATCTCGCTGACTGATTCTCGTAGGTGGCCGTACTAGGTACATAGCCGATGAGTATTGGTCGTTTTTCTATAGATGGCGCTAGCAATGAGCCTAGCCAGTAGCAGACTCATGCTTCTATCTCTATTTATAAGTTACTTTATGATATTGAACTCATTGTGATTATGTACTCATTGTGATATTTAATTATTGTATGTACCTACCCTTAGACAATTTAACACGGGCCGTGGCATGCGGACGCGTTCCTCTCTGCCAAAGTACACGAACAAACGATCATGTACGTTTATTAAAACTAGATCGGCGCGATCAATCGCCATTTCGAATTCGTATCTGTCGCTGAGCGGTAACTCGTCAAAATGGTTGTTGTGAAGTTTCTACTTGCGAACGACGATCAGAAAAATAAAAATTTATCTTTCTTATGACTTCATAAGTAATGTTCTAATAAAATAAACTGTTATTTCACGGAAAAAAAATCATCTACATATTTTACGACAGAAATAGGCGATATCGTGATGCGAATAAACGATGGTGCACGATGTTGATTAGTGTTGTGAAAGTAATAGAAATAATGTATAACTTTTCTAGTAGGTACTTATCTGCATTTTCGCTGCATGTGAGCTAGTGATTCACCAATGTTCGTAAATGAAAATCATCATTTCATTTGATTACTTATAAATAAGCAATTTTACATGCTTTTGTACATGTACCTAATAACAACATTTTTGTATGCAACTAACTCATGCCTAGAATGTCACTCATTTCAACTCACCCCCCAATGATTTTGGCACTAGATCTGCGCTATACCACGTCTCGTGTTAAATTGTCTAAGTACCTACCTATTCTGGGCCTCAATGACTGACCGGATGGCGCAATTGGTAGTGACCCTGCCTCTTACGCCAAAGGTCGTAGGTTCGATCCCCACCCTGGACAAACATTCGTGCCATGAACACTTGGGTTTGTTCAGTGTCTGGGTGTAATATATGTATTTAAGTATATATTTGTGTTCCTCTGTTGTCTGATATCTGTAACACAAGTGCTTAAGCTACTTAGTACGGAATCAGGTCAACGTATGAGATGTTGTGAGAATTATTATTATTAAAATGGGTGAAAGTCGTTATTATTATTATTAAATACCTAAACCTACCTAATAACATTTTTTTTGTTTGCAACTAACAACTCATTCCTAGAATGTCACTTATTACAACTCAAACCCCCCCCCCCCCCCCCCCCACAATGATTTTGGCATCTAGTGCTAGTGGTATAGCGCTATACCACGTCCCGTGTTAAATTGTCTAAGTACCTACCTATTCTGGGCCTCAATTATAGCCTCTGCTAGTCTCATCTAAGTTTAGGCTCTAAGCACCAAAATAGAATATTAAAAAGATATCTAACGATATTATTATGAGATTAAAACCGATCCAAACTGGGGCAGGCTTTGAAAATTTAAGGTAACAACGTCTGGTTTTTTATGAGTTCTTTTTTTTAATTTACGGCTAATTTACGTCCTTAGGGAAAGTTTCATTTGTAAGGTAAATTGCTTTAACGATTACGCTAACTCGACTCGGCGAGGAAATTAAATGTGGTCGTTTTTTAAGAATTTATTTAGTAAGCCTCGCTCTGAATTTGTTTTTGTTAATTAGAAATGCTGTTTGACCTCGTGGGTACCTACTGGCCGAAAGTGGGTTGTGGGAGAAAGTTTATGTGGGAGAATAGGCTTGTGTCCTGTTTTTTTTTACATACAATGTAGACACGATACAAACATTAGTTACTGAACTATGAACGCCGCGCACGTGCCCGCGCTGACTCTGCGATTGCATCGGTCTCGGGACTCTCGGGTTACCTTGGCCTTGTCTACTATTCCACGGTGTATGCGGACTCAAATAATTATGTCTATTACTATAATTATTTCTATTATGATAATATCCCCGGCAAAATTAGAACGCTGTGGGAACGAGGGACTAACGGACATGACCTGATTATTGTTATCAGTAGTCATCGATTGCTCGTCAATGGCTGTTCGGATAGCTTCCGAGAGAGAATCAAATTGTCGCGCTGCTATGATAGTACTTAGCCACCAATTAAATAAGCCATCTGAGAAACGTTTAATAACTATTTTCTCATTAAGAGGGCGTAAAATATTATATTTCATAATCATCATCATCAGCTCATTTAAGTCCCCACTGCTGGGGCACGGGTCTCCCTCAATCACATGAGGGGTAATTGCCATACTCATCACGCTTGGCAGACGGATTGGCGTGGGTTTTGATATAAATGCAGAGTTTTCCTTCTCTGGGTGCTAATGATCATGCCAGCAGCTTTACCTTAGTCGCCTTTAAAATATTATATTTAACACTATCGTTTTCCGCTTGTGTTATCGTTAAGTTGACAAATAGGTCTTCTAACTCCGAGCCAAAGGCGTCAATCGAAGGACTACCTGGTTTGCAAGATTGCATTCTCGATTGCATAGCAACTGAAGAACGCTTGGGCAAAGTATATTTTTTGACGTCAATCAGTAAATTCTCGATTCTATCATACGAAGTCTTTAAACGTAACTTTGCGCTTGGCGATAGCCTTGTTTTAAGAACAAAATAAATAAGCTGGGTGTGCGTATCTGATGATATAATGCTACTGTACAGCTCAATTCCATCAATAAGGTTCTTAGAAACGTGTTCCTGGCCCGTCATTACGGGTAACAGGGAAATAGCTGTCCTAATATCAAATTTCAGTAGCCATTTCGGAATTTTTTCCTATATTACTAGTGCTAACACAAGTTAAAGTATTGATCTTATTGTATGTACTATGAATCTGAGTCACTAAATTATTAATTGTACTTAAATCATTGGAACTTATCTCTCATTTTTCAATACAACTTTTCACGTGAGCCAAAATACAACCCAATTTTTCATATTCAAAGCGAGCTTCACTGAATTTCCTAACGCCTAATTCTGATCCTCTTCTTTCTGGTCCTAGTTTACTAATATATTCTCTTAAAACACACAATTTATTATATAAATCTGTCAAATCAGTTATAAGTTGCAAAGTAAAATATATCAATACTAATTTAGTATGATGAACTCATCATCCATCATCATCAGCAACCCACACTCGTCCACTGCTGGACATAGGTCTCCCCTAATGCACGCCACTGCTCCCGATTTTCGGCCACTCTCATCCAGCCCACACCAGCCAGCCTTCGAATGTCATCATCCCATCTTGTCGCAGGGCGTCCTACACTACGCTTACCGAGTCGCGGTCTCCACTCAAGGACTTTACGGCTCCAACGGCTGTCAGTTCTGCGGCTAATATGACCAGCCCACTGCCACTTCAGTTTGCTAATTCGGTCAAAGTCTTAAGTCGAAAGTCTTCGACCAGTGCGTCCTTCCGGTCATGACTTACGGTGCCGAGACGTGGACACTCACGGCTGGACTAGTCCACCGGTTCAAAGTCGCTCAAAGAGCTATGGAAAGGGCTATGCTCGGAGTATCTCTGAAGGACCGCATCAGAAATGATGTAATCCGACAGAGAACCAGAGTCACCGACATGATGAACTCATTGATAAAGAATTATTCTATACATTATTGGTCTGCTGCAGTTCATTTATGGATGTAGCCTTAAGGTCGACCCATTGAGTTCATGTCTAAGTAATTTTATATTATTTTTCCTATATTTTTTAACTACGTAATTCGCAATACACAACAACAAAATAACAAGGATAATTATAAGCAAGATATCAGTTGTACTGAGCCCGTGGCTAAGTTTTTGGGAAGCTTGCGCGTCACCTGACGCTGTCTGAGCGATGATTACTTCTTCTTTTGTTTTTGTGTTACCCATTGCGTATAAATTATTTCATAAGTAAAATTAAAATTAGACAGATATTACACTTTTATTAAATTGTCTACTAGAATCTTATTATTAGACTTAAAATACTCACTAATTAATTAAAAAGGATACATATAGCAGCGTGCCGATGAAGATGATGAATACCGCAAAGTCTGAACTGGCCGTGTGGTCCCGGCAGAGTAGAATAGGCCACCCTCACTCTTATCGAGGTGTCGTAAAAGGTGACTAAGGTAAAGCTGCTGGCATGATCATCAGCACCAAAAGAAGGAAAACTCTGCTTTTATATCAAAACCCTCACCAACCCGTCTGCCAAGCGTGGTGAGTATGGCAATTACCCCTCATGTGATTGAGGGAGGCCTGTGCCCCAGCAGTGGGGACTTAAATGGGCTAACGATGACTGGAACTGGGCTGGGCACTCTTGGGCAACACTGGGATTGGGTCACAAAGCTTCTGGGCAACACGGGAACTGAGTCAGAGATCTTCCGGCCAACATCGGGATGAGAGAAGAGCACTCTTGAGCAACTATTTCTTTCTCCTTCTTTTTATTGCATTCTTCTTACAAATGTGACTTCTTTCTTTTTACGACATGACATTTTTTTCTATACGGACTACTCAATTCACTTAGTCCAACGCAATTTAATAAATCCCATAGACTGGCATAGGATCGCCATGAACTATGAGGATCGTGTGGTAATTAAATTAAAGATGTTTATCTCATGATGGTCGTTTATTGAGAGAGAGCAAATCAATCTTACAAAACAATAAATAATAACTTAGAACTACGTCACGCGTGAAAGGTCGTTTGTGTCATTGACCTAGATACACTTCCGATGCACACACCTACTTGCACGTAATAAACACACTTTAAATTATTAACTTATCATACTACTACATTACCGGATTAACAAGCTTAAGTGGCAGTGGGCTGGCCATATTAGCCGCAGAACCGACAACCGATGGGGTAAACGAGTTCTGGAGTGGAGACCGCGTCTTGGCAAACGTAATTTAGGGCGCCCTCTGGCTAGGTGGGGGGACGATCTGCGCAGGATGGCTGGCAAGAGCTGGATGCGAGAAGCCATGGATAGATCACAGTGGCGAACAATTCGAGAGGCCTACGTCCAGCAGTGGACTGCGATAGGCTGATGATGATGATGATACTACTACATTACAACCTGTGCGGATAAAGAATGGGATCAGAAATGGCGGCGCATCTATTCACTTCTCGCTCGCACACTATTCGCGTCTATACTCGCACCCCACAAGTGCGAGTGTGAGCGAGAAGTGAATAGATGCGCCGCCATTTCTGATCCCATTCTTTATCCGCACAGGTTGTACAAACATTTACTAAGAAAAAAAAATTGGTAATCAAAGTCAAAGTCAAATAATTCTTTATTTGCATAGGCTTGTACACAGCACTTACAAATCGTCATACATTTGAATGACTTTAAACTATTTGTAAGTAATTATGTATAATTTACATGTTAATACATATATATGTTGATCCATAAAATATACTAAAGAAATAAATAAACATAATGCGATTCTACCACCGGCTCGGAAAGTTGTTTCTGGTCGAGAAGATCCGGCAAGAAACTCGCCAGTTACTCTTTTTAATCGCCAAACTTTCATACAATGTTGTGTCATCATCAAACCAAGCCATACAGTTTAATTGTTACACAAAATAAAATAAAGGAAATAATAATAAAATAAATATTATGAGGTAAACCGAAGCAGACTAGACCCCAAAGGTGGCACCTGTTCACAAGTGAAGTAGTGAAGTATTCGAAGGACCATCTCAAAAATAGAAATCGATGGATGGTTCAAGGTAAATCATAGTTTAAAAATCACATCAATAGATAGATATTATTTATTACACTAAAACTACAAGTATGATACAACACAATAGACAGTACAAGTAAGCGATTTTATCGCTTGTAGCAAATTCTTCAGGTGGCAGACGAGCAGACGGCCTGATGGTAAACGATACGACCTGCAAACCTTCAAGAAAAGAGTGTACTCCCTTTTAAAAAGGCCGACAGCGCACCTATGACTCCTCTGATGTGGTAGGTGTCCATGGGCGGCGGTAATCGCTTACCATCAGGTGACACGTCTGCTCGTCTGCCCCTTATATCATAAAAAAAAGCGATTGCCGCCGCCTATAGACTTCACCAGACCAGACCAGAGACCTTCCAAAACACTATATTTAAACGACTGCCAAGCTATGACGTCACGGCCCGCTAATTTGTATCGCGGGAAAATAGTGCGTTTATGAAGCCGCTTCATAAAATAAAAAATTATAAGTATGAAAGAACATTGAGGGCAGTTATTTTTTATTCATGTAAAACCTCCACACAGCATTTTAAAGTAAATAATTTTAAAATCCGTTAGCGGTTATTATTCCGAATAGTTTAAAAAACACTGCGCCAAAGTTCCATCCCCCGGGAAGGGAACATGAGGCGGAAATGTAAGTTATGTTTTAGTTGGCGAAATCAGTTTTGAAAGCAAATAAAAAGAGCTCCATTGACTCGCTAACCGCTAATTTAACTTTTGGAATTAATCATACTAATCATGCATCCTGGTGCGTGAACTAAGTTATTTGAAAACAGTTTATGTGTACATTATATAAGTAAGTATATGATGTGATATCTCTGTCAATATTTCAACCGATTTATTTAGTACAGTGGGTAAGAAAGAAGAAAGAAAATAGATTTGTTCAGAGATAACAATAGGCTAGTTGCCACTATTTTTATTATTCGATAGAACGGTTCATTGCGATTATAATTACCCATAAGAATATAAAAATTTTTTTGAAGCATCTTTCCTAATATATTTTAAATTATATTTTCGCTATACAGCCATAAAAGCCGTCCGCTATGATTGTCTAATAATGATCTGTGCCGTGACGTCATTGTTATTGTAAGCAACACGCGTGACTGTCATAACCATCAAGGCGTATAAATGAAAGACCACGAATAACCTGAAACGTCACCGTCAAACGCCATTTGACGTTTTGTTGACGTCGACGAATAAAGCATGGTGTTTTCAATCAAGAGAAAAAAAGTAAAAATATAACGGTCGATCCTCTCTATCCGGTGTAGCTCACGATCTTTGCCTTCACCGCCGAAAAAATGGTTGTTTATTTTTATTTTTTTTATGATATAGGTGGCATACGAGCAGACTGATCACCTGATGGTAAGCGATTACCGCCGCCCATGGACGCCTGTAACACCAGTGGTGTCACAAGTGCGCTGCTTACCTTTTAACCCCTCTTCCCCTGTATTGGGCCTCCGGTACCCTCACTCACGCAGCGAAACACAGCGCATGCACTGCTTCACGCCGGACGTGGTATTACTCCGGTCGAGCCGGCCCATTCATGCCGAAGCGTGGCTCTCCCACTGTTAATTTTGTCATTTGTTAGATTACCAACTCAGTCCCGCGAGGTTTTTGACGTTTTAACAACAACACTGTGCAGTGTTTTTAGAATAGACACAAGAACCTATTAACACTTTTATTGGTTTCTTATTATAAATAATAATATTTTCGATTACGGACACGGCGGCTAATCTCAACGATCAGCCACGTACGCAGCATATATTATAGTGCACAAGTGTGTGCGCAAACACTAGTGCACTCTATTACCTTACACTCATATTCCAATGGGATACCAGCGTGACACGACCAGAGAGGGATCGGGGCAGGACCAAAGGCATAACGTGCTTTCCGAGGCACGGAGGTACAAAACCACCGAGTTCCAGACTTCGGGCTGATACTAAGAATTTCTTACCGAAAACTTAGGTACAGATTTTTGGCCCGACCCGGGGATCGAACCCGAGACCCGAGACCACAGCTTCTACATTAGAGCTTTCTTATTATACTTACACATTGACTGACTCGGTGGCGTAGTGGTTAGTGGGTCGCACGATAAAGCGACAGCTGCGCAAGGGGTCCCGGGTTCGATCCCCGGATCGAGACAAAAATTTGTACCTAAGTTTTCAGTAAGAAATTCTTAGTGTCAGACCGGAGTCTGGAAGTTGGCGGTTCTGGGACCCCCGTGCCTCGGAAACCACGTTAAGCCGTTGGTTCCGCGCCCAGTCCCTCCCCGGACGTGTCACGGTGGTGTCGAATCGGAATATGAGAGTAAGGGGATAGAGAGTGCACTTGTGTTTCCTGTCCTGTCCTGTGTCCTGCGTACGTGGTTGATCGTTGAGGTTGGCCGCCTGAGCCGTAATCGGTTGGAGGATGGTATGATTATACACAAAATAAACGTCACCATTTGTAAACTGAGTAACAAAGCGAGCTTTTTTAAATTGGTTTTTATTAAAATCACACCTTATATAAAGCAATAGATCAAAGATTAACTCTAGAAGAGAAAAAAAAACAGTCTCAGGTAGTTTTTCATCTGGTTTTATCGGTAGCTAGTGCTGTACTACAACATTATCGACTGATCGTCGACAACGCACATTTAACTAATATATTACTAAACATGTTTATAAAGTGATGACAGTGATGACATACGGAACCGAAACGTGGCCGCTTACAATGTGCCGATTAAGGAGGCTCAAAGTCACACAGAGAGCAATGGAGAGAGCTATGCTCGGAGTCTCCCTGCGTGATCGTATCAGAAATGATGAGATCCGCAGGAGAACTAAGGTTAACAGACATAGCCCAAAGGATCGCGGGAATCCATTGGATGCGGGCGGCACAGGACCGATCTGTGTGGAGAACATTGGGGGAGGCCTATGTCCAGCAGTGGACGTCTATTGGCTGAAATGATGATGTTTATAAAAGGAAATCCCATCGCTATCTCTCTTACGAAGTTATATATTACGAAGCATAGTTCCAGAATATATTATTTGAGACACTAACACTAGTATACAATTTTATATTTCTGTTTTCGAAAATATAGGCCTTTTTAAGATACTAATTTGAATATTTTTTTTGTTGTTTCATTATTGGTGTAGTATTACCTACAATTTTATATTTATTTTTTTTTCGAAAATATAGGCCTTTTAAGACACTAATTAGAATGTTCTATTTCTTGTTTCATTATTAAATTGAAACAAATGGAATTGGATTCAAATAATTACGATTCTTTTTAATTTTTACTGTAAGTTACGTGTTTGCTCACTCAGTCGTCATGTCCGGTTATAGTTTTTAGGATTATATAAAGAGATTGAAACTCACAATGATTACAAATTATTTCGCCATCTTGATTTACATTTTTGGGCAATCGTATGAAAACTAGTCGAATATAGTTAATTGAAGAAATGCAAAATGGAATTCATAGGTGAGGTAAGATCACTTTGGGTCACTGAGTCATCTGAGTAAGTAAGTAATGTTGGTATCAGTGTTATCGTGTTTTTTAGGATAGAGTTAGTGTCTCTCCGGTCATGACATTTGATGTACCATCAAAATGGGTTAGGGAATAGAGAGTGCACTAGTGTTGTGTACACACATGTGCATTATAATATATCCAGCGGTAGATTACACATATGTGTTAGGTACACATATGTATCTACATTTTTACATTCGTTAGTATTGTCTTTGGACCTAACTTGAATGAACGGTTTTTCTGTTTCTTTTTTTATCGTCTATACGCCAACGCTTGACCGCAATATCATCATCATCATCATCAGCCTATCGCAGTCCACTGCTGGACGTAGGCCTCTCCAATTGTTCGCCACTGTGATCTATCCATAGCTTCTCGCATCCAGCTCTTGCCAGCCATCCTGCGCAGATCGTCCCCCCACCTAGCCAGAGGGTGCCCTACATTACGTTTGCCAAGATGCGGTCTCCACTCTAGAACTCGTTTACCCCATCAGTTGTCTGTTCTGCGGCTAATATGGCCAGCCCACTGCCACTTAAGCTTGCTAATCCGGTGAGCAATGTCGATGACTTTTGTTCTCTGCCGGATCACCTCATTTCGGATTCGATCTCGGAGAGAGACGCCGAGCATTGCTCGTTCCATAGCCCGCTGAGCGACCTTTAACTTGTGGACCAGCCGTACCGTAATTGTCCACGTTTCGGCTCCGTATGTCATGATGGGTAGGACGCACTGATTGAAGACTTTCGTCTATAGGCACTGTGGTATCGACAATACGAAGACACGACGTAGTTTTCCAAATGCTGCCCAACCTAACTGGATTCTCCTATTCACCTCATCCTCGAAGTTGTTTTTACCCAGTTGCAAAGTCTGCCCGAGGTATACGTATTTTTGAACAGCTTCGAGGACGGCACCGTGAATTGCAATCGGTTCCGATAGAACATGTTCATTGAACATGACCTTGGTTTTGTCCAAGTTCATCCGTAGGCCGATGCATTTAGAAGAGTCAGCCAGATCATTCAGCATCTGTTGTAGGTCCTGCAGCGTTTCTGCCATTATGACGATGTCGTCTGCAAATCGCAGGTGAGAGATGTATTCGCCATTGATGTCGATGCCACGTCTCTTCTAGTTCACCGCAATATCACCTGATGGAAAGTGACGATCGATTTCTATTCCTAGCGTACGTGACTGATCGTTAAGATCAGTCGCCGTAGCCGAATCGGTTGAAGAACATTATTATTTTTTATTAATAGTTTTACCTCAGTTCTGTGGAACGGTTTGACTGCACGAGTATTTCCCGACAGCTACGACTTAGGGACCTTTAATAGAAGAGCGTACTCTTTTTTAAAAAGGCCGGCAACACATTAGCGATCTCTCTGATTTCGCGGATGTTTTTTTTTTAATTTGTTTGTTATTTTTGTTATATTTATATGTTAATGGGCGGCGTTGATTACTTTCCATCAGGCGACTCGCTTGCTCGTTTGTCCGCCTCTAGCATAAAAAAATGGCAATTTTATGCATCAGCGACTATCGATAGCCCCTCCCCCCATCCCTAAATATCAAGATGGCCTGGTTAAAAGAAACGAGTCCAAAGCCGTGAAGTTTAAAAAAATAGAGTGCACTCAGCGATCCAGCACCTCGGACGGCAATACATTTAGCCGGGGATTACACCGGGGCCTCTTCCCGGGAAGCACGGCCAAATGTAAATTAACGGAAAACTTCACTATTTTACATGGAAGGACTAAGGGGGATTTGTTGTTTTAGAAGTCTGTACTTAAAGTTTTTGTTTATACAACGTTGTTCTTTTTTTATGTCATTGGACACCCAGACACTCAACTACGCAAGCGTTCATCAGTCGAATGTTTACATTGACTGACCGGATGACGCAATTAGTCGTGACCCTGCCTCTTACGCCAAAGGTCGTGGGTTCGATCCCCACCCTGGACAAACATTCGTGCGATGAACACTTGTGTTTGTTCGGTGTCTGGGTGTAATATATGTATTTCAGTATATATTTGTATTCCTCTGTTGTCTGATATCTTTAACTCAAGAGCTTAAGCTGTTTAGTACGGAATCAGGTCAACGTATGAGATGTTGTGAGAATTATTATATATTATTGAGAAGGAATCGAATATATCTTTGGCAGGGACCACAAAATAGAAAAAGACAAAAGGCCACCTACCTACAAGCTACGCACACATGCATGTTTTTTTTTATGTGATAAGTGGCAGACGAGCATGCAGATCATCTGATGGTAGCCAATCTTTAAACCCCGCGTTTCCTTGAACTGGGCCTCCCGTACCCTCACTCACGCAGCGAAACAGCGCTATGAGGCCGTGGTATCACTCCGGTCGAGCCGACCCATTCGTGCCGAAGCTTGGCTCTCCCACGGGTAACACAGTTATTTTGTGCAGGGACACTACCAAATGCGCCATCATAACAACATGTTTTATGTCATAGGTGGCAGACAGATCACCTAATGGTAAATCCGTACACCTTTTCACTTCTTTTCATTCTCCTTTTACAAAATTGTTTCATAGTAGTGAAACAAAATTTGGTAGTGTCCTTTGCCTGGAGATTCCTGGAGACCCAGCAGTTATATAGGTCAGATAAAAATCGCTCAATATTACAACCTAAATCAACAATTCGAGGATCGAATCTTACGGAGCTTGGAAAAGCTTCAACACTCTCTTAAGGCTTGCGATGTAGAAGCATTTAGGTGTTGTGTTATTAGGTTCTAGAAGTGCAAGCTTCAGTATATATTTGTGTCACAGTCTGGTAATGCGGGTTTGATATAAATGAATTTTGAGCTAAATGGACTGTAGGAGCGGATTAGGAAATTTTGGAGAAAACTAGGTGCGAGAAATTATCGGAGGAACTTACCGTGCGCTGAAGTGCATCCCTCTTTAGGATGGCGTGGGTGAGGCTGCTAATTCCCCTTTTTCGAAATTCCCAACGGCTGTGGCGAGCGATCACACTTTCACACAGGCATACACCAACAGATGTCCACTTCACGGCCGTCCGAGTGATAATAACAACACAAACGTTTTTAGAACCAGTCAGTAAAAATTATTAAGTATTTATATCGTTAGGATCCTTGAGTAATTTAAATTAGCGGAGACGCGACGCCATTTTTACGTGCTAGCAGCGGCTTGATCGTAGACTGACCTTTATTTCCAACGGTCGCGTCACATCTCGTGTCCTGTAGTTCCTCTATTTCTTGCAAGTATATTTTTTTTTTTTTTTTTTTTTTACATTATAGCGGACAAACGAGCAGACGGCACACCTGATGGAAAGTGATCACCGCCGCCCATGAACATCTGCAACACCTGAGGTATCACATATGCGTGGGAAAAGGAAAGGAATATAGGAAGGAGTTATGAAAGTAAAAAATAAAGAAAGCGGCGCCAACACAGTCATTGATTTTGATAACCATAACATAAGGTGATATTGGTGCCTAGTCATAGAATTATAACAAGACCAGAATTATACTTTCCTTACTGCTGTCACCTGTCAAATTTAAAGCACAAATTTGGTTTTTTAAGTTGGTACTGCGTACGTAGTATCAACATAAAAATCCTAATTAATGTTACCAGTCACAACATATTTCCCTAAAACATGGGAAACGGTTATTGTAGAAACTGTACTGTTTTAATAGTAGGCTAGAATAACGCTGACAAGTATCTACCTAACTGTGATTATAAAATTGGTTGGCAAGTTATGTTTTGATATTTAAGATATCTAGTATGGTCAAGGTCACATTGTATTGACAATAATGAATAAGAAATAGATAAATAAAGCACTACTCACTTATTTATAGACTGACCGGATGGCGTAATTGGTAGTGAGCCTGCCTTTTACGCCAAAGGTCGTGGGTTCGATCCACGTTTGTATTTTTAGCTTTAAAAAAACTACATACCATGAAATATTGAAGGCTTACCTGTGAAAAGTGATGATTTTACACTTCTTATGATTTTCCGAATCATTGTGACAAAATTTTACAGCAAAATCGTCATAGTAAATTAATTTTCACGAGATGCGTTTGACAGGCATTGACATTGACGACTGCGGAGCAGTCCGTGCGTTTGGAGCCGTACGGCTCCGTTTGAGGTTTCTAGTCTTGTTATAATTCTATGTGTCTAGTCAATATACAAGTACCTATCTACAGCTTAAATAATCTCTGTACTCGTATAATAAAGGCAGGTGTGCACCGGTATCTTCTAGCCGAGCGCGTAACATCAACTTCGTCGTCGATTTCCATCAGGTGCGATCTTAGAATATTCTAAGCCAGTAAAAAAGATCTATAGTATAGCTGCACCCCGCAGTTTTACCCGCGTGGTGACAGATTTATCGTTATATTTTGGAGAGTATGTATAGTTTGTGTGTATGTATACTATCCAAAATATAACGACGACATGAGGGACTTAGTTTCAAGCCTCGATTAAATCAAAATAACGGAAGATAGGTAACTCGTCCATACCGCGTGGACCACTTAAATTAGGTGCCCGGCGCCTAATTTCACGCAGTCGCAGAAGTCTGACGAGCGGTCGCGTCTCCCAAAAATATGACACTGCATTTCAAGTGTCAAAACAAATATTTTCTTCATTTTCGAATATGGCGTCGAGGACCGTAGATAGACGATTTATCCACTTAGGGGGAAAAATTACCAAAAAACCTTTCTTTTTGCTCCCTTACGCTATAAAAGGAATCTCTGTGCAAAAATTCTAGTTTCTAACCCTTATGTCTGTCTAGTAACACCATATTCACTCTTCTTGAATACGAATTGATTCTGTAAACGAAATTTTAGACCACTCGTTGATTCATTTACGGAGCCTTGAGTACACCCACTAAAGAGCTTTCGGCAACGTTTCCTAGTAGGTACTTCATTTTCTCGACACAAATGTAATAAGAAAGAATGAGTTATGAAAGCCACTCGGCGCGTAATCTATTTGATGTTGCCATTTATCTCGACTCGGTTTGTTATCTTGTGATTATGAATTTCGCCTGCACTCGGTTGCTTTGAGATGGTTGCTTTGACGAGGGGGTGGGGTGGTGGTGCGAGCGTGTTTTAATTTGATAGAGGGCGTTGCAACCACAGTCCATATTAAATCATTATCTGTGGTGGCAACGTACCAACGTATGGTAAGCCGAGACGACCAGGAATTTATATAAGAATTTAGTTTAATTAACGCTCAAACTCCTTAAAAAAATAGCGTATTTTTTTTAATCATTAAAGCCTCAAATTTTAGTGAAATGTAAAATCGATGTACGCTCACAGTGCGACCGACCTAATTTGATATGCCCTCTCAAGCGCCCGCTGTAGAATACGTCTTATGATGAAATCATGAGAGCTTTAGCGTCTTTGAGCGGATTATAAATCGCTTTAAGCCACAGTGCGTTAATATTTATTAATCTATCTATTAGCGATCTCTGTCTTAAGTCGGTCCCTCATGTCTGAGGATCGTGGTCAGACTGGTCAGCCTCATGGCTGCATCTGGAGCGGATGATCTGCCTCCACTGGTTTCTGTCTAGGGCATCTCTTACAACTGCGCTGAATTTGGAGGACGACGAGTCTTTTAACTGATCGGGACACCTTTTTAATGAACGACCGCGCGATCTTCTACCTCCGGTGTTCCCCAACACAATCAGTTTTTCAAGATTTTTTCCTCGCATTGTGTGACCGAAATATGCAAGTATGCGTTTTTGGCATATCGTGGATAGTCTAGCCTTATTGTGAAGCTGGGTCAGGGTTGATACATTCGTGCGTTTCTCTGTCCAACATATTCTTAGCATGCGTCTCCAGCACGAGATTTCAAATGCATCAATTCTTTGTCTTTCTTTTTTTCTATTAGCGATACCACTCTCTAAATTTGATGCCCGCTCAAGGACTGGTTGAGGACATATCTATAATGAAATCTGTAGCAAACAGTTGAGAGCGAATTCGCTTTACGCTCACAATGCGACCCCGTATTTTATTGGTACGCCCGCATAAGCGCCAGTTGGGGTCAAGCGGAAATTGAGAGCGGATTATAAATCGCTTAACGCTCACAATGCCACCCCGCCTTTTAATTGTTATGCCTGCTCAAGCGCCAGTTGGGGTCAAGTCTGTGATTAAATAGTTGAAATGCTCGCTGTTTTCCCTTTGCAATTATCGTGTCTGGTGTTTTTAGTAAACAGAGAGTTGTTTCGTCTGCCAAATTGTGTAGGCTTTGAAAAGGGTATCAAATAAGCGGGGATAGTCCGGTGGATGCCAAGTACCTTTGAATTATTGTAAGGATTTCGCAGGTAAGTGATTAAGAGATTGTAGGGAAATTTGTATGTCCTTTTTGGGGTGGTTTAGGATATTTTAGTTTACCTTTATACATGAAGAATGCCTTTTCCTTGTATATTTGAAGAGGTGAATCAGAGAGCGTGCACATTGACGGTGCTGCCAAGTGGTGCTTCCATTTAAACTTTATTTAGGTACTCTGTTAGTCAAAAATATATTATTTTATTTTGAAGTTTAGATTATTTTGAGCATTATATTCAAAAACAATATGTTAATTTTGCTTGTGAATTAATTGTAGGGTGTTTTTGTATAATTGTATAATTTCGAATGACGATTTACTACCAAATAGAAAAAGAAATATTCAATTGGATTTATATGAAACGTGCAGAGTTACGTTCTTCGAAATGTCCAAAAGGACTACACAATTGGATCACACTAGTCAATCGGTACCACGTATAGTTATTGCAGGTCGCCTATAGTACCTCAGTGGATAAGAAAGTGCGCTTTATAGATAAACTCTTTTACAGTATCTTGGGTTGAGATTTTGTTTACCTGTTAAATTTACTCCTAGATTTATTCAAGTCTAAATCATTATTATCGTTATAAGGTAAGAAAATCTATCGCTAAATTCTGAGATAAACCTGCACTTGTAATAAGATTAGCACAACCCTAATCTCCGCTAAAATGAGGAATTCCAAATTGTTCTATAAAGGGCAATTCTGAAACCTCCGCCAATGTTTAAGCAATAGGACTGTTGATTCTGATATCCGTAACACTGGTGCATAAGCTATCTATGTCGGAGTAGACGTTACGTATACATATGACGTACTATACGGCATAGTAGATAGATAAATAAATATAAAATATTTCACAACATCACATACATTGTTCTGACTCCGAGATAGGAGTTGAGCCTCCTACTTGAGCACCTGTGTTACGGATATCAGAATCAACAGTGGGATTGCAAATATATGCATATAATAGTTTTCTTTTGTAAATACATACTTATAATGCATTTCGCAAGCGTGGTGATTAAGCCAAGTCCCATCATAGTAGCGATGACTTGATTTCTATGATGGAGGCCTTTGCCCTGCAGTGGGACAGTTTATAGGCTGATACTAATACATATAAAACACCATAGGAGTCAGGTCAATGCATGACGTGATGTTGTGAAATTTTTATTTATTTATGATTACTATCGTGCACTCCATTTTGTTTTTCTATTATCTTGTTCCAATATAAAACGTTTTTAAGATAGTTTTTTTTATAGGATAGGAGGGGAGGTACTAAAAACCCTTATGGTCTATAAGCTCCCTGAAATTACTCCTAAAAGATAAAATAAGAGACTGCAGCTTTGTATAAAAAGTATTTTTTAATGATTCCGACATGTTTCTCTGAGAAAGTGGTTCAGTGCCATCGGATAGGCTTACAGAAAATATTTAGCTATCATTTTGAGAATAGCCCTGTCTGCATGGATTAAAGATTACGTGGAATATTGGTTTTGCTTAGAATATAGAAGACCTATTCTACATATTTTAGGATCAAATCTAGATGTTGTTATCGTTGCTTTCTATTTATTTTTTCTCTTTTAGGTAAAAAACATGATGAAGAGACGCCACACGTCGAGTTACTACAATTTGTCGAATTCCTTCACGCAATTCTCACATTTAATGATTTTTTTTTCATGTCATAGGACGGATCACCTGATGGCAAGCGATTGCCGCCACGGACATCCGCGACACCAATCGGCGGCGGCAATCGATAGCAAATGATAGTAAGCTATCAGGTGATCCGTCTGCTCGTCTGCCACCTCTGATATAAAAAAAAACATCGCTATATACGTTTGCACGTGTGCATAATGGTTTTTTAAAAATGTATCGACACAATACTACGACCAAACGCCATTGATCCTCTGTCGGATTCCAATACTTTATTTATCATGCGCTCCCAAAGTTCGAGAGAGCGACAATTCGCCTGCTGAGACAATCCTATACAGAAAAGGACATATTTCTCGATAACATAAGAAAGTAGAAAATAGGAGGATTTTATTCAAGGAAGACCTTGTGTTGGGACGCTGCCTCGATAAGGTTTTCAGGGTTCCGTAAGTCATTTAGTCTAAAAAAATGGGATTCTTGATATTTTTGTGCTCGAAGTCGGTAAAATATAGCTTGATTAGAATGACAGCTATTGGTGTCAAAGAAAAATGATCTTTAGATGCCGTCACCTAAAGATCATTTTTCTATAACTCCAATGGTTACCCGAATACCTACCCGTGTAGGGCACACTAGTGACGCCAATTGATTTAAATTCTTAGCAACTAAACCGGATATCATTTTAACAATTTCGAAGCTGCAGCATCTTGGAAAATACTAATACTATTTATTTAATACTTATACTTAACTTTTGGGTCCGCTTTTGTACTCCAAATTTGAATTACCGCCTAAAACTGCCACTTATGGCGTTAATCCAAATTTCGAGTGCAAAAACAGGTCAAAAAGCAGTATGCAATTATTGAATAAATAGTATAAATGTTTACTTAGAGAATCCCGCTCCGCAATTTTTAAAAATAGATCCGGTTTAGTAGCTAACAATTCAAATCGTTTGGTGTCGCTAGTCAGGGCACCACATCGCCTTATAAAGACCTATAGTAATAAAAAGCTATGGAATGAAACTTGTTTACAATTATAAACCTTATAGATAGATAGATATACTTTATTGCACAAAATACACAAATTAAGTACTAGGCATTACAGAAATTTTGTGTACAATTTCGGCGATCTTATCGCTTATAATTAATAAAACAAAGACCAAGTGACAGCTGTCATTCCAATCAAGCTATATTTTACAGAATATAAGTACGTCTGTCACAGTTACACTCGGTTCTCACTCGAGTTCACCAAGTTTTCAAGCAACGGTAATGGCACTTTAACTGTGCTTTAATTAACGTCTCTTAACTGAGGATTTTTGATTAAATTTGAAAATGGAAGAAGGTAAAGAGCACTGAAAGATGTCCGTACTACATAGACCTTGAGTATTGGTCGTTTTTCTCTAGATGGCGCTAGCACTGAGCTTGCCGACTGATGCCTCTATCTCAGTATATAAGTTATACATTGACTCTCATAGAGTTGACAGTGACAGCTGCTTGACGTTAATACTTGATCATTTGAAAGAGTACAGTCTAATGAACTGTATGAAATACGTGTGCGTATTTTTCAATTTAAAAGCATTATACTTTATTCAACCAAATATGAATGATACCAAAAATCGTGTTAGAAAATAAAACTGACTTCTGGTTTTTATTCTGTGATAATCTGATACCAAAAATCGTGTTAGAAAATAAAACTGTCTTCTGGTTTTTATTCTGGATTTGTTGTGATCAAATAATCATAGAACAGTCAGTTAAAATTCGTTTTGTTAACTGGGTATTCAATTTTTGTGGTGAATAGTACGGCTGGTTAATGATTAACTTAAGGTGACGGGTAGAGCACACTAGCGATCGATTTTAATTTTTAGCGACTAAACCGGGTCTATTTTAAACTATTTCGTGATTACAACCTCTCGGCAAATACTTATACTATTTATTAAATAGCCATGCAAAAATTGGTTCCAAAGCATAAGCTAAAAATTTATTCCCGCCAAAAGTGGCTGCTTTTGGCGTGGGCTTCAATTATTCTCGTACAAAAACGGACCCAACATTTTTTAGAGAGATCGCTAATGTGTCGCCGGCCTTTTTAAAAAGGAGTTACGCTCTTCTCTTGAAGGTGCCTAAGAGCCAATTTCACCGTTGAAATTGTCAATAGTGAATAGTCAATAGTCAAATATCCTTTATTTGCATAGGCTTGTACACAGCACTTACAAATCGTTATACATTTGAATGACTTAAAACTATTTATAAGTACTTATGTATAATTTAAATGTTAATACATAGATATATACGTTGATACATAAAATATTCTAAAGAAATAAATAAACATAATGCGATTCTACCACCGGCTCGGAAAGTTGTTTCTGGTCGAGAAGATCCGGAAAGAAACTCGCCAGTTACTCTTTTCAATCGCCAAACTTTCATACAATGTTGTGTCATCATCATACCAAGCCATACAGTTTAATTGTTACACAAAATAAAATAAAGGAAATAATAATAAAATAAATATTATGAGGTAAACCGAAGCAGACCAGTCCCCAAAGGTGGCACCTGTTCACAAGTATGACGTATGTGTCAGCCATCATTTCCCTCAAGCATATTAGAGGGAATGTAATGACCCGCCACATAGCGCCACCACCTCAGAGACATTTGAGTGTCATTGAACGCGATCAATTCACTTGAACTCCGTCTACGCGCTAAACTGAGTTCCGTTCCTTTGTTTTCGCTCGCATTGATCGCGTTGAAGCGTTGATCGCGTTCAATTTCGACGGTGAAATCGGCCCTTAGTCGTAGCCGTCATTAGTATCTGGAAGGATGCAACATTTTGTACATATTATTATGTCCTGTATTGTGTTCTACCTATATAGAACTTTTGGCAAGCGGGTTCGGCTCACGCTTGGCCGGATTTCTTCCACGGATGTGACGCGCGCAGACCAAAATACAGGATTGCCTTTTTCATTCGAGCAGTATCAGATTTTTTGTCAAACGCAAATAATAAGGATGCCTTAGTACTCCTTGTGATCTTGGTGTTTTTACTCTCATGCCAAGAAGTAATTTTATTCTACTGTAAGTGATTCTTTTAATGTCAGTGGTTCGGAAAGGGCCTTCCATACGAGTCGTGATTCGAATTCTAGCATGCAATTCTGGATCTTTAAAATTTTTAGCTTGGCGTTGAGGGAATACATCGTGGGGAAACCTGCACGTTTCGGATAGTTTCTGAAACGTGTAACCACGATTCATTTGGTCTGGTTCCTCTGTAAAAGAGTTGCGAAGGTCATACGGCAGTCGCTGCATTATGATTACCATACTATCCAAATCCTGAATCATGGTCCAAGCGTATCCCGGGCTCCATAGCGACAGTTTTGGTCGCAACTGGGAATCACACTGGAAGGAGATAGCAGTCGAGCAGACGGGTCGAATGAAGGTAAGCGATTGCTGCCCCCATTTTTTTTATTGCGAATAATAGGCGGCCCATCTGATGGTAAATGGTAACCGCCGCTCATAAACATCAACAATGCCGGAGCGCAGTCATGCCGCTGCCTACCGTGAAAGAAGAACTCTTTTCAATCCTCGTTTAAAAAAGGACATGTGTGTGTTTAAAAAAGGAATTGAAGCGTGAAGCGTGGTTCTCCACGATGACTTCTACGGCAGACGCCACTGCCACTTCAGAGTGACCAATCAACCTTAACAATATGCTTAGTGAATCGCATAGTAGGCACACAGCGGTTGTCATCATCAGTGTATGTAACCAGTCGGAATGGCAACTAGGCTGTGGATACAGTCAGCCTAGTAATTAGTTTGTCACCTTAAAATGATAGCCCATTTTTTTTCTATTCGTGTCTATTGCAATTTGACTTATACTGTAATGTAAATTACATTTCATATCATAGTTTTTAGAACTCTTGACCCGCTCCGAGGTGACTTCGTGATGCCTACCAGGGAGCGAGCCGAAGAGTAGGGGAGAGAAGGAAGCAGTAGAGGACGAACATAGAGTAGAAAAAAAAGTGCAAGAATAAAATGTTACAAGAACAGAAAGAAAGAAAAAGGCAGATGCCAGCGATACCAAAAGACAAGAAATAGCGCTGAAAGAAGAGAACAGAAAAGAAGAAAAAGAAGGAAGGAAAGACAAAAGATTAACAATCACAATTTGCAGCTCTTTGTAGTTTGATATAATTTTTTTTTACATTATAGCGGACAAACGAGCAGACGGTACACTTGATAGAAAGTGATCACCGCCGCCCATGGACATCTATATATAGATAAATAATACGTTTATTCTGCTGCACAAAATTATTCAGTTACTTAATCAAGTTGTAAATACTATTAATAATCATAGAACCATAAAAATATAAGCAATTAATAAAAGACAAAATATAAGAAAATAATAATTAGTGAACAATGTTGCAGGAAGAATGGTCCCCGTCTCAGCATATGCCACAGCAAGGTCATGACGCCGATTTCACTAGTCAACAATTTTTTAACTTTTTTTCGCAACAAATAACAGAGGTCCATAATTTTACTAAATGCACTCTCTGATAATGAATCTGTTTTCAAAATTTTGATACCTCGTCTAGTATTTGATTTATAGAGAGTCAAATATCTCAAAATTTAGTTTTAGGTTTTTTTTCATTGACAATTTCAAAACAAGTACAAGCACTTTAAAAAATGTTTTCGGCATATAAGTAAAGCTCATTTTCTCAATTATATATATCAATAGGATTTATTTTGTAGTCTTTAATCTATATTGAGTAATATTCATATCAACATCCGTGTACTTATAGCGCATACAAATCATCACTTAATTCTTGTAATGGAAAAAAACATAAGATAGCTTAATTGGCTGTAGCGTTGCAGGGAAATCGGGTAAAATTATAAATTAAAAAGCATTTCATAATTTGGGGTTTTTTTTCCAAAATATCTTTTGAAATTTGTTACATCCCAATTGATACATATTTAAATAAATCCCAAAAAAAAACACTAAGTGCCACTTTTCAGATTTTCAACCCTCTGTAACTTAATAACTTGACGTGATATGAAAATTCTGATAACAGATCTAGATTCAGCTTATTAAGCTCTTCATATTTATCATATTTTTATTCAGGTTGTGTTTTCTTGTTGACTTGTGTTTTCAGACGGTAGCCTAAGATGTGCTTCAAATTTCGATAAAAAATAAATTGTTAATTTTACATATTAACTATCACGTCTACTTATACACCCAAAGGCAAATACAAACGTGCTCACTAAATAAATTGAAAAGTATAACGTTTTATTGCATTATTTTTGTTAATATAACCCGTGTATCGTGTTGTCTTTGGATCAAGAATTTCAATCAACCAAGGAAAATAAAATTCGCACTCTTAGTAAAATACTGACCTAACTCAAAATTGTTGAAATTTTTTATAGCAATTTTTTGCAATTTATTGTTGAGTAGGTAAGTAAATAACGCACTTCAAATTTCATCTCGTGTTCATATGTGAGTGTACCTATTTACTTAACTCAAAATTGTTGTTAGATGACCTTTCATCCCTGGATTTTAGCCGACACTTAGCATCTATATTAAAATTTTGAGTTAGGTCGGTGTTTTACTAAGGGTGCGAAATACCGGCAACACATTAGCGATCTCTTTGATTTCGCAGATGTTCATGGGTGGCGTTGATTACTTTCCATCAGGTTTCTACTTGCTCGTTTGTCACCTCTAGCATAAAAAAAACAAGGAAACCTACCCAAAAAATAACAAAATTAAATCAATCTTCTTGTACCATCGTTCTATTGTGCTAAAAACAACTTTACTTTTTATTTATACTCATAGAAAACCGGAGTGAAGCAGCACTGTACTGTGTTTCGCTGCGTGAGTGAGGGTACCGGATACCCAATCCAGGAGGGAAAGCCTGGCAGCGCACTGGTGACTCCACTGGTGTCACAGGTGTCCATGGGCGGAGGCAATCGCTTACCATCAAGTGATCCCTTGGTTCGTCTGCCACCTATCACATAATTTTTTTTTTTTTATAAATCGGGAAGTTTCCATGGATATTAAAATGGCATCAAGATCGTTATGATGAGATGTAGATCGAAGATAGGAAACTAAATCGAAACTGGCACACTACTTTCTTGGCAGACTGTACAGAGAGCACAATGCCATTTGACGTAACACCTGAGAATTCACCGCCCATCAATTATGAACAATGCACAAATACATATTTGCTGGTATGGTTTGCCTGAGAATTGTATCCAGGTCAATCTCGCTATCACCGATGGTCAATGACTACAGATATGTGGCACATCTCAATACTGGGTTATAATGAAGCAAATTAACAACGAGCCTATACCTTCCTAAAAGGCCGGCATCGCATCTCCACTCCCCCTGGTGTAGCTGATGTCCATGGGCGATTCACCGCCGCTTGCTCATTTGCCTCCCTTTCTAAAAAAAACAGTCTTTCAAATTTAATATCAGGTGAATCGTTTGCTAGTCAGCCACCAATCACATAAAAACAATTTGCATAATTTAATTCGAGCATACATTTTGCTAAAAGGCCGACATAGAAATTGTATGGTGGTATTTGTGGTGTAACACAACAGCGGATTTCCCAGGACAACGGCAATAACTTACCATCAGGTGATCCGTTTGCTCATTTGCCTCTTTTTTCTCTTAAATAAGCCTTCACCAAGTCGTCGGCCTGCCACGGCTGCGACTTCCTGTACGCGGCCTTCACTCGACGACTCTTCCGCCCTAACGGCCGTCTGTTCTCCTCGCTTTGTAAATGAAATGAAAATGAAAATAGTTTATTCAGTTTAGGTCCATACAGAACACCTATAAATGTCAACATGTTTACCACTGGTTCAGAATATAGTTTTCTGTCAAGAAGACACCAGCACGAAACGTAGCAGTTACTCTTTAAAAAAAAGTTGTTTTACAAAATGTCACCATTAACTTAAAAATAAACCGAATCCCCTTCATAATGTTGTGCTGTATATGTGTTTGTTTGTTTGTATACATTTTATTATTTTGTTTTAGGTGGTGTAACCCTCAATTAAAAAATAAAAATCACAATGAGTAAAATATCCTTACACCGGTCAATTTCTCATTAAAACGTGTCTCTTTAATCGCTCGACATTGGCAGAGTTATATAAGTGTTCGCCGTGGGCAACACAGTAGCAACCATAATTAAAAAAAAAACTTAAAAATATAATTAGTACAATTTTCGTGTTACTAATATGTCCCTAAATTATTGTCATTAAAAAATCGTCTTTTTTATAAAGCCTTTCTTCATTAAACAGTTTTTATATACAATTTAAACTTATGTGTGGGCAAGTCAATAATAATCTGAGATAACTTATCAAACATTTTTTTGTGTCCTGCCGATTGCCACTTGAGGCATGCAATTCTTCGGGATATGTCTGTGACCTTAGTCCTCCTGCGGATCTCATCATTTTTGATACGAACATGTAGTAATTTCGACTTAGGTGACGGGTAGGGCACACTAGCGACGCCAATCGATTTTAATTTTTAGCTACCAAATTGGATCTATTTTAAACAATTTCGAGGTTACAACCTCTCGGCAAACACTTATACGATTTATTAAATATCCATGCACAAATACGGACCCAACATTTGAACGATAAAAATTGATTCACGCTAAAAGTGGCCGCTTTTGGCGGTAATCATTTTTTCGCGTACAGATATGGACCTAACATTTGTGCATGGCTATTTAATAAATAGTATAAGTGTTTGCCGAGAGGTTGTTACCCCAAAATTCTTTAAAATAGATACGGCTTAGTAGCTAATAATTAAAAACGAATGGTATCGCTAGTTAGGGCTACCCGTCGCCTTAATATGGTAAATCAAACATTACAATAGCTCTGTAGGATAGCGGCCGTTAACAGATAACACACATAAACAACAAGAGAGTCAGATGATATATAGTGCATAGTGTATATGTGAAACTGAGTGCACTGGATGCACGCTTGCAGTACAATAGCAACACCTCAATACAGATCTGCTATAATCTGATCGGGCGCCGAGTGTATGCAGTAACAGTATTAAGATAGCTAGCGGCGAGGCAAAGGACCACAGTATACCTAGTAGCAAGACAATAGACATTACGACCTAGGTCTTTACTTTCCAAAAACTTTAGCATGAATGGGCCGGCTCGAAACGAGTGATACCACGGCATCACAGAAAACGTTTTCTCTTTGCCCACTTAATGTTATGTTTTTTCTTTGCACGCACAGCGCTGCTTCACGCCGGTTTTCTGAGAGCCCGTGGTATCATTCCGGTCAAGCCATTCATGCCAAAGGGTGGCTCTCCCACGGTCAAAACTTTTTCTATTTCTTTTTGCATTTAGTATAGTTTATGTACAAGGGAGAGTTAGCGTTGCTAGCCTCCAAAAGTCAGTAGACTTTTACTTCTAAGTTGACCCATGAGTAAAATGGTTTATTCCCGCTGTCCACCCTCCACTTGTCCACCCCGGGTGGACACTGAAACAATTGTATAAAAAAATCCCTTTGTTCACCCCCTCTTTCAACTGAGAAGTGGTGGACAACGGGATTTTTTTAAACATTCGTTTCGATGTCCACCCTGGGTGGACAAGTAAGGGGTGGACAGCGGGAATAATCGAGTAAATTTACCAGGCTTAGGTCCCGATCGACTTTCATCTTACGTTTTTTAGTTTTTAATTTTTTTCTCAGTAAATAAGCAATATAAAAAATGAATAAATATATATTCGAGCAGCGGAAAAGAAACAAGAATTGGTATTTTTGTTTTCAGAGCTTAGCAATTTTGAAATGTTGTCCATTGGTAGTGACCCTGCCTCTTACGCCAAAGGTCGTGGGTTCGATCCCCACCCTGGACAAAGATTCTTGCGATGAACACTTGTGTTTGGTCAGTGTCTGGGTTGAGTATATATTTGTAATTCGTCTGTTGTCTGATATCTGTAACACAAGTGCTTAAGCTACTTAGTACGGAATCAAGTCAACGTATGAGATGTTGTAAGAATTATTATTATTATTTTTCATTCGTTTTCATCAACAAACATTTGTGTTGGTGCGGGAATCGATCCCGCGATCCTTTTGTCTCAATCAGCGCACAAACCACTGCGCTAAACGGGTCGTCTCTCTCTATAATTTAAGAGCCTAACTCTTGTCGGTGGAGTGACGTGCGCTCCACCCTAAAAAGGGTGTCTTCAAATTTTTTTTGCAAAATGTCATACCCATATTGCAAATGATCATAGGTGACGTTGATTGTTTACCGCCAGGGCACACCATAAGCCTGTTTGCTTATCTTCCAAAAATAAATTTAACATTATTTGTTTTAAAATTGTTGTTTGCTTGAAAATTTTCCTTTTAATATCCCACTGGTAAGGATGATAGAAAACAATACACCCGGTGTCACGAGTTACCCTTGTTGAACTTTAGTCGTCCTTGTGTCTGAGAGACAAGTACTATTTTTGCACTGCAGGGGGTACCTCGATCTAACGCTGTCTGTACATGTGGTTGTAAGAGACACATCTGTGCTTGACAGGGTGCGATATAAATAAGTGATTACCGCTGTAGTAGCTTACTGTAATTAGTTACTTTTGAAATTTAGGCAACCATAGACTTGAAATCTTTTTGACGTAGCAACATAAGATCACTACCCTTACCGAGTCGCGGTCTCCGCTCAAGGACTTTACGGCTCCAACGACTGTCAGTTCTGCGGCTAATGACGTGACCAGCCCACTGCCAATTCAGTTTTGCTGATTCGGTGGGCTTTGTCGGTGACTCTGGTTCTCTGTCGGAATACATCATGCGGTCCTTCAGAGATACTGCGACATCGGTAAGCGTAGTGTTGGACGCCCTGCGACAAGATGGGATGATAACATTCGAAGGCTGGCTGGTGTGGGCTGGATGAGAGTGGCCGAAAATCGGGGGCAGTGGCGTGCATTAGGGGAGACCTATGTCCAGCAGTGGACGAGTGTGGGTTGCTGATGATGATGAACATAAGAACAATAAACAAGAAAATTTCCATTTCAAAAACAATTAAATTTCCATTTAAAAATCTAACAAAGCTCCAGATTAGTTCAGTAAAAAGCATCTTTTAGGCAAACGCGATCTATCATCATCCTAGACCTCATCGTCGCTTTCTATCAGGTGCGATTGTGGTCAAGCGTTAGCCTATAGACAAAAAGAAAGTAAGGCAACCTATTCATTTTTGTTTATTCAATATTTTTTTTTTACCGGATTTCAAACTATGTATTACCTAATCATAAGGAGTTTTTTTTATTATTTGATTTTTTAAACGAAGTTACTTCATCTCATCCAGTCGCTACTAGTGCGCCCCAGCGGTTCTGCGGCAAACATAACCCGCACATTACTACTCCAGCTTATTAATCTTTTGAACTAACAAAGTCTATTTATTTATTTACTGGCACACAAAACGGAATAACATCAAAATAGCATTAAAATTAACAAATTAAATATTTTTAGTCCAGACATTATCCCAAAATTATGTGTACACATCATGACATCAAAAGCAATGAGACTAAATAAAAATGTCTACTATTTAAAAAAAGCAAACCTCAGATCTTAAAATAACAATTAATAATATTACAAGTAAAGTGCGGCTATATTGGTCTAAAATATTCACTTTTGGAGATATTTTTTATTGCTGCCCGTTTGAAACTTGGCAGGTTGTCATTAAATATATCTATAGAATTATAATTATTTATCAGGAGTTCATTGTAGAGGCGACACATTCTAACTACAGGGTTAAAGTATGATGTGTTGTTTTTATATGTTAAAAGGGAAAAGGTATTTAGGAATGGGTACCGATGTCTTGGTTTGGTGTTAAAAGTGATAAAGGAAAGGAGACTCGGGGAATCTATATGGGAGTGTATAATTTTAAAGAGATTTATTATGTCATGGTACGAGCGACGAGCCTGGAGCGATAGGATATTAAAACGTTTTAGTTTGTCTTCGTATTTGGGTAATCTTCTATTCAGGCCGCAACGGAAAGGAATCTTCTCTGAATACCTTCAATTCGATTGGTGTGAACAGCGTAATATGGAGACCAAACAGACGAGTTATATTCAAGGGTGCTGCGCCCAAGAGAATTATATAGGTAGAGCAGACTATTGGGATTCCTGAATTTTTTTGTCATTCTGTATAATAAACCAAGAAGTATCCAGCATTTAGCTGAGATATCGTCGTAGTGTGCATGGAAAGTTAGTTTTTCATCAAAAAATACTCCGAGATCTCGGGCCACAGTCTTTCTCTAAAGCACCCGGCCACCAAGGCAGTAATCGTGTAGTATTTTTAGTTTTTTATGGCCAAAAGTCAAGACAAAACATGTTCCAACATTGAAGTGCTAAGTGCTAGTTTAAGTTAGATTGTAGAACCGAAACATCTGCATAACAGTAAATAGTAGAAAACACCTTGAGGTAATCTGCATAGAGTAAACATGGACACGTAAGTTGATAATAGTAATGAAAAACAGCGGACCAAGGTGCGAACCCTGTGGCACCCCTGAACTAACAGGAGCTGGAGTGGATGAAATGCCCTTAATAGCAACCAACTGACTTCTGTTATGCAGATACGATTCAATCCATCTCAACAAGTTTCCATGTATCCCATAAGAGGCCAGTTTGACACACAAAATACGGTGGTTTACCTTGTCAAAGGCTTTGGAAAAATCCGTGTAAATGCTGTCCACTTGTGACGTCTTAGCAAAGGCATGACAAATATAGTTCTTGTATTCGAGCAAATTCGATGCCGTAGATCTATTCCTGACGAAAGCATGCTGTTTCGGAAAAGGGTATGGGTAAATATGGTGATACAGAAAGTCATAAGCGACAGATTCGAATAATTTCCCAAGACAAGATAAAATGCTAATTGGTCGATAGTTTTCGCATTTAGACTTATCACCAGATTTGTAGATGGGAGTGATATGAGCCAATTTCCATTTTGGGAAAGTACCCGCCTGAAGAGAAGCATTAAATACTTTGCATAGTGGAACACTTAATTCTTTGGCACAAGTTTTTATAAGCAATGGAGGAAGTCCATCGGGTCCAGCCCCCTTATTCACCACGTGACGTCCACGTTCTATTGTAATGTTCGGCGTCTGGAGATGTAATAAGACAACCGAAGTCGGTGGTAAACTGAATAAACTAAACTTAATCATTTATTGAGAGAAAATGGGGTTTATATATTATCTCTTGAAAAGGTTATAGGTAACGTCTTATCGTTTTACATGGTTAAGAAAAGTATTAGATTACTTACATATCGTATTACATAAAAAAAGATTATTAATTATAAATCAGAAATACGTTATCGGTATGTATTGCCAATGCACCTGCATGATGACATCGTGGACCACACTACACTATTATATTTCGTGAAAAACCGAAATCCACGAGCAGAGACGAGCGGTGGCTAGTCTAATTTAAACGAAGGTTTTGAAGTCTTCTTTTTTTATGAAATATGTATTTTAGCTCGTATGTGCCCATACGAGCAGATGTATCATCCGATGGTAGGTGATTACGACGGTAATCATGGGTGGCGGCCTATGGACACCTGCAACATTAAAGGAGTCTTACTTGTAAGTGCGCTATTGGCCTTTTAATAAGGAGTACTTACGCTCTTATATATGTTTACATATGCTGAATGACCTGGCTGACTCTTCTAAATGCATCGGCCTACGGATGAACTTGGACAAAACCAAGGTCATGTTCAATGAACATGTTCTACCGGAACCGATTGCAATTCACGGTGCCGTCCTCGAAGCTATTCAAAAATACGTATACATCGGGCAGACTTTGCAATTGGGTAAAAACAACTTCGAGGATGAGGTGAATAGGAGAATCCAGTTAGGTTGGGCAGCATTTGGAAAACTACGTCCTGTCAAACGAAACGTGGACACTTACGGTACGGCTGGTCCACAAGTTAAAGGTTGCTCAGCGGGCTATGGAACGAGCAATGCTCGGCGTCTCTCTCCGAGATCGAATACGAAATGAGGTGATCCGGCAGAGAACCAAAGTCATCGACATTGCTCACCGAATTAGCAAGCTTAAGTGGCAGTGGGCTGGCCATATTAGCCGCAGAACCGACAACCGATGGGGTAAACGAGTTCTAGAGTGGAGACCGCGTCTTGGCAAACGTAATGTAGGGCGCACTCTGGCTAGGTGGTGAACGATCTGCGCTGGATGGCTGGCAAGAGCTGGATGCGAGAAGCCATGGATAGATCACAGTGGCGAACAATTGGAGAGGCCTACGTCCAGCAGTGGACTGCGATAGGCTGATGATGATGATGACTTACGCTCATTTCTTGAAGTTTTGCAGTTCGTGTCGTTTCAGAAATACAGCAGGCGATACTTCATTCCATAGGTTTCGTACGAGGTAGAAAGTTTCTTGAAAAACGCACAGTTGAATACTGTCAACCATCTAAGTCTTCTCTTTTTCACCAGCATGTATTTATCTACTGCAGAGCATATGCCTCTCCGCTTTGTTCTGTCATCGGTTTTCCTGGACCATACTGCTCCAACTTGAGCCTTGATGTCGTCGGTCCATCTGGCAGTTTGTCCTCCAACACTCCTCTTTCCATCTCTTGGTTTGACGTCTTATTGCATACTCGGTCACATGTTCCTTGTACGGACGTGGCCCAGAATACCTAGGTAAATCTAATATTCTGACTGCGACACTATCGCACAGCGTTATAATATATTTGTTTTTCGTGATGGCCGTGTTTCGTTAAGTTCGTTTCACACTGAGATTTATATTCCATACTAGAGGTCGCTTTGCTCACGTGGAATTCAGTTTGCGTCAAAGTAGCCTATGATACATTCCATACTTTCAACTAAGTATATCCACTTAAAAATTACGTCAATACGGTATTTAACACTTTTTTTTTATTTTTTGTAATCAAAAGATCTCACAATTATAGAAACATCGTGGAAAGAATTACTTAAGCCTCATTTAAACTACCTGAGATATCACAACTTTAAAATCACATTATTTTGGGTAAAGCGAAAACGTTCCATACAAATGGCGTGTGACAACACACGCAAGTACCTACATATTTTGTATGCATTTCATTTGAATTTTGTAGCTATATCAAATATTTATTTTATATGAGAGGTGGCAGACGAGCAGAGGGATCACCTGATGGTAAGCAATTCCGCCGCCCAGGACACCCGCAACACCAAATCAAATGTTTTGTTTGTGGTAATGGTTCTATTATACTTTAATAGTTGGTGCAAATTGTATGGGTTATTCAATAGTATAATTATTTTTTACTAATTTGATACTTTGAAAATTATGACCATAAAACCGACCAGATGTTACATTTTTAAAAGAGATTTTTTGCTATTGGCACATATTTAAATATATTTTCATAAAATATTTATATTTTGTAAAATTTCAAGCTTAGTCAAATACCCTACGTCGCTCCGTTTTACCATGAAACAAAGAGATACACACATACGCTTTCTTATTTTTAATATTGGTATGGATTACCAGAGCTCAAGATATATATGCGCGGTCGATTCGGCAGAGTAACAAGTTCATCGATATAACTCGTCGGATAAGCAAACTGAAGTGGCAACGGGCAGGCCATATCCGTAGAACCGACCATAAATGAGGTAAATGAGTTCTGAAATGGAAACCGCGTCTCGGTGAACGTAGTGAAGGACGCCTTCAGAACATATGGAGTGACGAGTCGCGCAAGACAGGAGCTGGATGCGAGTAGCTAAAGATCGATCGGAGCGGCGAACATTTGGAGAAGTTTATATCCAGCAAATAATATTTTAACCAAGTTGAAGTAAGGTGTTTCAGTTTCCGTTAGACCAAATATAACTATGTTTCTCTGCCTAGCCTGTTTTTCGAGAAAAAAAGGCAATGGCATCTAATAGCTCAAAACCGCGAAAAGTGGAAAGCTTTGGAGGAGGCTTTTACCTGAGGGGGGTTCCAGTAGAATAAAATAATATAATAAAACATACCTGCTAAAATAGTGTTACAGTATTTTAAGATTCAGTTTATTTTCAAATAATTCATACTTAGAAACTAACTTTAATTTATATTTTTTTCTTAATTTGTTACTAAGATACTTAAGTAGGTACAACACTTTAATGCTATACAGTAGCTATAATGTTTATGTTAACTATAAATAAAAGGCTTTTTTATAAAGGCTAAAACAGGCTTAATATAATACAGATAGGGATACGTCTCTTTTTTGTTTGCGAGCAGCTAGCTAGCTAGCTAGCTAGTATCAGCCTATAAACTGTCCCACTGCAGGGCAAATACCTCCATCATAGAATTCAAGTTATCGCTACTATGATGGGATTAGGCTTAATCACCACGCTTGCCAAATGCGGTTTGGTGATCACAAACCCGAGCTATGTTCGAAAAATTCGCAACATACTTTTTGCTCGACCCGGGAATCGAACCCAGTACCCGAGATCACGGCCCGGTACTTAAACCACTAGACCAACAGGGCGTTGCGAGCAGCGTTTCATGCGATATCGCACGTAACGCAACGACGCAAACGCACGCTGCAGCGGTAGCGTGCTGCCTCGTCTGCGAGACAGCCGCGAGCAGATATGTCTTTTTTTTATTGCCTAAAATAGGCAGACGAGCTTGCACCCATCTTATGGTCAACGGTAACCCCCGCTCATAGACATCAACAATGCCGGAGCACAGTCATGCCGCTGCCTACCGTCTTGGAGTAGAAACCAAAGAAAGTCAAGCGTAGTATAGGATTCCCTGCTACTTGGACTGTTGGACCAATCAAAATACGCACATAATAGATTTAGCCGTGTGGTCTCCGGCAGAGTAGAATAGGCCACCCTCACTCTTACCGAGGTGTCGTAAAAGGCGACTAAGGTAAAGCTGCTGGTATGATCATCAGCACCCAGAGAAGGAAAACTCTGCATTTATATCAAAACCCTCGCCAACTCGTCTGCCAAGCGTGGTGAGTATGGCAATTACCCCTCATGTGATTGAGGGAGGCCCGTGCCCCAGCAGTGGAGACATAAATGGGCTGACGATGATGATGATGAGATTTAGCCGTTGGAGCCGTAAAGTCCTTGAGTGGAGACCGCGACTCGGTAAGCGTAGTGTAGGACGCCCTGCGACAAGATGGGATGATGACATCCGAAGGCTGGCTGGTGTAGGCTGGATGAGAGTGGCCGAAAATCGGGAGCAGTGGCGTGCATTAGGGGAGACCTATGTCCAGCAGTGGACGAGTGTGGGTTGCTGATGATGATGATGAATAGATTTAGAAATTTTCTTTCGTGATAGGTGGTAACGACCAGACAGATCACCTGATGGTAAGCGACGCTTCCGCCCATGGATATCCTGCAACACCAGTAAGTTACAAGTGTGATACCAACAAACTCCTCTCAGTTTTAAATTGGTTTAAATCTACAACTAGAACACACACCTATTCCATTGACCTACTATCTCTCAAATGTAAATGTGCTTGCAAATTGATGAGCCCGCACGTAAAATTATCTCCTAGCTTGCAGTATGTGCCAGCTTTACACAGGCAGGGGCCCCATAAATTCTGAGAAATCACCCTTTTTGTCAACTGGACGTGTTTAGGTTTGGGGCCGTATGATTTACAATTTCGACGCGCGACCCGTATCGGGCCCTATTTTTTATTTGGCTCTGTAAATCGGACCTTTCCGAGTGACACGCGTTGATTTTGATACAAATGTCCTGGAATAAAGTGTACTTATTTACTTATATGTAAGCCATAAAAATATAATAGGTAAGTACAGCTAATGGCATATAAGTTGTCCCTAGGAAACAATAACTTATTTGCTAAAAGATAAAATTTGATACAGGACAAAGTTTTCATACCATGTACGGGTATTTGGATTAACTTATATGCTGCGAGATGTCTAAGGCTCAAAAACACATTTATTGTCATCCTACCGATATTTCAGATAAGGCGGTCATTGATCAGCCAAAACGTAGCACAAGTGAGTGCACAAATATAAAGACACTCTCTATTCCCTTCAAATTATGAGGGCACATTTTGACACCAGTGTGATTCGACCGTATATGGATCAGGCGTAGGATTAACGGCCTAACGTTATTTCCGAGGCATGGTTGGTATTATACCCCAAACCTCTAACTTTCAGACTCCGGGCTGACAATGATATTATCATTTTAGATTTTTGAAATTTGGACCCCTAGCGCACTAGACGTGTGTAACTCTTTACTAAAACTACTCAGTCAAATGATACACTGTTCCAAATCCCTAATGTTTGTTCCGAATGTATAATTCGATTCAAATGGATCTCGTAGTCAATCGGTACGCGGCGGTAGTAATCTAGCTCACTGATAAGAATGAGCCAAATAATCCGAATGATCCGAGTGCGCCGAATGGGCTGAATGATCCTAGTGAGCTGAATGAGCGGAAGAGTCGATGTTTCAAATGAAGCATTACACTGTACCGCATCTTTGTATTGATCCAGATGCAAATGTTACAATCTTTTGATAGATACGCTTTTGCCGGATCTATAACGCACCGTCGCTTTAAAGTATTCTTATAGAGGTAGTCATACAAAGGAATAGCAACAAAGACATTTTGTTATATCATTCTGCTTTGGAACAACATGTTTCAAAATTTCACCTGTTACATTTGTTGTAGAGATCGAAATCAGTTAGAGATTCTAGAGGTACCTATGTAGTTTCAAAATCCAATTTCACGGAAATTACGGCCAGTATTTGCAGTTTTGACATTAGATCTCATTTTACCTGCACCAGTGTCTCCGGAAAGCTCCGAGTTTCCGGGAAATAGCTGTTTAGAAATCAGGGCAGCATCCTAAATTCCAAGTAACGCACTTCTGTTAATATCTATACACGTTTTGTTTGATAATTATATTTGGGCAGCGGGTTCTCTTTACTGTGTTAGACTGTTTCGACTTGGAATAGAGTGGCAAGATGTTCAAAAAACCTGCCTGTTGACAAAATTTTAGATTGGGGCCTATGCATTACTAAATGTTTAAAAGAACGAGTAATAGCTCACGTCCGCGCGTAATAGTTGACGCCCTGTTGGTCTAGTGGTTTAAGTACCGGGCTGTGACCTCGGGGTCCAAGGTTCGATTCCCGGGTCGAGCGAAAGTATGTTTCGAACTTTTCGAACATAGCTCGGGTTTGTGATCACCAATCATCATTTGGCAAGCGTGGTGATTAAACCTTATCCCATCATAGTAGCGATAACTTGATTTTTATGATGGAGGCCTTTGCCCTGCAGTGGGACAGTTTATAGGCTGATATTACTACTACTACGCGTAATAGGAACAGATGACATAGATATAGGTGTCAAAAGCCAAAAAGATCTGTGAGTCCTAGGCTTCCAACTCCAGGTTGCCGCACCAACTTCTAACAACTGGGTACCGGGTGGCGCTAAACATATTATCTAGGACCTTGGTGAGTGGAGTACTCACTGTTTTGATAACTAAGTTTCCATTCCATCTTCTTATGGTCTCCTTGCGAAGGTTGCCAATCATTAGGGCTATTTCTAATCTGGACAACGCCGTATGGAAGAGCGATCTAGTACTTTAGTCGTACCATTCACGCGGATTTTGCCAAGAAATTTGTCTTCTAGAAGCCTTCTCCTGCCCTGCATCTTCTTTTGTGTGATCATTTGGAGAAGGTCATACTTCAAGTTTCCAATTACCAATGTCCTAATCAGAGCGTTACTTCTGAAAACGTTCCATGTCAAGCCCTTTATGCTGTAGTAAAATCAAGTGTGGTCCCCGGCACAGTAGAATAGGCCACCCTCACTCTTACCGAAGTGTCGTAAAAGGGGACTAAGGTAAAGCTGCTGGCATGATCATCAGCATTTAGAGAAGGAAAACTCTGCATTCATATCAAAACCCTCGCCAACCCGTCTGCCAAGCGTGGTGAGTATGGCAATTACCCCTCATGTGATTGAGGGAGGCCTGTGCCTCAGCAGTGGGGACTTAAGTGGGCTCATGATGATGAAAATCAAGTGGAATGTGAAATTTACAATATCTCCGTAACGCCTAAAGTCGCGCGGCGTCCATTTTGTAACGTAAATATCATTTCGATGTTAAATGAATGGGAATTTTGCAATGAACGCGAAATCGTAATGAGATCTCTCATTATACGGGTATTACAGGGACCGGGTGACCGGTTCATGTCATTAGATTTGATATGTAAACAAATCGAGTGAATAAATGACCGCCTCAGTGCAGTAGCTTGGCGTGGCGTGGAGAACGGCGGATGCTCTTGGGGTCTTATTTGATTCCTGCGTCAGGCCAAAAATTATACCTGAGGTATTCAGCTAATATTGTTCAGTGTAAACTCGGAGTCTTGAAATTGGCGTTCTTGTATACGAAATGTAAAACTGGTGTCCCATGAAAATATGGGGGTAAGGGAATTCAGAGTGTAAGCGCACTTGTATTAACGCACACACTTGTGAACTATTTATATCCTGAGTTCTTGACTGATCGTTGATATTGGCTATATTTTTTTACATTATAGCGAACATAGCCCTTTCCATAGCTCTTTGAGCGACTTTGAACTGGTGGACTAGTTCAGCCGTGAGTGTCCACGTCTCGGCACCGTAAGTCATAACCGGAGGGACGCACGGTTCGAAGACTTTTGACTTAAGACTTTGAGTATCTCTGAAGGACCGCATCAGAAATGATGTAATCCGACAGAGAACCAGAGTCACCGACATAGCCAACCGAATTAGCAAACTGAAGTGGCAGTGGGCTGGTCATATTAGCCGCAGAACTGACAGCCGTTGGAGCCGTAAAGTCCTTGAGTGAAGACCGCGACTCGGTAAGCGTAGTGTAGGACGCCCTGCGACAAGATGGGATGATGACATTCGAAGGCTGGCTGGTGTGGGCTGGATGAGAGTGGCCGAAAATCGGGAGCAGTGGCGTGCATTAGGGGAGACCTATGTCCAGCAGTGGACGAGTGTGGGTTGCTGATGATGATGATGATGATGATAGCGAACAAATGAGCAGACGGCACACCTGATGGAAAGTGATCGACGCCGCCCATGGACACCTGCAACAGCTGCGGTAATCACTTACCATCAGGTGACTCGCTTGCTCGTTTGCCTTCCTTTCTCATAAAAAAACTGCGATTAATTCTTTTAATTACCTATACAAGGCGAACATATTCAGTTTGAAACTGTTACCCCATATTTATTTACAAAGATCGATCCCGAAGATCTACCTCACCGCGGAGGTATTACATGGGCTTATTTCAGAGCAAAATATGTTTGCTTAGGATGTACCATAAATTGTCTCATGGTATATGTTTTGATAACAAACCGCGTGTTTGAGCCCGGATTAATTTTGCGAACACGAAGATTAATCCATTCTCCACCAGATACAGCCTTACGAAGTAATAAACAAAACGTTTGTGATTATTATAATACACCGTGATTTTAAACCGCCTTCTAAAGTTATCGAGGGTATATCAAATCGAGTATTATTACCTAACTCTTTGGTCTAATCTAAAGGATTCGCCTTTCGATACAAATTGAACACATAATATGTACGACATTGAGATCTTCAAGAAATGAGCCTATACCCGTAAAACGGCCCGTTTGGAACAGTGGTAGTGAAAAAAAATCCTTTGGTCCAAGGATTGCGGATTCGATCCCCGCACCGTACAAACATTTGTGTGTATGAACATGTCTGTTTGTATTGGTCTGGGTGTTTGTATGTATTATAAGTATGTATTTACAAAAAGAAAAGTATTATATGTATACATTTGTAATTCTGCTGTTGGTTCTGACATCCGTAACACAGGTGCTTGAGCTACCTATCGCGGAGTCAGATCAATGTATGTGATGTTGAGAAATATTTATATTATACCTTCCTAAAAGGCCGGCAACGTATTTCCACTCTCCCTGGTGTGGCTGATGTGTATGGGCGTCGGTGATCACTTATCATCAGTTAACTCGCTTGATCGTTTGTCTCCCTTTCTCATAAAAAAAAAGATCACTTTTGTACAGGGTGGATTTTTTTTTAGATTCGGGAGGAGAGATAGCCTTACATTACTTGGTTAAAAATGTTTGTTTTCATTAGTACAATTATCTCGAGATTTTTTTCGGGTATTCAATGTCCCAGTGTAAATTAAAGTCTAAGCCAACGGTACGAAGTTAGAATAATCCTCCAACCGATTACGACTACCGGCGAATGACGCAGCCACGTACCAGCTACGTTCGCAGGATATATTATAGTGCTCAAGTGTGTGCGCAAGCACAAGTGCACTCAATATTCCCTTACCCTCATATTCCGATGGGACACTACTGTGACACGAACGGAGAGATGACCAACGTCTTAACGTGCTTTCCGGGGCACGGGGGTACAAGACCGCCAACTTCCAGACTCCGGGCTGACATTAAGTATTTCTTACCGAAAAATTTGGTACATATTTTTGGCCCGACCCGGGGACCTCTTGAGCAGCCGTCGCTTTAAAGTGCGACCTACTAACCACTGTGCCAAAGAGGCAGTCTGACAAGATTATATTTGTTAGGTTGATAACAAACCTCAAAAAACGTACCTAGCTGTAATTGATTCGTCAACGGCTTCTGTCTTACGTCATCGTCTTCTCATTTTAGCGTGTAAGTGGGCTAAGGGTTACAAACGGCAGTCGACGGCAAACGTGATCCAGTTCGTCTGTGCCCCCAGTCTAAGGACTGGGGACACACACCAACTGGATCACGGGTAATCGCCCGGTCAAAATATATGAGAAAATTATTCTGTACTTGTAAACGTTCTCAAATATTTTGACCGTGGGAGAACCACGCTTCGGCATGAATGGGCTGGCTTGACCGGAGAGATTCCACGGACTCACAGAAAACCGGCGTGGAGCAGCACTGTGCTGTGTTTCACTGCGTGAGTGAGGTCCAATCCGGGGGAAAGGGGGGTTTATAGGGGGTCACTAGGTTAGAGGGGTCAATACGACCACGGCAATACGGCATGATAATTTCAGCAGAGAAAATTTACTTGTTTCGTACATTTTAGAGCGTGTTTTTGGTAGTCGGGTTTTAGTTTTTAAACTTTATTTTTATTCAACATATTTTTAGTTATGTAAATAAAATTACATATTTGAAATGTGCTAAAAAAGTTCTTTCATTTGATACCCCACACGGTACCGTCAAGCATTTTTTTAATTCCTTACTCTAAGGTTAAGGTTTAGTTACTTACTCTAGAGGGCGTTATAATCAATATAGTCTGACGTCATGTCGCCTATTACCAGAAGACAACTAAGACGCTTCTAACGACACCTCATTTGTTCAAATATGACTACTAGTTTAGAAGTTATGAGGGAATAGATGAACAACCATACTTACATACATACAGGTCAAAATCATAACCCTCCTTTTTGCCTCGCCGTAGTCGGGTGATAACTATTCTAATATTAGCGACCATGAAGGTTTAAAACAATATATTGGCAGAGTTGTCTCGAAAGAGCAACAGCAAGCCATTAAAAGAAAAGAGTTTAACTGTAATTGGTTTTTCAACGTACCTAGTTTATCTAACTTGATGTGTCTATAGCTCGGTCAGAAAAGAACATCAGTTTAGCACAAATGTACCAAACTGCTCTTATATAGTTTGCTTTCATTGGAATATCTATGTAGGGCAACACATTTAAAGTTCCCCTGCGCTTTTAGTGCTGAAAAGCCAAAACAGATTTTTATTTGCAGGTGTTTTTCCGAGCGAGCATTTGGCGCTTTCTAAAACAAATTCCCACAAAGTTGTTTAGTATATTTTATTTTTATTCCCCGACAAAAAACAAAAAAGAGGGCTTGCATTTTTTGTCGTCGCAGTAGGTATATTCACAAAATTCTATTCTAAGGTCACAGACCTAAGCCCAAAGGATTGCATGTCTCAAGTGGCAATGGGCAGGGCACATAGCGAGGAGAACAGACGGCCGTTGGGGTGGAAAGGTCCTCGAGTGGAGGCCACGTACAGAATGTCGCAGCCGTGGCAGGCCCCCACAAGGACCGATGATCACCACAAGGTGAAGGTTGCGGGAATCCATTGGATGCGGGCGGCACAGGACCGACCTTTGAAGAAAACATTGGGGGAGGCCTATGTCCAGCAGTGGACGTCTATTGGCTGAAATGATGATGATGATGAGTAGGTATATTAGCTCACCTAAACCTGATCGTTAAATATATTATAGCTTTGCGTAATGAGCTAGACTTCCCAATATTAAATAAATATTTCACAACATCACATACATTGATCAGACTCCGAGATAGGTAGCTCAAGCTTGTGTTACGGATATCAGAACCAACAGCGGAATTGCAAATAAATACATAGAAAACACTCAGACCAATACAAACAGACATGTTCATGCACACAAATGTTTGTACCGTGCGAGGATCGAACCCGCACCTTTGGACCAGAGGCAGCGTTCACTACCACTGACCTAAAAATGGTCGCCAATATATTTCCGTCAACATATTTACTACTTATTTAGTATATTGTACTTACTGCATATCTGTTTTGTGCGACTAATATCTGACTATAAATAAATTACACAGTGATAAAGTAACTCTAACCTAAAGCTGGAGTTTTTTTTTATGTAATAGGTAGCAGACGAGCAGAAGGATCAACTGATGGTAAGTGATTGCCGCCGCCCATGGACACCCGCGACACCATTGGAGTCACAAATGCGTTGCCAACCTTTACGCCCTCACTCACGCAGCGAAACACAACACAGTGCTGCTTCACGCCGGTTTTCTGTGAGGCCGCGGTATCACTGCGTTCGAGCCGGCCCATCCATGCCGGAGCGTGGCTCTCCCACGGTCAACTGAGAGTATCACCCAGATTTGCGCCTATGAATTTACCACCAGAATTCGCTGTAAGGACAAAAATCAAAAATGTCTTTATTCAATTTAAGTCCATACATAACATTTATGAATGTCAAATATTATGTAATCTACCGCTGATTCGGAATGTCAATTTCTACCGAGAAGAATCAGCAAGAAACTTAATAGTTACTCTTTTCAAATAATATGGTAATTACAATTTTCATTCTTATACAAATTATGATTACAGTGACAGTATGATATACAATGCTTATAATCAATATCGTTTAGATAAATCGTCAAAGAAAAATCATGAAATGAATTATACATTAGAGGACAGGCGAAGAGATCAACATGTCCAGGAATCCTTATCATTCAACTAATCATCTACTTTATAGTAGCCTTTCTGCATTAGGCAGTTTTTTACATGCAACTTAAACTTATGTACAGGTAAATCAATAATATTTTGAGGTAACTTATTAAACATTCTAATGCTCAATCCTACAAATGAATTTCCAATTTTATGACAAAATCTCAAATATTCACCTTGCCAAAAATAACCTCTAGGAACTCCTGAACCCTAATTAAATGGGATCAGCCATGCATTTCTTGAGACATCCCCCAAGCAAATCTTCCCTTTATCAAAGAAATGGTGACAGCTGTCATAAGAGGCACATACCTACATAAATAACATGTTCAAAGGAAAAGAGAGCAGACTTTGTCTATATACAGGATGTTTCAAGTTGGTTGTGAAGCGGAAGTAGCTATTGTAATTGAAAACTTTTCGCTGTACATTTATTTAAAACACAGACAGTTTAAGGTAGATAAATACTTTGCATATAGGCTGTACACGCTACGAAAGACAAGTTCATAAAGTGTTTTATTTTTTACATAAAACCATTTTTATTACTTCAAAAAACGATGAGCTTTACGAAACGAAAACGGATACGAATACGCATACGGACACGGATACGGATACGGATACGGTTACGGATGCGGACACGGGTACGGATACGGATACGGATACGGATGCGGATACGGATACGGTTACGGATGCGGACACGGGTACGGATACGGATACGGATACCGATGCGGATACGGATATGGATACGGATACGGATACAAATATGGATACGGATACTGTATACCGGGTACGGGTACGGATACGAATACAAATACAAATAATTAATTTGTAAAACAGGTGGTATAAAAGATGTTGTTGAATAGACTTGTGTCACTATGCCTTGTCTCTAACGGACATACAAATTATAAATTTCAAGATTACATTAACAGCCAGGTAGTTCATAATAATTTAATTCATAACAGCGCAAAATGGATGGCGTTACAAAAAATGAGATTGACTTCATCATGTCTACCAAGACCCGGATATTCAATGATGTCTCAGTGATCAATTCGTTGAACACTGGAAGTGATCACCGAATGGTAAGAGGCACTTTGAATCTACACGTTGCATCCGAAAGGTATCGACTGATGAAATCTACGCTCCGCCCAGTAGCCATCTTAATTGAAAACCCCGAAAGCTTTCAACTTGAACTGGAAAATCGCTTCGATTGCCTAGAGAGCTGCTCAGATGTGGGCAAATATAATGACAGGCTCGTAGAAGCTGTCCTTACGGCGGGTGCAAAGGTCTTCAGACCCAGCCGTACGAAAAAAGCCAGTAAAATCTCGGAGCCAACTCTAAAGCTAATGGAGGAAAGGCGGAAAATGGTTCTGCAAACCTCTGTTGAAGCGCGTCAACGGCGGCAGCTTAGCAAGCGCATCTCCAAGTGCCTGACCCGGGACATACGCCGATTTAATACGGAACGTATTAAAGTAAAGAGGCTATAGAGCGAAACAAAGGCTCCAAAGTCTTCGCTAGAGATCTGGCTATTGGAGAGAGCTTGTTGACCAAGCTGAAAACAGAGGATGGCAGAATCGTCACGTCACGCCCAGAGCTTTTGGCCGAGATCGAACACTTTTATGGACAGCTTTACGCGACATCACGCACACCTGTCATTCAGGCCGTTGAGCGCAGAGCCAAATTAACCCTACACTACACCGAAGATATCCCGGACGTCAGCCTATACGAGATTAGCATAGCTCTCAAACAGCTTAAAAACGGTAAGGCACCGGGTGATGATGGAGTCACAGCGGAGCTTCTGAAAGCAGGTGGACGACCTGTCTTGAAAGCCCTTCAGAGGCTTTTCAACACCATCATCATTGAGGGAAAGACACCCAAAGCGTGGCACTCTGGCGTGGTAAGGCTTTTCTTCAAAAAGGGTGACAAATCCCAATTGAAGAATTACAGGCCTATCACGCTGCTGAGCCACATATATAAGCTGTTTTCGAGAGTTATGACGAATCGTCTCGCACGCAGGTTCGACGACTTCCAGCCTCCCGAACAAGCCGGATTTCGAAAAGGCTTTAGCACTATAGACCACACCGCTGCGGCAGGTTATACAGAAGACCGAAGAGTATAACCTGCCATTATGCTTAGCGTTTGTGGACTATGAGAAAGCCTTCGACTCTGTCGAGACCTGGGCCGTGCTACAGTCTCTCCAAAGGTGCCGAATAGACTACCGATACATACAAGTGTTGCAGTCATTGTACGGAAACGCCACAATGTCAGTCCGTCTTCAGGACCAGGAATCAAAACCCATTCCTCTCCAGCGAGGTGTGAGACAGGGTGACGTTATATCGCCGAAACTGTTCACCACTCTGTTGGAGGACGTGTTTAAACTTCTGGACTGGGATGGACTTGGCATCAATATAAATGGTGAGTACATGACGCACCTTCGATTCGCTGATGATATCGTAGTCATGGCTGAGACCTTGGAAGACCTAGGCACAATGCTTGACGACCTCAGTAGAGTCTCCCAACAAGTGGGTCTGAAAATGAACATGGACAAGACGAAAATCATGTCGAATTCCCATGTCGTACCCACTCTTGTGAAGGTTGGAAGCTCTGCACTGGAAGTTGTAGACGAGTACATCTACCTCGGACAAAAAGTCCAGCTTGGTAAGTCCAACTTCCAGAAAGAGGTCGATCGACGAATCCAACTCGGCTGGGCAGCGTTCGGGAAGTTACGCAACATATTTTC